>CAWUFW010006179.1:600000-1196447 GCA_963921515.1 Calotriton arnoldi | reverse complement strand
CTTAAATTTTTAAAAACTGTATATATGGAAAGTTCAAAAATAACCAATAGAGAGAAGTTTTGCAATTTGAAAAAATAAAGGAACTATTCTGATTTGTTCTTTACATGTATTTATGTGTGGAGCAACAGGGAAATTGTGCCATTACTGATTCCATTCTTGATGAGAGCGGTGCATTACATGTACTGTGTGACAAAGAAAGAATTGCAAATTTGGCAGGGAGAAAGGTCTTGGTGCAGAAAGTGCGGTTTTGTGGAAATGGTGTAAATCCGTTCAGTAGTTTTTGAGATATTAAAGGAAAAAAAGTTATATATATCTGGACTGTGCCTAACTCCCGAGCACGAGCTTGCTTTCTGATTGGCTGCTAACAATTCAAACCAGGAAGTGTTAGCAGCCATCTTGTGCCTCGCATCGAGTGAAAATATAAAAGAAAGGTCCCGGGGGCAATTTAATATACCGGAGCTCTGTCTGTGTGAGATACCGCTTTCACGCTGCGTCTCCCTACATCAGCAGGTAACGCACCCTTTTCCACCATCAACAGCATACCTCCAACAACATACTTGGGCCCGCAAGTCTGCCTCTGCGAACCACTTGTCGTCTCACAGCTCTTCGGGTGTGAGTTCTCGGGCCCGCAGTTGTATCTGTGAAGCCAATACTGGAAATATACCGGAGGTGTCTCTCTGCGAGATATGCTCTTCACGCTCCCTCTCCCCACATCAGTGTTCCGCAGCTATCCCTTTGGAAGCCGAAGGCCCGCACCTTTCCCTATACTAATCGGCCGGCAGGTGTTCCTCTGCGAGCTGGCCCGCAGCTCTTCCTCTGCGAACTGACGGGACGCAGTTCTCCCTCTATGAGCCTGCTAGTCGGCTCTCAGTTCTTCATCTATGAGCCAGACCGCCGGCTCTTAAGTCTCTGAGAACAGATGTAATGGAGGCAACGATCATGCAGGTCGGACACCCAACACTGCTCCAACATCCCTCAGTAGGAGCTCCTTGTCCGCCATCTCCCCTCACCCCCACCCCCCACAAACAAATGTGACAGTCACGTTAGGTTGGACAAATAAGAATCTTAGTCATGTATGGATTTACATATAAAACATTTTATTAAAACAAAACAACAACAAATAAAACTATGTACAGCCATGTCATGTCATCGCTGGACCATTTGGGAATCACAGCCTGTAAGACAAAAAGAAAGATAAGATGGTGCGTCATGCGTCCAGCAAAGGAGAAAGAGAAAGAGAGAAAGAGTGAGGGAGAAAGAGAGAAACAAAGAGTGAGAGAGAGAGGAAGACAAAGAAATAGAGAAATAGTGTGAGAGAGGAAGAGAGAGAGAGAAAGAGTGAGAGAGAGGAAGAGAGAGAGAAAGAGTGAGAGAGAGGAAGAGAGAGAGGAAGAGTGAGAGAGAGGAGAGAAAGAGTGAGAGAGAAGAAGACAGACAAAGACAGAGAAAGAGAAAGAGTGAGAGAGAGAAAGAGTAAGATACAAGAAAAAGAGAGAGAAACAGTGTGAGAGAGAGAAAGAGAGAAAGAGAGAGAGAAAGAGTGAGAGAGAGGAAGAGAGAGAAAGAAAGAATGAGAGAGAGGAACAGACAGAGAAACAGAGAAAGTGTGAGAGAGAAAAAGGAAGAGATGGAGAGGGAGTATTGACACTGGAGAAAATCTTCGCAGCTTACCTTTGTGCCTCCGGTGTGTCTCCAACCACGTGCCGGGACATAGTGCACCCTTAAGTTTAGTGATCTGAAAGATAGTATAGAATTAGTAATTGCAGAGTACATACAACTGCACACGCCTAATGATCTGTTTCGGCAATGCACACTCAGGCTGCTGCAGCCCATCCACTCCCACTGCTCGGAGGTGTCTGTGCGCTCTTGTGCGCCCAGGCTGCTGCACACTATCCACTCCCACCGCCCAGAGGTTACTGCCCGCTGCTGCGGAAAGAAGTATCTCTGCTCACCTTCCGCCACCGGCGTGTGTGTAAGAGGGTGCACCACGTGCTGAAGCAACTTTGTCAGGCGTTGTCAGGATGGCCATGCATCATCGCAGTTTGTACACGCATTCAGCTGTGGTGGTGTGGGGGGGACGTCGGTTCGTGAATCACAGCCTGTTAGATAAAAAGCAAGATAGGATTGTGCGTCATTCGTCCATCAAAGGAGAGAGAAAGAGAGAGAGAAAGAAAGAGTGAGAGGAAGACAGAGAGAAAAAGAAAGAAGGAGTGAGAGGAAGACAGAGAGAAAGAGAGAAACAGTGGGAGTGACAGGAAGAGAGAGAGAAAAAGAAAGAAAGAGTGAGAGGAAGGCAGAGAGAAAGAGTGAGAGAGACGAAGAGAGAGAGATACAGTGAGAGACAGAAAGAGAGAGAAATAGTGAGAGAGAGGAAGAGAGAGAGAAAGAGTGAGAGAGAGGAAGAGAGAGAGAGAAAGAGTGAGAGAAAGGAAGAGAGAGAGAGAAAGAGTGAGAGTGAGGAAGAGAGAAAGTGTGAGAGAGAGGAAGACAGAGAAAGAGAGAAAGAGTGAGATACAAGGAAGAGAGAAAGAGAGAAACAGTGTGAGAGAGAGGAAGAGAGAGAGAAATAGTGTGAGAGAGAGGAAGAGAGAGAGAAAGAGTGAGAGAGGAAGAGAGAGAACGTAAGAATGAGAGAGAGAGGAAGAGACAGAGAAAGAGAGAAAGAGTGTGAGAGAGAGAAAGGAAGAGATAAAGAGTGAGAGAGAGAGAAAGAGTGCGAGTGACAGAAAGGAAGAGATGGAGAGGGAGAGTGAGTGTTGACACTGTGGAGAAAATCCCCACAGCTCACTTTTCTGTCACCGGTGTGTCTCCAACCACGTGCTGGGATATAGGGCAGCCCTCAAGCTTAGTCATCTGAAACATAAAAATGGAATCAGTAATGGATGAGTACATACAACTGTGTACGCCTAAATCGCTGTCCCGCCTTTGTGTAACCAGGCTAGAGTACACCACCCACTTCCACTGCCTAGAGGTGTCTACCCACTGCTGTACACCCAGGCTGCTGCACTCCATCCACTCCCACTGCCCAGAGGTGTATGACAGCCGCTGCGCACCCAGGCTGCTGCACCCCATGCACTCCCACTGCCCGGAGGTGACTGCGTGCCGCTGCGCACCCAGGCTGCTGCACCCCATCCACTCCCACTGCCCGGAGGTGACTGCCCGCCGCTGTGCAAACAAGCCTCTCTGCTCACCTTACACCACCGGCGTGTGTCGAAGAGGGTCCACCACGTGCCGAAGAAACCTACTCACCCGTTGTGTACACGCGGAGAGCGGAGCTCACAATTCAGGTTGAGTGTTGATTGCAGGATGGCCACGCTTCATCGCAGGCCTGCAAGACAAAAAGCAAGATAAGATTGTGCGTCATGCGTCCATCAAAGGAGAGAGAAAGAGAGATAGAGAGAGAAAGAAAGAGTGAGAGGAAGACAGAGAGAAAAGGAAAGAAAGAGTCAGAGGAATACAGAGAGAAAGAGAGAAACAGTGAGAGTGAGAGGAAGAGAGAGAGAAAAAGAAAGAAATAGTGAGAGGAAGACAAAGAGAAAGAGAGAAAGAGTGAGAGAAGAAGAGAGAGAAAGAGTGTGAAGGAGAGAAAGGAAGAGATGAAGAGGGACAGTGAATGTTGTGTCTCCAACCACGTGCCGGGACCTAGTGGAGCCCTCAAGCTCCCACATCTAAACATAGTACAGAATTAGTAATGGGAGAGTATATACGATTGCGTACGCCTAAATCGCTGTGCCGCCTTTGTGTATCCACTCCCGCTGCCCAGACGTATTTGCCCACCGCTGCGCACCCAGGCCTCACTGCTCACCTTTTCGTGGACAGGGCACCCTCCACATCATGCAGTCCCGCCCCGCAGGCCAACAGGTTCCACATTTGGTGCTGCATCTTGATTTTGCCATGCCAGCGGACATACTAGTGCACCTATCATCATCGCAGGTTGCACACCCGCTCAGTCCTTGCGGTGCCACTAACTCAGTGAACAGTTAGGCCATGCACGTGGTGGTAGGCCTCCCTGTTCAGTGGCTCAGGCCTACACTGCGGTCCAGCAGGGCACACAAAGCCTGAGCTGTCCAGACCGCTGGGACGGGCCATCACCGCAGGCTGTACACCCACTCAGCAGTTACGGTACCCGTACCTCAGTGGACCGAAAGTCACTGTCCCGTGCCGGTCTGCCTGTGCCGGCCGCAGTGCATCAGGTGCGAGCAACTCTGAAATGGCGTCGAGCACGTGCGCCCGGTCTTTTTTATTGGCAGGGTCACGTCTCCTGTGACGCCTGTGCTGGATGGGTGTGGTGTGGGTGTATACTAGCTGTGAGGGAGTGGCTGTGGCGTACTGACAACTAGGGTGTGACCAGCAGATCACTGCAATGAAAATCTGGGCCATGTAGCGTTGTTGTCCTTCCCTGTAAGCGTAAGCGGAGTGGGCTGGCCTGGTGTATGCCAGTTCTGCGTGAGGCTGTGAAGAATGACTCCGGAGCTATGGGCGTGGCTCCATCGTGAGCTGTATGAGGAATCAACTGATGCGGCACTGTTGCCAGATTGGGCTAGATCACGCACAATTGGGCTATATTTTTCCCGGTTGTGCAGTAAAATTTAGGTTTGTGCTAGTTGCCAGATTATAAATGTATATACAGCGCTCCAGCAAACTAGTATGTTAAAGCGCTTTATTAGACAAATATTTACTTGGCAGCCTGCTGCAACATCAATTCCAATCCATTCACCGCCTGCTTGACGATGTCCCTGCCCCTCCTTCCTTAAAGTAGCAATATTGGGCTAGTTTGGGCTACTTTTTGGTTGTCTTTGGGCTAGAGAATGCTTAAAAAATATTGCAACACTGCCATGCCGGTGTTCTTGTTGTAGTTCTGCCGTCACCCGGGTCGCAAGCGTCAATGTGTCACTCTGTGAGCCAAGTCCCTGAACATGGCCAACATGGAAGGTACGGGGAATCACTGACCCTACATTCATCCATAGTTCCACACAAGAAAGATGGTGGACATGACACATCTGTGTGGGTGTGAATATTTATTGCACATTCAGTGGAGTATTGCAGCTGTAGCAATACTGGGCCATGCAAAATCCAAATTTCAGTTTTTGGGACATGGAGGGCAGCCAATTAGAGACAAGCTTGTTGTCGGAGTTAGGGTGCGCCGACATATGTACTTATACAATCACTCCGCCAATCCCCACGCACTTATAAATTCACTATACACTCTCCTTGCAGTACTCTAATCATCCAGTCTCTACGTACGTACTTGTACAATGACCGAGACAAAGTTACATAACCAAAGTTTTCTCCCACTGTCAAAGGTAAGTTTGGTTGCATACGCTGTCCAGAGCACAATGTAATGTGGTAGGGCCCAGGGGCAGCATGTTGCATACATAATGAACACACAGACACAGATAGATAGTGGAACTGGATACGAGCACGTGCACTAGACTCCTTTTTATTACCAGGGTCACATGTCCAGTGACGTCTGTGCTGGATGCGTGTGGGGAGTGTAAGCCAGCCCTCCGGGAATGGTTGGTGCTGGTAACAAGTACAACAGTAATCATCAGATCACACACAGAGATTCAATCATAAAGGGTCCATGACTTGTGCTACACTAAGTTCGGGGCACCAGATCTGAAATCATACACGAAATATTCTGTCATAAAGGGTCCATCAGTTGTGGTGGACTGAGGTAGGAGCATCAGAAGGATTCCGCGTGTGCACAGCTAGCGATGATGCGTGGTCCGGGAAGGCCGCACTGGTAGCAATGTCTGTTGCCTACTGGACTGCGTCATCTGCAATCGCAACTCCATCTGAATTGTGAGCCCTGCTGTCCGCAGTGTAGATCGAAGGCAGTAGTCAGCACAGACATCGAGGAAAGCTTTTTGTCACTTCCTCTTGAGAAAATTCAACGACATAGAGTACAATTCTGTCTGCAATTAATAAATCAAGACTGAATTCAAATTGTGAGCTCTGCTGTCCGCAGTGTAGACTACCATTCAGTGTTCCTTTGGACTTGCAAGATGAATTTGGTCATTGTACTAAAGCTATAATTGATATCAAAAAAGTTCTTGAAGCAAGGATACTAAAAGGATATTATGTAGGTTTAAGGGTACGTGGCGATGACTTATGGTGCAGTGAGCTAGTGGCACCTGAAGCACTCAGCGTGTGCGCATCCTGCGATGATGCGTGGTCCGTGTGGGCCGCACTGGTAGCAATGTCTTTTGTGTAGTGAATTCTGCCTTAATAAGGCCACGTGGCATTTACTTGTGGTGCACTGAGTTAGTGGTACCTCTGGCGCTCAGCGTGTACGCAGCCTGCGATGATGCGTGGTCCGGGTGGGCCGCACTGGGAGCAATGTGTCATGCCTACTGGACTGCGTCATCTGGAATCGCGACTCAATCTGAATTGTGAGCCCTGCTGTCTGCAGTGTAGATCGAAGGCAGTAGTCTGTACAGACATAACTGTGCAGTGCTGTGCCGCTGTGTTCGCAGGGGGCTTGTGTCGAGGAGGCCCGCGGTCATGGCGACAGCCACGTGGCAGGGTGAGGGTCGTCGCTCTGGCAGACGCGTTGGCTTTCACACAAGTGAACCACGCCCAGAACCCCGGCCTATTTATTCACACTTCTACGCTGGAGTGGCGTACGTTGGACCAGCCCACTGCGCTTCCGCTTACAGGGGGCGACGACACAGGTTCATGACCGAGATCTTCCCCACTGCCTGAGGTAACATGGTTGCGTCCACTGTCCACAACACTACAAGCACCAGCTTGTTTTTGGATCGCACAGCAGATAGGTTTAATGAACATTATAATTAGAAATTAGCATTTAAAAACCTTTGAAATTCACTGAAAAAAACATAGGTTTCAGGGACGTTATAGTTAGAAATTATCATGTTAAAAACCTTTGAAATTCACTTAAAAAACCATAGGTTTCAGGGACGTTATAGTTACTTGCACATTTCACTCATACAAAACCATAGAAATTCGGCCGTTATAGTTAGTTGAGCTAACTATAACTCACGCCCCACAATGCACTGCTGATGACGTCACATATTACATCATTCATGACATGGTCAGTGACATCAATGATGACATCACTGATGACATCTCAAATGACATCACTGATGACATCACTGATGACATCATCCAGTGACTGTGTGTTTCTGTAAAGTTTAAATATGTTTTATAAATATATTGGCCAAGGTATATTGTAGAATGAGTGGCTGTATAAGTGTGTGGATGGAGGATTTAGTAGGTGTGTGACTGACTGTATAAGTGAGTGATTAAATGTCTCTTACTGAATTCATGGGTTAGTGACTAAACTGTGTGAATGTCTGTATCAGGCTGTCTATTGCTGTGTAAGCTGCTGCATTGGTTGATGAGTAGCTACATGAGTGTCTATATGGGTTATTGATTGGTTGCCTGAGTATTTGTATGGGTGCCTGAGTGTGTGTGTGAGTGGGTGGGAGGTGTGTGACTTTGTGCATAGATGTGTGAGTTCTTTCTTCACTGGGTGTATGGGTTCAAGAGTGCATGTGGAAACAGCTGTATGGGTGGGTGAGTGTGTGTATGGGTGTGTTGGTGAGTGAATGGATATCTCAGTGCTACATGTCCAAGTAACTACATATGTAAAACGCAGTGCATGAGAGAGTTGGAGTATATAAATGACTATACGTGAGAGTCAGTGATTGTGAGAGTGCTGTATGGATGAGTGTGTACTTGTATCAGTGATTGTATAAGAGAGTAAGTGTATGTTAATATCACTATGAATAAGTGAGGTTGTGTGTGTATAGCTGAGTAAATAGAAGTGTGATTGATTCTTTGCATGACTGACTAGATGTGTGAGTAACTCTGGATGAGTGGCGGTGTGTGAGTGTTTGTATAGGTGTATGAGTGCCTATAATAGTGTTGTATTGATGAGTTACTGCATGTAAGAGTGACTTTATGGGTGAATGAGTGGATGTGTGTGTAGACCTAGGAATCAGTGCCTTGCGTATGTAGTAACTGGTATTGGTGTCTGTATTGTTTCGAAAATGGTATTCTGTATTTTAGAATGGGTGTATCAAAGGTTTTATTAAGGTATGAGGAGGTGCATCAGATTTTCACGTGGATGATGTCATCAGTGATGTCATCAGTGATGTCATTTGAGATGTCATCAGTGATGTCATCAGTGATGTCACTGACCATGTCATGAATGATGTAATATGTGACGTCATCAGCAGTGCATTGTGGGGGAGTGAGTTATAGTTAGCTTAACTACCTATAACGGCCGAATTTCTGTGGTTTTATACGAGTGAAATGTGCAAGTAACTATAACGTCCCTGAAACCTATGGTTTTTTCAGTGAATATATATATATATATACAACAGAAAAAAGAAGGTCATGGCACTAAATACCTGCACCAGTCAGTCTAGTAGAATGTAAATAAAGCAGAATTATGGTGCAAAGAGCCGGGAATGTGACCTCCCTACGTCCCCACTGATTGGGAAACCCAAAAACACAAGGAACAAGCTGGCTCAGCACACATGTATTGTTATACACAGTTTTTCAAAGTACACAGTAATAAACAGTGGTCATTAATTTAACTTTAGCACGGCGTCTCCCAAATGAGTCACATAAGTCATCATGTTGTGAAAAATATATACATCTTTTATTCCTTTATTCTTTTGTTCAAAAATTTCCTGTTAAAACACGACACAGAATTCATAGCCGACGCGACACGTTTTGTCCCAATGGGACTTCTTCAAGGATGTGATGTGTTTAAATAGTCCACATGAACATTGCCCAACCCTCTTGTGGGCTGTACGGATTGTTTTAGCAGTGAAAATCTTCGTGTTTAAAGACGTAAAAAGGCACACAGCTGGTGTATGTCAAGAGATCAAAGATACATCCAGAAATTGTATGGCAAGGCAGTGTGTAGCGTATAGGTCAGCAGCATGGAATGAGGCTCAAATTCAAAGAACGCTTGTTTTCTCTGGGTATTAGCTTTTTTTGTTATTTTTCTAACATGGAATACTGTATAGAATGTTAAATCGGTAGCAAAGGTTCTACCACCACACAACTTACAATAATGCTGTCAGTTGGCTTGATGTGAAAGCCTCATTGCATGCCATGCTTTTCTCCCATCTCTTTTTTTCCTTCCAACTTCTAAATTTTAAAACATTCCCATCCGTTTAGCATCTGTATGTCCAACTGGTCAAAAATATTATTTGATCTTGCAAACAGGCTACCACAAGAGAGTATTTTTTCTCTGACCCAGCACTTTTTTGTAAAGAATGCCAACCAATGCTTAGAAAAGAACCAAATAATAGACAACATTCACTAAGGGCAGGGGGAGTGCTCTCGAAGATCTGTGGTTGCCTGAGACTTCAGCACGGCGCATTGTTTCTCTCTGTCTCCACGAAAGGGCTAACACAAGTTGGATCTGCTGTTCCACTGAGCTACTCCATCTGATAAGAGTGGTTTTCTCCTCTAATAATCTGACACATGTATTGAAATTGAACTATGGTCAGTGATGACGAATATGTCTTTTAAAGACTATCCGAGTTTCTTGGTTTAATTATATTAATGCCAGTCTAAGCAGGTGATGGGGTGATGATGTAGGTAGCCCAGGTTTCCGCTGCTGAATTATGAATCAGCATTTCCCAGGGATGATGCTATCCTTGTAAGGTGTTTTTATGTCTGGCTATCTAACTATCATTAATCTATGAGTACATGTCTACCAGAGGCAAGACAACCTGATGCTATCTGACATCCAGAACCTGCACCAGTCAAATTTAGAACAGGCATTGGCAAAGTGAGTAGGTCTGATTTATTGGTTTTGTTTCAAGTCTGTGAGGGGTTTAAGAGAGCTTCTGATAGTGTGGGTCTACTACTCTGATGAGTGTGAGGGTATCAGAGTGTGTGAGTACTACTGGAAACCATCAACAAGACTGTTTCTTGCTGCCCTCACACATCCCTAGGGTATTATGCTTCATCATCGGGTGGGTGATCCTCGTCAGGACGGCACTGCAATGCCCTACGAGTCCCCCGAAGTGTCGCTTTAGTGGAGATTTTTTGCTTTTTCTAGCCATTTGATGAGTACATGTATAACACAACAACACAAACACAGACACAGTTATTACCGCAGTCAGTTTGGCGCCATCGTTCAATAATGATTCATAACATAAATCAGGTATCTATTGTTGACTATTCACAGTAGTATTGTCATATCTCCAGCTGCTCTATACATGATAAAGTAGATTAATATAGTATATTCACCACTTTGTGTCATTTTGCCCCAGGGCAAATCCTTAGTAAATCTGGCCTTAAGTTTGTTAAGTATAAATGGCTTTCAAATTAGAATAATACATTGATTTATTTTGAGCAATATTAATATTGCAGCAATTTTGACTGTCTTAATCACTTTTCCGGAGGCCCTTGGAAGAGCCCTGATGGCAGTAATGTGCCTCTAAAGTCTTTGAGGAATGAAAGTGCTTCTGATTGTATGTTACTGCTAGTCAATGAGGGGGTGAGATTGCTATTGGTAATGTGTCATTGGTAGTCTGAGAGGGGTGTTAGAGTGTGGTTGGAAGTGTGAGACTGCTATTGTGTGAGGGCTATGAGTGCTGTTGGTAGTGTGTGAGTAGTGTGTGAATCCTAGTCTCTGAGGGTTGGGACAGTGTTGTTTAAAGTGGGGAATGCTAGTGTGTAATGGATATGACAGAGCTGTCATTAGTTTGACTGCAGGTATGTAAGGTATGATAGTGCTGTCTGTAGTGTGGACTTCTTGTCTGTGAGAGAAGTGACAGTGCTGTTGGTGTGTGACTACTAATCTGTGGGGACTGTGACAGTGCTATCTCGATAATAATACTGCTAGTGTGTGAGGTGTGTAAAAATGCTGTGCGATACTGCTAGTGTGTGAAGGGTGTGGCAACGCTTTCGATTCTGTGAGCAGCGTATCAGTGCAGACAATAGTTTGGACTGCCAATCAGTGAGAGTTGTGACAGTGCTGCCTGGAGTGTGCTTGTTAGTCTATGAAGGGTGTAACTGTGCCATAAGTAGTGTGGCTGCTAGCAGGTAACTGGTGTGATAGTGCTGTTAGTAGTTTGACTGGTAGTCTGTGAGGGAAGAGACAGTACTGTGGTTAGTGTAGACTTCTGGTCCATGGGGGTGTGCCAATGATGTTGGTAGTTTCTGACTGCTAGTCTGAGTAGACTGTGACAGCACTGTGTGACAGGTTCTTTATGAAGTGTGAGTGCTGTCAGAAGTGTGTGACTGCTATTCTGTGAGACGTGTTAGCATGCTGTTAATGGTGTGTGGCAGCTAGTCTGAGAGGGGTGTATAAGTGCTGTTGGAAGTGTGACACTGCTAGCATGTGGGGGTTGATAGTGTTACTGTGTGACTCCTAGTCTGTGAGGAATGTGGCAGTGGTGTCAGTAGTGTGGACCGCCAGTTATGTTATGTTACAGTATGCTATATTATGCTGTGTTATGTTACGCTTATGTTATGGTATTTTATGTTATGTTATGTTGATTTGCAGAGCACAGTAATCACCTGTGAGGGCACCCAAGAGCTTGAGCAGGTGTGTGAGTGGGCGGGTCTTCAGACACTTGCGGAACTCAAGAAGTGAGGAGGAGGCCATGATGGTGTTGAGGGAGATTGTTCCATGTTTTGGGCTTGGTGTAGGAGAACAGGCGACCTCCTACTCTGCATTTTTTAATGCAGGGTTGTACGCGAATGAGAATGAGGCAGAGCTTAGGTGTCTGGCAGTCTGGTGAAAGAGTATGTGGCTGTTCTGGTATGCAGTACAGTTTTGTGTTAGGCTTTGTATGTGTGTGCGAGAAGTTTGAATTTGCTGTGCTTGTGAATGAGGGACCAGTGGAGCTCCTTGAGGTGCGGTGTGATGTGCGTGAGGTGTGATAGCTCAAGTAAGAGCCTTGCAGCAGCGTTCTGGATGGTCTGACCTCTTTGTAGGAGTAGCTTGTAAATTCCAGCATAGAGTGTGTTGCCATAGTCGAGCCTGCTTGTGATGAGTGCTTGTATGACAGCCCTTTTGGTGTTCGGCAGCAGAAGATCAGTCTATGAGGCGCTGTGGTAATGCTGTCTATCGTGAGGAGTGGTAGTGTGTAATGGCTGTCACAGTGCTGTCAGTAGTATTACTTCTAGTCTATGGGAAGCATAATGGTGCAATCTGTAATATGGACCCATAGTTTGCGATGAGCATAACAGTGCTGTCAGTGTGTGACTACTAGCTTGTGACTACTAGCCTGTGAGGCCTGTGACAGTGTTGCCTGTGGTGTGCGACTGCTAGTGTGAGAGGGTTGTGACAGTGCTATCAATTTATGGCCACCAGTTTGTGAAGGCAGTTGAAAATGATGCCTGTACTGTTAGTTGCTAGTCTGTGAGGGGTGTGACAGTTCTGTCAGTTTAGTGAACTGCTAATCTGTGAGAGTTGTGACACTGCCATCTGTAGTCTGATGGGTATTCTGTGATAGGTCTGACAGTGCCATCAGGTATGTGGTTGGTATCCTGTGATGGGTGTGACAGTGCTATTGTTAGTGTGACAGCTAGTCTGTGAGTTCTGTGACAGTGGTGTCAGTAGTGTGTGACTTGTAGTCTATGAGGTGTGTGATATTGCTAGTGGGTGGCTGCTTCTCTATGTGGAGTGTGAGTACTGTCAGTAGTGTGAGACTGCTAACTGCTAGTCTGTGAGAGGTGTCAGAATGGTGTCACTAGTGTGGACTGCTACTCTGTCAGGGGTATGACAGTGTGTGACTCCTAATCTGTGCGGTGTATGATTGTGCTGTGAGTGACCACTTGGCAGTGCAGGATGTTGGAGTACTGTCTATAGTATGTGGGCACTGTGGGAGTGTGGTTTATAGTGTATGAATTCTCATCTTGAGCCCTTTATGTGCAAAGGCATTGCTCATTTGTACGTAAGTGACCTGTTGCTCCATTCCATTCATTACCCTTCACTATGACCAGGGTAATATTTTCCATAGAGTAGATGGAGGATTCACTGAAATTGTCCTGACTGTACCTGGTGCACACCTTAGCACACACAGTGAAAGGTGGTGTGACTCACATGCTTGGGGAATCTCCTCCTTGGCAACACTGGAACCACTTCACAGTCTGACCCCTTTCCTTAAATTCCAAACTGTGCACCAAAGGATCTGTGTCCTGCCTGAGGCTTCCCATAACACTGACAGTCCATGAAGCACCAGACCAGGGTGAGAGAAGCCTCTGCTGTACACCACTGTATAAGCTGTTTATTAAATGCTCGTTCTGGAAGAATGTTTTCAATCCACTCTCAGTTAATCTTAGAGACACACATACAGTAACAATTATTATACTTATACTGCCTACACGGTAAACTGAATTGTATTTAGGTGCTTGAGCCTGTACCTCATGCATGATTCTGTCCAAAGTAGGAGTTTGCATAATTTGCATTTCTGTAATTACACAACATTTCAGAAGAACTATGTGTATTTACGCAATATGCAAACTGGCATTTGGAAGTGTATTTTAGAGCAAAATACATCATTGTGTCCACTTTGGGCATGAGAATGTATTTTGTGCTAAAAAACTTGAACAAAAAAAGGCATTGTGAACAACAGTCGCTGTCATTCTTTTGTTCACCTTGTTCTCGTGTGTTCATGATAAAAATGTTATAGCAATCTGTGCGTAGTTACGTGATGTGGTGTAATGACCTAGTAGCTACTTACCCATTATTCAGAGTCCAGGCCTTCCTATTACAGTCCTGAGCCCCTCCCTCCCAACTCATTTGCTCCAATGATTGATGTTCTTGTGCTCATCCTATTGCTTGGGAATTCAGGATGTCGTCATCGGAAGTTCCTCTTTTATGTCATACGTTGGGAGAGGCCACATAGGAGGAACTTCCTGTTTTTTGTTTGACTGATTAAAGCGTTTCTCTTCGCAGGAGAAGTGCTCAACATGTGAGGACTGTAACAGGAACACAGACGAGGAGTTTATGGCGAAATTTAAGGAATTTTGCATAACAAGAGTAAAGTGAAATTACCCCGACATAACGTAAATCTCACCTGGGCTTACTCCAGGTTATTTAGCTTTGCTAACACCATTAAGTCATGTGGATACGTTGTAATTAACTTGTCCCCAACTGTTTGCTTCTACATGAGTCAGCCCCAAGAGGATAGCAGATAGATTCCTCCCTGTAGTGTCCTGCTGGACACGTTCTAGTGTTCAGCCTTGTGCTGCAACCACACTTCACACCCACCCATCACAGGTGTCACCAGTCAGGTGACCCTGCTAATAAAAGGGGCCGGGCGCACGTGCCCTGGGCCAGTTACAGTTACCACACATGCCATGTCTGTGTCATTATTTATGCAGGATGTGGGCCTAGGGCCCAAGACACTACAATGGCGATGAGCGGGTCGTTCCCCGCGTGAACTATCAACTGTTTGGGTACTACACTGTGGGGGGAAGCGTAACCTGAATCCCAGGCATCCCCGCACCTGCTGCCAGCGAGACGGCTATGCTGCGAGGGGAGAGGAAAGCGTCTGGCCTCTATGTCCGGAAGTCATCTGCCTGCCGTGACACCCTATAGGGCAGCAGCGGACTGCCGCATGCAAGTTTAGCCCCGCAGGTGGCAGTGGGCAATCTTGAGTGGAGGAGAGGGCCCTGCTGCTCTGTGGAGGAGTTTGAAGCCAGAGAACAACCCCGCAGGTGAGAAATCTGCGGTTCAGCCCACAGCTGTAGCCTGCGGTGATATCACCCAAGCCGGCAAGCACACCACTTCCCTTGATGTCAGGAGGGCTGCCCTGGCCTCCACCGCTGAAGGGGCAGAACCCCTTACCGAGGCAAGTCGAGCATGGTTATCCGACGGCAGAGTCAGCATCAGTATACCAGTAGGGCCACACTAGCGCAGCACACAGCCCCGTACTGGCATCACCCAGGACTGCACTGGCCTGCGGTTGAAGGAAAGTCTGCTACGGCCGGGCAGAGAGACGCCTGTAGTAACCCTGGGCGTAGTTCGCGTAGTAGCACTACGCGTAGCTACGCGAAGTGCACTTCGCGAGCTACGCGTAGCTACGCGAACTGCGTAGTGCACTGTGCAAAATGCTGTTCGCACTGATTGTGTAGTGTAGCTCCTATTTCCCTTATAGGCTCTGCGCATTGGAATAATATATCCTATAGGTTTGACATAGGACTAAGGTCGGTATGTCCCTTTAGAGTATATTAAACTTAATTACTTGTGCCAGCTAGCTCAGAGGCCACTAGAAACTTCTTGACAACAAGAAGGGATTAGTTTCTGGCAGCCGCAAAACATGACCACTGTGTTTCCCTTACAGAATCAGGACGTGTCCCAGAGTCGTAGAAACAATAGATAACTATTTCACTCAGCTCAGTTGTGCATGATTCAGTTACTCTTCAAAGTTACACAGAAATAACCAGACGGGCATTTCAATAAGAAGGTTTATTGAACAGTCTTGTTTCTGTTGTAAGTTAGATGTGCTGTTACGATCACAAGACAGTATGCGAGATAAATAATGTACAAGGTGAGCAGTAGAAATAAATAATACTGCGTTAGCAATTATCTTGTCAGCATATATGCATTTACATAAAATGACACAGCCTAAAAATGCGAGTACTTATACGATGCGTTTCTATCCTAGGTCTACCCAGTGTGCCTATCCTTTCCTAGGTGTAGGGAGAAGTAGAAGTAGGTGCTGTATTCCTGACTAGAGTATACTAAGAGTCTAGTATGCCAAGAGTCTAGTATGCCAAGAGTCTAGTATGCCAAGAGTCCTCTCTAGGTTCTAGTCTGCTCCATACCTGAAGAATGAGAGAGGTAGGAATCTCTTTTCCAGACTCGAACTCCAACACCCCACAAGGGAAGTTAGATCACTGGAAGCTGGACTCTCTGCGTGCAGGAATGACAGCGTCTTCTCAGTGCGTCCGGCCGGGAATCGGGCTCCTCTGAAGTCGAGGTCTCCTCTGATTTACAGGGGTTTGGGAAGGTATATTTATACCTGAAAATGTTAGCATTGACATAAGTTGGGTAGCGAAAGACGTCATGAATGAATCCCTTAAGGAATAGAGGTTCATGCATAATGTATGAGTCCTTGAAGAAATCAATAGTCCTGGGCAAGGGAAACTCCCGCAGCCTGAGGGTCTGTTTTTTCATGGACTCGTTGAGACGCTAGGGTGGACGGATGTCGGAATCCATGCCTGTATTTGGTATGCATGGTTTATGCCTAAATAAGGTCTGGGATTTTATGCCTATATAAGGGCAGGTTGGATTGTGCCTATATATGGTCATGATTCTAGAAAGCCCGTTTATGGACACCCTATGAAGTATACAACACCCACTCCTCTTTTGTGTATACAACAATACTAAAATGCTAAACATTTAAAATGCTAAACATTAAAATGGAGTACCGCATATTAAAACATATCCTAAAAAAGCTTTAAAAGATACATTAAAATGCAAAGGTTGCTGTACATCATCAAGCAGTGCTTTTCATTTCCTGCATAAAGTGTGAAATAAATGCAATCGGAACGTAATATAAAAGCAATATTTACATATGACTAAAATGATCGATAAGTGTGTTCAAAATCAAAGAATCATTTCCTGTCATAAAACTGAAATGAACTGATTTAGACACACAAGATGACTAAGTGTCCCTGGAAGTACTGCCAAGTCTGTATTATAAGGCTAGTTCTACTTTAAGCAGATTGGAGTGCCATTTTCGTTCGAAAAAATGGGACAAAAGTTCAAATTTGGTAAAGTTCCAAGGTTTTGTTTTATAAAATGAAGGCCAAATTGTTGCTGTTGTACGGGAACAGAGGATGCCGAATCAGAGTCAGTTTACGGGTCTGGTGTAAACATGAGATCATCTATTTCAATAGACAAAACATCATCCACTGTCGTTGGTGTAAGTTGGAACACCTCGTGCAAAAGATTGATCGCACAAAGATGGGAAGCATCGCCCTCAGCATAGGTCGCCTCAGCAATGTTCGCGTCCGTTGTTACCTGTGAGCCTGGAGTTGTTTCTCGTACCTCAGCAGCAGCAGGAGGCGACTGTGAGATCTCAATGAATGCTGACATCAGGATTGGAAGCCTCTGGGGACAACACAGAGCATGGGCCGTTATCGGGTCCTGCAAAGTATCGACGTCCTTTGGCGCAGCTGATGGATATGTTAGACAAGCGTCCAACACGCATTCTTCATCGCATAGCAGGCAGCGTAGAACAGGTAAGATGCAATCATGCCAGATTGGTCTGAATGACAGGAACCACGTGGTATTAAGGTCCCGTAGACGAGTCATGCCCAATAGCTGTACTATTCGCTCACGGCACTTTCTTTCAAGGAGAGCTTTCTCCATTTCGCTCGGAGTGATTTCGGCGAATCGGCTGGCCATAGCGCAATAGCAGACAGATGAATAAAATTCCGGCAACAAGTGCGAGAATTAATGGTATGCCACCAAACATCGAATGTGCAAAGTTCGGAATGATTCCAAGTATTGCTTGGAACGGTGCTAACAGACCGGTGCAAATGCTCTTAAATACATGTACAATTCCTGTTGTATCTGACATGTTAAAGATACGTGATATCATTTCTATGAAATGTATCGGGCAGTTTGTACGTATTAAAGTCTGTATCTCAGCCAAAGTCCTTGCAACTTGTAGATCATAGGTTTCTTTGGCCAAGGTCAAAGGCACTGTTTGCTGTAAAAGCATGGCTTTCATTCTGCTTAAAGTATCAAATCTTATAAAAGAGACGCCCAGCGAAGGCCATAAAGGCGACTCCCTGACTGTGTCTATTGGGGAAAACAATACTTGCATACAGCAAGTGACCCTGGAGTTGACCGTTACTAGATATGGGATGCCTGGCAACATTCCACAGCAGCTCCGATCATTCAACATGAGGTAACTCCCATTCGAAAGTTGTCCAAACGCTGGATTAATCACAGCAGCTGGTGAACCGTGCTGATGGCAAGACAAGTTTGCCACAGAACCATTACAAGCTCCGTGTAAAATAATGTCCTGACAAATGAGTGAACCGGTCAGTGCATGTTTACAGTTAGTACCGCTAAGAAACACTTCACGATCCCCACTCCAACATCTATGTGTATACGGTAAATTCCATGATATCTTAATGTATTCCTTACCCAACCTTTCATATTTGCCTGCTTGCATCTGTCTGAGGCAATACTGAAACTGAAAAGTTGTCACAGGTAATGTTATTTTGCCATGAATAACCCATTCTGTTGCTGGTTTTTCTGCCACTGTAAATGGTAGCTTTTCCATTTTTTCAATGCTTAGCACTGTATACCTCGCTCCTCTTTGTGCCAATTCGATCTGTTTATCAGTGAGATTGTATTCTGCAAACAGAGACGACGTGTTGATGAAACGCCAAGGCACATAGCCCGCTCGCAAAGATTGCAGCGTCCATGTCAATAACACAATAGAACGTAATTGAGACTGACCTTGTTGTAACATAGCCAAATCTTGTTCTAGAATGTCGATAGCAGAGGATACAATGCCATCCAATGAATAAATTCTGGAGGACAAAGTTGTTAACCCATTGTCGACTACAGAGAGTGTTTTCTCTAAATTAATACGGTCAAGTTCACGTATTCGTTCTGCAGCCTCTATCTGTGACACTTTCCATGCTTCGTTATAAGCAGCATAGATGCCGGCATATATGAAACGTTTTTGACGCGGTTTTCTTGGTCCAAGCAAGTATTCCCTAAGATCTGCGTCCTCTTTAAGTAAGGTTAAGTGTTGCTTCACATCCTGTAGTGTAGATTTATGCAGCCAATCGAGGCATAATTTACCTACACTGTATGTTGTTACTACCCCTGGATGTTGTCTTTGGACATATCTTGGGTCTGGCCTATGAATAGTAAAGCCCTGAGTTTTGTTCAAGAACCTTTCCTGACAGTTATTTGTGTCTGTGGGCCAGATCAACCATTTTTTCCAATTTGGATGAGTTCTGTTGAGTTGTAGTATATTGTCAACTGTCACCACTGCCTTTGTATTATTTTCACTGGCAGGTGTTGGCACAGAAGGTGTTTTCATCTCTTTTATCTTGGCTAACCCAAGACAAGATGTCTGTTGTACGGTGTCATTCAAAAACAGTATTTGTTCAGGGATGATACAGGCTCTAAATAAAGCTTCTATACCCTGTACTTGCCACTCTTTACTACCCCAGACAGTTTTTGTCTCTATTGTGTCTTTCCATAAGTCGAAACCCTGTGTAGACAGTTGGGCAATAAATGCTTCAGAATAAATCTGTTTCGTATTTGTTAACATAATTTTCAGTCCTGTTTTGTTTACATTTTTGTAGTAAAACGTTTCTGGATCAGATGTATTATAACCTGAAAAATATGGAAATTTACTAGCAAAAGTTTTCGAACTACCTTGTGGTGGTGTAGGACAATGTTCCCATTGGTTAAACATAAACACATTTCTTGGATATGCAGTTTTGTGCAAATAATGATGACCATAGTGGTTATAACAATACAGTTCTTCATAATCAGATGAACCCTCTAAAAATTCATTTTTAGAAAATGGAGCAGATTTTTCTAGATCAAACATTATATCTTGAACAGTCTCTAAGTCCCAATCATCTGAATAGGTACCGGACGTAATTAAATCACTTAGTGAAATTTTAAATAAATGTGGAATGTTCAATTGTTCACTTGGACCGAAGATTTCATAATCTGTTTTGTCCCACACTATACCATCCTGTATAGGAACAGCTGTGATGTTCACTGATGACAAGTCTCTTGCTTCACGATGGGAAGATTTATGTGGTTTCAAAAGTACATTCACGTCTTTTCCTTCACTGTTCACATGGATGTATCTGCCATTTATAAGCATGCTTACAGTTGTTACCAAAGCTAGCCAGAGCAGGAAAACAAAAAGTCCAGATGTAATCCAGAGTTCAATCCATGGAGAAACCAGATAAGTCTTTTTCAGAAAGTGAATAAAGTCTTTTACTTGCTGCTTGAGTTTTGATGATGCTGGCATCGATTCAGGTTCGCTTGGAACTTCTGAGAACGTATCAAAGTCAATGAAATAGCCAGAAGCAGTTCTGTTTAATTGTTGGAATTGCATCAGGATTCGTTGAAATCACAGGAACCAGTTCTTCACGAGTCACATTGGTGTAGACAGGTGTATTTGGATGAACTGTTATTTGGTTGTCAAGAGGGATGAGTTCCATAGCTTGGTTGCTTAGTCCTTCATTTGTTACAGCTGAATTCTCGATCGTGATCAGTCTTTCAGTCTGAACCTCTTGAATAGTAGCGAGAGGAGTGCGTCTGCTACTAGGTCGGAGTCCACGAGGCCTACTGCTTAGTATTGGCCACATGTTGTGGTTTGATCCGGTCGATTGACACAAATCTTTTCTCCTTTCTTCCAGCAAGGGGCGGCAGAAGTACTGTCCTTGTTCCTTGAACTGCTAGAACAGGTACCGGTTGTCTGTAAGAAGGTCCAAATTCCTTCTTGTCCGCTATTTTTTCTCTGACTAGATCCCCAACTTTTGGAATCCAGACAGGCCTTGCTGGGACCGCCGATTTTTCCCCAGTGGTGGTTGGCTGTAGGGATACGTTGCTTTGTTTCGTTCTTAATTTGTTAAGATCCTGTAAAACAGCCAAACGATCTTTGATATCAAATGTTTTTATGTCCACCACTGTGCCTACGTGTTCTAAGTCTGGAACCCACATTCTTGTCCCAAATAGGACCTCATATGGAGTGACCCCCTAGAGAACTTCTTGGCAGATTGTTAAGTGAGCGCTGAACGCTAATGAGGTGTTTGACCCACCCATCACCCGAGCCTAATACCCTAGCTGTTATAGACTGCTTTATGTCCCGGTTTTTCCTTTCCACAACAGAATTTCCCTCAGGATGGAATGGAGAGGAGTACCGCAATGCAACGCCCAGACTGGCCATGGCCTCCTTGTAAGCCCTAGAGCTAAACGCAGGACCCTGGTCAGAATGAAACGTGCCTATTGCGTATGTGCCGATATAGACTCGCAAATCTTTTATAACAGTTCGAGCGTCAGCCGAGCGCTGAGGCCATAACCATAGGAACCTAGAGCATGAATCCACTGCAACCATGATGTATTTATAATTACCGTCCCTTTGTAAGGGACCGCAGTGGTCCAGGTAAACACAAGCTAATGGTTTATCTGAAATTAATAAGGGTGTCTGCGCAGGACGTTTCACTGTTGAGACTTTCATCTGTTGGCAAATATCACATTCTAAAACATAGTTCTTAGTTTGTTTCCGAATGCCAGGCCACCAATATCTTTGCTTGAGTAAAGATACTGTCGCAGAAACACCTGCATGGGCAGAAGCCATCCCTTCGTGTGCTGCTAGGATAAGTCCTAATCTGCGTTCCTTGTTTGGAATTACCCTATCCCCCACTCCAGGGATTCGAGCAAAAGGAACGTTATTCGCATCAATTACATAAGAGTACTTGAGTGGAAACTTTTTTGGTAATGCTGCACTGCTGCCTTTGCTTGAAGCATTGACAGCTAACATTATCTCACCGTCTATTTTTGTTTTTGAACGAGTGATCGCAGCTACGGAAGCCGTCTGAACAGCCCCTTCGCGGCTTCGTCAGCCAATGAATTCCCTGCAACGTGAACGCCATCACGTTGATGACTCAGTGTGTGTATCACGTGAGCCTTTGGTAGTTCGTTTTTCAACTGAACTACTTGTTCCCAAAGCAATTTATGCTTTATTGTGCCACCTTTCGCATCTTTAAAACCATTTTCAAGCCAGGTTCGTATATAGTCATTATACGACTGAACACAGTAAAAGGAATCGCACACTATCAGTGTGAGGAATTCTCGATCCGTACTCTCAAGTGCCAGTTTGAATGCCTGTAGTTCAGCTCGCTGAGCTGTACAATCACCTAGTGACTGAGTTTTTGTGACCATAGGTCTGAAGATGCCATTTCGCATGCGACCTTTAACGATTGCACACGCTGCACTGTAAGCTTGCTTACTCCCTGTTGCGGGCTGTGCGGATCCGTCAGTGTAAATTACGAATTCATACTGATCGAGAGGCAGAATCTCAGTGGGTAGAGGACATTCTTGTTCATATTGGAGAAATGCCTGTGTTTTTAAATCTGGATCAAAAACATATTCAACATCAGTTGCAGCAAGAGAATTAACCCACTGTATCCATCTTGGATGTAAAGCTTTAGCATTTGGAATGCTCGCTTTTGTGACCGCTTCTAAAGCCGGTACTGGGGTAACGACAATTATGCGTTTCCCTTGTGCTAAGGCTCTTTCTTTTGCTACAGCTGTTTGAACTGCTGTCAGAATTTTTTCAGTTGAACTGAAGCGCATTTCCGCTTGTGTATACAAATGTGATTTGTATGCAATTGGTACTTTCTCACCCTCATTAAAGGTTAAGTAAGTGAATCCACATTGACCCGAAATTATTCGAATCACCAAATTTCTTTGACTTACGCGTGTTTGTAAGTGATTTGTTGCTAACATGTTAGCCTGGAGTGAACGCAAAATTTCTGTGTGTTCCTGTGTCCAGTTTTTAATTGAAAAATCAGGTTTGATTAGTGCGTAGAGAGGTTTAACCCTTTCTGCGTAGTTCAGAATGTATGTTCTTCCAAAATTTAGGAATCCCAGTATTGATTGTAAGTTTTTTAGCGATTTTGGAGGTTGGAGCAGCGCACATTTCTCTAGAAAGTTAGCTGCCAAGCTCTTTCCTTCACTTGAAAGCTCATATCCTAAAAATAGGACATTGAGATGGGCAATTCGAGACTTTTTAAAGTTGAACTTGTAGCCCTCAGAGGCGAATCCCAGTATAATGGTGCTCACCCTGTTCAAGTGTTTTTCCAAGTCATTGTCTGTCAGATAGATGTCATCGACATAAGACAACGCCTCGTTATCATAAATTTGTAGTAACTCCGTTACTCTCGCTGAGAATAAACCTGGGCTGTTCTTGAACCCTTGTGGGAGTCGACAAAAGTGACGCTGGGTTCCCATTATGGAGAATGCCGTTAAGTACCTACTTTCAGGTGCTATGTTTTGACAAAAGAAACCGTTTGAGATGTCTAATGTTGTTTTGTATTTTTTACGCACAATGTTATTCATTAATGCTGTGCTGTGTGCATTTTGCACTGCAAAAGTTTTAGAACAAGTGTTTAAATGTCTGTAGTCCAAAACTAGACGATATGTATTGTCTGGTTTGGAGACAGGAAACAAAGGATTGTTCATGGATGAGGTGCATGTTTCAATCACCCCTTGATATTCAAGTTGATCTAAAATCTCCCTGACCTGTTTTTTAGCTTCTTGCTTAATAGGATACTGCCTCTGTGCAGTAGGTTCATGTTTCAGATTTATTTTATGGTGAGGTGAGTCCTCATCCCATCCTACATGATTTTTATATAATGCTGGAGCCTGGGCCACTGCCCATTTTCTGGCATATGTATATTTTAGGTGAATTGGAATGTGATTGGAGAAGGCAGGCATAATCATGTCCTCGCCGTGTGGGCACTGCCTGACAAATTGTGGTGGCCAGTCTTTTTCTGCTAGAAGTATGTCATAACCCTTTGATAGTTTTTCCCAAAAAGTGCTTTAACCTGTCTAGGTTTGTCTCCCTCCATCCGGAGTGTTATTTCATATAACCTTTGTGGAGTACTAACCCTGGTGTCTACAGTCTCTACTGTAATGTACTCATTCAAGTCCACTATCTCCAGAAGTTCCATCAGGTTCTGGCGAGCTATTGTGACTTCTGCTGCACTGTCCAGCATTGTCTGAGCCCATTCTCCGTTCTTGAGTTGACTTCTCAGAATTCTCGGCATGTCTTACTATTAGACCTGCTACTTTCTTTTGGAGAATTGAGGTTTAGTTTTAATTTTTGTTGCGTGCTTGTCGTCTTTCGATTTCACGTGTTCTTCTCTATGTTCTGTTCGTCCTCTTCTTTCCGAAGTCTGTGATGAGACCTGAAAGGGACGAGAGGAACGTGTATCATTATCTTGATACCTATCAGGTTTTCTCAAATTATCCCTATTCCTGAGGTTGTACCTCCTTTCAGAGGGCTCCTTTTGAGGAGACCTACCTCGGGATTGAGATCTTTTCTCATTTGAATTTTGTTTATTTGACTCCCACTTCTTTTTAGAAGATGTAGTAGTTTGTTTGATTGAGTCCTTCTCAGGACTTTCAGATAGATTTGGTTTAGCTGGTCTCCCACCCAAACTATCTCTGCCTAATTCTGCATATGATTGTTCTATAATTCTGGGTAGCTCTGTTTGATGTTCTGTAACATCAAATTCCCTTAATTTTTGTCGGATTGCCACTGCTGCTGCTTCCCCTTTAATATTTGATAATATTATTGTTGAGACCTGATCGAAATTTCTCAGTAATTTCATACCTAAATTTAAAGCAGGCTCTGCCCCGTATTCGTTTTGAATTTGTTTTAGGACATCAGGTATTACCGCAATTGACGGAATGCCGTGTGTTTTAGTGTAGATGGCAGCAAAGACTGAGCCCCAAGTGGTGCAGTCTTCCAGTTGTGGTGTGATCCCCATTGGTAAACTAATGGTTAGGATTCTGTGTTTCTCATGTGGGCTAGTATTTGGAAATACTGCTTCGATTTGAGTAATTTTTTGAGCTATCCAAAATGGAATTTGCTCCCGCTTAGTGGGCATTTTACCCATGACTGCGTATAGAGTCTGTGGTGCAATTTTTAAATTGTTCCCCTGGTGAGGGGTTTGATTTGGAATTGTTAATGGTTGTTGGACTGTGAAAGTCCGCATGACATATTGAACCAATTGTCTGTACATTTTTATTAACTCTGTGAGTTGATTAAGTATTTCCTCGTCTGACATTATTTCGATGTCTGGATGAGGTGTGTAGCCGGCTAAAATCGGCCATGTTGCTCCTGGTCTACCTAGTGGACCGAGCCTGGTAATGTTTTTATTATGTTTTAGGGCGCCTTTAAACCAGAGCTGATGCTCCTGGTATGTTAATGGAATCTCTATATCCTCGAAAGGAATGTATTCCTCTGGTGGTTCATCTTCTTTGTAGAAGTGAAACAAGTGTGTTACTGGATTGGATTCAGGAAGAATTACCCATGAATAGAATACCTCTGTCTGAAAGGATTCATGTGCCTCAATCACGAAAACTGCTCTACCCCTCTCGGTGGTAGCCCATGTTTTATAAGTTTTAGAGTAATGGCTCTTCTTAAGTTTGGAGCGATGTCAATGACACCCTCCTCGGTTTCATTTAAACCTGTGTTGTTAAAAAGTGCTGCTTGGGCTGGATCAGCCGCAGCTACACCGTTTCCGGCGTCTTCATTCATTTTGTTTTTTGAAAAATGTAGAACAAGTTTCAAGGAAACAAAGATAAGGTGCACAATATTGTGGAACACTGTATCCTTCAACGTTGAACAAACCAAACAGCTAATATATAGGGTACTGCCCTATGTAGCCGTGGCGGATACTATCCCTGCCCACTCCAGACGTCTTTTGGAGTATATGGGTAGGGGTCTCTGAGAGAGAAAAGAATATTATGCACAGCTGAGTTACTCAGTATCTAACGTTGAATTACTGCCTTACCAAACGTTGGGCGCCATGTAGTGTAGCTCCTATTTCCCTTATAGGCTCTGCGCATTGGAATAATATATCCTATAGGTTTGACATAGGACTAAGGTCGGTATGTCCCTATCGAGTATATTAAACTTAATTACTTGTGCCAGCTAGCTCAGAGGCCACTAGAAACTTCTTGACAACAAGAAGGGATTAGTTTCTGGCAGCCGCAAAACATGACCACTGTGTTTCCCTTACAGAATCAGGACGTGTCCCAGAGTCGTAGAAACAATAGATAACTATTTCACTCAGCTCAGTCGTGCAGTGATTTAGTTACTCTTCAAAGTTACACAGAAATAACCAGACGGGCGTTTCAATAAGAAGGTTTATTGAACAGTCTTGTTTCTGTTGTAAGTTAGATGTGCTGTTACGATCACAAGACAGTATGCGAGATAAATAATGTACAAGGTGAGCAGTAGAAATAAATAATACTGCGTTAGCATTATCTTGTCAGCATATATGCATTTACATAAAATGACACAGCCTAAAAATGCGAGTACTCATACGATGCGTTTCTATCCTAGGTCTACCCAGTGTGCCTATCCTTTCCTAGGTGTAGGGAGAAGTAGAAGTAGGTGCTGTATTCCTGACTAGAGTATACTAAGAGTCTAGTATGCCAAGAGTCTAGTATGCCAAGAGTCTAGTATGCCAAGAGTCCCTCTAGGTTCTAGTCTGCTCCATACCTGAAGAATGAGAGAGGTAGGAATCTCTTTTCCGGACTCGAACTCCAACACCCCGCAAGGGAAGTTAGATCACTGGAAGCTGGACTCTCTGCGTGCAGGAATGACAGCGTCTTCTCAGTGCGTCCGGCCGGGAATCGGGCTCCTCTGAAGTCGAGGTCTCCTCTGATTTACAGGGGTTTGGGAAGGTATATTTATACCTGAAAATGTTAGCATTGACGTAAGTTGGGTAGCGAAAGACGTCATGAATGAATCCCTTAAGGAATAGAGGTTCATGCATAATGTATGAGTCCTTGAAGAAATCAATAGTCCTGGGCAAGGGAAACTCCCGCAGCCTGAGGGTCTGTTTTTTCATGGACTCGTTGAGACGCTAGGGTGGACGGATGTCGGAATCCATGCCTGTATTTGGTATGCATGGTTTATGCCTAAATAAGGTCTGGGATTTTATGCCTATATAAGGGCAGGTTGGATTGTGCCTATATATGGTCATGATTCTAGAAAGCCTGTTTATGGACACCCTATGAAGTATACAACAATTGCACAGTGCTGAATGCTTGTCCGCACTGTGCAATCAGTGCAAACCGCATCTTGCACAGTGCAAGCGGTCGTTTTCTGCCGCTCGAGTAGATTTCTACTCGAGCGGCAGCTTTCTCAACGCGGACTGGTAGTTTCTCATCGCGAGCGGTCGCGAGCATACGCGACCACTCGCAATGAGAAACCTGACCTCCCCGCATTGAGAATCTCGCGAACGAGGAAAAGTCTCGCCGGATGTCATATTTGCTTGCTCGCGGTCGCCAACTTGACGTTGAGGACCGCGAGCAAGCAAAAATGACCGCTACGCTACGCGTGTTTGCACTGTGCTACGTGCAATTCGCGTAGTGCGAAGTAGCGCAAACTTCGCAAACTACGCGAGCGTAGCGTAGTACTTCGCCCAGGGTTAGCCTGTAGCCCTCCCTGCATGAAATGCTCCCTAATGCCTCTCTGCTGAGACTGCTGGTCTGGCGCTAAGACTATCGCCACACAAGCCCGCTGCCCCACTCAGGCGACTACTAATGCAAGTGAGGAGTGCGCCCAAAGATCATTATCTACAGCGGTCAGAGCCCGCAGCCCTGCCACCTGTGAACAAGCTAAGAACTGCCTGCCTCAGCCTTCCACCCCCCCGCATGGGAGATGGCAACAGTGTTAGCAAGGTGGTGCTGCCCTGCAACGGGCCTTAAAAAGGGGCTGCCAGTGAAGCGGCCTCCCTCTCTATAAAATACAGGCCTGCCCTGCTCCCTGCATCAAGAGGTATCTGCAGCGCCCCCGCGAACTCACCCACAGCAGCAGCGAGAAAAAGTAAGAAGAAAACCCGGTACCTCATTGAAAAGCGGTCTATGAGTGAAGGGTCTAAACTTACTGGACTCATTCCATGCGACCACCCAACCGGGGTTAACAGAATGAGCCTCCCGGCACTGCACGCCCCTCCCGCATCGACAGCTCTAATCAGAGCGCAGCCTGAAGTTTCAGCGAAGAGAGCGGCGGCCGATTAGGTGACTGCAGCGCCACCTAGTGGTAAAATACCACACGGACCCTGAAGCTATCTCACCGGTAACCTCCTGCTGTTTCTCACTTCGAGTGTGCCTGTAAACTCAGTTGCAAGGCTCAGAGCCCAAGGAAGAGGCTCACAGAAGTAGCCTGCCTTCGGCCGTTCCAATAAGGAAAAAAAGAAGGAGTGCATGGTCAACCAGGCAGAACTATACTGCAACTCCCCCATGCCAAAGCTCATGCACTCTCGTGAACAATGCAGCACAAACAGGTAAACAGACTTGACCCAACGTGAGCAGCGCCACTCTCCCTGGCCAACCTCCCATACCTAAACAGCAGCATTAAAACACAGAGAAGCTCCATCAACTCCCCCAGCACTCTACTGCTCAGCCCCCCTAGGAGCTGCAAAGCCCACAGCGTGAGGAAAGTGACAGAGGCACCTCTGAAAGCACCCACAGTGCCACCTGGTGGCCATAGTGCCAAACTGCACTCTGAGCTGCGACACAAGGGAAAAGGCAGAAGCAGGCTCAGAGACACACAGCCAGGACTGGTGCTGAGTGCACCACATGCCCCTAGTAGCAGTAGACCTCTAAATCAGAGCCCATGGGAAAAGAAGGTGGTCGGCAGCCAAGACACAAAGAGCCTAGATAGAGACTGTGAGGAGCAGCACAGTCCACAGCGTCAGGAGGGCCACCCCAGCACACAGAGGGGCCAAGAGTGAGAGCACAGACTGTCCTCCCCAAACATGCAGCGTTGACCAGAGAACCAGAAAGCAACTGCCTATCTCCCTGGAAGGGGAAGGGGAGCATCATAAGCTGAGGGCACCACAGGCCCCCAATGAGCTGCCTACCCTTTGGAAAGAGGAAGACTGTCACACCCCACATTTGAAGTACGTGAAGAATGTGCACAGAGCATGCAAACCCCCAGTTGCTGTCGGACGCCACTGCAAGCAAAAAAAGAGTGCGCCGCCTACCCCCAATGGTGAACGACCACCACTGCAAGGAAGAGCAAGCACGCCAAGTGCCAGAAGAGGGCACCCAAGAAGAGGACAGAGCGCACGAGGTCAGAGGTGCCCAGAAGGCCATACCGATGAACCTGACAGCACGGGCTGATGCCTGGGAGATAGAGACATCTCCACAGAGAAGCACTGCTGAACACAGCATGGAGAGCATCTACATCTCCACTGCACCAGCGAAGCCCCGCAGTGGGCCAAAGACAGCACAGTGTCCTCTTTCACACTGCCTCAAGACGGAGTCGCCAGAGGCCCAAGACAGGTAAGAGGAGAGTTGCACACTCCACGTGGCAAGCTGCCACTGCAACATGTGCTCCGACGACAGGCGACACGTGGCCGGACGCCACATTCGCACCGCAAGCATGGAGCATGTCACTCGAAGTGACCAACCCCGCAAAGCATGCCTGAACAGAGGCAGACACCATGACGGTGCAGCCTCGAGGTGCAAGCATGACGCCCTCGAGAGAAGAGAAGAGGAGCACCGCGAAATCCCTGAGGAGGGGATGGTGCCCGTGAAAGGTCCCCAAGAGGAAGAAGCAAGTCCTACTGACAGGACAGACCTGCGACAGGTCCGCAGAAAAGTGAAGACCATCCCAAGAACTGGACGCAACCAGCGAGATGTCCATGTGGCACAAACATGAGACATGTGGCAGGACGCCACATCCAAGTGAGGACCTGGTTGGAAGGAGGAAAAGAGAGTGGCACTCCGAGAAGGAAGAAAGAACAGGGCAGACAACCACCACAGGCGCGCAAGATGGAACGGGGAAGAGCGACAGGACAGAGGACTCGTGCCAGCACTGGAGAAGGTGTTCATCAGCACAAGCCAGCCACCGGGGTACAGAGACGTCACTGGAGACAGCTTCGCGGGAGGACCAACCGTAAGCCGCTAGCAAGCGCGATCTGCATCCAGTCCCCACACTTCGCAGTTCGACCGTCCTCTCACCTGTCACCGGCTGCTTGGTATGGATAGCACCACGCCTAGCAAGTGCACCTGCTGGAAAACAACTGCAAGTGGCCACGAAGTCCCTCTAGCCCTCCTCACTCCACAAGGTCACCCAAGGCAAGAGATCGCCGCCTGTTGCCCAACTGAAGGAAAATCACTGTGTTCGTCATCGTCATCCAGGTGCATCATCACCAAGGACATCAAAGGAGCATCGAACCACCAGAGTGGATCCCAACACTCCAGACAACCGGAGTTCAACGAGGCTAGCCACCCAGGAACCTTCTGTGTGCCCCCGTCTGCCTGAAGCCTGCCGATGTGGAGCATACCCGACCATTGGAATATCCACCCTTGGGGTTACACGAGGCTTGGCCATGGCCCTGTTGGGAGTTCCACAGTGACCCCTCAGCGCGGCCTACGAAAGGCGCGCACAGCCCACGTGGTCACGTGGCAATCCAGGGGCAAGTGCCTCAACGGAGTTTCCTGTGAGGGGGATTCCTGATCAGAGAGATGAGTCGGCAGCAGCTCCACGACAGGCACCGGGAAGCATGGAGGTCGCAGACGAAGACTGGTTGCCTAAAGGTCATCAAGCACCATCGCCTCCAAGGGAGGGCCTCATCCACCAAGGTCCTCCTCCATAGCGGCAGGCTTGCCATCCACCGGAACCTGAGCGCCTGCAAGATCTCTGAAGTGGACTCCACCACCGCTCCAGATGCACAGCTAGTTGAACTTTGTACACAGACTCCAACAACGCGAGACCAGGCCGGTCTGAACGTCATCGCAGCGGTGGACCAACGCCTCCTGGCCGTGTGGTCCAAAGCCCCAGCCCTGCCCAGCAGATGGCCTGAAGAGACTCATTGGTGCTGTGTATTGTTTATTTGTTTTCCTTACAGGTTGGACTTTTGTTTGTTTCTTGTCATCAAAGTTTGGGAGGGATCTGGTGTCCTGCTGGACATGTTCTAGTGTTCAGCCTTGTGCTGCAACCACACTTTACACCCACCCATCACAGGCGTCACCAGTCAGGTGACCCTGCTAATAAAAGGGGCTGGGCGCACGTGCCCTGGGCCAGTTACAGTTACCACACATGCCGTGTATGTGTCATTATTTATGCAGGATGTGGGCCTAGGGCCCAAGACACTACACACCCTATCATAAATTGAATCTACCATTCGGACAAACGTCAGTTGCAAGTTTCTAAATCGGTGCTCATTTCACTCTTTTTTCATTCCTCCAACGAGGTGGTGCACAGATCATTAATCACAGAAGGATGAAAAGCAACTTAGGACCCACGGATATGAACCTGTGACCCACAGAGCTCTGAGTAAGGTGCATTTACCCAGTGACCCAAGTCATCCACTTCCTCCATAAGTTGCAACAGTTAACACAGCTGGGGGAGGAGCACGCACTCCTTACTTACCCTGGAATTTTGCGTCCTTACAAGGAGGCTCGAATGCTTTCCTTTCAGGTACATGGCTGCTCCTTGTACAGGCTCAACGGCAAGACATTACTTTCAAAAACGATATTTATTATGTTCCTCTGATAATCGACAAGTTTCTGCTTGAAAATCGTCGACAAAATATCATATAACTAAAGCAGCATCAAACAATAAATACGAACTATTATAACGGATTTTTGTACTATCTGTTTTGCTACAAACGTTGGTACTTTTTAACGAAGGAATCTGGAGTGGAGCTTGTATTTTTTCATTTAAATGTAATCGTTCAGTTCTGATGCAGTACAAAACACCAAAGAACTTCATGTAATTAGAACTCACCTCTAAAGCGTGGGCTCCCAGAGTGTCAATTTCAGCTGTCAGAAAATCCACCAGATGTGTCCAAAGCATTTCAAATTGGATATTTTAGAGAGATATAAAAGTTGCTTTTTCAGAGCACGGATCCTTGAAAAGAAAGAATGGCTTAAAAGAGCACATCAACTATTTAAAAACAGGTCATTTTTCTTTCAACATAAACCATAATTTCTGCTGATGAGGTTGGGATCCTCGCACAGCAGATGACCCTCAGATTTCTACTATGTAACCAAGCATATTTTCCGGTAATAAATCTGTATTCGGCTGGCATTAAGATCTGTTTATTGTCTAATATATGGGATTGTTCTGTTGTTGTAAAGGAATCTCTTAAATCGTTAGCTTAATTGTTTTTGCTTACCTCTGGAAATAATTGTAAACATTTATGTCGCTTTGCCAGGAAATATGACTGATTCTGATCACGAAAGTCACATCTTAGCACTCAAAGGTATATTCTAATCAAAAAGCACTTTTAATTTTCATTTTTCAAAAACAAAATGACTTGAGCATTTAGCCAATGTTGGAAGGTGGATTATTAGTAGGGGTAAGTCTGCACCTACCACTAGCAATAAGGCCACCAATGCAATATAAGGTCCAGACAAGGTCTCAATAAATGATTCCCTTGCTCAACCCGTAATAGCTGGCAGCAAGCAGGCAGGCTTAACTTAGAAACCGGTGTGTAAAGCATTTAAAAACACCAATACATTGAATAAGTAAGATGTAACACAATAAAAATCCAACACAATTTGTAAAATAGGAAATATGTTTATCTTTAAAATGACACCAAAATGATAAAAATCCAATGAAGGGAACCGGAGATATTAATTTTTAAAGAATAATCACTTTCTAGTGCTTAAAAAACAATAGCACCAAATTGGGACATCTGTTCGCGCTTGATTAGGACAAAGTCAAAGTTTGAGGCCAACTGTGATGGAGCCCTGGCTGGATACACTAAGTGAGAGGCCTCTGTCAAAACTTTACATTCGCTTTTAGAAACATTTTTGGAGGGTTTTCTCTGGACGTCGATCGGTTACATTATGGAGCTTTTTCCAAAAGTTGTGCCAAACTCCTTCAAATTTCTGGAACTCCTCCTGGAAGTTCCTCTTGTGGGTTCTCCTTGGAAGATGGAACTACAGTTCCCACAATGCACCAGGCCAAATCGTTAAAGTCCAGCTGAAGGTGTCAGCTGGGTTCTTCTTGCTAGGGATGATGCAGGTGAAAATCTTGTAACCTGTTGCTTTCAGGGAGTGCACTCCTTCTCTTTTTGAAGTAAGACAAAGTCCTTCGGGCTGTATTTCCCTAGTGTGCAGCAGGCGCAGTCATTGAGAGTACAGTCATTTTGGTGCAGGCCAGGGTTCCAGCAAGGCAGTCACTCCATCATCTACTTGTAGTTTCAGGCAGAAGATCTGAGTTGCTATGCAGTTCTCATATATTTATCCAATGTACTGGGACGACAAGTAGGGGGTACCCCTGTCCAATGGGGTGCAGGGTGCCATGTGAAAGCATGACAGCTTCTTCCAAAGTGAGGCATATACTTGTCCCACAAAGCGCTGCTTTTTAAAATTCAACATGCAGAATCTTTCTCCATAGAGTGAAGACCTGGCTAAGCCAGCCTACTGGTGTGGTTCATTTCCCTTGGCACTCCCTTTTTAGACCTCCTGCAAGTTCCTCTCTTGGGGCTGCCATCTCGCTGGGGGTACAGGAAGAGTGGGCAGGCCTGGCTGGCATTCCTTACTGTCCTGCTGTCTTTGAAGCCCAGTTTGATTTACCCAGCCCACCACCTGGCCTGTTCTCTGCAGCAGAGCTCCCCCATCAGATAACCTCTGCCTCTATGCAGGCCACTTATCACCTCATCAAAGAAGTTTGGCTAAGCCTGTTAAGGCCGGCCAATCAGGAGAGGCTGCAAGAAGGCTGGATTTTGGCTCGCAGAAAATTAAAGTTCTATAACTTCTTTTCTGTATTAGTTATGATAATTTCAACAGTGGCAAGTTGTTGGATTTATCATTACCAATCTGTGAAGTCCTTGAAATATTATTTTAGCTCACTCAAGTCAATAGATGCCCTGTATTACAGTATTCCCAAGTTAGCCTATGGAGCTTAAAAGTTCTAACATGGGGAAAATGATTGGTAGTTTTCCCTCACCAGAGCATATAAAACATCTTTTAAAATGCCCATGCTTATTTTTACATAGCACCCTACCCTGGGGGCACCTAGGGTAGATCTTAGGGGTGACTTATATGTAAAATATATAGTTTAATACTTTGGATGTACCTTTAAATCCAAAGTCGAATTTGCATATAATTTCAATTTGAAAGCAGTGTGCAAAGCAGGGATGCCTTTTAAAATGACAGCAGGCAACACAGCAGTGCATACTTAAGTGCCTCCAGGTGCTGGGCCTCTAAACCTATATGCCCTACCATATACTAGGGGCTTACAGGTAGGTTGTAAGAATCAATTGTAATTACACCTAATTACCATTTACCTTTTTAAAAAGAGCACTGTCCCTTGGCCTGGGTAGCAGAGCCCAGGGCGCAGTCGGAGTCAGTTACCACCAGTTTCAGTCTAAAAATGAGGGTGATGAGGGCAAAAAGGATGACTTTCTCACATACCCCCTATACGAAAGGTGATGGGTAACTAACCTACACCCAGGTAGTCCTCATAAGCTAAGTGGAAAAACCTAGATAGTCCATCCGCTTTGGCATGGGCAGTCCACGGTCTGTGTTCCACTGTGAAGTCATCCCTTGTAGGGAAATGGACCATCTCAATGGCTTTGGATTCTCTCCCCTCATCTGCATGAGCCATCTGAGAGGTCTGTGGTCAGTTTGAACCCAGAAGTGAGTACCAAACAGGTACAGTCTCAGCTTTTTCAGGGGCCAAACCAGGGGCCAAACCACAGCAAAGGCTTCCCTGTCAGTGGCACTCAACCTTTGTTCTCTGGGGAGAAATCACATGCTAATGAAGGCACCTGACTGTTCAAGGCCCTCCTCATTTACTTGTGCCAACACTGCCCCAACCCCTTGTTCTGAAGCATCTGTTTGAACCAAAAATCCCTTTGTGTTTTCAGGGGCCAGGAAGACTGGTGCTGAACACATAGCCACTTTCAGAGTGTCAAAGGCCTTCTGCTACCTACCTGGATCCCAGATGATTCCAATGGGGCAGCAAAGCTAGTTCCCGAATCCTCCAGAGATTTGCATTCAGTTTACAGGAGGAGACAGTGCTCTGGTGGCAAATCCCAGGGAGAAGGGGGTTGGGATGGAGAGAGCATGTAGAGTCAAAGATGCTGTGGCTCGTCTACTCAACAGCAACACAGCAGCAGGCATTCACACCAGTCTGATGAATGGTGCCGGCAGATATGGTACCTATAAACAAACAAATAATAAGGCTTTAGTCTTGTATTAACTGTAACTCTTAAATTATCACCTCACGAAAGCTTTTCAAATCTCAACCAACCTTTAGTTTTGTTGTTTTGTTTTCATTTAGATTGTCCATAGGGGGTCCTTTATCAAAATTTTTGAAACTGTAGTGAGTATGATTTCAGCATCAAACCCGCAAGCATATTTGGATGGGTAGCTTCAACCAAGTCCTCTCTGGCAGAATCCTGCCAACAGTACGTACAACTCCAAGTTGAACAAAAACACTGGTTACATTTGTTTGCAGCGCGATGTTGACACTGAGCTCAGCGCATAGTAAAATCAAGTCTGTTAATGGGTCTCTCCTAGTTCTTTTTTTCTATACAGGTGCGTGACTAATGCAGGACTTTCTTTGCGGTGAGGTCGAAGTGGGAAGAACAAGGGAGCTGGCATACAGAGTCCTGGAAGTCAGGAAACAGGTAAGTGGCAGGCGAAGAGGCTAAGCGAAGGGGAAGAGTGTGGACGGTCTTTAATAGGACCGCTTTAGAACGTTCATAAAGGTTACATTCTAATTGTTTGTAACAAGGAAAAGGTGCAGATAATTAACTTGATGAGGCTGCCTACTAGAAGGTTCTTTAGAATGTTCACAAAGGTCATGTTCTAATTGCTTATATCAAGGAACAGGTGCTGATGATTAATTTGATGAGGCTGTCTTCTAGAAAGGTGTTTTAGAATGTTCACAAAGGTTGCATTCTCATTGCTTATAGAAAGAAACAGGTGCAGGGGACTAATTTGATGAGGGCTGTCTTCTGGAAGGTTCACGTTGAGGTTATCTATGCCTGTTGCTTGATGCTTATTCTGGTGGATTTTCTGGACGTTTCCGTGGCACCTGAAACCAGACGTTGCATATGCAGGGTAATACATTTTTAAAAGATATTAGGCCTTTTCAAACAAACCGGGGAATACCAGATGCATCTAGCTATTACCACCAGCATGCAATCTGGTCAAAAGTCAGGTTACAAGTTGTTTGTTCATTTATAAGTATTATGAGGAATGATATGAGTCATGCTGGTATATTGTGATAGTCAGGTGAGCTATGGCAGGATTCCTGACACTCTGGGGTCCAAATGACTTTATTTGGTTGGTTTTCAGACATTAATTCTGTCAGGGGGTCACAATAGTCCAGTAATTCTGCACAAATCATCTATAACACCCAGTCAGACCAAGGAATAACCTGACCTGGGTCTGAGTTCTGGGAGCTACCCAATCCGCAATGGTTTGTATTTTGGGTTGAAGAGGTTGCACATGGCACCCACCTACAAGTTGGCCTAGGTATACCACTGAACTCTGCCCAATCTGGCACTTACTGGCCTTGATAGTCAGTCCTGCCTGTTGCAGAGCCTGAAGCACTCTCTTTAGGTGGTCCAGGTGATCCTCCCAGGTGGGACTGTACACAGCTACATCATCCAGATAAGCTGCACTGTACTGTTGCAAACCAGACAGGACCCTGTTCACCAACCTTTGGAAGGTGGCAGGTGCATTCTTTAAGCCAATTGGCATTACGTTTAGGGGTGGGCGGAATTTGCATAGTCGCGCTACGCAAAGTTCCGCGAAATGGTAAAAAATCTCCGCGAGCACGCAAAAGTTCTGCGAACACGCGGAATTGCTTGTTCCGCCTGTTCGCGATGCTTTTTTCCTGTTTGCAAACGCTGTTTGCGTGCTCGGGGAGAAATATATCGCGAACACGCATTTTGAAAGTGCGAACAAGCAAAAAACTCCACGAAGCCGCGGATCGCGGAATTTTTGGCAATTCCGCGTTCCCTGCGGAACGCGAAATTACCCAAATTCCGCAAATCCCGCGAGCGGAACGGAATTTACCGCCCAGGCCTAATTACGTTGAACTGGTAATGTCCCTCTGGTGTGTAGAACGCTGACCTCTCCTTTGCTCCTGTAGTGAGGGAAATCTGCCAGTAACCTGAGGTCAAATTGAATGTACTCTGGTACTTTGCAACACTTAACCTATCAATGAGCTCATAAGCTCTAGGTATAGGTTGAGCATCAGTCTTAGTGACTCCATTCAGTCTTCTGTAGTCCACACAGAACCTTAACTCTTTCCTTCCCCACTGGTGATTAGGTTTGTGTACCAGCACCACTGGGCTGGCCCATGGACTGTTACAGGGCTCAATTGCCCCCAATTCCAGCATCTGAGCTATTTCTGCCTTGATGCTGGCTCTGACCTGGTCAGACAACTTGTCCAACTTGTTCTTGAGGTAGGCTGTCACCAGTGTCAATGTCGTGTATACACCAGCTTGTGATACCTGGGGTTAAAGAGAAAAGACCAGCAAATTGCTCCAGCACCTGATTGCAGTCTCTGTGCTGTTGGTCTGTCAATTTGAGAGAGAGTACAACTCCGTCCACTGACCCATCTTTCACAATGTGGGAGAGGAGGTCTGGGAGTGGCTCAGTCTCCTCCTCTCCTCCTGCATCTGTGACCATCGACATGGTCATGTTTACCCAGTCTTGGTGGAGTTTCAACCTATTGACATGCAGCACCCTGTGGGGGGTCCTGGTGATGTTAAGGTCTACCAAGTAGGTAACCTCACCCTTTTTCTCTAGAATTGGATAGGGCCCAGTCTACTTGTTCTGGAGGGCCCTAGGAGCTACAGGCTCCAACACCTTTTGGTCATACCAGAGCTTCATGAGCTCTTGGCTGGCCTCCATTTTCCCGCTTGCTTTGTACATGTACTCTGCCATGCGTGATTGCAGGCCTAGCAAATAGTCCAGCACATTGTCCTTGGTTTCCTTGGGAGGCTTTTCCCAAGACTCTTTCACCAGGCACAAAGGGCCTCTTACAGGATGCCCAAACAACAATGCACAGGTGCTGAAGCCAACCCCCTTTTGTGGGGCCTCCCTGTATGCAAACAGTAGGCTTTGGAGGGGAATATCCCATCTCCTCCTGAGTTTCTCAGACAAACCCATGATCATGCCCTTGAGTCTTATTGAACCTTTCCACCAGACCATTAGTCTGGGGATGATATGGAGTGGTGAACTTGTAGGTAACACCACATTCATCCCACATTGCTTTCAGATACGCAGACATGAAATTCATGCCCCTATCTGAAGCAACCTGCTTTGGGATACACACTCTGGTGAACACACCAAGTAGGGCACTAGCCACTGAAGAAGCAGTGACTGTTCTGATGGGTATAACCTCAGGATACCTTGTGGCATAGTCCGCTACCACCAAGATGTATCTAATCCCTGAAGCTGTGGGTGGATCTAGTGGACCAACAATGTCCACTCCCACCCACTCAAAGGGAGTCCCAACCACTGGCAGTGGTATCAAGGGAGCCTTTGCATTTCCCCCTGTCTTGCCACTGGTCTGACAGGTTGCACAAGAGTTGCAAAACCCCATCATTTTGGCAGTCAAATTGGGCCAATAGAAATGGATAACCAAACTTTTCCATGTCTTATTCTGACCAAAATGACCTGCCAAAGGGATGTCATGGCTTAAAATCAAGAGAAATTATCTGTACTCCTGGGGGACCACCAACCTCTGGGTAGCCCCTTCCTTGAGGTCTCTAGCCTCAGAGTATAGAACTCCATCCTCCCACTAGACTTTGTTGAAGCCACTGATATCACCCTTATCTTGCCTGGGGGTAGTCTGCCTCATTCCCTCAAAAGTGGGGCATTCTCTCCGCCCTGACACAACTCCTCTCTGGAGGATCCACCAGCTCTTTATACTTCTGCCAAGTTGAACATATCTTGCAGGGGTCGAATCCCTACCTCAGAGGTCAGATCCTTCCCCTCGGGGTTAGATTCCTCCTGCACCTCTGGAGTTCTTTGGGGTTGCTCACCAGACCCGGTGCCCTTCCTCTTGTCACCTGAGTGGCTTCTGCCCTGATCCACCGTGGCTGTGTGCCGTTTGAGCGGAGGGCGCAGAAAAGTCCACTCAGGCTCACCGTAGTCTCAGGAACCATGTGATTAGTTCTGGTTCCGGTGGTGAGCAGTCTAGCCTCTCTCCGCCCCCGATTACTTAAACCATGCTGAAGCGGACGCATAGTGGATCTAAGTAAGCCCTGCTGTATTGTCCTTTATCTTTTAAAGCTTTTACCAGCTTTTTATTTTATACTTATTTTAGTCTATTGCTGTGTTTGCTCTATGTGTGTGTCCGTGTGTTTTAGGGTACTCATTTAGTGTACTGCTGCGTGTGTTCGCTGAAGACATTTTTAATATTATAGCTAGCTAGTCGATGTCAGCCTTGGTTCCTCAGCCACCGTGAGCAGTTAGGGACCTTACCTCATTACTGCTGGTGTCTCGGCCGGAGTGGCTTCCACCCTGTTCCGCCGCGGCTGTGTGCCGTTTGAGCGCAGGGCGCAGAAAAGTCCACTCAGGCTCACCGTAGTCTCAGGAACCACGTGATTAGTTCTGGTTCCAGTGGTGAGCAGTCTAGTCTCTCTCCGCCCCCGATTCCTTAAACCACGCTGATGCGGACGCGCAGCGGATGCACTCAGCGGGCATGCTGCTGCCGTGCCAAAGGCAAGCCCGTCTGCTCCCGTCCTGAGCCAGAAACCCTGGTCAAACAATGGCAGAACCTGTTACTTACTCAGGTAAAGAACTACGTGACCTGGCCCATAATATCTCTGGACCCGCCTGCTCCAAACTTACTGTGGGTAACGATCCTCTGTTAAAGGGTCAGAGTTGTGTGTGTGGGTTTTCACTCCTGGCTGAACAGATGGCCAGGAGAGTTCTTATGTCAGGGATGAGACATTTAGTAAACTGCTCAAAAACTTCAGCTGAGGCAGAGGTATATTGTGGTCTTATCAATGTGAGATCTCTATCCAAACACAAATATGAAATAGCAAGCCTCATATATCGCGCTATAACTTGGATATCCTATTCCTCACAGAAACCTGGGCCGACGCGGCGTCGGACCTGGATTTTGTAACAGCAGTACCTTTAGGATTTTTTTCTACCAGGCTGGTTAGATCCGTTAGGAGGGGTGGTGGGCTAGCTGTGATCGACTGTGAACGGTTTTGAGCCACTTTTTCCTCAGTCCCCAACCCCCATTGCCAAGCACTTAATTTTGCCCTGGAACTGAATCCAAAAAAGACTTTTAGAGGTGTCCTCTTATATCGCCCCCCTGGTTCTAGAAGCTCCTTTGTCAAAAATCTAGACTCCCTAATCAAACCTTTTCTCAACACAAACAACTTCTATTTTCTGGTAGATTTTAATGTATATCTGGAGGATTTAACCGACAGAGACACTGCTGCCCTTTTAGATACTTTTGAATCTGTTGGGCTTTCGCAATTGGTGCGTAAACCCACACTTGAGGCAGGACACACACTGGACGGAATTTTTACATCTATATCGAGCTTGATAGTAAAAGACATCCAGTCTCTTACCTGGACAGATCATACCATCATCCTTTTTAATTATTCTTTTCCTATAATACCAGTGGTGGCTGCAGACACAGCCCACTCAAATTCTTACAAAGCCTGGAATAAGATGGATAGGACCATAGATTTGGCAGCGACCAAATACACGAACTGGCTCCATGAAGCCTTAAAGGCCACAGTGCCTATTGGGAAAATTTCAGGGAATCGGCAATCCCCTCTGCCCCTTGGTTTACAGAGGCATTGCGACTGGAAAAACAAAATTGTCATAGATTGGAAAGACGTTGGAGAGCACAATATGATACTCTTGAAAAAAGTAACTATAAGTCTGCACTGGCCAAATACAAGACGATGTTGATTACAGAAAAAGGATGTTATTTTGCTGGACAAATTGAGAAGGCTACAAATTCAACTAAAGAATTATTTGGGGTTGTAGAGAAGCCCAGCTCCTTGCCTAGTAAAAAGGACATGGTAACCAATCAAAGTTTCTGTGATGATATAGCCACCACGTTCAGAAATAAAGTCAATAACATTTATGAATCCTTTGAGGCCATGGCTACACAGGAGCTTACCGAGATTAATCCAATCACTGACCCCTGTAAAAATAAGTTTCACATTTTCTCACCAGTTACTAGTGAGCAAGTGAAAACGCTCATCAAGGAAATGAAATCTGGATCCCCCTTGGATCCTTGCCCCCCTGCAGTACTAAGAGGTATAGCCAAGGAGGTCAGTCCTTTTCTTTCAGAAATTTTTAATACCATGTTCACCTCAGGAACTTTTCCCATCAAATGGAAGGACGCATCAATCCACCCATTGATAAAAAAAACCAAGCCTGGATGCATCTGACCCTCGAAATTATCAACCTATAGCTAGGCTGCCCTTTCCAGCTAAGATAGTGGAAAAAGTTATGAATAAACAACTAGCTCAGTTTGTTCAAGACAATGACATGCTTGATTCCTCGCAATTCGGCTTTCATCCAGAACACAGTACGGAAACGGCCTTGATAAAGGCCACTGAAAAAATCAGGACAGTGATGGACAGGGGTGGCGCCGTCGCTCTGATCCTTTTGAATCTCTCGGCGGCGTTTGACACTGTCAATCACCATCTATTGCAATCCCGCCTGAGAACGCTAGGGGCAAAGGGTTTAACTCTGTCCTTGATAACATCTTTCCTGACCGAATGAACACAAACAGTGGGTCTGGATGGCTTCAAATCCACACCCTATGTACTGCCATGTGGGGTTCCACAGGGCTCATTGCTTAGTCCATCCCTTTTTAATATTTACGTGTCGGAGTTGGCTCCATTGATCCAGCATTTCGGCTTTAGCCTAACATCTTATGCCGATGACACACAGATTGTAGTAGCAGCGAATAAAGAGCAAGCCTCTCCTGTACTGCATTTTAGAAACTGTATGCAGGAAATTAACAGCTGGATGGGAAAGCATTGTCTTAAACTTAATTTGGAGAAAACCGAAATAGTGATTTTCGGCAACCTCCAACCAAGATTGGATTGCATCTGGTGGCCTACAGAGATGGGTGAGTTGCCTAAACCAGTGGAAAAGGCAAAAAATCTTGGGATTTTAATTGATAAGAAACTAACATTCACCCTGCAAACAAATGCTACGGTTTTCACCACATTTTACCTGCTCAAAAAACTGAGGAAGGTTCTTCCTTATATCCCTATGGAGTCTAGGAAGATGGTGGTAACTGCATTAGTATTATCAAAATTAGATTACTGCAATGGGTTGTACCTGAATATGCAAAAACAACATAAAAACCTGCAAATGGTACAGAATGCAGCTGCGAGACTCCTCCTAAATCTGCCCAAGTATGAATCAGTCTTGACCGATATCCGTAAACTCCACTGGCTTCCTGTAGCTAGTCGTGTAAAGTTTAAGACGCTATGGCTAGGGTTTAAGGCCTTGAACAATATGGGATCAATGTTCCTAAGAAACATTTTTGCTTGGTTCTGCCCGGGTAGACAGCTTCGATCCACTGGCATTAAACTAATGATGGTTCCCAGAATTTGCACTTCTAGTTAGGGGGGAGGAAGCATTGGCTATGGTGTGGCAAAGTTATGGAATACACTTCCCATGCATATCAGGTCTATAAGTTCCTTAGCCTTATTTAGAAAGAGTCTGAAGACATGGCTATTCCTGCATTAATGCAAAAACCTCTAGGGCTTACTGTAGTTCCACAGAGCCAAGACTCCTCCGGGTATTTGTTGTGCTTAATTTGTTATATTAACATAACATTAACATATTAACATAACATTGGATGCTTGGCCCATTGTTACAGGGTCCAAGTGTCCAGCAATTCCCTTCTGTGCAGTTTGTGACCTAGTTACAGCACATTCCCACTCAGAGAGATCCAGCATCCTGGCATTGTCCATTCTCTCCACCCCTGACCAGTCAGATGCTTCAAGATCTTTTCCCAGTAGACACTCTACTGGGAGTACAGGAGACACAACTACCTTTTTACGGTCTGTCACACTTCCCCATTCCCATCAGATGGAGTTTGGTTCTGCTGTCTGCATACATTACTTGATGAAACACACCAGGTATGATCTATGCTGGGGAAACCAGTTTCTCTGTGACCTAGGTCACACTGGCTCCTGTATCTCTTAGACCATCCACTACTGTCCCCTTGATTTTAGGCTGCCACCTATACCTCCCCATGCTGGGAGGCAAGTTTGCCTTGCCAGAGCTGCAATTCCACCCCACCCAGGGAAACTAAAGTTGTCTCTGCAATCCCTTTCCCCATCTCTGGAACAACGTCCACACCTACGCTGATAATCCCTGTGGACTGCCCACCAGCGGGGGGCTTCTTTTTGCAGACAGCATATTCTCTTTTGTGCCCTGACTGGTAATAGTCAAAGCACCTCCCAATCTTTGAGGGATCAAAGAACTTCCCTGCCTTTGCAGGGTCCCAAGACTTCCCTTGATCCCCTCTCCCCTTCAAATTGGAGTGGTTCGGCACCCTCCCTCCTTGCGCCAGTGTTTGTGGGTCTTGTGAGGACTCATCTGCTTTTTTATCATCTTCCCCTGGGCTTTCCCTGGGGGTGGGGCATGTCCTCCCTTCTTCCGATCACCCCCCCTGGTGTTTATTAGAAACCTTGGTTCTCACCCATTCATCAGCTGTCTCCCCAGTTCCCTGGGGCTAAACAGTTTAGAGTTCACTAAGTGATGGGGTAACTTTTCTTGTATAGATGTGTTCTTTAAGAAATACATTGTACAGCCCCTCATAAGTGTTCACTTGGTTACCTTGAATCTAGCCCTCTAGTGCTTTCACTAAAGTGTCCACAAAGTTCACCCAGGACGGGGTATTTACCTTTTGGGTGCCCCTAAACTTCACCCTGTACTGCTCTGGGGTAAGACCAAATTTCCTGACTAGACATTTCTTCATGTGTGGGTAGTATTCTGCCTCTGCCCCGTCTAGTGTCCGGAGTCCATCGGTCCCAACTACTGGGATCAGCTCCCACAGGAGTGATCCCCAGTACTGGAGTGGACCCTTCTAAGGGCCCTTTTAAGTGCTGTCAGCCATTTGTAAATGTCATCCCCCCTACATATGGGGGAACTATGCCCTTGGGAAGCTTGGTATCAAACCCACCACCTGTGGACATCTCTTCCTTTTCTTCTACTTCGCTACCACCATTTCTTTTCTCTTCCTTTCTTGCCCACTTCCTCTTAGCTGGGTCCAGCTTCTCCTTCTCCACTAATATATATATAAGTTGAGCTTCCAGATCTCTCTCTCTGAGGGACACAAATCAGATCTCTGTATGGGAGCCTCCCCTCCCACCATAGGCTGAGTGTCTGGACCTAGTACTAGAAGGAAGAGACATGTTTTCATCCTCCACATGGAGATTGTTGGAGGGGTCCTCCACCCACTCCCCTTCATTTTCTGGATCGGACTCTGCCCAGGACTTAAGGGACCTAGCCGAGTCTGCCTTTCTGATTCTATAAGCAGCAGGTAGCACCCTGGCCCTACACTCTCCCCTCAGCTCAGCTAGTTAGATTAGCCAGATCCAACTCCATGGTATCCCTAGTTTTGGGTCACACAAACTTCACAAATCATCAATAGAACACATTTTAGAAAAATCAAAAATTGAATCAAAAACAGTTTAGTCCAAATGTAAAAAACTCAAAAATCAAAAGTTTTGTTCTAAGTCAATTAAGAGGATTTTTAAAGACCTTAACTTAATTTATTGTATGGTGTAATTCAAACACAGATACATATCCTGCTCGCTGAACACCAAATGTTGAAAGGTTGATTATTAGTAGGGGTAAGTCTGCACCTACCACTAGCAATAAAGCCACCAATGCAATATAAGGTCCAGACAAGGTCTGAATAAAATATTCCTTTGCTCAACCCTCAGCAGTTGGCAGCGAGCAGGCAGGCTTAACTTAGGAGACAGTTGTGTAAAGCATTTAAAAACACCATTACATTAAATAAGTGAGACGCAATAAACAATCAATCAATCAGGTGTTTGTTAAAGTGCAACTACTCACCTGTGAGGGTCTCAAGGCGCTGGTGGGGGGGTGTAGGTTCCGGTCCATCAAGGAGGGGGGTCTGTCGAAGAGCCAGGTTTTGAGGTTCCTTGCGAAGATGGGGAGTGAAGTTGTCTGTCTGAGGTGGAGCGGAAGGGCGTTCCAGGCTCTGGCCGCGAGGAAGGAGAAGGAGCGGCCTCCTGATCTGGTCTTTCTGGTGCGGGGGACCACATAGTAGGAGAGCTGGGCTGATCGTAGGGTCCTCTGGGGTGCGTGGAATTTGAGTCTGCAGTTCAGGTATGCTGGTCCGGTGTCGTGGAGGGCCTTGTGTGCATGGGTGAGCAACTTGAAGGTGACTCTGTCCTCGATGGGGAGCCAGTGGAGTGTGCGCAGGTGCTGGAGGATGTGTCAGTGTCTTGGTAGGTTGAGGACCAGTCTTGCAGCGGCGTTCTGGATGTTTTGTAGCTTGCGGGTGAGGTTTTTTGTTTATTCCGGCGTAGAATGCGTTGCCATAGTCGAGTCTGCTGGTGACTAGGGCGTGAGTGACGGTCTTTCTGTGTTTGAGGGGGATCCATTTGAAAGTCTTACGTAGGAGGCAAGAGAGGTGAAGAGAGAGCAAGAGAAGTGCAGAAAGAGGCAAGAGAGGTGCAGAAAGAAGAAAGAAAGGTGGAGAAAGGAGCAAGAGAGGTGCATAAAGAAGCAAGAGCGGTGCATAAAGAAGCAAGAGAGGTGCAGAAAGAGGCAAAAGAAGTGCAGAAAGAGGCAAGAGGGGTACAGAAAGAGGCAAGAGAGTTGCAGAAAGAGGCAAGAGAAGTTCAGAAAGATGCAAGAGCAGTGCAGAAAGAAGTAAATGAGGTGCAGAAAGAGGAAGAAATGTGAAGAATGAGGCAAGCCTGGTGCAGAAAGTAGAGAGTGGATTGGAGACAGAGGCAAGAGAGGTGCAGAAAGAGGCGAGAGAGGTGCAGAAAGAGGTAAGAGAGATGCAGAAAGAAGCAAGAAAGGTGGAGAATGAAGCAAGAGAGGTGCAGAAAGAAGCAAGAGAGGTGCAGAAAGAGGCAAGAGAAGTGCATAAAGAGGCAAGAGAAGTGCAGAAAGAGGCAAATGAAGTGCAGAAAGAAGCAAGAGAAGTGCACAAAGAGGCAAGAGAAATGCAGAAAGAGAAAAGAGAAGTGCACAAAGATTCAAGAGAGGTGCACAAAGTGGCAAAAGAGGTACAGAAAGAGGCTAGAGGGTTGCAGAAAGAAGCAAGAGAGGTGCAGAAAGAAGCAAGAGAGGTGCAGAAAGTTAAGAGTGGGGTGCAGAAAGAGGCAGGAGAGGAGCAGAAAGAGGCACGAGAGGGGCAGAAAGAGGTAAGAGATATACAGAAATAGGCAAGAGAAGTGCAGACAGATGTAAGAGACGTGCAGAAAGAGGCAAGGGAGGTGCAGCAAGAGGCAAGAGAGGTGCAGAAAGAGGTGCAGAAAGAGGCAAGAGAGGTGCAGAAAGAAGCAAGAGAGGTGTAGAAAGAGGCATGAGAGGTACAGAAAGAGGAAATAGGGGTACAGAAAGAGGAAATAGGGGTACAGAAAGAGGCAATAGGGGTGCAGAAAAAATAAAGAGAGGGACAGAAAGAAGCAAGAGAAGTGCAGAAAGAAGCAAGAGAGGTGAATAAGGAGAAAGAAATGTGCAGAAAGACGCAAGAGAGGTACAGAAAGAGGCAAGAGAACTGCAGAAAGAGGCCAGAGAGGTGCTGAAAGATGCAAGAGAGGTGCAGAAAGAGGCAATAGAGGTGCATAAAAAGGCAGGAGAAGAGATGAAAGAGGCAAGATTGATGCAGAAAGAAGCAAGAGAGGTACAGAGAGAATCAAGAGAGAGGGGCAGAAAGAAGCAATCGAGGTGCAGAAAGAGGAAGAAATATGCAGAAAGAGGAAAACAGGATCAGAAAGAAGCAAGAGAAGTGCAGAAAGAGGTAAAAGAGTTGCAGAAAGAAGAGAGTGAAGAACAGAAAGAGGCAAGAGGGGTACAGAAAGAGGCAAGAGGGGTGTGGAAAGAAGCAAGAAATATGCAGAATGAAGCAAGTGAGGTGCAGAAGGATGCAAGAGAGGTACAGAAAGAAGTAAGAGAAGTGCAGAAAGAAGCAAAAGAGGTGCAGAAAGATGCAAGAGGGGTACAGAAAGAGGTAGGAGAGGTTCAGAAAGAAGCAAGAAATGTGGAGAAAGAAGCAAGAGAGGTGCAGAAAGAAGCAAGAGCGGTGCAGAAAGAGGCAACAGAGGCGCAGAAAGAGGCAAAAGAAGAGCAGAAAGAGGTAAGAGAGGTACAGAAAGAGGCAAGAGAGTTGCAGAAAAGGCAAGAGAAGTTCAGAAGCATGCAAGAGCAGTGCAGAAAGAAGTAAAAGAGGTGCAGAAAGAGGAAGAAATGTGAAGAATGAGGCAAGAATGGTGCAGAAAGTAGAGTGGGTTGGAGACAGAGGCAAGAGAGGTGCAGAAAGAGGAAGAAATATAAAGAATGAGGCAAGCCTGGTGCAGAAAGTAGAGAGTGGGTTGGAGACAGAGGCAAGAGAGGTGCAGAAAGAGGCAAGAGAGGTGCAGAAAGAGGTAAGAGAGATGCAGAATAAAGCAAGAAAGGTGCAGAATGAGGCAAGAGAGGTGCAGAAAGAAGCAAGAGAGGTGCAGAAAGAGGCAAGAGAATAGCAGAAAGAGGCAAGAGAAGTGCAAAAGGAGGCAAATGAAGTGCAGAAAGAAGCATGAGAAGTGCACAAAGAGGCAAGAGAAATGCAGAAAGAGACAAGAGAAGTGCACATAGATTCAAGAGAAGTGCACAAAGTGGCAAGAGGGTTGCAGAAAGAAGCAAGAGAGGTACAGAAAGAAGCAAGAGAGGTGCAGAAAGTTGAGAGTGGGGTGCAGAAAGAGGCAGGAGAGGTGCAGAAAGAAGTAAGAGAATAGCAGGAAGAGGCAAGAGAAGTGCAAAAGGAGGCAAATGAAGTGCAGAAAGAAGCAAGAGAAGTGCACAAAGAGGCAAGAGAAATGCAGAAAGAGACAAGAGAAGTGCACATAGATTCAAGAGAAGTGCACAAAGTGGCAAGAGGGTTGTAGAAAGAAGCAAGAGAGGTGCAGAAAGTTGAGAGTGGTGCAGAAAGAGGCAGGAGAGGTGCAGAAAGAGGCAAGAGAGGGGCAGAAAGAGGTAAGAGATATACAGAAATAGACAAGAGATGTGCAGACAGAGGTAAGAGAGGTGCAGAAAGAGGCAAGGGAGGTGCAGCAAGAGGCAAGAGCGGTGCAGCAAGAGGTGCAGAAAGAGGCAAGAGAGGTGAAGAGAGAGGCAAGAAAAGTGCAGAAAGAGGCAAGAGAAGTGCAGAAAGAGGCATGAGAGGTGCAGAAAGAGGAAATAGAGGTACAGAAAGAGGCAATAGGGACGCAGAAAAAATAAAGAGAGGTACAGAAAGAAGCAATAGAGGTGCAGAAAAAGGCAGGAGAAGAGATGAAAGAGGCAAGTTTGATGCAGAAAGAAGCAAGAGAGGTGCAGAAAGAATCAAGAGAGGTGCAGAAAGAGGAAGAAATATGCAGAAAGAGGCAAAAGGATCAGAAAGAAGCAAGAGAAGTGCAGAAAGAGGTAAAAGAGTTGCAGAAAGAAGAGAGTGAAGAACAGAAAGAGGCAAAAGGTACAGAAAGAGACACAAGAGGGGCAGAAAGAGGCAAGATGGGTGCAGAAAGAAGCAAGAGAGATGCAGAATGAAGCAAGTGAGGTGCAGAAAGATGCAAGAGAGGTACAGAAAGAAGTAAGAGAAGTGCAGAAAGAAGAAAAAGAGGTGCAGAAAGATGCAAGAGGGGTACAGAAAGATGCAAGAGAGGTGCAGAAAGAAGCAAGAGAGGTGCAGAAAGGAGAAAGACAGGTATAGAAAGAGGCAAGAGAGGTGCATAAAGAAACAAGAGAAGTACAGAAAGAGGCATGAGAGGTGCTGAAATAGACAAGAGAGGTACAGAAACAAGCAAGAGATGCGCAGAAAGAAGCAAAAGAGGTGCAGAAGGGGCAAGAGGATTGCAGAAAAAGAAAGAGAGGTACAGAAGGAAGCAAGAGAAGTGCAGAAAGAAGCAAGAGAGCTGACAGAAAGAGAAATACATGTGAAGAAAGAGGCAAGAGAGGTGAAGAAAGAGGCAAGAGAAGTGCAGAAGATAGGCAAGAGAAGGGATGAAAGAGGGCAAGAGAGGTGCATAAAGAAGCGAGAGAGGAGCATAAAGAAGCAAGAGAGTGGCAGAAAGAAGCAAGAGAGGTGCAGAAAGAAGCAAGAGAGGTGCAGAAAGAGTAAGAAATATGCAGAAAGACGCAAGAGAGGTGAAGAAAGAGGCAAGAGAAGTATAGAAATAGGCAAGAGAGGTGCAGAAAAAATCAAGAAAAGTACAGAAAGAAGCAAGAGCGGTGCAGAAAGAGGGCGAAATGAACAGAAAGAGGCAAAAGAGGTGCAGACAGAGGCAAGAGAAGTGCAGAAAGAAGCAAGAGAAGTACAGAAAAAGCAAGAGAGGTGCAGAAAGAGAACGAAATGTGGCGAAAGAAGCAAGAGAGGTGCAGAAAGAAGCAAGAGAGGTGCAGAAAGAGGCAAGAGAGGTGCAGAAAGAGGCACAAGAAGTGCAGAAAGAGGCAAGATAGGTGCAGAAAGAGGCAAAAGAAGTGCAGAAAGAAGCAAGAGAAAAACACAAAGAGTCAAGAGAGGTGCACAAAGTGGCAAGAGAGGTGCAAAAGAGGCAAGAGGGTTGAAAAAGAAGCAAGAGAGATGCAGAAAGAAAGCAAGAGAGGTGCAGAAAGTAGAGAATGGGGTGCAGAAAGAAGCAATAGAGCTGCAGAAAGAGGCAAGAGAGGGGCAGAAAGAGGTAAGAGATGTACAGAAAGAGGCTAAATAAGTGCAGACAGAAGCAACAGAAGTACAGAAAGAGGCAAGAGAGGTGCACAAAGATGCAAGAGAGGTGCACAAAGAGGCAAGAGAGGTGCAGAAAGAGGCAAGAGGGGTACAGAAAGAAGCAAGAGAGGTGCAGAAAGAGGTAAGAGATGTGTAGAAAGAAGCAAGATAGGTACAGAAAGGCAAGAGGGGTGCAGAATTAAGCAAGAGAGGTGCAGAAAGAAGCAAGAGAAGTGCAGAAAGAAGCAAGAGAAGTGCAGAAAGAAGCAAAGGAGGTACAGAAAGAGGCAAGATAAGCGCACAGAGAAGCAAAAGAGGTGCAGAAGAGGCAAGAGGGTTGCAGAAAAAAGAAAGAGAGGTACAGAAAGAAGCAGGAGAAGTGCAGAAAGAAGCACAAGAGATGAAGAAATAAAAAGAAATGTGCAGAAAGAGGCAAGAGTGGTGCAGAAAAAGGCAAGAGAAGAGATGAAAGAGGCAAGAGAGGTTCATAAAGAAGTAAGAGAGGTGCATAAAGAAGCTAGAGAGGGGCAGAAAGAAGCAAAAGATATGCAGAAAGAAGCAAGAGAGGGGCAGAGAGAGGAAAAACTATCCCGAAAGAGGCAAGAGAGGTGAATAAAGAGGCAAGAGAAGTATGGAAAGAGGCAAGAGAGGTGCAGGAAAAATCAAGAAAAGTACAGAAAGAAGCAAGAGAGGTGCAGAAACAGGAAGAAATGTACAGAAAGACGCAATAAATGTGTAGAAAGAGCCAAGAGAGGTGCAGAAAGAGGCAAGGCAGGTGCAGAAAGTGGAAGAAATATGCAGAATGAAGCACGAGAAATGCAGACAGAGAAAAGAGGTACAGAAAGAAGCAAGAGAAGTGCAGAAGAAAGCAAGAGAGGTGCAGAAAGAGAACAAAATGTGGAGAAAGAGGCAAGAGAAGTACAGAAAGAAGCAAGAGAACTGCAGAAAGAGGAAGAAGGTGCATAAATAGGAAGTAAGGCACAGAAAAAAGCAAGAGAAGTGCAGAAAGAAGCAAGAGAGGTACAGAAAGAAGCAAGAGAAGTGCAGAAACAAGAGTGAGGTACAGAAAGAGGCAGGAGAGGTGCATAAAGAGGCAGGAGAGGTGCAGAAAGGGGCAGAAAGAAGCAAGAGAGGTACAGAAAGAGGAAGAAATATGCAAAAAGAGGAAAACATGATCAGAAAGAAGCAAGAGAAGTGCAGAAAGAGGTAAAAGAGTTGCAGAAAAAAGAGAGTAAAGAACAGAAAGAGGCAAGAGGGGTACAGAAAGAGACACAAGAGGTGCAGAAAGAGGCAAGAGGGGTGCGGAAAGAAGCAAGAGAGATGCAGAATGAAGCAAGTTAGGTGCAGAAAGATGCAAGAGAGGTACTAAAAGAAGTAAGAGAAGTGCAGAAAGAAGCAAGAGAGGTGCAGAAAGAAGCAAGAGAGGTGCAGAAAGAGTAAGAAATATGCAGAAAGACGCAAGAGAGGTGAAGAAAGAGGCAAGAGAAATATAGAAATAGGCAAGAGAGGTGCAGAAAGAGGCAAGAGAAGTGCATAAAGAGGCAAGAGAAGTGCAGAAAGAGGCAAATGAAGTGCAGAAAGAAGCAAGAGAAGTGCACAAAGAGGCAAGAGAAATGCAGAAAGAGAAAAGAGAAGTGCACAAAGATTCAAGAGAGGTGCACAAAGTGGCAAGAGAGGTACAGAAAGAGGCTAGAGGGTTGCAGAAAGAAGCAAGAGAGGTGCAGAAAGAAGCAAGAGAGGTGCAGAAAGTTAAGAGAGGGTGCAGAAAGAGGCAGGAGAGGAGCAGAAAGAGGCACGAGAGGGGCAGAAAGAGGTAAGAGATATACAGAAATAGGCAAGAGAAGTGCAGACAGATGTAAGAGACGTGCAGAAAGAGGCAAGGGAGGTGCAGCAAGAGGCAAGAGAGGTGCAGAAGAGAGGTGCAGAAAGAGGCAAGAGAGGTGCAGAAAGAAGCAAGAGAGGTGTAGAAAGAGGCAAGAGAGGTACAGAAAGAGGAAATAGGGGTACAGAAAGAGGAAGATAAGGGTACAGAAAGAGGCAATAGGGGTGCAGAAAAAGATAAAGAGAGGGACAGAAAGAAGCAAGAGAAGTGCAGAAAGAAGCAAGAGAGGTGAATAAGGAGAAAGAAATGTGCAGAAAGACGCAAGAGAGGTACAGAAAGAGGCAAGAGAACTGCAGAAAGAGGCCAGAGAGGTGCTGAAAGATGCAAGAGAGGTGCAGAAAGAGGCAACAGAGGTGCATAAAAAGGCAGGAGAAGAGATGAAAGAGGCAAGATTGATGCAGAAAGAAGCAAGAGAGGTACAGAGAGAATCAAGAGAGAGGGGCAGAAAGAAGCAATCGAGGTGCAGAAAGAGGAAGAAATATGCAGAAAGAGGAAAACAGGATCAGAAAGAAGCAAGAGAAGTGCAGAAAGAGGTAAAAGAGTTGCAGAAAGAAGAGAGTGAAGAACAGAAAGAGGCAAGAGGAGTACAGAAAGAGGCAAGAGGGTGTGGAAAGAAGCAAGAAATATGCAGAATGAAGCAAGTGAGGTGCAGAAGGATGCAAGAGAGGTACAGAAAGAAGTAAGAGAAGTGCAGAAAGAAGCAAAAGAGGTGCAGAAAGATGCAAGAGGGGTACAGAAAGAAGTAGGAGAGGTTCAGAAAGAAGCAAGAAATGTGCAGAAAGAAGCAAGAGAGGTGCAGAAAGAAGCAAGAGCGGTGCAGAAAGAGGCAACAGAGGCGCAGAAAGAGGCAAAAGAAGAGCAGAAAGAGGTAAGAGAGGTACAGAAAGAGGCAAGAGAGTTGCAGAAAAGGCAAGAGAAGTTCAGAAGCATGCAAGAGCAGTGCAGAAAGAAGTAAAAGAGGTGCAGAAAGAGGAAGAAATGTGAAGAATGAGGCAAGAATGGTGCAGAAAGTAGAGTGGGTTGGAGACAGAGGCCTCTCCCCGTTCAGATCCGAAGCCACCGAAGTCATCTGCGGCGTTCCACAAGGATCCTCACTCAGCCCGACCCTCTTCAACGTCTACATGAGCCCCCTCGCAGCCATCGCACGCCGACACAACCTCAACATCATCTCCTACGCCGACGACACCCAGCTGATCCTCTCCCTCACCAACGACCCCACTACCGCCAGAGCCAACCTGCACGACGGGATGAGAGACGTCGCCGACTGGATGAGGAACAGCCGCCGTAAACTGAACTCAGACAAGACGGAAGTCCTCATCCTGGGCTCATCACCCTCCGCCTGGGACGACTCCTGGTGGCCCCGGCCCTGGGCACCGCACCCAAGCCAACGGACCACGCACGCAACCTGGGCTTCATCCTGGACTCCTCCCTATCAATGACCAAACAAGTCAACGCCGTCTCATCTTCATGCTTCAACACCTGCGCATGCTCCGCAAGATCTTCAGATGGATCCCCACTGAAACCAGGAAGACCGTCACCCAGGCACTCGTCACCAGCCGACTGGACTATGGGAACACCCTCTACGCCGGAACCACAGCCAAACTTCAAAAGAGACTCCAGCGCATCCAGAACGCCTCCGCACGACTCATCCTGGACATCCCGAAACAGCCACATCACCGTACACCTGAAAGACCTGCACTGGCTCCCCGTCAGCAAGAGAATCACGTTCAGACTCCTCACCCACGCACACAAGGCCCTCACGACCTGGGCCCAAAGTACCTCAACGACCGCATGTCCTTCTACACGCCCACACGCCAGCTACGATCAACCAGCCACGCCCTCGCCACCGTACCACGCATCCGCAGAACCACCGCCGGAGGAAGATCCTTCTCCTACCTGGCGGCCAAGACCTGGAACTCCTCCCCACTCACCTTCGGCAGAACCCAGGACCATCTCGCCTCAGGAAGCAGCTCAAGACCTGGCTGTTCGAGCAGTAACTTACCCCCTCCCCCAGCGCCTTGAGACCCTCCCGGGTGAGTAGCGCGCTCTATAAATGCCGTGATTGATTGATTGATTGATTGATTGATTGATTGAGGCAAGAGAGGTGCAGAAAGAGGAAGAAATATAAAGAATGAGGCAAGCCTGGTGCAGAAAGTAGAGAGTGGGTTGGAGACAGAGGCAAGAGAGGTGCAGAAAGAGGTGAGAGAGGTGCAGAAAGAGGTAAGAGAGATGCAGAATAAAGCAAGAAAGGTGCAGAATGAGGCAAGAGAGGTGCAGAAAGAAGCAAGAGAGGTGCAGAAAGAGGCAAGAGAATAGCAGAAAGAGGCAAGAGAAGTGCAAAAGGAGGCAAATGAAGTGCAGAAAGAAGCATGAGAAGTGCACAAAGAGGCAAGAGAAATGCAGAAAGAGACAAGAGAAGTGCACATAGATTCAAGAGAAGTGCACAAAGTGGCAAGAGGGTTGCAGAAAGAAGCAAGAGAGGTACAGAAAGAAGCAAGAGAGGTGCAGAAAGTTGAGAGTGAGGTGCAGAAAGAGGCAGGAGAGGTGCAGAAAGAAGTAAGAGAATAGCAGGAAGAGGCAAGAGAAGTGCAAAAGGAGGCAAATGAAGTGCAGAAAGAAGCAAGAGAAGTGCACAAAGAGGCAAGAGAAATGCAGAAAGAGACAAGAGAAGTGCACATAGATTCAAGAGAAGTGCACAAAGTGGCAAGAGGGTTGTAGAAAGAAGCAAGAGAGGTGCAGAAAGTTGAGAGTGGGGTGCAGAAAGAGGCAGGAGAGGTGCAGAAAGAGGCAAGAGAGGGGCAGAAAGAGGTAAGAGATATACAGAAATAGACAAGAGATGTGCAGACAGAGGTAAGAGAGGTGCAGAAAGAGGCAAGGGAGGTGCAGCAAGAGGCAAGAGCGGTGCAGCAAGAGGTGCAGAAAGAGGCAAGAGAGGTGAAGAGAGAGGCAAGAAAAGTGCAGAAAGAGGCAAGAGAAGTGCAGAAAGAGGCATGAGAGGTGCAGAAAGAGGAAATAGAGGTACAGAAAGAGGCAATAGGGACGCAGAAAAATAAAGAGAGGTACATAAAGAAGCAATAGAGGTGCAGAAAAAGGCAGGAGAAGAGATGAAAGAGGCAAGTTTGATGCAGAAAGAAGCAAGAGAGGTGCAGAAAGAATCAAGAGAGGTGCAGAAAGAGGAAGAAATATGCAGAAAGAGGCAAAAAGGATCAGAAAGAAGCAAGAGAAGTGCAGAAAGAGGTAAAAGAGTTGCAGAAAGAAGAGAGTGAAGAACAGAAAGAGGCAAAAGGGGTACAGAAAGAGACACAAGAGGGGCAGAAAGAGGCAAGATGGGTGCAGAAAGAAGCAAGAGAGATGCAGAATGAAGCAAGTGAGGTGCAGAAAGATGCAAGAGAGGTACAGAAAGAAGTAAGAGAAGTGCAGAAAGAAGAAAAAGAGGTGCAGAAAGATGCAAGAGGGGTACAGAAAGATGCAAGAGAGGTGCAGAAAGAAGCAAGAGAGGTGCAGAAAGGAGAAAGACAGGTATAGAAAGAGGCAAGAGAGGTGCATAAAGAAACAAGAGAAGTACAGAAAGAGGCATGAGAGGTGCTGAAATAGACAAGAGAGGTACAGAAACAAGCAAGAGATGCGCAGAAAGAAGCAAAAGAGGTGCAGAAGGGGCAAGAGGATTGCAGAAAAAAGAAAGAGAGGTACAGAAGGAAGCAAGAGAAGTGCAGAAAGAAGCAAGAGAGCTGACGAAAGAGAAATACATGTGAAGAAAGAGGCAAGAGAGGTGAAGAAAGAGGCAAGAGAAGTGCAGAAATAGGCAAGAGAAGGGATGAAAGAGGCAAGAGAGGTGCATAAAGAAGCGAGAGAGGAGCATAAAGAAGCAAGAGAGTGGCAGAAAGAAGCAAGAGAGGTGCAGAAAGAAGCAAGAGAGGTGCAGAAAGAGTAAGAAATATGCAGAAAGACGCAAGAGAGGTGAAGAAAGAGGCAAGAGAAGTATAGAAATAGGCAAGAGAGGTGCAGAAAAAATCAAGAAAAGTACAGAAAGAAGCAAGAGCGGTGCAGAAAGAGGGCGAAATGAACAGAAAGAGGCAAAAGAGGTGCAGACAGAGGCAAGAGAAGTGCAGAAAGAAGCAAGAGAAGTACAGAAAAAAGCAAGAGAGGTGCAGAAAGAGAACGAAATGTGGCGAAAGAAGCAAGAGAGGTGCAGAAAGAAGCAAGAGAGGTGCAGAAGAGGCAAGAGAGGTACAGAAAGAGGCACAAGAAGTGCAGAAAGAGGCAAGATAGGTGCAGAAAGAGGCAAAAGAAGTGCAGAAAGAAGCAAGAGAAAAACACAAAGAGTCAAGAGAGGTGCACAAAGTGGCAAGAGAGGTGCAAAAAGAGGCAAGAGGGTTGAAAAAAGAAGCAAGAGAGATGCAGAAAGAAAGCAAGAGAGGTGCAGAAAGTAGAGAATGGGGTGCAGAAAGAAGCAATAGAGCTGCAGAAAGAGGCAAGAGAGGGGCAGAAAGAGGTAAGAGATGTACAGAAAGAGGCTAAATAAGTGCAGACAGAAGCAACAGAAGTACAGAAAGAGGCAAGAGAGGTGCACAAAGATGCAAGAGAGGTGCACAAAGAGGCAAGAGAGGTGCAGAAAGAGGCAAGAGAGGTACAGAAAGAAGCAAGAGAGGTGCAGAAAGAGGTAAGAGATGTGTAGAAAGAAGCAAGATAGGTACAGAAAGGCAAGAGGGGTGCAGAATTAAGCAAGAGAGGTGCAGAAAGAAGCAAGAGAAGTGCAGAAAGAAGCAAGAGAAGTGCAGAAAGAAGCAAAGGAGGTACAGAAAGAGGCAAGATAAGCGCACAGAGAAGCAAAAGAGGTGCAGAAGAGGCAAGAGGGTTGCAGAAAAAAGAAAGAGAGGTACAGAAAGAAGCAGGAGAAGTGCAGAAAGAAGCACAAGAGATGAAGAAACAAAAAGAAATGTGCAGAAAGAGGCAAGAGTGGTGCAGAAAAAGGCAAGAGAAGAGATGAAAGAGGCAAGAGAGGTTCATAAAGAAGTAAGAGAGGTGCATAAAGAAGCTAGAGAGGGGCAGAAAGAAGCAAAAGATATGCAGAAAGAAGCAAGAGAGGGGCAGAGAGAGGAAAAACTATCCCGAAAGAGGCAAGAGAGGTGAATAAAGAGGCAAGAGAAGTATGGAAAGAGGCAAGAGAGGTGCAGGAAAAATCAAGAAAAGTACAGAAAGAAGCAAGAGAGGTGCAGAAACAGGAAGAAATGTACAGAAAGACGCAATAAATGTGTAGAAAGAGCCAAGAGAGGTGCAGAAAGAGGCAAGGCAGGTGCAGAAAGTGGAAGAAATATGCAGAATGAAGCACGAGAAATGCAGACAGAGGAAAGAGGTACAGAAAGAAGCAAGAGAAGTGCAGAAGAAAGCAAGAGAGGTGCAGAAAGAGAACAAAATGTGGAGAAAGAGGCAAGAGAAGTACAGAAAGAAGCAAGAGAACTGCAGAAAGAGGAAGAAGTTGCATAAATAGGAAGTAAGGCACAGAAAAAAGCAAGAGAAGTGCAGAAAGAAGCAAGAGAGGTACAGAAAAAAGCATGAGAAGTGCAGAAACAAGAGTGAGGTACAGAAAGAGGCAGGAGAGGTGCATAAAGAGGCAGGAGAGGTGCAGAAAGGGGCAGAAAGAAGCAAGAGAGGTACAGAAAGAGGAAGAAATATGCAGAAAGAGGAAAACATGATCAGAAAGAAGCAAGAGAAGTGCAGAAAGAGGTAAAAGAGTTGCAGAAAAAAGAGAGTAAAGAACAGAAAGAGGCAAGAGGGGTACAGAAAGAGACACAAGAGGTGCAGAAAGAGGCAAGAGGGGTGCGGAAAGAAGCAAGAGAGATGCAGAATGAAGCAAGTTAGGTGCAGAAAGATGCAAGAGAGGTACTAAAAGAAGTAAGAGAAGTGCAGAAAGAAGCAAGAGAGGTGCAGAAAGAAGCAAGAGAGGTGCAGAAAGAGTAAGAAATATGCAGAAAGACGCAAGAGAGGTGAAGAAAGAGGCAAGAGAAATATAGAAATAGGCAAGAGAGGTGCAGAAAAAATCAAGAAAAGTACAGAAAGAAGCAAGAGAGGTGCAGTAAGAGGGCGAAATGAACAGAAAGAGGCAAAAGAGGTGCAGAAAGAGGCAAGAGAAGTGCAGAAAGAAGCAGGAGAAGTCCAGAGAGAAGCAAGAGAGGTGCAGAAAGAGAAAGAAATGTGCAGAAAGAGGCAAGAGAGGTGAAGAAAGAGGCAAAAGAGGTGCAGAAAGAAGGTAGAGAAGTGCAGAAAGAGGAAGAAAGGCACAGAAAGAAGCAAGAGAAGTACGGAAAGAAGGCAAGAGAGTTACAGAAAGAATCAAGAGAGGTGCAGAAAGAAGAGTGAGGTACAGAAAGAGGCAAGAGAGGTGCAGAAAGAGGCAAGAGAGGTGCAGAAAGAGGCAAGAGAGGTTCAGAAAGAAGCAAGAAATGTGGAGAAAGAAGCAAGAGAGGTGCAGAAAGAAGCAAGAGAGGTGCAGAAGAGGCAAGAGAGGTACAGAAAGAGGCACAAGAAGTGCAGAAAGAGGCAAGATAGGTGCAGAAAGAGGCCAAAGAAGTGCAGAAAGAGGAAAGAGATGTGCAGAAAGAGGCAAAAGAAGTGCAGAAAGAAGCAAGAGAAATACACAAAGAGTCAAGAGAGGTGCAGAAAGTGGCAAGAGAGGTGCAAAAAGAGGCAAGAGGGTTGCAGAAAGAAGCAAGAGAGGTGCAGAAAGAAAGCAAGAGAGGTGCAGAAAGTAGAAGAATGGGGTTCAGAAAGAAGCAAGAGAGCTGCAGAAAGAGGCAAGAGAGGGGCAGAAAGAGGTAAGAGATGTACAGAAAGAGGCAAAATAAGTGCAGACAGAAGCAAGAGAAGTACAGAAAGAGCGCAAGAGAGGTGCAGAAAGATGCAAGAGAGGTGCACAAAGAGGCAAGAGAGGTGCAGAAAGAGGCAAGAGAGGTACAGAAAGAAGCAAGAGAGGTGCAGAAAGAGGTAAGAGATGTGCAGAAAGAAGCAAGATGAGGTACAGAAAGAGCAAGAGAGGTGCAGAATGAAGCAAGAGAGGTGCAGAAAGTAGCAAGAGAAGTGCAGAAAGAAGCAAGAGAAGTGCAGAAAGAAGCAAAGGAGGTACAGAAAGAGGCAAGATAAGTGCACAGAGAAGCAAGAGAGGTGCAGAAAGAGGCAAGAGAGGTTGCAGAAAAAGGCAAGAGAGGTACAGAAAGAAGCAAGAGAAGTGCAGAAAGAAGCACAAGAGATGAAGAAATAAGAATAAATGTGCAGAAAGAGGCAAGAGTGGTGCAGAAAGAGGCAAGAGAAGAGATGAAAGAGGCAAGAGAGGTCCATAAAGAAGTAAGAGAGGTGCATAAAGAAGCTAGAGAGAGGCAGAAAGAAGCAAAAGATATGCAGAAAGAAGCAAGAGAGGTGCAGAAAGAGGAAGAAATATGCAGAAAGAGGCAAGAGAGGTGCAGAAAGAGGCAAGAGAAGTACAGAAAGAGGCAAGAGAGGTGCAGGAAGAATGCAAGAAAAGTACAGAAAGAAGCAAGAGAGGTGCAGAAACAGGAAGAAATGTACAGAAAGAGGCAATAGATGTGCAGAAAGAGCCAAGAGAGGTGCAGAAAGAGGCCAGGCAGGTGCAGAAAGTAGGAAGAAATATGCAGAATGAAGCAAGAGAAATGCAGACAGAGGAAAGAGGTACAGAAAGAAGCAAGAGAAGTGCAGAAGAAAGCAAGAGAGGTGCAGAAAGAGAACAAAATGTGGAGAAAGAGGCAAGCGAAGTACAGAAAGAAGCAAAAGAACTGCAGAAAGAGGAAGAAGTTGCAGAAATAGGAAGCAAGGCACAGAAAAAAGCAAGAGAAGTGCGGAAAGAAGCAAGAGAGGTACAGAAAAAAGCATGAGAGGTGCAGAAACAAGAGTGAGGTACAGAAAGAGGCAGGAGAGGTGCATAAAGAGGCAAGAGAGGTGCAGAAAGAAGCAAGAAAGGTGCAGAAAGAAGCAAGAGAGGTACAGAAAGAGGCAAGAAATATGCAGAAAGAGGAAAACAGGATCAGAAAGAAGCAAGAGAAGTGCAGAAAGAGGTAAAAGAGTTGCAGAAAGAAGCAAGAGTAAAGAACAGAAAGAGGCAAGAGGGGTACAGAAAGAGACACAGAGAGGTGCAGAAAGAGGCAAGAGAGGTGCAGAAAGAAGCAAGAGAGATGCAGAATGAAGCAAGTTAGGTGCAGAAAGATGCAAGAGAGGTACAGAAAGAAGCAAGAGAAGTGCAGAAAGAAGCAAAAGAGGTGCAGAAAGATGCAAGAGGGGTACATAAAGAGGCAAGAGAGGTGCAGAAAGAAACAAGAGAGGTGCAGAAAGAAGCAAGACAGGTATAGAAAGAGGCAAGAGAGGTGCATAAAGAAGCAAGAGAAGCACAGAAAGAGGCATGAGAGGTGCTGAAAGAGACAAGAGAGGTACAGAAAGAAGCAAGAGATGGGCAGAAAGAAGCAAAAGAGGTGCAGAAGGGGCTAGAGGATTGCAGAAAAAAGAAAGAGAGGTACAGAAGGAAGCAAAAGAAGTGCAGAAAGAAGTAAGAGAGGTGACAAAAGAGAAATACATGTGCAGAAAGTGGCAAGAGAGGTGCAGAAAGAGGCAAGAGAAGTGCAGAAAGAAGCAAGAAAGGTGCTAGAAAGATGCAAGAGAGGTGCAGAAAGAGGCAATAGAGGTGCAGAAAGAGGCAAGAGAAGTGCAGAAAGAGGCAAGAGAGGTGCAGAAAGAAGCGAGAGAGGTCCATAAAGAAGCAAGAGAGTGGCAGAAAGAAGCAAGATAGGTGCAGAAAGAAGCAAGAGAGGTGCAGAAGAAAGCAAGAGAGGTGCAGAAAGAGAACAAAATGTGGAGAAAGAGGCAAGAGAAGTACAGAAAGAAGCAAGAGAACTCCAGAAAGAGGAAGAAGTTGCAGAAAGAGGAAGTAAGGCACAGAAAAAAGCAAGAGAAGTGCGGAAAGAAGCAAGAGAGGTACAGAAAGAAGCAAGAGAGGTGCAGAAAGCAAGAGTGAGGTACAGAAAGAGGCAGGAGAGGTGCAGAAAGAGGCAGGAGAGGTGCAGAAAGAAGCAAGAGAAGGGCAGAAAGAAGCAAGAGAGGTGCAGAAAGAGGAAGAAATATGCAGCAAGAGGAAAACAGGATCAGAAAGAAGCAAGAGAAGTGCAGAAAGAGGTAAAAGAGTTGCAGAAAGAAGAAAGTAAAGAGCAGAAAGAGGCAAGAGAGGTACAGAAAGAGACAAGAGAGGTGCAGAAAGAGGCAAGAGAGGTGCAGAAAGAAGCAAGAGAGATGCAGAATGAAGCAAGTGAGGTGCAGAAAGATGCAAGAGAGGTACTGAAAGAAGCAAGAGAAGTGCAGAAAGAAGCAAGAGAGGTGCAGAAAGATGCAAGAGAGGTGCATAAAGAGGCAAGAGAGGTGCAGAAAGAAGCAAGAGAGGTGCAGAAAGAAGCAAGACAGGTATAGAAAGAGGCAAGAGAGGTGCATAAAGAAGCAAGAGAAGCACAGAAAGAGGCATGAGAGGTGCTGAAAGAGACAAGAGAGGTACAGAAAGAAGCAAGAGATGGGCAGAAAGAAGCAAAAGAGGTGCAGAAGGGGCTAGAGGATTGCAGAAAAAAGCAAGAGAGGTACAGAAAGAAGCAAGAGAAGTGCAGAAAGAAGCAAGAGAGGTGACAAAAGAGGAATACATGTGCAGAAAGAGGCAAGAGAGGTGCAGAAAGAGGCAAGAGAAGTGCAGAAAGAAGCAAGAAAGGTGCAGAAAGAAGCAAGAGAGGTGCAGAAAGAGGCAAGAGAGGTGCAGAAAGAGGCAAGAGAAGTGCAGAAAGAGGCAAGAGAGGTGCAGAAAGAAGCAAGAGAGGTCCAGAAAGAAGCAAGAGAGTTACAGAAAGAAGCAAAAGAAGTGCAGAAAGAAGCAAGAGAGGTGCAGAAAGAAGCAAGAGAGGTGCAGAAAGAGGCAAGAGATGTGCAGAAAGAGGCAAGAGAAGTACAGAAAGAAGCAAGAGAGGTGCAGAAAGAAGCAAGAGAAGTACAGAAAGAAGCAAGAGAAGTGCAGAAAGAAGCAAGAGAAGAACAGAAAGAAGCAAGAGAGGTGCAGAAAGAGGCAAGAGAAGGGCAGAAAGAGGCAAGATAGGTGCAGAAAGAGGCAAGAGAAGTGCAGAAAGAAGCAAGAGAGGTGCAGAAAGAGCAAGAGAAATGCAGAAAGAGACAAGAGGTGCAGAAAGAAGCAAGAGAAGTGCAGAAAGAGGCAAGAGAGGTGCAGAAAGAGAGCAAGAGGTGCAGAAAGAGGCAAGAGAGCTGCAGAAAGAGGCAGGAGAGATACAGGCACGAGAGATGCAGAAAGAGGCAAGAGAGGTGCAGAAAGAAGCAAGAGAGATGCAGAAAGAAGCAAGAGAGGTGCAGAAAGAAGCAAGAGAGGTGCAGAAAGAAGCAAGAGAGGTGCAGAAAGAAGCAAGAGAGGTGCAGAAAGAGGCAAGAGAGGTGCAGAAAGAGGCAAGAGAGGTGCAAAAAGAAGCAAGAGTGGTGCAGAAAGAAGCAAGAGAGGTACAGAAAGAGGCAGGAGGGGTGCAGAAAGAAGCAAGAGAAGCACAGAAAGAGGCATGAGAGGTGCTGAAAGAGACAAGAGAGGTACAGAAAGAAGCAAGAGATGGGCAGAAAGAAGCAAAAGAGGTGCAGAAGGGGCTAGAGGATTGCAGAAAAAAGAAAGAGAGGTACAGAAGGAAGCAAGAGAAGTGCAGAAAGAAGCAAGAGAGGTGCAGAAAGAGAAATACATGTGCAGAAAGAGGCAAGAGAGGTGAAGAAAGAGGCAAAAGTTTTGCAGAAAAAGGCAAAAGAGTTGCAGAAAGAAGCAAGAGAAGTGCAGAAAGAGGCAAGAGAGGATGCATAAAGAAGCAAGAGAGTGTGCAGAAAGAAGCAAGAGAGGTGCAGAAAGAAGCAAGAGAGGTGCAGAAAGAAGTAAGAAATATGCAGAAAGAGGCAAGAGAGGTGAAGAAAGAGGCAAGAGAAGTATAGAAAGAGGCAAGAGAGGTGCAGAAAGAATCAAGAAAAGTACAGAAAGAAGCAAGAGAGGTGCAGAAAGAGAGCAGAAATGAACAGAAAGAGGCAAAAGAGGTGCAGAAAGAGGCAAGAGAAGTGCAGAAAGAAGCAAGAGAAGTGCAGAAAGAAGCAAGAGAGGTGCAGAAAGAGGCAAGAGAATGTGGCAGAAAGAGGCAAGAGAGGTGCAGAAAGAGGCAAGAGAAGTACAGAAAGAAGCAAGAGAGGTACAGAAAGAGGAAGTAAGGCACAGAAAGAAGCAAGAGAAGTGCGGAAAGAAGCAAGAGAGGTACAGAAAGAAGCAAGAGAGGTGCAGAAAGAAGCAAGTGAGGTACAGAAAGAGGGAGGAGAGGTGCAGAAAGAGGCAAGAGAGGTGCAGAAAGAGGTAAGAGAGGTTCAGAAAGAAGCAAGAGATGTGCAGAAAGAAGCAAGAGAGGTGCAGAAAGAAGCAAGAGAGGTGCAGAAAGAGGCAAGAGAGGTGCAGAAAGAGGCACAGAGAAGTGCAGAAAGAGGCAAGATGAGGTGCAGAAAGAGGCAAGAGAAGTGCAGAAAGAGGCAAGAGAAGTGCAGAAAGAGGCAAGAGAAGTGCAGAAAGAAGCAAGAGAAAAACACAAAGAGTCAAGAGAGGTGCAGAAAGAGGCAAGAGAGGTGCAAAAAGAGGCAAGAGGGTTGCAGAAAGAAGCAAGAGAGGTGCAGAAAGAAAGCAAGAGAGGTGCAGAAAGTAGAGAAGGGTGCAGAAAGAAGCAATAGAGCTGCAGAAAGAGGCAAGAGAGGGCAGAAAGAGGTAAGAGATGTACAGAAAGAGGCAAGAGAAGTGCAGAAAGAAGCAACAGAAGTACAGAAAGAGGCAAGAGAGGTGCACAAAGATGCAAGAGAGGTGCACAAAGAGGCAAGAGAGGTGCAGAAAGAGGCAAGAGAGGTACAGAAAGAAGCAAGAGAGGTGCAGAAAGAGGCAAGAGATGTGCAGAAAGAAGCAAGATAGGTACAGAAAGAGCAAGAGAGGTGCAGAATTAAGCAAGAGAGGTGCAGAAAGAAGCAAGAGAAGTGCAGAAAGAAGCAAGAGAAGTGCAGAAAGAAGCAAAGGAGGTACAGAAAGAGGCAAGATAAGCGCACAGAGAAGCAAAAGAGGTGCAGAAGAGGCAAGAGGGTTGCAGAAAAAAGAAAGAGAGGTACAGAAAGAAGCAGGAGAAGTGCAGAAAGAAGCACAAGAGAGTGAAGAAAGAGAAAGAAATGTGCAGAAAGAGGCAAGAGTGGTGCAGAAAGAGGCAAGAGAAGAGATGAAAGAGGCAAGAGAGGTGCAGAAAGAAGTAAGAGAGGTGCATAAAGAAGCTAGAGAGGTGCAGAAATAAGCAAGAGAAGTGCAGAAAGAAGCAAGAGAGGTGCAGAAAGCAAAAGAAATGTGCAGAAAGAGGCAAGAGAGGTGAAGAAAGAGGCAAGAGAAGTACAGAAAGAGGCAAGAGAGGTGCAGAAAAATCAAGAAAAGTACAGAAAGAAGCAAGAGAGGTGCAGAAACAGGAAGAAATGTACAGAAAGAGGCAATAGATGTGCAGAAAGAGGCAAGAGAGGTGCAGAAAGAGGCAAGAGCAGGTGCAGAAAGAGGAAGAAATATGCAGAATGAAGCACGAGAAATGCAGAAAGAGGAAAGAGGTACAGAAAGAAGCAAGAGAAGTGCAGAAGAAAGCAAGAGAGGTGCAGAAAGAGAACAAAATGTGGAGAAAGAGGCAAGAGAAGTACAGAAAGAAGCAAGAGAACTGCAGAAAGAGGCAAGAAGGTGCAGAAAGAGGAAGTAAGGCACAGAAAGAAGCAAGAGAAGTGCAGAAAGAAGCAAGAGAGGTACAGAAAGAAGCATGAGAGGTGCAGAAAGAAGAGTGAGGTACAGAAAGAGGCAAGAGAGGTGCAGAAAGAGGCAAGAGAGGTGCAGAAAGAGGCAGAGAAGAAGCAAGAGAGGTACAGAAAGAGGCAAGAAAGGTGCAGAAAGAAGAAGAAAGATGATCAGAAAGAAGCAAGAGAAGTGCAGAAAGAGGCAAGAGAGGTGCAGAAAGAAGAGAGTAAAGAACAGAAAGAGGCAAGAGAGGTACAGAAAGAGGCAAGAGAGGTGCAGAAAGAAGCAAGAGAGGTGCAGAAAGAGGCAAGAGAGGTGCAGAAAGAAGCAAGAGAGATGCAGAAAGAAGCAAGAGAGGTGCAGAAAGAAGCAAGAGAGGTGCAGAAAGAAGCAAGAGAAGTGCAGAAAGAAGCAAGAGAGGTGCAGAAAGAAGCAAGAGAGGTGCAGAAAGAGGCAAGAAAGTGCAGAAAGAAGCAAGAGAGGTGAAGAAAGAGGCAAGAGAAGTGTAGAAAGAGGCAAGAGAGGTGCAGAAAGAATCAAGAAAAGTACAGAAAGAAGCAAGAGAGGTGCAGTAAGAGAGCAGAAAGGTACAGAAAGAGGCAAAAGAGGTGCAGAAAGAGGCAAGAGAAGTGCAGAAAGAAGCAAGAGAAGTGCAGAAAGAAGCAAGAGAGGTGCAGAAAGAGAGCAAGAAAGTGCAGAAAGAGGCAAGAGAGGTGCAGAAAGAGGCAAGAGAAGTACAGAAAGAAGCAAGAGAAGTGCAGAAAGAGGAAGAAAGGTACAGAAAGAAGCAAGAGAAGTACGGAAAGAAGCAAGAGAGTTACAGAAAGAATCAAGAGAGGTGCAGAAAGAAGAGTGAGGTACAGAAAGAGGGAAGAGAGGTGCAGAAAGAGGCAAGAGAGGTGCAGAAAGAGGTAAGAGAGGTTCAGAAAGAAGCAAGAGATGTGCAGAAAGAAGCAAGAGAGGTGCAGAAAGAAGCAAGAGAGGTGCAGAAAGAGGCAAGAGAGGTACAGAAAGAGGCACAAGAAGTGCAGAAAGAGGCAAGATAGGTGCAGAAAGAGGCAAAAGAAGTGCAGAAAGAAGAAAGAGATGTGCAGAAAGAGGCAAAAGAAGTGCAGAAAGAAGCAAGAGAAAAACACAAAGAGTCAAGAGAGGTGCACAAAGTGGCAAGAGAGGTGCAAAAAGAGGCAAGAGGGTTGAAAAAAGAAGCAAGAGAGGTGCAGAAAGAAAGCAAGAGAGGTGCAGAAAGTAGAGAATGGGGTGCAGAAAGAAGCAATAGAGCTGCAGAAAGAGGCAAGAGAGGGGCAGAAAGAGGTAAGAGATGTACAGAAAGAGGCAAAATAAGTGCAGACAGAAGCAACAGAAGTACAGAAAGAGGCAAGAGAGGTGCACAAAGATGCAAGAGAGGTGCACAAAGAGGCAAGAGAGGTGCAGAAAGAGGCAAGAGGGGTACAGAAAGAAGCAAGAGAGGTGCAGAAAGAGGTAAGAGATGTGCAGAAAGAAGCAAGATAGGTACAGAAAGAGCAAGAGAGGTGCAGAATTAAGCAAGAGAGGTGCAGAAAGTAGCAAGAGAAGTGCAGAAAGAAGCAAGAGAAGTGCAGAAAGAAGCAAAGGAGGTACAGAAAGAGGCAAGATAAGTGCACAGAGAAGCAAAAGAGGTGCAGAAGAGGCAAGAGGGTTGCAGAAAAAAGAAAGAGAGGTACAGAAAGAAGCAGGAGAAGTGCAGAAAGAAGCACAAGAGATGAAGAAATAAAAATAAATGTGCAGAAAGAGGCAAGAGTGGTGCAGAAAGAGGCAAGAGAAGAGATGAAAGAGGCAAGAGAGGTCCATAAAGAAGTAAGAGAGGTGCATAAAGAAGCTAGAGAGGTGCAGAAAGAAGCAAAAGATATGCAGAAAGAAGCAAGAGAGGGGCAGAGAGAGGAAGAAATGTGCAGAAAGAGGCAAGAGAGGTGAAGAAAGAGGCAAGAGAAGTATGGAAAGAGGCAAGAGAGGTGCAGGAAAAATCAAGAAAAGTACAGAAAGAAGCAAGAGAGGTGCAGAAACAGGAAGAAATGTACAGAAAGAGGCAATAGATGTGCAGAAAGAGCCAAGAGAGGTGCAGAAAGAGGCAAGGCAGGTGCAGAAAGTGGAAGAAATATGCAGAATGAAGCACAGAGAAATGCAGACAGAGGAAAGAGGTACAGAAAGAAGCAAGAGAAGTGCAGAAGAAAGCAAGAGAGGTGCAGAAAGAGAACAAAATGTGGAGAAAGAGGCAAGAGAAGTACAGAAAGAAGCAAGAGAACTGCAGAAAGAGGAAGAAGTTGCAGAAATAGGAAGCAAGGCACAGAAAAAGCAAGAGAAGTGCGGAAAGAAGCAAGAGAGGTACAGAAAGAAGCAAGAGAGGTGCAGAAACAAGAGTGAGGTACAGAAAGAGGCAGGAGAGGTGCATAAAGAGGCAGGAGAGGTGCAGAAAGAAGCAAGAAAGGGGCAGAAAGAAGCAAGAGAGGTACAGAAAGAGGAAGAAATATGCAGCAAGAGGAAAACAGGATCAGAAAGAAGCAAGAGAAGTGCAGAAAGAGGTAAAAGAGTTGCAGAAAAAAGAGAGTAAAGAACAGAAAGAGGCAAGAGGGGTACAGAAAGAGACACAAGAGGTGCAGAAAGAGGCAAGAGAGGTGCAGAAAGAAGCAAGAGAGATGCAGAATGAAGCAAGTTAGGTGCAGAAAGATGCAAGAGAGGTACTGAAAGAAGTAAGAGAAGTGCAGAAAGAAGCAAGAGAGGTGCAGAAAGATGCAAGAGAGGTACATAAAGAGGCAAGAGAGGTGCAGAAAGAAGCAAGAGAGGTGCAGAAAGAAGCAAGACAGGTATAGAAAGAGGCAAGAGAGGTGCATAAAGAAGCAAGAGAAGTACAGAAAGAGGCAAGAGAGGTGCAGAAAGAGACAAGAGAGGTACAGAAAGAAGCAAGAGATGGTGCAGAAAGAAGCAAGAGAGGTACAGAAAGAGGCAGGAGGGTTGCAGAAAGAAGAAAGAGAGGTACAGAAGGAAGCAAGAGAAGTGCAGAAAGAAGCAAGAGAGGTGCAGAAAGAGAAATACATGTGCAGAAAGAGGCAAGAGAGGTGAAGAAAGAGGCAAAAGAATTGCAGAAAGAAGCAAGAAAGGTGCTGAAAGATGCAAGAGAGGTGCAGAAAGAGGCAAGAGAGGTGCAGAAAGAGGCAAGAGAAGATGCAGAAAGAGGCAAGAGAGGTGCAGAAAGAAGCGAGAGAGAGTCCATAAAGAAGCAAGAGAGTGGCAGAAAGAAGCAAGAGAGGTGCAGAAAGAAGCAAGAGAGGTGCAGAAGAAAGCAAGAGAGGTGCAGAAAGAGAACAAAGAGGTGCAGAAAGAGGCAAGAGAAGTACAGAAAGAAGCAAGAGAACTGCAGAAAGAGGAAGAAGTTGCAGAAAGAGAAGTAAGGCACAGAAAAGAGCAAGAGAGGTGCAGAAAGAAGCAAGAGAGGTACAGAAAGAAGCAAGAGAGGTGCAGAAAAGCAAGAGTGAGGTACAGAAAGAGGCAAGAGAGGTGCAGAAAGAGGCAAGAGAGGTGCAGAAAAGAAGCAAGAGAGGTGCAGAAAGAAGCAAGAGAGGTGCAGAAAGAGGAAGAAATGTGCACAAAGAGGCAAGAGAGGTGCAGAAAGAAGCAAGAGAAGTGCAGAAAGAGGCAAGAGAGGTGCAGAAAAAGAGCAAGAGAGAGTGCAGAAAGAGGCAAGAGGAGTGCAGAAAGAGACAAGAGAGGTGCAGAAAGAGGCAAGAGAAGTGCAGAAAGAAGCAAGAGAGGTGCAGAAAGAGGTAAGAGTGGTGCAGATAGAAGCAAGAGAGGTGCAGAAAGAAGCAAGAGAAGTGCAGAAAGAAGCAAGAGAGGTGCAGAAAGATGCAAGAGAGGTGCAGAAAGAGGCAAGAGAAGTGTAGAAAGAAGCAAGAGAGGTGCAGAAAGAAGCAAGAGAGGTACAGAAAGAGGCACGAGAGGTGCAGAAGGAAGCAAGAGAAGTACAGAAAGCAGCAAGGGAGGTGCAGAAAGAGGCAAGAGAGGTACAGAAAGAGGCAAGAGAGGTGCAAAAAGAGGCAAGAGAGGTGCAAAAAGAGGCAAGAGGCGCAGAAAGAAGCAAGAGAGGTACAGAAAGAAGCAAGAGAGGTGCAGAAAGAAGCAAGAGAGGTACAGAAAGAGAAATACATGTACAGAAAAAAGTAAAAGAGGTGAAGAAAGAGGCAAGAGAAGTGCAGAAAGAAGCAAGAGAGGTGCTGAAAGAGGCAAGAGAGGTGCAGAAAGAGGCAATAGAGGTGCAGAAAGAGGCAAGAGAAGAGATAGAAAGAGGCAAGAGAGGTGCATAAAGAAGCAAGAGAGGTGCATAAAGAAGCAAGAGAGTGCAGAAAGAAGCAAGATAGGTGCAGAAAGAAGCAAGAGAGGTGCAGAAGAAAGCAAGAGAGGTGCAGAAAGAGAACAAAGATGTGGAGAAAGAGGCAAGAGAAGTGCAGAAAGAAGCAAGAGAAGTGCAGAAAGAGGCAAGAGAGTTGCAGAAATAGGAAGTAAGGTACAGAAAGAAGCAAGAGAAGTGCGGAAAGAAGCAAGAGAGGTACAGAAAGAAGCAAGAGAGGTGCAGAAAGAAGAGTGAGGTACAGAAAGAGGCAAGAGAGGTGCAGAAAGAGGCAAGAGAGGTGCAGAAAGAAGCAAGAGAGGTGCAGAAAGAAGCAAGAGAGGTGCAGAAAGAGGCAAGAAAGATGCAGCAAGAGGAAAACAGGATCAGAAAGAAGCAAGAGAAGTGCAGAAAGAGGTAAGAGAGGTGCAGAAAGAAGAGAGAGTAAAGTGCAGAAAGAGGCAAGAGAGGTACAGAAAGAGACACAAGAGGTGCAGAAAGAGGCAAGAGAGGTGCAGAAAGAAGCAAGAGAGGTGCAGAATGAAGCAAGAGAGGTGCAGAAAGATGCAAGAGAGGTACAGAAAGAAGTAAGAGAGGTGCAGAAAGAAGCAAAAGAGGTGCAGAAAGATGCAAGAGAGGTACAGAAAGAGGCAAGAGAGGTGCAGAAAGAAGCAAGAGAGGTGCAGAAAGAAGCAAGAGAGGTATAGAAAGAGGCAAGAGATGTGCAGAAAGAGGGAAGAGAGGTACAGAACGAGGCAAGAGAGGTGCAGAAAGAGGCAAGTGAGGTACAGAAATAGGAAAGAGCAGTGCAGAAAGAACCAACAGGGGTGCAGAAAGAGGCAAAAGAACTGCAGAAAGAAGCAAGAGAGGTACAGAAGGAAGCAAGAGAAGTGCAGAAAGAAGTAAGAGAGGTGACAGAAAGAGAAAGACATGTGCAGAAAGAGGCAAGAGAGGTGCAGAAAGAGGCAAGAGAAGTGCAGAAAGAAGCAAGAGAGGTGCAGAAAGAAGCAAGAGAGGTGCAGAAAGAGGCAAGAGAGGTGCAGAAAAAGCAAGAGAAGAGATGAAAGAGGCAAGAGAGGTGCATAAAGAAGCAAGAGAGGTCCATAAAGAAGCAAGAGAGGTGCAGAAAGAAGCAAGAGAGGTGCAGAAAGAAGCAAGAGAGGTGCAGAAAGAGGCAAGAAATGTGCAGAAAGAGGCAAGAGAGGTGAAGAAAGAGGCAAGAGAAGTATAGAAAGAGGCAAGAGAGGTGCAGAAAGAAGTCAAGAAAGTACAGAAAGAAGCAAGAGAGATGCAGAAAGAGGAAGAAATGTAACAGAAAGAGGCAAGAGAGGTGCAGAAAGAGGCAAGAGAAGTGCAGAAAGAGGCAAGAGAGGTGCAGAAAGAGGCAAGATAGGTGCAGAAAGAGTAAGAAATATGCAGAATGTAGCATGAGAAATGCAGAAAGAGACAAAGAGGTGCAGAAAGAAGCAAGAGAAGTGCAGAAAGAAGCAAGAGAGGTGCAGAAAGAGAACAAAATGTGGCAGAAAGAGGCAAGAGAGGTGCAGAAAGAGGCAAGAGAAGTACAGAAAGAAGCGAGAGAGGTACAGAAAGAGGAAGTAAGGCACAGAAAGAAGCAAGAGAAGTGCGGAAAGAAGCAAGAGAGGTACAGAAAGAAGCAAGAGAGGTGCAGAAAGAAGAATGAGGTACAGAAAGAGGCAGGAGAGGTGCAGAAAGAGGCAAGAGAGGTGCAGAAAGAGGTAAGAGAGGTTCAGAAAGAAGCAAGAAATGTGGAGAAAGAAGCAAGAGAGGTGCAGAAAGAAGCAAGAGAGGTTCAGAAAGAGGCAAGAGAAGTGCAGAAAGAAGCAAGAGAGGTGCAGAAAGAGGCAAGATGAAGTGCAGAAAGAGGCAAGAGAAGTGCAGAAAGAGGCAAGAGAAGTGCAGAAAGAGGCAAGAGAAGTGCAGAAAGAAGCAAGAGAAGTACACAAAGAGTCAAGAGAAGTGCAGAACAGAGGCAAGAGAGGTGCAGAAAGAAGGCAAGAGAGTTGCAGAAAGAAGCAAGAGAGGTGCAGAAAGAAGCAAGAGAGGTGCAGAAAGTAGAGAGTGAGGTGCAGAAAGAGGCAATGAGAGCTGCAGAAAGAGGCAAGAGAGGTACAGAAAGAGGTAAGAGAATGTACAGAAATAGGCAAAAGAAGTGCAGAAAGAAGCAAGAGAAGTGCAGAAAGAGGCAAGAGAGGTGCAGAAAGATGCAAGAGAGGTGCACAAAGAGGCAAGAGAGGTGCAGAAAGAGGCAAGAGAGTGTACAGAAAGAAGCAAGAGAGGTGCAGAAAGAGGCAAGAGAAGTACAGAAAGAAGCAAGATAAGGTACAGAAAGAGGCAAGAGAGGTGCAGAAAGAGGCAAGAGAGGTGCAGAAAGAAGCAAGAGAGGTGCAGAAAGAAGGCAAGAGAAGTGCAGAAAGAAGCAAGAGAGGTACAGAAAGAGGTAAGATAAGTGCACAGAGAAGCAAAAGAGGTGCAGAAAGAGGCAAGAGAGTTGCAGAAAGAAGCAAGAGAGGTACAGAAAGAAGCAAGAGAAGTGCAGAAAGAAGCAAGAGAGGTGCAGAAAGAGAAAGAAATATGCAGAAAGAGGCAAGAGAGGTGCAGAAAGAGGCAAGAGAAGAGATGAAAGAGGCAAGAGAGGTGCAGAAAGAAGTAAGAGAGGTACAGAAAGAAGCAAGAGAAGTGCAGAAAGAAGCAAGAGAAGTGCAGAAAGAAGCAAGACAGGTGCAGAAAGAGGCAAGAGAATGTGCAGAAAGAGGCAAGAGAGGTGAAGAAAGAGGCAAGAGAAGTAGAGAAAGAGGCAAGAGAGGTGCAGAAAAGAGCAAGAGAAGTGCAGAAAGAAGCAAGAGAGGTGCAGAAAGAGGCAAGAAAGGTACAGAAATAGGCAAGAGAGGTGCAGAAAGAGTCAAGAGAAGTGCAGAAAGAGGCAAGAGGAGTGCAGAAAGAAGAAGATAGGTGCAGAAAGAAGCAAGAGATGTGCAGAAAGAAGCAAGAGATGTGCAGAAAGAGGCAAGAGAAGTGCAGAAAGAAGCAAGAGAGGTGCAGAAAGAAGCAAGAGAGTTACAGAAAGAAGCAAGAGAGGTGCAGAAAGAGGCAAGAGAGGTGCAGAAAGAAGCAAGAGAAGTGCAGAAAGAGGAAGAGAGGTGCAGAAAGAGGAAGAAAGGTACAGAAAGAAGCAAGAGAAGTGCAGAAAGAAGCAAGAGAAGTTCAGAAAGAAGCAAGAGAGGTGCAGAAAGAAGAGAGAGGTACAGAAAGAGGCAAGAGAGGTGCAGAAAGAAGCAAGAGAGGTGCAGAAAGAGAGTAAGAGAGGTACAGAAAGAAGCAAGAGAGGTGCAGAAAGAAGCAAGAGAGGTGCAGAAAGAGGCAAGAGAGGTGCAGAAAGAGGCAAAAGAGGTGCAGAAAGAAGCAAGAGAGGTACAGAAAGAGGCAAGAGAGGTGCAGAAAGAGGCAAGAGAAGTTCAGAAAGATGCAAGAGCAGTGCAGAAAGAAGTAAGAGAGAGTGCAGAAAGAGGAAGAAATGTGACAGAATGAGGCAAGCGAGGTGCAGAAAGTAGAGAGTAGGGTGGAGACAGAGGCAAGAGAGGTGCAGAAAGAGGCAAGAGAGGTGCAGAAAGAGGTAAGAGAGGTTCAGAAAGAAGCAAGAAAGGTGGAGAATGAAGCAAGAGAAGGTGCAGAAAGAAGCAAGAGAGGTGCAGAAAGAGGCAAATGAAGTGCAGAAAGAAGCAAGAGAAGTGCACAAAGAGGCAAGAGAAGTGCAGAAAGAGGCAAGAGAAGTGCACATAGAGTCAAGAGAGGTGCACAAAGAGGCAAGAGAGGTGCAGAAAGAGGCAAGAGGGTTGCAGAAAGAAGCAAGAGAGGTGCAGAAAGAAGCAAGAGAGGTGCAGAAAGATGAAGAGAGGTGCAGAAAGAGGCAAGAGAGGGGCAGAAAGAGGTAAGAGATGTACAGAAATAGGCAAGAGAAGTGCAGCAAGAAGCAAGCAGAAGTACAGAAAGAGGCAAGAGAGGTGCACAAAGATGCAACAGAGGTGCAGAAAGAGGCAAGAGAGGTGCAGAAAAAAGCAAGAGAGGTGCAGAAAGATGCAAGAGAGCGTGCAGAAAGAGGCAAGAGAAGTACAGAAAGGAAAGAGAGGTGCAGAATTAAGCAAGATGGGTGCAGAAAGAAGCAAGAGAAGTGCAGATTGAGGAAGAAGGGTGTAGAAAGAAGTAAGAGAGGTGCAGAAAGAGGCAAGAGAAGCACAGAAAGAGGCAAGAGAGGTGCATAAATAGGCAAGAGAGGTGCAGAAAGAAGTAAGAGAGGTGTAGAAAGAGTCAAGAGAGGTGCAGAAAAAGCGAGAGGTGCAGAAAGAAGCAAGAGTAGTGCAGAAAGAAGCAAGAAAGGTGCAGAAAGAGGAAGTAATGTGCAGAAAGAGTCAAGAGGTGGAGGAAAGAGAAAAGAGAAGTGCAGAAAGAAGCAAGAGAGGTGCAGAAGAGGCAAGAGAGGTACAGAAAGAGGCACAAGAAGTGCAGAAAGAGGCAAGATAGGTGCAGAAAGAGGCAAAAGAAGTGCAGAAAGAAGAAAGAGATGTGCAGAAAGAGGCAAAAGAAGTGCAGAAAGAAGCAAGAGAAAAACACAAAGAGTCAAGAGAGGTGCACAAAGTGGCAAGAGAGGTGCAAAAAGAGGCAAGAGGGTTGAAGAAAGAAGCAAGAGAGGTGCAGAAAGAAAGCAAGAGAGGTGCAGAAAGTAGAGAATGGGGTGCAGAAAGAAGCAAGAGAGCTGCAGAAAGAGGCAAGAGAGGGGCAGAAAGAGGTAAGAGATGTACAGAAAGAGGCAAAATAAGTGCAGACAGAAGCAACAGAAGTACAGAAAGAGGCAAGAGAGGTGCACAAAGATGCAAGAGAGGTGCACAAAGAGGCAAGAGAGGTGCAGAAAGAGGCAAGAGAGGTACAGAAAGAAGCAAGAGAGGTGCAGAAAGAGGTAAGAGATGTGCAGAAAGAAGCAAGATAGGTACAGAAAGAGCAAGAGAGGTGCAGAATTAAGCAAGAGAGGTGCAGAAAGAAGCAAGAGAAGTGCAGAAAGAAGCAAGAGAAGTGCAGAAAGAAGCAAAGGAGGTACAGAAAGAGGCAAGATAAGCGCACAGAGAAGCAAAAGAGGTGCAGAAAGAGGCAAGAGGGTTGCAGAAAGAAGAAAGAGAGGTACAGAAAGAAGCAGGAGAAGTGCAGAAAGAAGCACAAGAGATGAAGAAATAAAAAGAAATGTGCAGAAAGAGGCAAGAGTGGTGAAGAAAGAGGCAAGAGAAGTATGGAAAGAGGCAAGAGAGGTGCAGGAAAAATCAAGAAAAGTACAGAAAGAAGCAAGAGAGGTGCAGAAACAGGAAGAAATGTACAGAAAGAGGCAATAGATGTGCAGAAAGAGCCAAGAGAGGTGCAGAAAGAGGCAAGGCAGGTGCAGAAAGTGGAAGAAATATGCAGAATGAAGCACGAGAAATGCAGACAGAGGAAAGAGGTACAGAAAGAAGCAAGAGAAGTGCAGAAGAAAGCAAGAGAGGTGCAGAAAGAGGAACAAAATGTGGAGAAAGAGGCAAGAGAAGTACAGAAAGAAGCAAGAGAACTGCAGAAAGAGGAAGAAGTTGCAGAAATAGGAAGTAAGGCACAGAAAAAGCAAGAGAAGTGCAGAAAGAAGCAAGAGAGGTACAGAAAGAAGCATGAGAGGTGCAGAAACAAGAGTGAGGTACAGAAAGAGGCAAGAGAGGTGCATAAAGAGGCAGGAGAGGTGCAGAAAGAATCAAGAAAGGGGCAGAAAGAAGCAAGAGAGGTACAGAAAGAGGAAGAAATATGCAGAATGAGGAAAACAGGATCAGAAAGAAGCAAGAGAAGTGCAGAAAGAGGTAAAAGAGTTGCAGAAAAAAGAGAGTAAAGAACAGAAAGAGGCAAGAGGAGTACAGAAAGAGAGCACAGAGAGGTGCAGAAAGAGGCAAGAGGGGTGCGGAAAGAAGCAAGAGAGATGCAGAATGAAGCAAGATAGGTGCAGAAAATGCAAGAGAGGTACTGAAAGAAGTAAGAGAAGTGCAGAAAGAAGCAAGAGAGGTGCAGAAAGAAGCAAGAGAGGTGCAGAAAGAGTAAGAAATATGCAGAAAGACGCAAGAGAGGTAAAGAAAGAGGCAAGAGAAGTATAGAAATAGGCAAGAGAGGTGCAGAAATAAAGCAAGAGAAGTACAGAAAGAAGCAAGAGAGGTGCAGAAAGAGAATGAAATGTGGCGAAAGAGGCAAGAGAGGTGAAGAAAGAGGCAAGAGAAGTACAGAAAGAAGCAAGAGAACTGCAGAAAGAGGAAGTAAGGCACAGAAAGAAGCAAGAGAAGTACGGAAAGAAGGAAGAGAGGTACAGAAAGAAGCAAGAGAGGTGCAGAAAGAAGAGTGAGGTACAGAAAGAGGGAGGAGAGGTGCAGAAAGAGGCAAGAGAGGTGCAGAAAGAGGTAAGAGAGGTTCAGAAAGAAGCAAGAAATGTGGAGAAAGAAGCAAGAGAGGTACAGAAAGAGGCAAGAAATATGCAGAAAGAGGAAAACAGGATCAGAAAGAAGCAAGAGAAGTGCAGAAAGAGGTAAAAGAGTTGCAGAAAGAAGAGAGTAAAGAACAGAAAGAGGCAAGAGAGGTACAGAAAGAGACACAAGAGGTGCAGAAAGAGGCAAGAGGGGTGCAGAAAGAAGCAAGAGAAATGCAGAATGAAGCAAGTGAGGTGCAGAAAGATGCAAGAGAGGTGCAGAAAGAAGTAAAAGAAGTGCAGAAAGAAGCAAAAGAGGTGCAGAAAGATGCAAGAGGGGGACATAAAGAGGCAAGAGAGGTGCAGAAAGAAGCAAGAGAGGTGCAGAAAGAAGCAAGACAGGTATAGAAAGAGGCAAGAGAGGTGCATAAAGAAGCGAGAGAAGTACAGAAAGAGGCAAGAGAGGTGCTCAAAGAGACAAGAGAGGTACAGATGGAAGCAAGAGATGGGCAGAAAGAAGCAAGAGAGGTGCAGAAAGAGGATAGAGAGATTGCAGAAAGAAGCAAAGAGAGGTACAGAAAGCAGCAAGAGAAGTACAGAAAGAAGCAAGAGAGGTGACAGAAAGAAGAAAGACAGGTGCAGAAAGAGGCAAGAGAGGTGACAGAAAGAGGCAAGAGAAGTGCAGAAAGAAGCAAGAAAGGTGCAGAAAGAAGCAAGAGAGGTGCAGAAAGAGGCAAGAGAGGTGCAGAAAGAGGCAAGAGAAGAGATGAAAGAGGCAAGAGAGGTGCAGAAAGAAGCAAGAGAGGTCCATAAAGAAGCAAGAGAGGTGCAGAAAGAAGCAAGAGAGGTGCAGAAAGAAGCAAGAGAATGTGCAGAAAGAGGCAAGAGAGGTGCAGAAAGAGGCAAGAGAAGTACAGAAAGAGGCAAGAGAGGTGCAGAAAGAAGCAAGAGAAGTGTGGAAAGAAGCAAGCGAGGTGCAGAAAGAGAAGAAATGTAACAGAAAGAGGCAAGAGAGGTGCAGAAAGAGGCAAGAGAAGTGCAGAAAGAGGCAAGAGAGGTGCAGAAAGAGGCAAGATAGGTGCAGAAAGAAGCAAGAAATATGCAGAAAGAAGCATGAGAAAAGTAGAAAGAGACAAGAGGTGCAGAAAGAAGCAAGAGAAGTGCAGAAAGAAGAAAGAGAGGTGCAGAAAGAGAAGAAAATGTGGCGAAAGAGGCAAGAGAGGTGAAGAAAGAGGCAAGAGAAGTACAGAAAGAAGCAAGAGAGGTGCAGAAAGAGGAAGTAAGGTACAGAAAGAAGCAAGAGAAGTGCAGAAAGAAGCAAGAGAGGTACAGAAAGAAGCAAGAGAGGTGCAGAAAGAAGAATGAGGTACAGAAAGAGGCAAGAGAGGTGCAGAAAGAGGCAAGAGAGGTGCAGAAAGAGGTAAGAGAGGTTCAGAAAGAAGCAAGAAAGGTGGAGAAAGAAGCAAGAGAGGTGCAGAAAGAAGCAAGAGAGGTGCAGAAAGAGGCAAGAGAAGTGCAGAAAGAGGCAAGAGAGGTACAGAAAGAGGCAAGATAGGTGCAGAAAGAGGCAAGAGAAGTGCAGAAAGAGGCAAGAGAAGTGCAGAAAGAGGCAAGAGAAGTGCAGAAGAAGAGAGTGCACACAGTGGCAAGAGAGGTGCAAAGAAGGCAAGAGAGGTTGCAGAAAGAAGCAAGAGAGGTGCAGAAAGAAGCAAGAGAGGTGCAGAAAGTAGAGAGTGGGGTGCAGAAAGAGGCAATAGAGCTGCAGAAAGAGGCAAGAGAGGGACAGAAAGAGGTAAGAGATGTACAGAAAGAGGCAAAAGAAGTGCAGAAAGAAGCAACAGAAGTACAGAAAGAGGCAAGAGAGGTGCACAAAGATGCAAGAGAGGTGCAGAAAGAGGCAAGAGAGGTGCAGAAAGAGGCAAGAGAGTGTACAGAAAGAAGCAAGAGAGGTGCAGAAAGAGGCAAGAGATGTGCAGAAAGAAGCAAGAGAAGTGCAGAAAGAGGCAAGAGAGGTGCAGAAATAAGCAAGAGAGGTGCAGAAAGTAGCAAGAGAAGTGCAGAAAGAAGCAAGAGAAGTGCAGAAAGAAGCAAAGAGAGGTACAGAAAGAGGTAAGATAAGCGCACAGAGAAGCAAGAGAGGTGCAGAAAGAGGCAAGAGAGGTGCAGAAAGAAGAAAGAGAGGTACAGAAAGAAGCAGGAGAAGTGCAGAAAGAAGCACAGAGAGGTGCAGAAAGAGAAAGAAATGTGCAGAAAGAGGCAAGAGTGGTGCAGAAAGAGTGCAAGAGAAGAGCATGAAAGAGGCAAGAGAGGTGCAGAAAGAAGTAAGAGAGGTACAGAAAGAAGCAAGAGAGGTGCAGAAAGAAGCAAAGATGTGCAGAAAGAAGCAAGACAGGTGACAGAAAGAGGAAGAAATGTGCAGAAAGAGGCAAGAGAGGTGAAGAAAGAGGCAAGAGAAGTATAGAAAGAGGCAAGAGAGGTGCAGAAAGAAGCAAGAGAAGTACAGAAAGAAGCAAGAGAGGTGCAGAAACAGGAAGAAATGTACAGAAAGAGGCAAGAGATGTGCAGAAAGAGGCAAGAGAAGTACAGAAAGAGGCAAGAGAGGTGCAGAAAGAAGCAAGATAGGTGCAGAAAGAGGCAAGAGAATATGCAGAATGAAGCACGAGAAGTGCAGAAAGAGGAAGAGAGGTGCAGAAAGAAGCAAGAGAAGTGCAGAAGAAAGCAAGAGAGGTACAGAAAGAAGAACAAAATGTGGAGAAAGAGGCAAGAGAAGTACAGAAAGAAGCAAGAGAACTGCAGAAAGAGGAAGAGGTTGCAGAAAGAGGAAGTAAGGCACAGAAAGAAGCAAGAGAAGTGCAGAAAGAAGCAAGAGAGGTACAGAAAGAAGCATGAGAGGTGCAGAAAGAAGAGTGAGGTACAGAAAGAGGCAGAGAGGTGCAGAAAGAGGCAAGAGAGGTGCAGAAAGAGGCAAGAGAGGTTCAGAAAGAAGCAAGAGAGGTGCAGAAAGAAGCAAGAGAGGTGCAGAAAGAAGCAAGAGAGGTGCAGAAAGAAGGAAAAGAGGTGCAGAAAGAAGCAAGAGAGGTACAGAAAGAGGCAAGAGAGGTGCAGAAAGAGGCAAGAGAAGTGCAGAAAGAGGCAAGAATGTGCAGAAAGAAGCAAGAGAGGTGCAGAAAGAGGCAAGAAAGGTGCAGAAAGAGGCAAGAGAGGTGCAGAAAGAAGAGAGTGAGGTGCAGAAAGAGGCAAGAGAGGTGCAGAAAGAGGCAAGAGAGGTGCAGAAAGAGGTAAGAGAGGTTCAGAAAGAAGCAAGAGAGGTGCTTAAAGAAGCAAGAGAGGTGCAGAAAGAAGCAAGAGAGGTGCAGAAAGAGGCAAGAGAAGTGCAGAAAGAAGCAAGAGAAGTACAGAAAGAGGCAAATGAAGTGCAGAAAGAAGCAAGAGAAGTGCAGAAAGAGGCAAGAGAAATGCAGAAAGAGGCAAGAGAAGTGCAGATAGAAGTCAAGAGAGGTGCATAAAGAAGCAAGAGAGGTGCAGAAAGAGGCAAGAGGAGTTGCAGAAAGAAGCAAGAGAGGTGCAGAAAGAAGCAAGAGAGGTGCAGAAAGAAGCAAGTGAGGAGCAGAAAGAAGCAGGAGAGGTGCATAAAGAGGTAAGAGTGGTGCAGAAAGAGGCAAGAGAATGTACAGAAATAGGCAAGAGAAGTGCAGAAAGAAGCAAGAGAAGTACAGAAAGAGGCAAGAGAGGTGCAGAAAGAAGCAACAGAGGTGCATAAAGAGGCAACAGGGGTGCAGAAAGAAGCAAGAGAGGTGCAGAAAGAAGCAAGAGACGTGCAGAAAGAGGCAAGAGAAGTACAGAAAGAGAAAGAAAGGTGCAGAAAGTAAGAAGATGAGGTGCAGAAAGAAGCAAGAGACATGCAGAAAGAGGCAAGAGAGGTGCAGAATGAGGCAAGAGAAGTGCAGAATGAGGCAAGAGAAGTGCAGAAAGAGGCAAGAGAGGTGCAGAAATAGGAAGAAAGTCGCAGAAAGAAGCAAGAGAAGTGCAGAAAGAGTCAAGAGAGGTACAGAAAGAAGCAAGAGAGGTGCAGAAAGAAGCAAGAGAAGTGCAGAAAGAAGCAAGAGAGGTGCAGAAAGAGGAAGAAATGTGCAGAAAGAGGCAAGAGAAGTGGAGGAAAGAGGAAAGAGAAGTGCAGAAAGAAGCAAGAGAGGTGCAGAAAGAAGCAAAGGAGTGCAGAAAGCAGCAAGAGAAGTGCAGAAAGAGGAATAAGAGGTGCAGAAAGAAGCAAGATGAGGTGCAGAAAGAGGAACAGACAGTACATGAAAGAAGCAAGAGAAGTACAGAAAGAGGCAAGAGAAGTGCAGAAAGTAGAGGAAAGGTGCAGAAAGAAGCAAGAGAAGTGCAGAAAGAGGCAAGAGAGGTGCAGAAAGAAGCAAGAGAAGTGCAGAAAGAAGCAAGAGAGGTGCAGAAAGAAGCAAGAGAGGTGCAGAAAGAAGCAAGAGAAGTGCATGAAAGAGGCAAGAGACAGTGCAGAAAGAGACAAGAGATGTGCAGAAAGAAGCAAGAGAGGTGCAGAAAGAAGCAAGAGAGGTGCAGAAAGAGGCAAGAGAAGTGCAGAAAGAGGCAAGAGAGGTACAGAAAGAGAGCAAGAGAGGTGCAGAAAGAAGCAAGAGAGGTGCAGAAAGAGGCAAGAGCAGGTGCAGAAAGAAGCAATAGAGCTGCAGAAAGAGGAAGAAAGGTGCAGAAAGAGGAACAAAGTTGCAGAAAGAGGAAGAAAGGTGCAGAAAGAAGCAAGAGAAGTGCAGAAAGAAGCAAGAGAAGTGGAGAAAGAGGCAAGAGAGGTGCTAAAGAAGCAAGAGAGAGTGCAGAAAGAGGCAGAGAGAAGTGCAGAAAGAGGCAAGAGAGGTACAGAAAGAAGATAGAGAGGTGCAGAAAGAGGCAAGAGAGGTGCAGAAAGAAGCAAGAGAGATGCAGAAAGAAGTAAGAGAGGCACAGAAAGATGCAAGAGAGGTGCAGAAAGAAGTAAGAGAAGTGCAGAAAGAAGCAAGAGAGGTGCAGAAAGAGGCAAGAGAAGTGCAGAAAGAGGCAAGAGAAGTGCAGAAAGAAGTAAGAGAGGTGCAGAAAGAGGAAGAAATGTGACAGAAAGAAGCAAGAGAGGTGCAGAAAGTAGCAGAGTAGGGTGCAGAAAGAGGCAAGAGAGGTGCAGAAAGAGGCAAGAGAGGTGCAGAAAGAGGTAAGAGAGATTCAGAAAGAAGCAAGAAAGGTGCAGAAAGAAGCAAGAGAGGTGCAGAAAGAAGCAAGAGAGGTGCAGAAAGAGGCAAAGAAGTGCAGAAAGAAGCAAGAGAAGTGCAGAAAGAGGCAAGAGAAATGCAGAAAGAGGCAAGAGAAGTGCACATAGAGTCAAGAGAGGTGCAGAAAGAAGCAAGAGAGGTGCAGAAAGAGGCAAGAGAGGTTGCAGAAAGAAGCAAGAGAGGTGCAGAAAGAAGCAAGAGAGGTGCAGAAAGATGAAGAGTGAGGTGCAGAAAGAGGCAAGAGAGGTGCAGAAAGAGGTAAGAGATGTACAGAAATAGGCAAGAGAAGTGCAGAAAGAAGCAACAGAAGTACAGAAAGAGGCAAGAGAGGTGCAGAAAGATGCAACAGAGGTGCAGAAAGAGGCAAGAGAGGTGCAGAAAGAAGCAAGAGAGGTGCAGAAAGATGCAAGAGACGTGCAGAAAGAGGCAAGAGAAGTACAGAAAGAGGCAAGAGAGGTGCAGAAAGTAAGCAAGATGGGTGCAGAAAGAAGCAAGAGAAGTGCAGAAAGAGGCAAGAGAGGTGCAGAAAGAAGCAAGAGAGGTGCAGAAAGAAGCAAGAGAGGTACAGAAAGAGGCAAGAGAGGTGCAGAAAGAGGCAAGAGAGGTGCAGAAAGAAGTAAGAGAGGTGCAGAAAGAGGCAAGAGAGGTGCAGAAAGAAGCAAGAGAGGTGCAGAAAGAAGCAAGAGTAGTGCAGAAAGAAGCAAGAGAGGTGCAGAAAGATGAAGTAATGTGCAGAAAGAGGCAAGAGGTGGATGCAGAAAGAGAGCAAGAGAAGTGCAGAAAGAAGCAAGAGAGGTGCAGAAAGAGGCAAGAGAGGTACAGAAAGAGGCAAGAGAAGTGCAGAAAGAGGCAAGAGAGGTGCAGAAAGAGGCAAAAGAAGTGCAGAAAGAAGCAAGAGATAGTGCAGAAAGAGGCAAGAGAAGTGCAGAAAGAAGCAAGAGAAGTACACAAAGAGTCAAGAGAGGTGCACAAAGTGGCAAGAGAGGTGCAAAAAGAGACAAGAGGGTTGAAAAAGAAGCAAGAGAGGTGCAGAAAGAAAGCAAGAGAGGTGCAGAAAGTAGAGAATGGGGTGCAGAAAGAAGCAATAGAGCTGCAGAAAGAGGCAAGAGAGGGGCAGAAAGAGGTAAGAGACGTACAGAAAGAGGCAAAATAAGTGCAGACAGAAGCAACAGAAGTACAGAAAGAGGCAAGAGAGGTGCACAAAGATGCAAGAGAGGTGCACAAAGAGGCAAGAGAGGTGCAGAAAGAGGCAAGAGGGGTACAGAAAGAAGCAAGAGAGGTGCAGAAAGAGGTAAGAGATGTGCAGAAAGAAGCAAGATAGGTACAGAAAGGCAAGAGGAGTGCAGAATGAAGCAAGAGAGGTGCAGAAAGTAGCAAGAGAAGTGCAGAAAGAAGCAAGGGAAGTGCAGAAAGAAGCAAAGGAGGTACAGAAAGAGGCAAGATAAGCGCACAGAGAAGCAAGAGAGGTGCAGAAAGAGGCAAGAGAGGTTGCAGAAAGAAGAAAGAGAGGTACAGAAAGAAGCAGGAGAAGTGCAGAAAGAAGCACAAGAGATGAAGAAACAAAAAGAAATGTGCAGAAAGAGGCAAGAGTAGGTGCAGAAAAAGGCAAGAGAAGAGATGAAAGAGGCAAGAGAGGTCCATAAAGAAGTAAGAGAGGTGCATAAAGAAGCTAGAGAGGTGCAGAAAGAAGCAAGAGATATGCAGAAAGAAGCAAGAGAGGGGCAGAGAGAGGAAGAAATATCCAGAAAGAGGCAAGAGAGGTGAAGAAAGAGGCAAGAGAAGTATGGAAAGAGGCAAGAGAGGTGCAGGAAAAATCAAGAAAAGTACAGAAAGAAGCAAGAGAGGTGCAGAAACAGGAAGAAATGTACAGAAAGAGGCAAGAGATGTGCAGAAAGAGCCAAGAGAGGTGCAGAAAGAGGCAAGGCAGGTGCAGAAAGTGGAAGAAATATGCAGAATGAAGCACGAGAAATGCAGACAGAGGAAAGAGGTACAGAAAGAAGCAAGAGAAGTGCAGAAGAAAGCAAGAGAGGTGCAGAAAGAGAACAAAATGTGGAGAAAGAGGCAAGAGAAGTACAGAAAGAAGCAAGAGAACTGCAGAAAGAGGAAGAAGTTGCAGAAATAGGAAGTAAGGCACAGAAAAAAGCAAGAGAAGTGCAGAAAGAAGCAAGAGAGGTACAGAAAAAAGCATGAGAGGTGCAGAAACAAGAGTGAGGTACAGAAAGAGGCAGGAGAGGTGCATAAAGAGGCAGGAGAGGTGCAGAAAGAAGCAAGAAAGGGGCAGAAAGAAGCAAGAGAGGTACAGAAAGAGGAAGAAATATGCAGAATGAGGAAGAACAGGATCAGAAAGAAGCAAGAGAAGTGCAGAAAGAGGTAAAAGAGTTGCAGAAAGAAGAGAGTAAAGAACAGAAAGAGGCAAGAGAGGTACAGAAAGAGGCACAAGAAGTGCAGAAAGAGGCAAGAGAGGTGCGGAAAGAAGCAAGAGAGATGCAGAATGAAGCAAGTTAGGTGCAGAAAATGCAAGAGAGGTACTGAAAGAAGTAAGAGAAGTGCAGAAAGAAGCAAGAGAGGTGCAGAAAGAAGCAAGAGAGGTGCAGAAAGAGTAAGAAATATGCAGAAAGACGCAAGAGAGGTGAAGAAAGAGGCAAGAGAAATATAGAAATAGGCAAGAGAGGTGCAGAAAAAATCAAGAAAAGTACAGAAAGAAGCAAGAGAGGTGCAGAAAGAGGCGAAATGAAGCAGAAAGAGGCAAAAGAGGTGCAGAAAGAGGCAAGAGAAGTGCAGAAAGAATCAAGAGAAGTGCAGAAAGAAGCAAGAGAGGAGCAGAAAGAGAATGAAATGTTCAGAAAGAGGCAAGAGAAGTGAAGAAAGAGGCAAGAGAAGTACAGAAAGAAGCAAGAGAACTGCAGAAAGAGGAAGTAAGGCACAGAAAGAAGCAAGAGAAGTACGGAAAGAAGGAAGAGAGGTACAGAAAGAAGCAAGAGAGGTGCAGAAAGAAGAAGTGAGGTACAGAAAGAGGGAGGAGAGGTGCAGAAAGAGGCAAGAGAGGTGCAGAAAGAGGTAAGAGAGGTTCAGAAAGAAGCAAGAAATGTGGAGAAAGAAGCAAGAGAGGTACAGAAAGAGGCAAGAAATAGTTCAGAAAGAGGAAAACAGGATCAGAAAGAAGCAAGAGAAGTGCAGAAAGAGGTAAAAGAGTTGCAGAAAAAAGAGAGTAAAGAACAGAAAGAGGCAAGAGGGGTACAGAAAGAGACACAAGAGGTGCAGAAAGAGGCAAGAGGGGTGCGGAAAGAAGCAAGAGAGATGCAGAATGAAGCAAGAGAGGTGCAGAAAGAGGCAAGAGAGGTGCAGAAGGAGGTAAGAGAGGTGCAGAAAGAGGAGAAATGTGACGAATGAGGCAAGCGAGGTGCAGAAAGTAGAAGAGTAGAGGTGGAGACAGAGGCAAGAGAGGTGCAGAAAGAGGCAAGAGAGGTGCAGAAAGAGGTAAGAGAGATTCAGAAAGAAGCAAGAAAGGTGGAGAAAGAGGCAAGATGAAGTGCAGAAAGAAGCAAGAGAAGTGCACAAAGAGGCAAGAGAAATGCAGAAAGAGGCAAGAGAAGTGCACATAGAGTCAAGAGAGGTGCACAAAGAGGCAAGAGAGGTGCAGAAAGAGGCAAGAGGGTTGCAGAAAGAAGCAAGAGAGGTGCAGAAAGAAGCAAGAGAGGTGCAGAAAGTTGAGAGTGAGGTGCAGAAAGAGGCAAGAGAGGGGCAGAAAGAGGCAAGAGATGTACAGAAATAGGCAAGAGAAGTGCAGCAAGAAGCAACAGAAGTACAGAAAGAGGCAAGAGAGGTGCACAAAGATGCAACAGAGGTGCAGAAAGAGGCAAGAGAGGTGCAGAAAGAAGCAAGAGAGGTGCAGAAAGATGCAAGAGACAGTGCAGAAAGAGGCAAGAGAAGTACAGAAAAGGAAAGAGAGGTGCAGAAAGAAGCAAGATGGGTGCAGAAAGAAGCAAGAGAAGTGCAGATTGAGGGAAGAGAGGTGTAGAAAGAAGCAAGAGAGGTGCAGAAAGAGGCAGGAGAAGCACAGAAAGAGGCAAGAGAGGTGCATAAATAGGCAAGAGGGGTGCAGAAAGAAGTAAGAGAGGTGTAGAAAGAGTCAAGAGAGGTGCAGAAAGAAGCAGAGAGGTGCAGAAAGAAGCAAGAGTAGTGCAGAAAGAAGCAAGAAAGGTGCAGAAAGAGGAAGTAATGTGCAGAAAGAGTCAAGAGAGTGGAGGAAAGAGACAAGAGAAGTGCAGAAAGAAGCAAGAGAGGTGCAGAAAGAGGCAAGAGAGGTACAGAAAGAGGCACAGAGAAGTGCAGAAAGAGGCAAGATAGGTGCAGAAAGAGGCAAGAGAAGTGCAGAAAGAAGAAAGAGATGTGCAGAAAGAGGCAAAAGAAGTGCAGAAAGAAGCAAGAGAAGAACACAAAGAAGTCAAGAGAGGTGCACAAAGTGGCAAGAGAGGTGCAGAAAGAGGCAAGAGGGTTGAAAAAAGAAGCAAGAGAGGTGCAGAAAGAAAGCAAGAGAGGTGCAGAAAGAAGAGAATGAGGTGCAGAAAGAAGCAATAGAGCTGCAGAAAGAGGCAAGAGAGGGGCAGAAAGAGGTAAGAGACGTACAGAAAGAGGCAAAATAAGTGCAGACAGAAGCAACAGAAGTACAGAAAGAGGCAAGAGAGGTGCACAAAGATGCAAGAGAGGTGCACAAAGAGGCAAGAGAGGTGCAGAAAGAGGCAAGAGAGGTACAGAAAGAAGCAAGAGAGGTGCAGAAAGAGGTAAGAGATGTGCAGAAAGAAGCAAGATAGGTACAGAAAGAAGCAAGAGAGGTGCAGAATTAAGCAAGAGAGGTGCAGAAAGTAGCAAGAGAAGTGCAGAAAGAAGCAAGGGAAGTGCAGAAAGAAGCAAAGGAGGTACAGAAAGAGGCAAGATAAGCGCACAGTGAAGCAAAAGAGGTGCAGAAGAGGCAAGAGAGGTTGCAGAAAGAAGCAAGAGAGGTGCAGAAAGAAGCAGGAGAAGTGCAGAAAGAAGCACAGAGAGATGAAGAAATAAAAAGAAATGTGCAGAAAGAGGCAAGAGAGGTGCAGAAAGAATGCAAGAGAAGAGATAGAAAGAGGCAAGAGAGGTCCATAAAGAAGTAAGAGAGGTGCAGAAAGAAGCTAGAGAGGGGCAGAAAGAAGCAAAAGATATGCAGAAAGAAGCAAGAGAGGGGCAGAGAGAGGAAGAAATATCCAGAAAGAGGCAAGAGAGGTGAAGAAAGAGGCAAGAGAAGTATGGAAAGAGGCAAGAGAGGTGCAGGAAAAATCAAGAAAAGTACAGAAAGAAGCAAGAGAGGTGCAGAAACAGGAAGAAATGTACAGAAAGAGGCAATAGATGTGCAGAAAGAGCCAAGAGAGGTGCAGAAAGAGGCAAGGCAGGTGCAGAAAGTGGAAGAAATATGCAGAATGAAGCACGAGAAATGCAGACAGAGGAAGAGAGGTACAGAAAGAAGCAAGAGAAGTGCAGAAGAAAGCAAGAGAGGTGCAGAAAGAGAACAAAATGTGGAGAAAGAGGCAAGAGAAGTACAGAAAGAAGCAAGAGAACTGCAGAAAGAGGAAGAGAGTTGCAGAAATAGGAAGTAAGGCACAGAAAGAAGCAAGAGAAGTGCAGAAAGAAGCAAGAGAGGTACAGAAAGAAGCATGAGAGGTGCAGAAACAAGAGTGAGGTACAGAAAGAGGCAGGAGAGGTGCATAAAGAGGCAGGAGAGGTGCAGAAAGAATCAAGAAAGGGGCAGAAAGAAGCAAGAGAGGTACAGAAAGAGGAAGAAATATGCAGAATGAGGAAAACAGGATCAGAAAGAAGCAAGAGAAGTGCAGAAAGAGGTAAAAGAGTTGCAGAAAGAAGAGAGTAAAGAACAGAAAGAGGCAAGAGGGGTACAGAAAGAGACACAGAGAAGTGCAGAAAGAGGCAAGAGGGGTGCAGAAAGAAGCAAGAGAGATGCAGAATGAAGCAAGTTAGGTGCAGAAAAATGCAAGAGAGGTACTGAAAGAAGTAAGAGAAGTGCAGAAAGAAGCAAGAGAGGTGCAGAAAGAAGCAAGAGAGGTGCAGAAAGAGTAAGAAATATGCAGAAAGATGCAAGAGAGGTGAAGAAAGAGGCAAGAGAAATATAGAAATAGGCAAGAGAGGTGCAGAAAGAATCAAGAGAAAGTACAGAAAGAAGCAAGAGAGGTGCAGAAAGAGGACGAAATGAACAGAAAGAGGCAAGAGAGGTGCAGAAAGAGGCAAGAGAAGTGCAGAAAGAAGCAAGAGAAGTACAGAAAAAAGCAAGAGAGGTGCAGAAAGAGAATGAGAATGTGGCAGAAAGAGGCAAGAGAGGTGAAGAAAGAGGCAAGAGAAGTACAGAAAGAAGCAAGAGAACTGCAGAAAGAGGAAGTAAGGCACAGAAAGAAGCAAGAGAAGTACGGAAAGAAGGAAGAGAGGTACAGAAAGAAGCAAGAGAGGTGCAGAAAGAAGAGTGAGGTACAGAAAGAGGCGAGAGAGGTGCAGAAAGAGGCAAGAGAGGTGCAGAAAGAGGTAAGAGAGGTTCAGAAAGAAGCAAGAAATGTGGAGAAAGAAGCAAGAGAGGTACAGAAAGAGGAAGAAATATTCAGAAAGAGGAAAACAGGATCAGAAAGAAGCAAGAGAAGTGCAGAAAGAGGTAAAAGAGTTGCAGAAAAAAGAGAGTAAAGAACAGAAAGAGGCAAGAGAGGTACAGAAAGAGACACAAGAGGTGCAGAAAGAGGCAAGAGAGGTGCGGAAAGAAGCAAGAGAGATGCAGAATGAAGCAAGATAGGTGCAGAAAGATGCAAGAGAGGTGCAGAAAGAAGTAAGAGAAGTGCAGAAAGAAGCAAGAGAGGTGCAGAAAGATGCAAGAGAGGTACATAAAGAGGCAAGAGAGGTGCAGAAAGAAGCAAGAGAGGTGCAGAAAGAAGCAAGACAGGTATAGAAAGAGGCAAGAGAGGTGCATAAAGAAGCAAGAGAAGTACAGAAAGAGGCATGAGAGGTGCTCAAAGAGACAAGAGAGGTACAGATCGAAGCAAGAGATGGGCAGAAAAAGCAAAAGAGGTGCAGAAAGGGCTAGAGGATTGCAGAAAAAGAAAGAGAGGTACAGAAGGCAGCAAGAGAAGTGCAGGAAGAAGTAAGAGAGGTGACAAAAGAGAAATACATGTGCAGAAAGAGGCAAGAGAGGTGAAGAAAGAGGCAAGAGAAGTGCAGAAAGAAGCAAGAGAAGGTGCAGAAAGATGCAAGAGAGGTGCAGAAAGAGGCAAGAGAGGTGCAGAAAAAGGCAAGAGAAGAGATGAAATAGGCAAGAGAGGTGCATAAAGAAGCGAGAGAGGTCCATAAAGAAGCAAGATAGGTGCAGAAAGAAGCAAGAGAGGTGCAGAAAGAGTAAGAAATTTGCAGAAAGAGGCAAGAGAGGTGAAGAAAGAGACAAGAGAAATATAGAAAGAGGCAAGAGAGGTGCAGAAAAAATCATGAAAAGTACAGAAAGAAGCAAGAGAGGTGCAGAAAGAGAAGAAATTAACAGAAAGAGGCAAAAGAGGTGCGGAAAGAGGCAAGAGAAGTGCAGAAAGAGGCAAGAGAGGTGCAGAAAGAGGCAAGATAGGTGCAGAAAGAATAAGAAATATGCAGAATGAAGCATGAGAAAAGCAGAAAGAGACAAGAGGTGCAGAAAGAAGCAAGAGAAGTGCAGAAAGAAGAAAGAGAGGTGCAGAAGGAGAACAAAATGTGGCAGAAAGAGGCAAGAGAGGTGAAGAAAGAGGCAAGAGAAGTACAGAAAGAAGCGAGAGAGGTACAGAAAGAGGAAGTAAGGCACAGAAAGAAGCAATAGAAGTGTGGAAAGAAGCAAGAGAGGTACAGAAAGAAGCAAGAGAGGTGCAGAAAGAAGAATGAGGTACAGAAAGAGGAAGAGAGGTGCAGAAAGAGGCAAGAGAGGTGCAGAAAGAGGTAAGAGAGGTTCAGAAAGAAGCAAGAAATGTGGAGAAAGAAGCAAGAGAGGTGCAGAAAGAAGCAAGAGAGGTGCAGAAAGAGGCACAGAGAAGTGCAGAAAGAGGCAAGAGAGGTACAGAAAGAGGCAAGATAGGTGCAGAAAGAGGCAAGAGAAGTGCAGAAAGAGGCAAGAGAAGTGCAGAAAGAGGCAAAAGAAGTGCAGAAAGAAGCAAGAGAAAAACACAAAGAGTCAAGAGATGTGCACACAGTGGCAAGAGAGGTGCAAAGAAGGCAAGAGGGTTGCAAAATGAAGCAAGAGAGGTGCAGAAAGAAGCAAGAGAGGTGCAGAAAGTAGAGAGTGGGGTGCAGAAAGAGGCAATAGAGCTGCAGAAAGAGGCAAGAGAGGGACAGAAAGAGGTAAGAGATGTACAGAAATAGGCAAGAGAAGTGCAGAAAGAAGCAACAGAAGTACAGAAAGAGGCAAGAGAGGTGCACAAAGATGCAAGAGAGGTGCACAAAGAGGCAAGAGATGTGCAGAAAGAGGCAAGAGAGTGTACATAAAGAAGCAAGAGAGGTGCAGAAAGAGGCAAGAGATGTGCAGAAAGAAGCAAGATAAGTACAGAAAGGCAAGAGAGGTGCAGAATTAAGCAAGAGAGGTGCAGAAAGTAGCAAGAGAAGTGCAGAAAGAAGGAAGAGAAGTGCAGAAAGAAGCAAAGAGAGGTACAGAAAGAGGTAAGATAAGCGCACTGAGAAGCAAAAGAGATGCAGAAGAGGCAAGAGAGTTGCAGAAAAAAGAAAGAGAGGTACAGAAAGAAGCAGGAGAAGTGCAGAAAGAAGCACAAGAGGTGAAGAAAGAGAAAGAAATATGCGGAAAGAGGCAAGAGTGGTGCAGAAAAAGTCAAGAGAAGAGATGAAAGAGGCAAGAGAGGTGCATAAAGAAGTAAGAGAGGTACATAAAGAAGCTAGAGAGGGGCAGAAAGAAGCAAAAGATGTGCAGAAAGAAGCAAGACAGGTGCAGAAAGAGGAAGAAATGTGCAGAAAGAGGCAAGAGAGGTGAAGAAAGAGGCAAGAGAAGTAGAGAAAGAGGCAAGAGAGGTGCAGAAAAAATCAAGAAAAGTACAGAAAGAAGCAAGAGAGGTGCAGAAACAGGAAGAAATGTACAGAAATAGGCAATAGATGTGCAGAAAGAGGCAAAAGAAGTGCAGAAAGAGGCAAGAGAGGTGCAGAAAGAGGCAAGATAGGTGCAGAAAGAGGAAGAAATATGCAGAATGAAGCACGAGAAATGCAGAAAGAGGAAAGAGGTGCAGAAAGAAGCAAGAGAAGTGCAGAAGAAAGCAAGAGAGGTACAGAAAGAGAACAGAATGTGGAGAAAGAGGCAAGAGAAGTACAGAAAGAAGCAAGAGAACTGCAGAAAGAGGAAGAGGTTGCAGAAAGAGGAAGTAAGGCACAGAAAAAAGCAAGAGAAGTGCGGAAAGAAGCAAGAGAGGTACAGAAAGAAGCATAGAGAGGTGCAGAAAAAGAAGTGAGGTACAGAAAGAGGCAGGAGAGGTGCAGAAAGAGGCAAGAGAGGTGCAGAAAGAGGTAAGAGAGGTTCAGAAAGAAGCAAGAAAGGTGGAGAAAGAAGCAAGAGCGGTGCAGAAAGAGGCAAGAGAGGGGCAGAAAGAGGCAAGAAAAGTGCAGAAAGATGCAAGAGAGGTACAGAAAGAGGCAAGAGAGGTGCAGAAAGAGGCAAGAGAAGTTCAGAAAGATGCAAGAGCAGTGCAGAAAGAAGTAAGAGAGGTGCAGAAAGAGGGAGAAATGTGACAGAATGAGGCAAGCGAGGTGCAGAAAGTAGAGAGTAGGAGTGGAGACAGAGGCAAGAGAGGTGCAGAAAGAGGCAAGAGAGGTGCAGAAAGAGGTAAGAGAGATTCAGAAAGAAGCAAGAAAGGTGGAGAATGAAGCAAGAGAGGTGCAGAAAGAAGCAAGAGAGGTGCAGAAAGAGGCAAGAGAAGTGCAGCAAGAGGCAAGAGAGTATAGAAAGAGGCAAGATGAAGTGCAGAAAGAAGCAAGAGAAGTGCAGAAAGAAGCAAGAGAAATGCAGAAAGAGGCAAGAGAAGTGCACATAGAGTCAAGAGAGGTGCACAAAGTGGCAAGAGAGGTGCAAAAAGAGACAAGAGGGTTGAAGAAAGAAGCAAGAGAGGTGCAGAAAGAAAGCAAGAGAGGTGCAGAAAGTAGAGAATGAGAGTGCAGAAAGAAGCAATAGAGCTGCAGAAAGAGGCAAGAGAGGGGCAGAAAGAGGTAAGAGACGTGCAGAAAGAGGCAAAATAAGGTGCAGACAGAAGCAACAGAAGTACAGAAAGAGGCAAGAGAGGTGCACAAAGATGCAAGAGAGGTGCACAAAGAGGCAAGAGAGGTGCAGAAAGAGGCAAGAGAGGTACAGAAAGAAGCAAGAGAGGTGCAGAAAGAGGTAAGAGATGTGCAGAAAGAAGCAAGATAGGTACAGAAAGAGCAAGAGGGGTGCAGAATTAAGCAAGAGAGGTGCAGAAAGTAGCAAGAGAAGTGCAGAAAGAAGCAAGGGAAGTGCAGAAAGAAGCAAAGGAGGTACAGAAAGAGGCAAGATAAGCGCACAGTGAAGCAAGAGAGGTGCAGAAAGAGGCAAGAGGGTGCAGAAAGAAGAAAGAGAGGTACAGAAAGAAGCAGGAGAAGTGCAGAAAGAAGCACAAGAGATGAAGAAACAAGAAGAAATGTGCAGAAAGAGGCAAGAGTGGTGCAGAAAAAGGCAAGAGAAGAGATGAAAGAGGCAAGAGAGGTCCATAAAGAAGCAAGAGAGGTGCATAAAGAAGCTAGAGAGGGGCAGAAAGAAGCAAAAGATATGCAGAAAGAAGCAAGAGAGGTGCAGAGAGAGGAAGAAATATCCAGAAAGAGGCAAGAGAGGTGAAGAAAGAGGCAAGAGAAGTATGGAAAGAGGCAAGAGAGGTGCAGGAAGAATCAAGAAAAGTACAGAAAGAAGCAAGAGAGGTGCAGAAACAGGAAGAAATGTACAGAAAGAGGCAATAGATGTGCAGAAAGAGCCAAGAGAGGTGCAGAAAGAGGCAAGGCAGGTGCAGAAAGTGGAAGAAATATGCAGAATGAAGCACGAGAAATGCAGACAGAGGAAGAGAGGTACAGAAAGAAGCAAGAGAAGTGCAGAAGAAAGCAAGAGAGGTGCAGAAAGAGAACAAAATGTGGAGAAAGAGGCAAGAGAAGTACAGAAAGAAGCAAGAGAACTGCAGAAAGAGGAAGAAGTTGCAGAAATAGGAAGTAAGGCACAGAAAAAAGCAAGAGAAGTGCAGAAAGAAGCAAGAGAGGTACAGAAAGAAGCATGAGAGGTGCAGAAACAAGAGTGAGGTACAGAAAGAGGCAGGAGAGAGTGCATAAAGAGGCAGGAGAGGTGCAGAAAGAATCAAGAAAGGGGCAGAAAGAAGCAAGAGAGGTACAGAAAGAGGAAGAAATATGCAGAATGAGGAAAACAGGATCAGAAAGAAGCAAGAGAAGTGCAGAAAGAGGTAAAAGAGTTGCAGAAAAAAGAGAGTAAAAGAACAGAAAGAGGCAAGAGGGGTACAGAAAGAGAGCACAGAGAAGTGCAGAAAGAGGCAAGAGAGGTGCAGAAAGAAGCAAGAGAGATGCAGAATGAAGCAAGTTAGGTGCAGAAAATGCAAGAGAGGTACTGAAAGAAGTAAGAGAAGTGCAGAAAGAAGCAAGAGAGGTGCAGAAAGAAGCAAGAGAGGTGCAGAAAGAGGTAAGAAATATGCAGAAAGACGCAAGAGAGGTGAAGAAAGAGGCAAGAGAAATATAGAAATAGGCAAGAGAGGTGCAGAAAGAATCAAGAAAAGTACAGAAAGAAGCAAGAGAGGTGCAGAAAGATGCGGGAGAGATGCAGAAAGAGGCAAGAGAGCTGCAGAAAGAGGCAATAGAGCTGCAGAAAGAAGCAAGAGAAGTACAGAAAAAAGCAAGAGAGGTGCAGAAAGAAGAATGAAATGTGGCAGAAAGAGGCAAGAGAGGTGAAGAAAGAGGCAAGAGAAGTACAGAAAGAAGCAAGAGAACTGCAGAAAGAGGCAAGAAAGGCACAGAAAGAAGCAAGAGAAGTACGGAAAGAAGGAAGAGAGGTACAGAAAGAAGCAAGAGAGGTGCAGAAAGAAGAGTGAGGTACAGAAAGAGGAGGAGAGGTGCAGAAAGAGGCAAGAGAGGTGCAGAAAGAGGTAAGAGAGGTTCAGAAAGAAGCAAGAAATGTGGAGAAAGAAGCAAGAGAGGTACAGAAAGAGGAAGAAATATTCAGAAAGAGGAAAACAGGATCAGAAAGAAGCAAGAGAAGTGCAGAAAGAGGTAAAAGAGTTGCAGAAAAAAGAGAGTAAAGAACAGAAAGAGGTAAGAGAGGTACAGAAAGAGACACAGAGAGGTGCAGAAAGAGGCAAGAGAGGTGCGGAAAGAAGCAAGAGAGATGCAGAATGAAGCAAGAGAAGTTCAGAAAGATGCAAGAGCAGTGCAGAAAGAAGTAAGAGAGGTGCAGAAAGAGGGAGAAATGTGACAGAATGAGGCAAGCGAGGTGCAGAAAGTAGAGAGTAGGGTGGAGACAGAGGCAAGAGAGGTGCAGAAAGAGGCGAGAGAGGTGCAGAAAGAGGTAAGAGAGATTCAGAAAGAAGCAAGAAAGGTGGAGAAAGAGGCAAATGAAGTGCAGAAAGAAGCAAGAGAAGTGCACAAAGAGGCAAGAGAAATGCAGAAAGAGGCAAGAGAAGTGCACATAGAGTCAAGAGAGGTGCACAAAGAGGCAAGAGAGGTGCAGAAAGAGGCAAGAGGGTTGCAGAAAGAAGCAAGAGAGGTGCAGAAAGAAGCAAGAGAGGTGCAGAAAGTTGAAAGTGGGGTGCAGAAAGAGGCAAGAGAGGGGCAGAAAGAGGTAAGAGAGTGTACAGAAATAGGCAAAAGAAGTGCAGCAAGAAGCAACAGAAGTACAGAAAGAGGCAAGAGAGGTGCACAAAGATGCAACAGAGGTGCAGAAAGAGGCAAGAGGGGTGCAGAAAAAAGCAAGAGAGGTGCAGAAAGATGCAAGAGACATGCAGAAAGAGGCAAGAGAAGTACAGAAAGGAAAGAGAGGTGCAGAATTAAGCAAGATGGGTGCAGAAAGAAGCAAGAGAAGTGCAGATTGAGGGAAGAGGGGTGTAGAAAGAAGTAAGAGAGGTGCAGAAAGAGGCAAGAGAAGCACAGAAAGAGGCAAGAGAGGTGCATAAATAGGCAAGAGGGGTGCAGAAAGAAGTAAGAGAGGTGTAGAAAGAGTCAAGAGGGTGCAGAAAGAAGCAGAGAGGTGCAGAAAGAAGCAAGAGTAGTGCAGAAAGAAGCAAGAAAGGTGCAGAAAGAGGAAGTAATGTGCAGAAAGAGTCAAGAGGTGGAGGAAAGAGAAAGAGAAGTGCAGAAAGAAGCAAGAGAGGTGCAGAAGAGGCAAGAGTGGTACAGAAAGAGGCACAAGAAGTGCAGAAAGAGGCAAGATAGGTGCAGAAAGAGGCAAAAGAAGTGCAGAAAGAGATGTGCAGAAAGAGGCAAAAGAAGTGCAGAAAGAAGCAAGAGAAATACACAAAGAGTCAAGAGAGGTGCACAAAGTGGCAAGAGAGGTGCAAAAAGAAGCAAGAGAGTTGAAAAAAGAAGCAAGAGAGGTGCAGAAAGAAAGCAAGAGAGGTGCAGAAAGTAGAGAATGGGGTGCAGAAAGAAGCAATAGAGCTGCAGAAAGAGGCAAGAGAGGGGCAGAAAGAGGTAAGAGACGTACAGAAAGAGGCAAAATAAGTGCAGACAGAAGCAACAGAAGTACAGAAAGAGGCAAGAGAGGTGCACAAAGATGCAAGAGAGGTGCACAAAGAGGCAAGAGAGGTGCAGAAAGAGGCAAGAGAGGTACAGAAAGAAGCAAGAGAGGTGCAGAAAGAGGTAAGAGATGTGCAGAAAGAAGCAAGATAGGTACAGAAAGGCAAGAGGGGTGCAGAATTAAGCAAGAGAGGTGCAGAAAGTAGCAAGAGAAGTGCAGAAAGAAGCAAGGGAAGTGCAGAAAGAAGCAAAGGAGGTATAGAAAGAGGCAAGATAAGCGCACAGTGAAGCAAAAGAGGTGCAGAAAGAGGCAAGAGAGGTTGCAGAAAGAAGAAAGAGAGGTACAGAAAGAAGCAGGAGAAGTGCAGAAAGAAGCACAGAGAGATGAAGAAATAAGAAGAAATGTGCAGAAAGAGGCAAGAGTGGTGCAGAAAAATGCAAGAGAAGAGATGAAAGAGGCAAGAGAGGTCCATAAAGAAGTAAGAGAGGTGCATAAAGAAGCTAGAGAGGGGCAGAAAGAAGCAAAAGATATGCAGAAAGAAGCAAGAGAGGGGCAGAGAGAGGAAGAAATATCCAGAAAGAGGCAAGAGAGGTGAAGAAAGAGGCAAGAGAAGTATGGAAAGAGGCAAGAGAGGTGCAGGAAAAATCAAGAAGAAGTACAGAAAGAAGCAAGAGAGGTGCAGAAACAGGAAGAAATGTACAGAAAGAGGCAATAGATGTGCAGAAAGAGCCAAGAGAGGTGCAGAAAGAGGCAAGGCAGGTGCAGAAAGTGGAAGAAATATGCAGAATGAAGCACGAGAAATGCAGACAGAGGAAAGAGGTACAGAAAGAAGCAAGAGAAGTGCAGAAGAAAGCAAGAGAGGTGCAGAAAGAGAACAAAATGTGGAGAAAGAGGCAAGAGAAGTACAGAAAGAAGCAAGAGAACTGCAGAAAGAGGAAGAAGTTGCAGAAATAGGAAGTAGAGGCACAGAAAAAAGCAAGAGAAGTGCAGAAAGAAGCAAGAGAGGTACAGAAAGAAGCATGAGAGGTGCAGAAACAAGAGTGAGGTACAGAAAGAGGCAGGAGAGGTGCATAAAGAGGCAGGAGAGGTGCAGAAAGAATCAAGAAAGGGGCAGAAAGAAGCAAGAGAGGTACAGAAAGAGGAAGAAATATGCAGAATGAGGAAAACAGGATCAGAAAGAAGCAAGAGAAGTGCAGAAAGAGGTAAAAGAGTTGCAGAAAAAAGAGAGTAAAGAACAGAAAGAGGCAAGAGAGGTACAGAAAGAGACACAGAGAAGTGCAGAAAGAGGCAAGAGAGGTGCGGAAAGAAGCAAGAGAGATGCAGAATGAAGCAAGTTAGGTGCAGAAAATGCAAGAGAGGTACTGAAAGAAGTAAGAGAAGTGCAGAAAGAAGCAAGAGAGGTGCAGAAAGAAGCAAGAGAGGTGCAGAAAGAGTAAGAAATATGCAGAAAGACAGCAAGAGAGGTGAAGAAAGAGGCAAGAGAAATATAGAAATAGGCAAGAGAGGTGCAGAAAAAATCAAGAAAAGTACAGAAAGAAGCAAGAGAGGTGCAGAAAGAGGGCGAAATGAACAGAAAGAGGCAAAAGAGGTGCAGAAAGAGGCAAGAGAAGTGCAGAAAGAAGCAAGAGAAGTACAGAAAAAAGCAAGAGAGGTGCAGAAAGAGAATGAAATGTGGCGAAAGAGGCAAGAGAGGTGAAGAAAGAGGCAAGAGAAGTACAGAAAGAAGCAAGAGAACTGCAGAAAGAGGAAGTAAGGCACAGAAAGAAGCAAGAGAAGTACGGAAAGAAGGAAGAGAAGTACAGAAAGAAGCAAGAGAGGTGCAGAAAGAAGAGTGAGGTACAGAAAGAGGAGGAGAGGTGCAGAAAGAGGCAAGAGAGGTGCAGAAAGAGGTAAGAGAGGTTCAGAAAGAAGCAAGAAATGTGGAGAAAGAAGCAAGAGAGGTACAGAAAGAGGAAGAAATATTCAGAAAGAGGAAACAGGATCAGAAAGAAGCAAGAGAAGTGCAGAAAGAGGTAAAAGAGTTGCAGAAAAAAGAGAGTAAAGGAACAGAAAGAGGCAAGAGAGGTACAGAAAGAGACACAAGAGGTGCAGAAAGAGGCAAGAGAGGTGCGGAAAGAAGCAAGAGAGATGCAGAATGAAGCAAGAGAAGTTCAGAAAGATGCAAGAGCAGTGCAGAAAGAAGTAAAAGAGGTGCAGAAAGAGGGAGAAATGTGACGAATGAGGCAAGCGAGGTGCAGAAAGTAGAGAGTAGGGTGGAGACAGAGGCAAGAGAGGTGCAGAAAGAGGCGAGAGAGGTGCAGAAAGAGGTAAGAGAGATTCAGAAAGAAGCAAGAAAGGTGGAGAAAGAGGCAAATGAAGTGCAGAAAGAAGCAAGAGAAGTGCACAAAGAGGCAAGAGAAATGCAGAAAGAGGCAAGAGAAGTGCACATAGAGTCAAGAGAGGTGCACAAAGGGGCAAGAGAGGTGCAGAAAGAGGCAAGAGGGTTGCAGAAAGAAGCAAGAGAGGTGCAGAAAGAAGCAAGAGAGGTGCAGAAAGTTGAGAGTGGGGTGCAGAAAGAGGCAAGAGAGGGGCAGAAAGAGGTAAGAGATGTACAGAAATAGGCAAAAGAAGTGCAGCAAGAAGCAACAAAAGTACAGAAAGAGGCAAGAGAGGTGCACAAAGATGCAACAGAGGTGCAGAAAGAGGCAAGAGGGGTGCAGAAAAAAGCAAGAGAGGTGCAGAAAGATGCAAGAGACATGCAGAAAGAGGCAAGAGAAGTACAGAAAGAAGAAAGAGGGTGCCGAATTAAGCAAGATGGGTGCAGAAAGAAGCAAGAGAAGTGCAGATTGAGGGAAGAGGGGTGTAGAAAGAAGTAAGAGAGGTGCAGAAAGAGGCAAGAGAAGCACAGAAAGAGGCAAGAGAGGTGCATAAATAGGCAAGAGGGGTGCAGAAAGAAGTAAGAGAGGTGTAGAAAGAGTCAAGAGGGGTGCAGAAAAAAGCGAGAGGTGCAGAAAGAAGCAAGAGTAGTGCAGAAAAAAGCAAGAAAGGTGCAGAAAGATGAAGTAATGTGCAGAAAGAGTCAAGAGGTGGAGGAAAGAGAAAAGAGAAGTGCAGAAAGAAGCAAGAGAGGTGCAGAAGAGGCAAGAGAGGTACAGAAAGAGGCACAAGAAGTGCAGAAAGAGGCAAGATAGGTGCAGAAAGAGGCAAAAGAAGTGCAGAAAGAAGAAAGAGATGTGCAGAAAGAGGCAAAAGAAGTGCAGAAAGAAGCAAGAGAAAAACACAAAGAGTCAAGAGAGGTGCACAAAGTGGCAAGAGAGGTGCAAAAGAGGCAAGAGGGTTGAAAAAGAAGCAAGAGAGGTGCAGAAAGAAAGCAAGAGAGGTGCAGAAAGTAGAGAATGGGGTGCAGAAAGAAGCAATAGAGCTGCAGAAAGAGGCAAGAGAGGGGCAGAAAGAGGTAAGAGACGTACAGAAAGAGGCAAAATAAGTGCAGACAGAAGCAACAGAAGTACAGAAAGAGGCAAGAGAGGTGCACAAAGATGCAAGAGAGGTGCACAAAGAGGCAAGAGAGGTGCAGAAAGAGGCAAGAGGGGTACAGAAAGAAGCAAGAGAGGTGCAGAAAGAGGTAAGAGATGTGCAGAAAGAAGCAAGATAGGTACAGAAAGGCAAGAGGGGTGCAGAATTAAGCAAGAGAGGTGCAGAAAGTAGCAAGAGAAGTGCAGAAAGAAGCAAGGGAAGTGCAGAAAGAAGCAAAGGAGGTACAGAAAGAGGCAAGATAAGCGCACAGTGAAGCAAAAGAGGTGCAGAAGAGGCAAGAGGGTTGCAGAAAAAAGAAAGAGAGGTACAGAAAGAAGCAGGAGAAGTGCAGAAAGAAGCACAAGAGATGAAGAAATAAAAAGAAATGTGCAGAAAGAGGCAAGAGTGGTGCAGAAAAATGCAAGAGAAGAGATGAAAGAGGCAAGAGAGGTCCATAAAGAAGTAAGAGAGGTGCATAAAGAAGCTAGAGAGGGGCAGAAAGAAGCAAAAGATATGCAGAAAGAAGCAAGAGAGGGGCAGAGAGAGGAAGAAATATCCAGAAAGAGGCAAGAGAGGTGAAGAAAGAGGCAAGAGAAGTATGGAAAGAGGCAAGAGAGGTGCAGGAAAAATCAAGAAAAGTACAGAAAGAAGCAAGAGAGGTGCAGAAACAGGAAGAAATGTACAGAAAGAGGCAATAGATGTGCAGAAAGAGCCAAGAGAGGTGCAGAAAGAGGCAAGGCAGGTGCAGAAAGTGGAAGAAATATGCAGAATGAAGCACGAGAAATGCAGACAGAGGAAGAGAGGTACAGAAAGAAGCAAGAGAAGTGCAGAAGAAAGCAAGAGAGGTGCAGAAAGAGAACAAAATGTGGAGAAAGAGGCAAGAGAAGTACAGAAAGAAGCAAGAGAACTGCAGAAAGAGGAAGAAGTTGCAGAAATAGGAAGTAAGGCACAGAAAAAAGCAAGAGAAGTGCGGAAAGAAGCAAGAGAGGTACAGAAAAAAGCATGAGAGGTGCAGAAACAAGAGTGAGGTACAGAAAGAGGCAGGAGAGGTGCATAAAGAGGCAGGAGAGGTGCAGAAAGAATCAAGAAAGGGGCAGAAAGAAGCAAGAGAGGTACAGAAAGAGGAAGAAATATGCAGAATGAGGAAAACAGGATCAGAAAGAAGCAAGAGAAGTGCAGAAAGAGGTAAAAGAGTTGCAGAAAAAAGAGAGTAAAGAACAGAAAGAGGCAAGAGGGGTACAGAAAGAGACACAAGAAGTGCAGAAAGAGGCAAGAGGGGTGCGGAAAGAAGCAAGAGAGATGCAGAATGAAGCAAGTTAGGTGCAGAAAATGCAAGAGAGGTACTGAAAGAAGTAAGAGAAGTGCAGAAAGAAGCAAGAGAGGTGCAGAAAGAAGCAAGAGAGGTGCAGAAAGAGTAAGAAATATGCAGAAAGACGCAAGAGAGGTGAAGAAAGAGGCAAGAGAAATATAGAAATAGGCAAGAGAGGTGCAGAAAAAATCAAGAAAAGTACAGAAAGAAGCAAGAGAGGTGCAGAAAGAGGGCGAAATGAACAGAAAGAGGCAAAAGAGGTGCAGAAAGAGGCAAGAGAAGTGCAGAAAGAAGCAAGAGAAGTACAGAAAAAAGCAAGAGAGGTGCAGAAAGAGAATGAAATGTGGCGAAAGAGGCAAGAGAGGTGAAGAAAGAGGCAAGAGAAGTACAGAAAGAAGCAAGAGAACTGCAGAAAGAGGAAGTAAGGCACAGAAAGAAGCAAGAGAAGTACGGAAAGAAGGAAGAGAGGTACAGAAAGAAGCAAGAGAGGTGCAGAAAGAAGAGTGAGGTACAGAAAGAGGGAGGAGAGGTGCAGAAAGAGGCAAGAGAGGTGCAGAAAGAGGTAAGAGAGGTTCAGAAAGAAGCAAGAAATGTGGAGAAAGAAGCAAGAGAGGTACAGAAAGAGGAAGAAATATGCAGAAAGAGGAAAACAGGATCAGAAAGAAGCAAGAGAAGTGCAGAAAGAGGTAAAAGAGTTGCAGAAAAAAGAGAGTAAAGAACAGAAAGAGGCAAGAGGGGTACAGAAAGAGACACAAGAGGTGCAGAAAGAGGCAAGAGGGGTGCGGAAAGAAGCAAGAGAGATGCAGAATGAAGCAAGTTAGGTGCAGAAAGATGCAAGAGAGGTACTGAAAGAAGTAAGAGAAGTGCAGAAAGAAGCAAAAGAGGTGCAGAAAGATGCAAGAGGGGTACATAAAGAGGCAAGAGAGGTGCAGAAAGAAGCAAGAGAGGTGCAGAAAGGAGCAAGACAGGTATAGAAAGAGGCAAGAGAGGTGCATAAAGAAGCAAGAGAAGCACAGAAAGAGGCATGAGAGGTGCTCAAAGAGACAAGAGAGGTACAGATCGAAGCAAGAGATGGGCAGAAAAAAGCAAAAGAGGTGCAGAAGGGGCTAGAGGATTGCAGAAAAAAGAAAGAGAGGTACAGAAGGCAGCAAGAGAAGTACAGAAAGAAGTAAGAGAGGTGACAAAAGAGAAATACATGTGCAGAAAGCGGCAAGAGAGGTGAAGAAAGAGGCAAGAGAAGTGCAGAAAGAAGCAAGAAAGGTGCTGAAAGATGCAAGAGAGGTGCAGAAAGAGGCAATAGAGGTGCAGAAAAAGGCAAGAGAAGAGATGAAATAGGCAAGAGAGGTGCATAAAGAAGCGAGAGAGGTCCATAAAGAAGCAAGAGAGTGGCAGAAAGAAGCAAGATAGGTGCAGAAAGAAGCAAGAGAGGTGCAGAAAGAGTAAGAAATTTGCAGAAAGAGGCAAGAGAGGTGAAGAAAGAGACAAGAGAAATATAGAAAGAGGCAAGAGAGGTGCAGAAAAAATCACGAAAAGTACAGAAAGAAGCAAGAGAGGTGCAGAAAGAGAAGAAATTAACAGAAAGAGGCAAAAGAGGTGCGGAAAGAGGCAAGAGAAGTGCAGAAAGAGGCAAGAGAGGTGCAGAAAGAGGCAAGATAGGTGCAGAAAGAATAAGAAATATGCAGAATGAAGCATGAGAAAAGCAGAAAGAGACAAGAGGTGCAGAAAGAAGCAAGAGAAGTGCAGAAAAAAGAAAGAGAGGTGCAGAAGGAGAACAAAATGTGGCGAAAGAGGCAAGAGAGGTGAAGAAAGAGGCAAGAGAAGTACAGAAAGAAGCGAGAGAGGTGCAGAAAGAGGAAGTAAGGCACAGAAAGAAGCAATAGAAGTGTGGAAAGAAGCAAGAGAGGTACAGAAAGAAGCAAGAGAGGTGCAGAAAGAAGAATGAGGTACAGAAAGAGGGAGGAGAGGTGCAGAAAGAGGCAAGAGAGGTGCAGAAAGAGGTAAGAGAGGTTCAGAAAGAAGCAAGAAATGTGGAGAAAGAAGCAATAGAGGTGCAGAAAGAAGCAAGAGAGGTGCAGAAAGAGGCACAGGAAGTGCAGAAAGAGGCAAAAGAGGTACAGAAAGAGGCAAGATAGGTGCAGAAAGAGGCAAGAGAAGTGCAGAAAGAGGCAAGAGAAGTGCAGAAAGAGGCAAAAGAAGTGCAGAAAGAAGCAAGAGAAAAACACAAAGAGTCAAGAGATGTGCACACAGTGGCAAGAGAGGTGCAAAGAAGGCAAGAGGGTTGCAAAATGAAGCAAGAGAGGTGCAGAAAGAAGCAAGAGAGGTGCAGAAAGTAGAGAGTGGGGTGCAGAAAGAGGCAATAGAGCTGCAGAAAGAGGCAAGAGAGGGACAGAAAGAGGTAAGAGATGTACAGAAATAGGCAAAAGAAGTGCAGAAAGAAGCAACAGAAGTACAGAAAGAGGCAAGAGAGGTGCACAAAGATGCAAGAGAGGTGCACAAAGAGGCAAGAGATGTGCAGAAAGAGGCAAGAGGTGTACATAAAGAAGCAAGAGAGGTGCAGAAAGAGGCAAGAGATGTGCAGAAAGAAGCAAGATAAGTACAGAAAGGCAAGAGGGGTGCAGAATTAAGCAAGAGAGGTGCAGAAAGTAGCAAGAGAAGTGCAGAAAGAAGGAAGAGAAGTGCAGAAAGAAGCAAAGGAGGTACAGAAAGAGGTAAGATAAGCGCACTGAGAAGCAAAAGAGATGCAGAAGAGGCAAGAGGGTTGCAGAAAAAAGAAAGAGAGGTACAGAAAGAAGCAGGAGAAGTGCAGAAAGAAGCACAAGAGGTGAAGAAAGAGAAAGAAATATGCGGAAAGAGGCAAGAGTGGTGCAGAAAAAGTCAAGAGAAGAGATGAAAGAGGCAAGAGAGGTGCATAAAGAAGTAAGAGAGGTACATAAAGAAGCTAGAGAGGGGCAGAAAGAAGCAAAAGATGTGCAGAAAGAAGCAAGACAGGTGCAGAAAGAGGAAGAAATGTGCAGAAAGAGTCAAGAGAGGTGAAGAAAGAGGCAAGAGAAATATAGAAAGAGGCAAGAGAGGTGCAGAAAAAATCAAGAAAAGTACAGAAAGACGCAAGAGAGGTGCAGAAACAGGAAGAAATGTACAGAAATAGGCAATAGATGTGCAGAAAGAGGCAAAAGAAGTGCAGAAAGAGGCAAGAGAGGTGCAGAAAGAGGCAAGATAGGTGCAGAAAGAGGAAGAAATATGCAGAATGAAGCACGAGAAATGCAGAAAGAGGAAAGAGGTGCAGAAAGAAGCAAGAGAAGTGCAGAAGAAAGCAAGAGAGGTACAGAAAGAGAACAGAATGTGGAGAAAGAGGCAAGAGAAGTACAGAAAGAAGCAAGAGAACTGCAGAAAGAGGAAGAGGTTGCAGAAAGAGGAAGTAAGGCACAGAAAAAAGCAAGAGAAGTGCGGAAAGAAGCAAGAGAGGTACAGAAAGAAGCATGAGAGGTGCAGAAAAAGAGTGAGGTACAGAAAGAGGCAGGAGAGGTGCAGAAAGAGGCAAGAGAGGTGCAGAAAGAGGTAAGAGAGGTTCAGAAAGAAGCAAGAAAGGTGGAGAAAGAAGCAAGAGCGGTGCAGAAAGAGGCAAGAGAGGGGCAGAAAGAGGCAAAAAAAAGTGCAGAAAGATGCAAGAGAGGTACAGAAAGAGGCAAGAGAGGTGCAGAAAGAGGCAAGAGAAGTTCAGAAAGATGCAAGAGCAGTGCAGAAAGAAGTAAAAGAGGTGCAGAAAGAGGGAGAAATGTGACGAATGAGGCAAGCGAGGTGCAGAAAGTAGAGAGTAGGGTGGAGACAGAGGCAAGAGAGGTGCAGAAAGAGGCGAGAGAGGTGCAGAAAGAGGTAAGAGAGATTCAGAAAGAAGCAAGAAAGGTGGAGAATGAAGCAAGAGAGGTGCAGAAAGAAGCAAGAGAGGTGCAGAAAGAGGCAAGAGAAGTGCAGCAAGAGGCAAGAGAAGTATAGAAAGAGGCAAATGAAGTGCAGAAAGAAGCAAGAGAAGTGCAGAAAGAGGCAAGAGAAATGCAGAAAGAGGCAAGAGAAGTGCACATAGAGTCAAGAGAGGTGCACAAAGGGGCAAGAGAGGTGCAGAAAGAGGCAAGAGGGTTGCAGAAAGAAGCAAGAGAGGTGCAGAAAGAAGCAAGAGAGGTGCAGAAAGTTGAGAGTGGGGTGCAGAAAGAGGCAGGAGAGGTGCAGAAAGAGGCAAGAGAGGGGCAGAAAGAGGTAAGAGATGTACAGAAATAGGCAAAAGAAGTGCAGCAAGAAGCAACAGAAGTACAGAAAGAGGCAAGAGAGGTGCACAAAGATGCAACAGAGGTGCATAAAGAGGCAAGAGGGTTGCAGAAAAAAGCAAGAGAGGTGCAGAAAGATGCAAGAGACGTGCAGAAAGAGGCAAGAGAAGTACAGAAAGGAAAGAGGGTGCCGAATTAAGCAAGATGGGTGCAGAAAGAAGCAAGAAAAGTGCAGATTGAGGGAAGAGGTGTGTAGAAAGATGTAAGAGAGGTGCAGAAAGAGGCAAGAGAAGCACAGAAAGAGGCAAGAGAGGTGCATAAATAGGCAAGAGAGGTGCAGAAAGAAGTAAGAGAGGTGTAGAAAGAGTCAAGGAGGTGCAGAAAAAAGCGAGAGGTGCAGAAAGAAGCAAGAGTAGTGCAGAAAAAAGCAAGAAAGGTGCAGAAAGAGGAAGTAATGTGCAGAAAGAGTCAAGAGGTGGAGGAAAGAGAAAAGAGAAGTGCAGAAAGAAGCAAGAGAGGTGCAGAAGAGGCAAGAGAGGTACAGAAAGAGGCACAAAAAGTGCAGAAAGAGGCAAGATAGGTGCAGAAAGAGGCAAAAGAAGTGCAGAAAGAAGAAAGAGATGTGCAGAAAGAGGCAAAAGAAGTGCAGAAAGAAGCAAGAGAAAAACACAAAGAGTCAAGAGAGGTGCACAAAGTGGCAAGAGAGGTGCAGAAAGAAGTAAGAGAAGTGCAGAAAGAAGCAAGAGAGGTGCAGAAAGAGGCAAGAGAAGTTCAGAAAGATGCAAGAGCAGTGCAAAAGAAGTAAAAGAGGTGCAGAAAGAGGGAGAAATGTGACGAATGAGGCAAGCGAGGTGCAGAAAGTAGAGAGTAGGGTGGAGACAGAGGCAAGAGAGGTGCAGAAAGAGGCGAGAGAGGTGCAGAAAGAGGTAAGAGAGATTCAGAAAGAAGCAAGAAAGGTGGAGAATGAAGCAAGAGAGGTGCAGAAAGAAGCAAGAGAGGTGCAGAAAGAGGCAAATGAAGTGCAGAAAGAAGCAAGAGAAGTGCACAAAGAGGCAAGAGAAATGCAGAAAGAGGCAAGAGAAGTGCACATAGAGTCAAGAGAGGTGCACAAAGGGGCAAGAAAGGTGCAGAAAGAGGCAAGAGGGTTGCAGAAAGAAGCAAGAGAGGTGCAGAAAGAAGCAAGAGAGGTGCAGAAAGTTGAGAGTGGGGTGCAGAAAGAGGCAAGAGAGGGGCAGAAAGAGGTAAGAGATGTACAGAAATAGGCAAAAGAAGTGCAGCAAGAAGCAACAGAAGTACAGAAAGAGGCAAGAGAGGTGCACAAAGATGCAACAGAGGTGCAGAAAGAGGCAAGAGGGGTGCAGAAAAAAGCAAGAGAGGTGCAGAAAGATGCAAGAGACGTGCAGAAAGAGGCAAGAGAAGTACAGAAAGGAAAGAGGGGTGCCGAATTAAGCAAGATGGGTGCAGAAAGAAGCAAGAGAAGTGCAGATTGAGGGAAGAGGGGTGTAGAAAGAAGTAAGAGAGGTGCAGAAAGAGGCAAGAGAAGCACAGAAAGAGGCAAGAGAGGTGCATAAATAGGCAAGAGGGGTGCAGAAAGAAGTAAGAGAGGTGTAGAAAGAGTCAAGAGGGGTGCAGAAAAAAGCGAGAGGTGCAGAAAGAAGCAAGAGTAGTGCAGAAAAAAGCAAGAAAGGTGCAGAAAGAGGAAGTAATGTGCAGAAAGAGTCAAGAGGTGGAGGAAAGAGAAAAGAGAAGTGCAGAAAGAAGCAAGAGAGGTGCAGAAAGAAGCAAAGGAGTGCAGAAAGCAGCAAGAGAAGTGCCAAAAGAGGAATAAAGGTGCAGAAAGAGGCAAGATCAGGGCAGAAAGAGGAACAACAGTAATGAAAGAAGAAAGAGAAGTACAGAAAGAGGCAAGAGAACTGCAGAAAGTAGAGGAAAGGTGCAGAAAGAAGCAAGAGAAATGCAGAAAGAGGCAAGAGAGGTGCAGAAACAAGCAAGAGAAGTGCAGAAAGAAGCAAGTGAGGTGCAGAAAGAAGCAAGAGAGGTGCAGAAAGAGTAAGAAATATGCAGAAAGACGCAAGAGAGGTGAAGAAAGAAGGCAAGAGAAATATAGAAATAGGCAAGAGAGGTGCATAAAAAATCAAGAAAAGTACAGAAAGAAGCAAGAGAGGTGCAGAAAGAGGGCGAAATGAACAGAAAGAGGCAAAAGAGGTGCAGAAAGAGGCAAGAGAAGTGCAGAAAGAAGCAAGAGAAAAACACAAAGAGTCAAGAGAGGTGCACAAAGTGGCAAGAGAGGTGCAGAAAGAAGTAAGAGAAGTGCAGAAAGAAGCAAGAGAGGTGCAGAAAGAGGCAAGAGAAGTTCAGAAAGATGCAAGAGCAGTGCAAAAAGAAGTAAAAGAGGTGCAGAAAGAGGGAGAAATGTGACGAATGAGGCAAGCGAGGTGCAGAAAGTAGAGAGTAGGGTGGAGACAGAGGCAAGAGAGGTGCAGAAAGAGGCGAGAGAGGTGCAGAAAGAGGTAAGAGAGATTCAGAAAGAAGCAAGAAAGGTGGAGAATGAAGCAAAAGAGGTGCAGAAAGAAGCAAGAGAGGTGCAGAAAGAGGCAAATGAAGTGCAGAAAGAAGCAAGAGAAGTGCACAAAGAGGCAAGAGAAATGCAGAAAGAGGCAAGAGAAGTGCACATAGAGTCAAGAGAGGTGCACAAAGGGGCAAGAAAGGTGCAGAAAGAGGCAAGAAGGTTGCAGAAAGAAGCAAGAGAGGTGCAGAAAGAAGCAAGAGAGGTGCAGAAAGTTGAGAGTGGGGTGCAGAAAGAGGCAAGAGAGGGGCAGAAAGAGGTAAGAGATGTACAGAAATAGGCAAAAGAAGTGCAGCAAGAAGCAACAGAAGTACAGAAAGAGGCAAGAGAGGTGCACAAAGATGCAACAGAGGTGCAGAAAGAGGCAAGAGGGGTGCAGAAAAAAGCAAGAGAGGTGCAGAAAGATGCAAGAGACGTGCAGAAAGAGGCAAGAGAAGTACAGAAAGGAAAGAGGGGTGCCGAATTAAGCAAGATGGGTGCAGAAAGAAGCAAGAGAAGTGCAGATTGAGGGAAGAGGGGTGTAGAAAGAAGTAAGAGAGGTGCAGAAAGAGGCAAGAGAAGCACAGAAAGAGGCAAGAGAGGTGCATAAATAGGCAAGAGGGGTGCAGAAAGAAGTAAGAGAGGTGTAGAAAGAGTCAAGAGGGGTGCAGAAAAAAGCGAGAGGTGCAGAAAGAAGCAAGAGTAGTGCAGAAAAAAGCAAGAAAGGTGCAGAAAGAGGAAGTAATGTGCAGAAAGAGTCAAGAGGTGGAGGAAAGAGAAAAGAGAAGTGCAGAAAGAAGAAGAGAGGTGCAGAAAGAAGCAAAGGAGTGCAGAAAGCAGCAAGAGAAGTGCCAAAAGAGGAATAAAGGTGCAGAAAGAGGCAAGATCAGGGCAGAAAGAGGAACAACAGTAATGAAAGAAGAAAGAGAAGTACAGAAAGAGGCAAGAGAACTGCAGAAAGTAGAGGAAAGGTGCAGAAAGAAGCAAGAGAAATGCAGAAAGAGGCAAGAGAGGTGCAGAAACAAGCAAGAGAAGTGCAGAAAGAAGCAAGTGAGGTGCAGAAAGAAGCAAGTGAGGTGCAGAAAGAAGCAAGAGAAGTGATGAAAGAGGCAAGCTACATGCAGAAAGATACAAGAGATGTGCAGAAAGAAGCAAGAGTGGTGCAGAAAGAAGCAAGAGAGGTGTAGAAAGAGGCAAGAGAAGTGCAGAAAGAGGCAAGAGAGGTACAGAAAGAGAGAAGAGAAGTGAGGAAAGAAGCAAGAGAGGTGCAGAAAGAGGCGAGATCAGTGCAGAAACAAGCAATAGTACTGCAGAAAGAGGAATAAAGGTGCAGGAAGAGGAACAAAGTTGCAGAAAGAGGAAAAAAGGTGCAGAAAGAAGCAAGAGAAGTGCAGAAAGAAGCAAGAGAAGTGGAGGAAGAGGCAAGAGAGGTGCCAACAGAAGTAAAAGAGTTGCAGAAAGAAGAGAGTGAAGTGCAGAAAGAGGCAAGAGTGGTACAGAAAGAGATATAAGAGGTACAGAAAGAGGCAAGAGGGGTGCAGAAAGAAGTAAGGGAGATGCAGAAAGAAGTGAGGCACAGAAAGATGCAAGAGAGGTGCAGAAAGAAGTAAGAGAAGTGCAGAAAGAAGCAAAAGAGGTGCAGAAAGACGCAAGAGAGGTGCAGAAAGAAGCAAGAGAGGTACAGAAAGAAGCAAGACAGGTACAGAAAGAGGCAAGAGAGGTGCAGAAAGAAGCAAGAGAGGTGCACAAACATGGTGAGACTTACAACAGTGACATGGGAAATGTTGCTGTTTTAAATTTGTCTAGGCCCAAACAGCAACCCTTCCCATGTCACTGTTGTAATTCTCACCATGTTTCCAAAGACGAACCCACTCACACCACTGTAGAATGTTTTATACACCTACTGCCACTCTCACACAACCATTCACAAACCCAGTCACAAAGCCATACCAGTTCTTAAAAAACCCACTCACAGATTCATTGATCTATACACACATCCACTCGCTCACCCATACTGCCACTCATAGTCCCACTCTTTCACTAATACAACCATTGACATATCCACTTATCCAGGCATACAGGTGCTGACACACTGAGTGAGTCACCCATAAAACTACTCACACTCGCCCATACACTCAATCATACAGCCACTTACTCACCTAAACAGTTACACACCCACCAACTTACTCACTCATAGAAATAGGAACACATACTCACTTAGCTATACAGTCACTGACAGAAGCATGCACTCATCTATATAGCCACTCTCACATTCACTAACTCTCGCAGTCACTCATATACCCCGTCACTCATGTACACTGTTTTTCACATACTCAGTTACTCACCCTTACTGACACATGCACTCATGCATGAACTTGCACATGCACTCAATCACTGACACAGCAATACAGACACTCACTCACCCATACAACTTTTCACACATGCAACAGTACCCCATACAGCCACTGACTCACCCACTCACTGATCCATACAGGCAGTCACAAACCTCCTCACCGACAAACACAGACACCCAGACAACCATAGACAAAGTGAGACAACCAATCAATTACCCATATAGCCATTCACATACCCACTAACATACTCATCCACCCACTTAGACATTAACTGACAGACAGATACACACATTCATATATCCAGTCACTCACCGATACATTCACTGAGACACCCAATCACTCACTTATATAGTCAGTCATGCACACACTGAGTCATCCATACAGTCACTCATAAACCCACTGATTCAACAATACCCCTTGGTATATACATTTAATACTCATAAACTTTAAAAAAACACTCACTGTCACTGGAACCAGCGGTCATGAATTCCGCTGTATAGGCCTTACAGGCGGTACCAGGAGGGCTTCTTGGCCACAACGTCCCTCAGGCGTAAAGTGGACTTCATCACCCAACCAGTAGTGCGCCACGAGGCGCATTTGCAAAGTAGTGGAGAAAGGGGGGCATGGCCTCCAAAAACCTCTTATAAATCCCACTGTCTAGGACTTACAGGAGGGGTAGTTGGCCCCGAAGGACGCCCTTAGGGGCCAACTACCCCTCCTATTTCCTCCAGTAAGTCCCACACAGCAGGATTGCTGACCTATGATACCAGGCCACCCCCCTTTGTCCACCACTCTGCAAACGCACCTCCTGGTGTCCTCTTGGTTGGGGGATGAAGTCCCCTTCACTGCTAGGGGTCCTTAGGGGCCAACTAGCCTACCTGTTACCTCCAGTAAGCCCCACAGAGTGGGATTTGCTGAGAGGTGTTAACAGGCCACACACCCTTTTTCCACCACTCTGCAAACACGCCTCCTGGGGCGCTCTTGGTTGGGGATGAAGTCCCTTTGCCTCTTGAGGGTCCTTGAGGGCCAACTAGCCCTTCTGTTACCTCCAGTAAGCCCCACCCAGCTGGAATGCTGAGAGATAGTCAGAGGCCATGCCCCCTTTTTACACCACTCTGCAAACAAGCCTCCTGGCTTCTTTCTGCACTTCTCTTGCTTCTTTCTGCACCTCTCTTGCCTCTTTCTGCCCACTCTTGCCTCTTTCTGCACTTCTCTCGCCCCTTTCTGCACTTGTATTGCCTCTTTCTACACTTCTCTTGCTTATTTCTGTACCTCCTGTGCCTCTTTCTGCACATCTCTTGGTTCATTCTGCACCTCAATTGCTTGTTTCTACAGCTCACTAGCTTCTTTCTGCACTTCTCTTCCTTCTTTCTACACCTCTCTTGCCTCTTTATGCACCTCCCTTACCTCTTTCTTTACATCTCTTGGCAATTTCTGCATGTCTCTTGCCTCTTTCTACATGTCTCTTGTCCCTTTCTGCACCTCTCTTGCCTCTTTTAGTCTTTATGCACCTCTCTTGCCTTTTTCTGCACCTCTGTTGCTTCTTTCTCCACTCCTCTTCCCACTTTTTGCACCCTTCCCTCTTTGTGCATCTCTCTTGCCTGTTTGTGCACCTCTCTTGCCTTTTTCTGCACCACTCTTGCCTGTTTCTGTACCTCTGTTGCCACTTTCTTGACTTCTCTTGTGTCTTTCTGCACTTTTCTTGTCTCTTTCTACATTTCTCTTGCTTCTTTCTGCACTTCTCTTGCTTCTTTCTGTACCCCTCTTGCCTCTTTCTTTATCACTCTTACCTGTTTCTGCACCTCTCTTGTCCATTTTGGTACCTCTCTTGCCTCTCTTCTTTCTACAGTCTTCTTGCCTCTTTCTGAACGCTTCTTCCCTCTTTATGCATCTCTGCTGCCTGTTTCTGCACCTCTGTTGCCTGTTTCTGCACCCCTCTTGACTCTTTCTGCACCTCTCTTGCCTCTTTCTGGACTTCTCTTATCTATTTCCTCACCTCTCTTGCCTCTTTCTGTACATCTGTTGCTACTTTCTGCACTTCTATTGTTTCTTTCTGCACCTGTGTTGCTTCGTTCTGCACCCCTCTTGCCTCTTTCGCCACCTTTCTGGGTTCTTTCTGCACATTACATGCTTGTTTCTGCACCTCCCATGCTTCGTTTGGCATGTCTCCTTTCCCTTTCTGAAACTCTCTTGCCTTTTTGGTACCTCTTTCCCTCTTTCTGCACCTTTTTTGCCTTTTTCTGCACCTCTGTTGCTTCTTTCTACACTCCTATTGCCTCTTCCTGCACCTTTCTTGCCTCTTTCTGTACCTCTGTTGCCTGTTTCTGCACATCTCTTGCCTCTTTCTGCACCCCTTTTTCCTCTTTCTGCACCTCCCTCACCTCTTTCTGCACCTCTCTTGCCGATTTCTACACCTCTCTTGCTTCTTTTTGCATGTCTCTTGTACTTTTCTCATCCTCTTTTCCTCTTTCTGCACTTTTTCTACCTTTTTTTGGACATCTGTTGCTTCTTTTTGCACTCTTCTTGCTTCTTTCTGCACCCATCTTTCTGCACCCCTGTTAGCTATTTTGCACCTCTCTTCGCTCTTCCGGCACCCCTCTTTCCTCTTTCTGGACCTCTCTTCCCACTTTCTGCACTTCTCTTGACTCTTTCTCCACTTTTCTTGTCTCTTTGTACACTTCTTTCTGCACCTCAGTTGCTTCTTGCTGCGGCTCACTTGCTTCTATCTGCACTTCTCTTGCCTCTTTCTGCACCCCTCTTGTCTCTTTCTGCACCTCTCTTTTTCTTTCTGCACCTCTCTTGCCTCTTTCTGCACTTCTCTTGTATGTTTCTGTATCTCTCTTGCTTCTTTCTACACCCGTATTAACTCTTTCTGCACCCTTCTTCCCTCTCTCTGTACCTCTGTTGCCTGTTTTTGCACCTCTCTTGCCAATTTATGCACCTCTTTTGCTTCTTTTTGCATGTCTCTTGTCCCTTTCTGCACATTTCTTGCCTTTTTCTGCACCTCTTTCCATCTTTCTGCACCTCTCTTGACTTTTTCTGCACCTCTGTTGCTTCTTTCTGCACTCCTCTTGCCTCTTTCTGCACTCTTCTTGCCTGTTTCTGCACCTCTGTTGCCTGTTTGTGCACCTCTCTTGGCTCTTTCTGCACCCCACTAGCCTCTTTCTGCACCTACCATGCCACTTTCTGCACTTCTCTTGCATTTATCTGTACCTCTCTTGCCTCTTTCTTCACCTCTCTTAGTTCTTTTGCACCTCAGTTTCTTCTTTCTGCAGTTCACTTGTCTCTTTCTGCACCCTGCATCCCGCTTTCTGTACCTCTCTTGCCTCTTTGTGCTCTTTTCTTTCCTGTTTCTGAACTTTTCTTGTTGTTTTTGCACCTCTGTTGTTTCTTTCTGCACTTCTCTTGCTTCTTTGTGTACCCCTCTTGCCTCTTTTTGCATCCCTCTTCCCTGTTTCTGTACCTCTCTTGTCTCTTTCTGCTGCTGTCTTGCATCTTTCTGCATCTCTCTTGCCTCTTTATGCACTTCTCTTGCCCCTTTCTACACTTCTCTTGCCTCTTTCTGTACTTTTCTTGCCTCTTTCTGCACTTCTCTTGCTTCTTTCTGTACCTCTTTTGACTCTGTCTGCACCTCTTCTAGTTCTTTCTACACCTTACTTGATTGTTTATGCAGCTCACTGGCTTCTTTCTGAACTTCTCTTGCTTCGTTCTACACCTCACTTGCCTCTTTCTGCACCTCCCTTACATCTTTCTGTACCTCTCTTGCTAATTTCTGTACTTCTCTTGCTTCTTTCTGCACGTCTCTTCTCTGTTTTATACCTCTCTTGCCAATTTTTGCACCTCTGTTGCTTCTTTCTACACTCTTCTTGCCTCTTTTTGCACTCTTCTTCCCTCTTTCTGTACCTCTGTTGCCTGTTTCTGCACCTCTCTTCCCTCTTTCTGCACCTCTCTTCCCTCTTTCTGCACATCCATCACCTCTTTCTGCATCTCTCTTGCCATTTTCTGCACCTCTCCTGCTTCTTTTTGCATGTTTCCTGTCCCTTTCTGAACCTCTCTTGCCTTTTTTGGTACCTCTTTCCCTCTTTCTGCACCTTTCTTGCCTTTTTCTGCACCTCTGTTGCTTCTTTCTGCACTCCTCTTGCCTCTTTCTGCACCTTTATTCCATCTGTCTATACCTCTGTTGCCTGTTTCTGCACATCTCTTGCCTCTTTCTGCACCCCTCTTCCCTCTTTCTGCACCTCCCTCACCTCTTTCTTCACCTCTCTTGCCAATTTCTGCACCTCTCTTGCTTCTTTTTGCATGTCTCTTGTCCCTTTCTGCACCTCTCTTGCCTTTTTCTACACCTCTTTCTGTCTTTCTGTACCTCTCTTGCCTTTTTCTGCACCTCTTTTGCTTCTTTCTGCACTCCCCTTGCCTCTTTCTGGAGTCTTCTTGCCTGTTTCTGCACCTCTGTTGCCTGTTTGTGCACCTCTCTTGGCTCTTTCTGAACCCCTCTTGCCTCTTTCTGTACCTCTCTTGCCACTTTCTGCACTTCTCTTGCCTCTTTCTGTACTTTTTTGTCTCTTTCTGCACTTCTCTTGCTTTTTTCTGTACCTCTCCTGCCTCTTTCTGCTTTCTGTACCTCTATTGCCTCTTTATACATCTCTCTTAGATCTTTTTTCACCTCAGTTTCTTCTTTCTGCAGTTCACTTGTCTCTTTCTGTACCCTTCTTCCCTCTTTCTGTACCTCTCTTGCCTCTTTGTGCACTTTTCTTGTTGTTTTTGCACCTCTTTTGGTTCTTTCTGCACTTCTCCTGCTTTTTTATGCACTTCTCTTTCTTCTTTGTCTATCCCTCTTGCCTCTTTCTGCATACCTCTTCCCTGTTTTGTTACCTCTCTTGCCTCTTTCTGCTGTTGTCTTGCCTCTTTCTGCACTTCTCTTGCCTCTTTTTGCACTTTTCTTGTCTATTTCTGTATTTCTCTTGCTTCTTTCTGTACCTCTTTTGACTCTTTCTGCACCTCTTTTAGTTCTTTCTACACCTCACTTTCTTGTTTCTGCAGCTCACTTGCTTCTTTGTTGCACTTCTCATTCTTCTTTCTACACCTCTCTTGCCTCTTTCTGTACCTAACTTACCTCTTTCTGTACCTCTCTTGCCAATTTCTGTACATCTCTTGCCTCTTTCTACACTTCTCTTATCCCTTTTTGTACCTTTCTTGCCTTTTACTGTACCTCTTTGCCTCTTTCTGCACCTCTCTTGCCTTTTTCTGCACCTCTGTTGCTTCTTTCTGCACTCCTCTTCCCACTTTTTGCACCCTTCTTCACTCTTTGTGCACCTCTCTTGCCTTTTTCTACCCCCCTCTTGCCTCTTTCTGCATCTCTTACCCCCTCCTCGTTCACCTCCTCTCGGAAGGAGATTTAGCCCAAGACTTTGTGCATGCAACGAGACTACCTCAGGACCTCTCTACCTCAATGTCGTACAGCACACTGGGACTTTTGAACACTTATGCCTACCTTTGTCTCTTTTATGTGATTTCTCCCCTATATCTGCTGTACAGCGCTCCGATACCCTCGGGTCTGGCCAGCGCTATATAAAACCTCTTAAATAAAATAAAAATAAATAAATCTCTGGTTCCACTTTCTGGCCTTCTCCTGTGTCTTTCTGTGCTTTTTTGTCTCCTTCTTCACTAACTCTTGCTTCTTTTTGTACCTCTCTAGCCTCTTTCTGCACCTCTATTAGTTCTTTCTGCTCCTCAGTTTCTTCTTTCTGCAGCTCACTTGCCTCTTTCTGTATCCTTCTTCCCTCTTTCTGTACCTCTCTTGCCTCTTTGTGTACCTTTCTTGCCTGTTACTGCACCTCTGTTTGTTCTTTCTGCACTTCTCTTGGTTCTTTCTGCACTTCTCTTGCTTCCTTCTGCACTTCTCTTGGTGCTTTCTGTACCCCTCTTGCGTCTTTCTGCATCCCTCTTCCCTGTTTCTGCACCTCCCTTGCTTCTTTCTGCACCTCCCTTGCTTCTTTTTGCACCTCTCTTGTCCATTTTTGTACCTCTCTTGCCTCTTGCCTGTTTCTGCACCGCCGTTGCCTGTTTCTGCACTTCTCTTGCTTCTTTCTACACATCTCTTTCCTCTTTCTTCACCTCCCTTACCCCTTTCTGTACCTCTCGTGCCAATTTCTGTACTTCTCTTGCTTCTTTCTGCACATCTCTCGTCTGTTTTGTTACACCTCTCTTGCCAATTTCTACTCCTCTGTTGCTTCTTTCTGCACTCCTCTTGCCTATTTTTGCACCCTTCTTCCCTCTTTCTATATATCTGTTGCCTGTTTCTGTACCTCTCTTGCCTCTTTCTGTATCCTTCTTCCCTCTTTCTGTACCTCTCTTGCCTCTTTGTGTACCTTTCTTGCCTGTTTCTGCACCCCTGTTTGTTCTTTCTGCACTTCTCTTGCTTCTTTATGCACGTCTCTTGCTTCTTTCTGTACCCCTCTTGCCTCTTTCTGCATCCCTCTTCCCTGTTTATGCACCTCCCTTGCTTCTTTCTGCACCTCTCTTGTCCATTTTTGTACCTCTCTTGCCTCTTTCTGCACCTCTGCTGCCTTTTTCTGCACTTCTCTTGCTTCTTTCTACACTCTCTTTCCTCTTTCTGCACCTCCTTTACCTCTTTCTGTACCTCTTGTGCCAATTTCTGTACTTCTCTTGCTTCTTTCTGCAAGTCTCTTGTCTGTTTCTACACCTCTCTTGCCAATTTTTACACCTCTGTTGCTAATTTCTGCACTCCTCTTGCCTCTTTTTGCACCCTTCTTCCTTCTCTCTGTATCTCTGTTGCCTGTTTCTGTACCTCTCTTGTCTATTGCCTCACCTCTCTTGCCTCTTTTTGTACCTCTGTTGCTTCTTTCTGCACTTCTGTTGTTTCTTTCTGCACCTATGTTGCTTCATTCTGCACCCCTCTTGACTCTTTCTGCACCTCTCTTGGTTCTTTCTGCACATTACATGCTTGTTTCTGCACCTCTGTTGCCCATTTCTGCACCCCACTCTCTTCTTTCTCCACCTCTCGTGCTTCATTTGGCATGTCTCTTGTCCCTTTCTGAACCTCTCTTGCCTTTTTTAGTACCTCATTCCCTCATTCCCTCTTTCTTCACCTTTCTTGCCTTTTTCTCCACCTCTGTTGCTTCTTTCTACACTCCTCTTGCCTCTTTCTGCACCTTTATTCCCTGTTTCTGTACCTCTGTTGCCTTTTTCTGCAGATCTCTCGACTCTTTCTGCACCCCTTTTCCCTCTTTCTGCACCTCCCTCACCTCTTTCTGCACCTCTCTTGTCAATTTCTGCACCTCTCTTGCTTCTTTATGCATGTCTCTTGTCCTTTTCTGATCCTCTTTTGCCTTTTTCCGCAGCTCTTTTCCTCTTTCTGCACTTTTCCTACCTTTTTCTGGACATCTGTTGCTTCTTTTTGCACTCCTCTTGCCTCTTTCTGCACCCTTCTTCCTTCTTTCTGCACCTCTGTTGTCTATTTTGTACCACTCTTGGCTCTTTCGGCACTCTTCTTGCCTCTTTCTGTACCTCTCTTGCCACTGTCTGCACTTCTCTTGCCTCTTTCTGCACTTTTCTTTTATCTTTGTACACTTCTCTTGCTTTTTTTTGTACCTCTCGTGCCTCTTTCTGCACCGCTCCTAGTTCTTTCTGCACCTGTTGCTTCTTGCTGCAGCTCACTTGCTTCTTTCTGCACTTCTCTTGCCTCTTTCTGCACCCCTCTTGTTTCTTTCTGCACCTCTCTTGCCTCTTTCTGCACTTCTCTTGTATGTTTGTGTACCTCTCTTGCTTCTTTCTACACCCGTATTAACTCTTTCTGCACCGTTCTTCCCTCTCTCTGTACCTCTGTTGCTTGTTTCTGTACCTCTCTTGCCTCTTTGTGCACCCCTGTTCCCTCTTTCTGCTCTCCCTCACCTCTTTCTGCACCTCTCTTGCCAATTTCTGCACTTCTCTTGCTTTTTTGCATGTCACTTGTCCCTTCCTGCACCTTTCCTGCCTTTTTCTGCACCTCTTTCCATCTTTCTGCACCTCTATTGCCTTTTTCTGCACCTCTGTTGCTTTTTTCTGCACTCCTCTTGCTTCTTTCTGCACTCTTCTTGCCTGTTTGTGCACCTCTGTTGCCTGTTTGTTCACCTCTCGTGGCTCTTTCTGCACTCCACTTGCCTCTTTCTGTACCTCTCTTGCCACTTTCTCCACTTCTCTTGCCTCTTTCTGCGCTTTTTGTGTCTCTTTCTACACTTCTCTCGCTTCTTTCTGTACCTCTCTTGAACCTCTTTCTGCACCTCAGTTTCTTCTTTCTACAGTTCACTTGTCTCTTTCTGCACCCTTCTTTCCTCTTTCTGTACCTCTCTTGCCTTTTTGTGCACTTTTCTTTCCTGTTTCTGCACTTTTCTTGTTGTTTTTGCACCTCTGTTGCTTCTTTATGCACTTCTCTTGCTTCTTTCTGCACTTCTCTTGCTTCTTTGTGTACCCCTCGTGCCTCTTTTTGCATCCCTCTTCCCTGTTTCTGTATCTCTCTTGCCTCTTTCTGCTGTTGTGTTGCATCTTTCTGCACCTCTCTTGTCTCTTTTTACACTTCTCTTACCTCTTTCTACACTTCTCTTGTCTCTTTCTGCACTTTTCTTGCTTCTTTCTGTACTTATCTTGCTTCTTTTTACACCTCACTTGCCTCCTTCTGCACCTCCCTTACCTCTTTCTGTACCACTCTTGCCAATTTCTGTACTTCTCTTGCTTCTTTCTGCACGTCTCTTGTCCGTTTTTACACCTCTCTTGCCAATTTTTTCACCTCAGTTGCTTCTTTCTGCACTCTTCTTGCCTCTTTTTGTACCCTTCTTCCCTCTTTCTGTACCTCTGTTGCCTGTTTTTGCACCTCGCTTGCCTCTTTCTGCACCCCTCTTACCTCTTTCTACACATCCCTCACCTTTTTCTGCACCTCTCTTGCCATTATCTGCACCTTTCTTGATTCTTTTTGCATGTTTCTTGTCCCTTTCTGAACCTCTCTTGCCTTTTTTGGTACCTCTTTCTGCACCTTTCTTACCTTTTTCTGCACCTCTGTTGCTTCTTTCTGCACTCCTCCTGCCGCTTTCTGCACCTTTCTTCCCTCTTTCTGTACCTCTGTTGCCTGTTTCTGTACATCTCTTGCCTATTTCTACACCCCACTTCCCTCTTTCTGCACCTCCCTCACCTATTTCTTCACCTCTCTTGCCAATTTCTGTACCTATCTTGCTTCATTTTGCATGCTTCTTGTCCTTTTCTGAACCTCTTTTGCCTTTTTCTGCAGCTCTTTTCCTCTTTCTGCACTTTTCCTACCTTTTTCTGGACCCCTGTTGCTTCTTTTTACACTCCTCTTGCCTCTTTCTGCACCCTTCTTCCTTTTTTATGCACCTCTGTTGGCTATTTTGCATCTCTCTTGGCTCTTTCTGCACCCCTCTTGCCTCTTTCTGTACCTCTTTTGTCACTTTCTACACTTCTCTTGCCTCTTTCTGCACTTTTCTTGCCTTTGTCCACTTCTCTTGCTTTTTTCTGTACCTCTCTTGCCTCTTTCTGCACCTCTCTTAGTTCTTTCTGCACCTCAGTTGCTTCTTGCTACAGCTCACTTGCTTCTTTCTGTACTTCTCTTGCCTTTTTCTGCACCCCTCTTGTCTCTTTCTGGGCCTCTCTTTTTTCTTTCTGCACCTCTCTTTTTTCTTTCTGCACTTTTCTTGTATGTTTCTGTACCTCTCTTGCTTCTTTCTACACCTGTATTATCTCTTTCTGCACCCTTCTTCCCTCTTTCTGTACCTCTGTTGCCTGTTTCTGCACCTCTCTTGCCTCTTTGTGCACCCCTGTTCCCTCTTCCTCCACCCCCTCACCTCTTTCTGCACCTCTCTTGCTTCTTTTTTCATGTCTCTTGTCCCTTTCTGTACCTCTCTTGCCTTTTTCTGCACCTCTTTCTGTCTTTCTGCACCTTTCTTGCTTTTTTCTGCACCTCTTTTGCTTCTTTCTGCACTCCTCTTGCCTCTTTCTTCTGTCTTCTTGCCTGTTTCTGCACTCCTCTTGCCTCTTTCTGTACTTCTCTTGCCACGTTCTGTACTTCTCTTGCCTCTTTCTGCACTTTTCTTGTCTCTTTCTACACTTCCTTGCCTCTTTCTGCACCTCTCTGAGGGACACATGCATCATTGAAAATAGCAGTTGCAAAGGGACAAATTCGAAGAATCTGCCCCTTTGCAACCGCTATTTTTGCATTTGGGATGCATCATCCCAAATGCAAAAATCGCTATTTAAGGAATCACTAAGTTTGCGATGACTTAAATTGTGATTGCATTTAGGGAATCGCAATTTGCGAGTCCCTAAATGCAATGCAACAACCAAAAAAAATTGCGATTTCGCAATTAAGAAAGGCAAATTACCATCAATTCAAAGTTGATGGTAATTTGCGAAAACTTTGAAAAATGCACAAAAGTGCATTTTTCAAAGTTCTATGGTGCACACATACATGCCCTTGTGGCATGTGTGTGTGCAACATGTGCAACATGTGTTGACATTGCAATTTCAGGGTTGCATCAGGGTGTCCTTTTGGCACCCTTGCACCTTTGAAATTGCATGCGCAATTTGCGAGTACCTATTTGGTACTTGCAAATTGCGCATGCAATTACCATTGATTCCTATGGGCCTCTAGGCCCATAGGAATGGATGGGAAGCAACTCCTTATTTGCTATTCGCAATTTGCGAGTCGCAAATAAGGAATGTGTAGGAATCGCACATTTTTTTGCTGAGCATGAAGGACCATAGTAACAATAAAAAGGCATGGTCTGTTAAATAATGAAATACAAGCAGAGAACATTACAAAGGTATGCATGAGATAACAATGGTACAATGTCTAGTACATATGCATATGTAACATTTGCCAGGAAGAGTAATCAGCAAAGATGCATTACATCAAGTTGCATAGCAGCCAGTTGTCAGATGACAACCTTTCAGTTTAATACAAAGCGCTTCACGTGGGGCATGGTATCCAATGACTTGTCACACCATGGAAAAAGATGTATGTACCTCCACATCATGTCATGACGAACATCACTGTGCAGACATACAATTTATGAAATACATAACTGTGTGTTGCATAACATGTAAATAAGAGACATCAAACACAGCAAGCCAGATGGGTGTAAGTCAATGACTATGTACCCTCTGTTCCACAGGTGACCAACTGACTGCAGAGGATGACAACCTCAACCTGCAGAGCCAGCCTCCTCCCCTGGAACATGGACACTCTGATGCGGAGTCCCTGGATTCTTTGGATGAGGAGCTCCAAGCCGGCCCATCTGGAGTGCCAGGGTGCAACCGGTCACATGACCCCACTGCCCCCCCACCATCAGCAACAACATCAACGCTGACCCCTGCTGGAATGACCTGTGCCACCACCACCACCACCACCACCACCACTACCACTGTTGCCTGCAACACTCGCCCTGCCCCAGAGGATTCCCAGCCCACACCATCAACTGTGGAGGGCAGGGAGAGTAGCCGTGTGGCTAGAGTGGTGAGGCAACAGGTCAGTGATAGCAGGGCAGGTGGGAGGACAAGTGGGACTCCAACACCACAGGACACTGTGACCGAAGCCTTGGCTAACATCACCAGAGTTGTGTGTGCCTATGAACGCACACAGGCACAAATGGGCCAGGCCCACAAAGATGCCCTGGAGCTCCAACGTCTGCTGAGGTCCATGGACAATCGTATGGGACAAATCGTGGACCTCATTGGCCAGTTAGTGGCGGTACAGAGGGACAGGCCAGTGCCATAGACCACACCTCCACCTCCCCCCGTTGCCACGCAGGATGACAGTTCATCATCCACCCCTGCGGGCACAGAGAGGGGTGACTCCTCAGACCCCACTGGCCCAGCAGACGATGCCCCCCCTGCCAAAAGAAGAAGGGGCCGTCCAAAGAAAAACTTGGGACTCACCCGTGGCAAAGCACCTGCCAAACGCCAGTCAAAGAGCCAGCCATGATGGCAACACTCCACTCAACCATTGACTCTGTACACTGTCCTTACCCACACTGCCATGGTAATGGCATCCGTCTGTTGGACTGTGTCACAACATCAATGTGGTGCCTACTTGATTGTCTCATCTACCATCACTGCCAACTCATAGATTCACCATTCACACTTATGTAAATATCCACTTCCCTCTCACATATACCCATTGAAAATAAACAACAATAACGCACCAATGTAGTTGAGTCTGCTCCATGTTTATCACTGTATGTGCAATGTTTACCATGGTTACAATGTCACAGTAGCATGGATCCTCTGTAGGCAAGGAGAGGCAGAAGCGACCTAGCAAAACACAACAGAACAAAAGTCACTAGTCAGGTGGTGGCATCACAGCCATCACACAACACATGTCCTCAACGTACACCAATATGCACACATTACAATGTGCAACAGTACCAACATAGACATCCTGTAGCTGTGCCAAACTACCCTGTATCCAACACATAGGCAGCCAGCACTGAGTCAACAACAGGATGCAGTCACAAAGATCACACAGACCTTCACGCAAACAACTACATCAACAGACAATGGACCAGTTGTACATTGTCGCTCACCTTCAAGTGAAGTAGCGGTTGATGAGCTGCTGACGCTGGTCGACACCTTCCTTCTCTCCACTATCCTCATCACTGGACATTTGTGGGATCGCAGGTGGGGGCCTCGGCTGGTCATCATCGTCCAGGATCATGGGGATTCCTTTCCGTAAGGCCAGGTTGTGCAGCATGCAGCATGCTACCACTATTTGACACACCTTTTTGGGTGAGTACATGAGTGCCCCTCCGGTCCTGTCCAGGCAGCGAAATCTCGATTTTAGGAGACCAAAGGTTCGCTCCACCACACGACGTGTTCTCCCATGGGCATTGTTGTAGCGGACTTCATACGGTGTCCTAGGATTGCATAGTGGGCTCAGCAACCAAGGTCTGTTGGGATATGCAGAGTCTCCTAGGTGTGAAAAATACATACCGATTAAGTGATACAACTGTGGCAGAGGACAGCATGGCACACACAGCACACAACTTGACTCTGCCCACTCACCCACAATCCATGCCCGCTCCGGAAGTAGATTGGCCATCAGCTGGGGCACAATGCTGTTGTGCAGGATGTAGGAATCATGTGCAGAGCCGGGAAACATGGCACAGACATGCGATATGATCATATCGGCCTGGCACACCACCTGCACATTGATGGCATGTGAATGTTTACGATACCTATATATGTGTACCCGTGCCTGTGGTGGAACCAGGCCAACATGTGTGCAGTCAATAGCACCTACAACATTAGGGATGTGACCAAGGGCATAAAAATCCACCTTCACAGCCGCCAAAGCCGCCCTCCTTGGAAAACTTATGTATCGGTCTTTGTATTGCATCATGGCCGACAGGAAATCCCGTAGCACCATGCTGAAGGTGGGCTGAGACATCCCCCCTGCAATGCCCACTGTCTCCTGGAATGACCCACTAGCCAGGAAATGTAGTGCCGCCATCACCTTCAATTCAGTTGTTAATGCGGTTGGGTATGTCCTGCCAGCCCGCAGGTGTGGCTCCAACATGGCACACAGGTCTTGGATGTTTGTGCGGTCCAGACGGAATCTGCATATTACGTCATCATCCTCAATGTTAGCCAGCAGGGTGACTGGACGATACACATTAGGTCGCCTCCTAGGTGAGATGAAAGGGGACACGTCATTGCAACAGAACATGAGATGTGCACAAATCCGTAGCTTTTGATTGACACAGCGCAAACATTGACTGGCATCACAATGCACCATACAGTGCAAGTCAAAAGTCGTGACACCTTGAGAAAACATTGTAGTACACTTGTTCAGTATTCGCACAGTGAGAACAACCAACATGGAAACTGTTTCTGTGAATGCTAATAGTCACATTTCAAAATCTTGTGTAAACATCCCTGACAGTATATGATACAGGACATGTGTGAAACAGAAACACTGCTGGCTTCCAAGTGGCAGCTGTACTTGCCACACATTCTTGTGCAATCATGACAGGGGACACATGACCAACACAATTTATCTAGTTCTAAAGGACTCATTGTGGAATTTGAGCCACTGCAAATCCACACAAGTTTAGAGACACTCACATACATATTCACAAGCCTGTGCTAATATCCACTGTCATCAGTACACATACCATACATGCTGGTAATCACAATTCAAAGTCAGTCAATGGCTAATAATGAAAAGCATTTGCATATTCTGTGTCACCGTGGATCAAGACACAATGACACAACTGCACAATATCATCAACAAGCAGACAGATTGTCAATGTGGCACAAAAGAAGTGGAAAAGGTACGTGATCCAAAAGGACTGTAGACAAACGTTAATCTGCACTTAAGTTGCACTATGACATGCAGTATGAAGGTAGCACTGCCCAAACACACAACTAAAGTACAACAGTTGCCATGGAGCTAATCATCCAGCTGCTGGGAGACACAACAGTGCCACAAAAACAACCTACAACACCACCAGGCCAAAGCCACACCAGTATACCTACAACTCAGCGCATGAATATGCTGAGTACATAACAAAAACACAACAGCCTCATACACATAACAACAGCGGATGTCATCGCACAACACAGGTACTAAAGGACAAACATCAAAAGCATCTTGAGTCACATTCCCCACATGCTGTCAGGACCAACACAGCGGACTATCAATATCCCTCCGCAGACAAAGATGCTGGCTGTGCATCACTTGTTGGCCTCTGGTACCTTCAAAACAACAAAAGTTTGAGTTGGATGAGTGTCACAGCCAGCCCTATCAAGGTATATCTCACCTGTCTTGGATGCCATCATTAGCATGATTCAACAGCACCATCAGTTCACCCACACTGCGCAGGAACAGCTTGTGCCCCAGAAAGGCTTCTACGCCATAGCAGGCTTATCCACTCGTGTTGGTTTAATATCACTGCACACGTGTCCTACTTGTGCACCCTGCCAAAACTGCACACAATTACTGCAAATGAAATCACACGCATTACATCAATGTGCAGCCAATTGTGGCACACCGTCTACTGTTCACAGATGCCATATCAAATTTACCAGCCAGTGAGCACCATCACCACTTTTGGCTACAGTCCATCATCCAAGGCAACAATCTTCATGTGAACAAGGTCAATGCACCTGTCCTTGGTGAGTACCAACGTAACACACCACACACATCAAATCCACTATCAACATACTCACAACTGTGGAAATATACATGTAGCCAGGCGTGGCCCGTGGTAGGAGTGCCGGTCGGGCGGTGACGTGGGGCGGGGGAGGGGCAGGATGGGGGGTAGTAAACTACGGATTAAGGCCAAATACAGGTAAGTGAACATTTAAATAAATAAAACAAATTTCGTTGCGCGCACTGCATCGCATTTGGCGATGCAGCGCTCACAACGAAATTCGTTTTATTTATTTAAATGTTCACTTACCTGTATTCGACCTAATCTGTAGTTTACTACCCCCACCCTGCCCTCCCCACCTACGTCGACCTGCACTCTGACCACGGGCCGTGCCTGCATGTAACAAAATCACATATGACAGGCCGAACAACATGAGCACATACAAGACACAATGTCACAAGTGATGGTGATAACATTTGGCAGATATGGAGCCAAAACATACCCAAAGGCATAGATACAAGTGAAAAATAATAAGGATGTACAGAATGCCAAGTGTGCCGGTGATGTAATGAACATCCTTGAGTATGTAGAGCACACACATGTCCATGTGGACATATACTGTTGGATTTGCTACTGCGAACAATAACCTTACATGAAGGCTGTAATAGGTGATACCAAACAGACAACAGTGTGACATATGTGGTGAGTAATGAAAATAATGCTGAAATGTTTGTACAATCATGTACTGTATAGTGACATATTGTGTGAGATATGGATCTGTGTCTAAATATTGGGATCAGATATGAAATTGGGAGTAATTATTTGGTGTCAGATATGAAAATGGGGCTAAAATGTGGTGACATATATGAAATTGGGGCCAAATTTGGGGGTGAGATATGAAAATGTGTGTAAATGTGGGCTCAGATATGAAATTGTGTAGGAGTAATGTGCCCCATTAGTTCTTTCAGTGTGGCATTTGGTGTTAGATATGAAGTTTAGGCTGTCATTACTAACTATAGCCCATTTAAATTCCATCAGGTGCCATGATATTTTGTAAGTGACCACTGATCGAAGTACAGATATGATCCATGACATTGACACAGCACGATGTGTCCATTGGTGCCTTAAACGTGCTCAAACAACACTGTCACGCCCATAGTCAACAATGTCATGCTGCACCCTTGCCGTAGCTACCGCCTGGCACCAGCGGTGTGTCACCGCCATGGCCCAAGACACCATAGCGGGATTGATAGGCATATACACATGGCTAATGGTGGTTGGCATGCTCCGACACCCAGATCCCGGTCACTCATGGCAATGCGTGTGCCCGGAATCGCGGTAGATACCGCCTGGCACCAGCGGTGTGTCACCGCCATGGCCCAAGACACCATAGTGGGATTGATAGGCATATACACATGGCTATTGGCGGTTGGCATGCTCCGACACCCAGATCCCGGTCACTCATAGCAATGCATGTGCCCGGAATCGCGGTAGCTACCGCCTGACACCAGCGGTGTGTCACCGCCATGGCCCAAGACACCATAGCGAGATTGATAGGCATATACACATGGCTAATGGCGGTTGGCATGCTCCGACACCCAGATCCCGGTCACTCATAGCAATGCATGTGCCCGGAATTGCGGTAGCTACCGCCTGGCACCAGCGGTGTGTCACCGCCATGGCCCAAGACACCATAGCAGGATTGATAGGCATATACACATGGCCAATGGCAGTTGGCATGCTCCGGCACCCAGATCCCGGTCACTCATAGCAATGCATGTGCCCGGAATCGCGGTAGCTACCGCCTGGCACCAGCGGTGTGTCACCGCCATGAACCATGCCCTTCCAGCCATTGGGAAGCGCAATCACGGTTGCCTGATGCAAGTTTGAAAATCGCGGTAGGCGTGCTCCGCCACCGCGGGGCCGGTCATTGGATGCACTTGAAAGATGCACCACCGCGGTACCGCACGTCTGTCCCCTGCGGTGTGTCACCACCATGGACCATGCCCTACCAGCCAATGGGAAGCGCAATCGCGGTTGCCTGATGCAAGTTTGAAAATTGTGGTAGGCGTGCTCCGCCACCACGGGGCCGGTCATTGGATGCACTTGAAAGATGCACCACCGCGGTACTGCACGCCTATCCCCTGCGGTGTGTCACCACCATGGACCATGCCCTTCCAGCCAATGGGAAGCGCAATCGCGGTTGCCTGATGCAAGTTTGAAAATCACGGTAGGCGTGCTCCGCCACCGCGGAGGCGGTCATTGGATGTATTTGAATGAGGCAGACCTGGAACACCAATTGCAGCAGCTTAGAACCACAGAAACGAGCCCTGGGGGCTATATATGTGTGTGAGGGAGCCACACATTACCACAGCTCACTGAGCCTGCTGCCTGAGACCCCTCACCTGCTGCTGCCTCCAGGGACTGCTGCCTGACACCCCTCACCTGCTGCTGCCTCCAGGGACTGCTGCCTGAGACCCCTCACCTGCTGGTGCCTCAAGGGACTGCTGCCTGAGACCCCTCACCTGCTGCTGCCTCCAGGGACTGCTGCCTGACACCCCTCACGTGCTGCTGCCTCCAGGGACTGCTGCCTGAGACCCCTCACCTGCTGCTGCCTCCAGGGACTGCTGCCTGACACCCCTCACCTGCTGCTGCCTCCAGGGACTGCTGCCTGAGACTCCTCACCTGCTGCTGCCTCCAGGGACTGCTGCCTGACACCCCTCACCACCAACTGCCGCTGCTGCTGTCTCCTGCCCACAGTGATGGCGAGGACTGAGAAGATCCGTGCCACTCCCTTCACCCCTGAGGAACTGGAGGTCCTGGTGGACGAGGTGCTCACCCAGTATCCAAGGCTATATGGTGCGCCAAATGTCGTGGTAAGTATCTCAGGGTGTGAGTGAGAGTGCAGGGGGGTGCACACATGAAGTTGATCTGCTGCAGTATGTGCATGAGAGTGTGGGGTTCGGTCATGCACTGCCTAGCATACTGTTTCCAGGGGGAAGGTGTGTTTAGCCTATTCAACACGTTTCCCTGCCTGCACATCCAGATGTGAGGGAAATGTAATGTCTTGTCAGACATACAGTGAGGCTGCACCTTTTCAATTCAGGAGTCAGGACAGTGATTTCAAGTCTGAATGTCTGTGTGTGTCCCTGATGTCCTTCACAGGCCCATCTGTGGCCTTAGCTAGTGTTGTTGTCCAGAGGGTAGTGAGGGCATTGTTTCTGACTCAATATGTGCCTCATCTCTAGTTCTGCACTATGCTCAGGACCTCAGTCCCCCAGGGTGACACTCTTGTTGGTCATTCACCCATGACACTGTACATTCCAACATTCTTGTGCCCAGACCCTTCCATCACCACCAGCATGTGCACATACTCGCATGTGTTGGCACTGTTTGTGTTTCCAAATAGTCCCTCCATGTAAAGGATGAGATGCCCCACGTTGGACCTCTGTGTGACCCCAACTGGCCTGCACATTCACTGCCCAATCTGACAGTGACACAACACTGAATGTACAGAGTGTCAAATCTGTGCTTTTCCTCTTGACTCTTCATCAATGAGCCATTACAGAGATGTAGATTGCACACGACAGGCCTTGTGATGAGTGTTTGCGTTTGTGAGGTCATGTCCCTCAATGTGACATCCATGACACAGTGTGGCAGTTTAAGGGCAAGTGCTTTGAGGGCTGCGCAGTGTTGGGCACAGTGAGTATTCACAGTGACATATGTAGTAATGTCCTGCATGTCTTGGTATTCCCAGAAACGTGCAGTAGATGTGGTCAGCATACACATTTTGCTCTCTGCTGGCATCCTGCATGGCTTTGAGATAGGCATGTACTGTGTCCACCCTCATACGTGCATGCATTAATGTGTGTTTCGCACATGATGATGTTTGAATGTCGCAGATTTGTTGTCTCTGCTAAAGTTATGGCTGAAGTTGGTATGAGTCAGTGTCATGCTCCTGCACTGTGAAATGGTGGTAGGTTACACTGATTATTGCACTCTCTTGTCTCCCATGTCTGCAGCTCAAAGTCAACCAGCGCAAGGCCATGTGGAGGGCCATTGCATGCAAGGTGCGTGCACTGGGTGTCTCCAAACGACGGCGCTCCCACTGTCACAAGAGGTGGGATGACATCTGCTGGCTGAGCAGGAACGTGGCCGAGATGACACTGGGGCTGATCCCTCGGGCCGGCAGGTTGGCGCGGCGCAGCATGACACCACTAATGGCATGCATTTTAGCTGTGACGCAGCCAGAACTGGATGCACGTCTGAAGGGGCATCAGCAGCAAGCTGATGGTGAGTATTCTGTGAGTGTGACTTTGGGTGTTGTTTGGCTGCATGTGCTCCGAGCCTGGGCCAGTGCAGGGCTGTGATGTTGCTAGTGTGACGCAATGGCGTGTAAGTGGCCGCGGTGTTGGGTGCAGTTGTCATGCATTCCCCCAACATGTACCTTCCCATGTCATTGGTGTAATGGCCCTTGACTTCACATTTGTAGTTGTGGCCTTCTGGTATCATCTTCATTGGTGTCGTCATGGACATCCCATGTCAGGGTCCAGCAGAGTGCATGATCTGAGTGTGCCATCATCAATGTGTGCATTGCCTGACGTCAGATTTGTGCTGGCTACACATCTAACACCAATGTGCAACTGTAGTTGTGCCCCAAGATATGACATGGTGGATGGCATGTGCTCATGGCCATTGTGTGCGGATATGTTGGAGTCTGTCTCTGTTTTGGACACTTCTGCTGGCTCAAGATGTGACAGTGGCAACATGTTGTGAGTAGAATCTTTTACCCCCTCAGGGCCCTAGGTGTGCACAGAGGGATATGTGTGTCTGGTTAGCTGAAGCCACCAACAGGCTAATTGGCTGTGTGTCCATCACATGGGTGAATTATGCCAAGTTTGCATTATGCCACGGTAATTTCGATGTTTGGATTGAGGTTGCACAGTGTTACTGCCCATGGTGTTGTCCAACATGGATGATTGTTCATCATTAGTGATGCTTCTCTTGCAGATATTTGTAAACTTGATGCAAATGTACTGATCCTACCTCTATCTCTCTCATGCAGCATCTCACATGGGCACGGAAGGACAGGGGATGGACACCAGTGGTGAGGCATCAAGCACAACTGCTGCACACCAGCATAGTGACACGGATGTCACCAGCGCATCAGAGGGGGACCGTAGTCTTCTAGAGGACTCACAGCCAGAGACGCAGACCTCTACATCATCTAACGACGGCGGTGACGCATCTATGTTTTCGGCTGAAGGAAACGGGGACTCTGCCTCCTTGTCCACCACACAGCGTTCAGTGCCCACCCTCCCTGCTACTCCCACTGTTGCTGCCCGTGTTCGCACCACAAAAAAGGGAAGAGTGTCCTTCATCCCAGGCACCGCTGCCCCTGCCCCTGTCCCCCCCCCGCTGCCATCAGTGCTGAGTCTGTGGACCTTTTGTGCCAGCTGTGTGTGGGTCAGACAGCTCTCCTCAATGCCTTCCTGGACCATGACAAAAAATTGGCACAGGTGGTGGCTTACATGGAGGGCGTTCATTCCGACGTGGGTGGGCTACACCGGACTGTACAGTCTCTGTCCTCTGCAGTGACAGCAGCCATTCAACTTGCCCAATCCCATAGTCCAGCTCCAGTCCCTAGGCCCACCACCCTGCCATTGGCCACATCTGATGATAGTGACCACACACCCCAGACATCAAGGGACAGATACGGCACACGCAGCACACGGCAGCAGCAGCCCAAGCAGTCCAGGCCGCAGACACCATCCCCACAGAAAGGTAAACCCACACCAGAGCGCAGAGGCAAAAGCCCTTCAGGCCACACCCAGGGCAAGGAGCAGGCCTCAGGCTCACATGCCTCAGAGGCATCCCCAGCCAAGGACTCACCTGTCCCAAAAGTGTCTCGCAGAGACAAGCACACAGTTTCCGTGCCCAGTGACAAACAGGTGCCTGCTAAGGGTACACGTAAGAAGAGCTCCAAGGCAAGTTCACCCACAACATCTACTCCCATCCAGAGCCCTGTGAAGCAGGGAAAGGAGGCCACTGTAGGGGGCCACCTGGTAAACAGGTGATGCAGGGGCAGAGGCAATCAGGGGCCAAGCGTCCCAAAGAATCCAGCACGTCCCCAGAGGGGGACCAGCATCTGCACATGAGCCAGCTTTTGTGACGAGTGTGCCTGTTGTATACACCCCACTTGGCATTAATCCAAGGACAGGGAAGCCATATCAAATCCCCAAGAAGCGGAAGGGCACCCCTCCAACTTCTCCCACACACACTGGGTCTCATGCAAGCATGAGTCCACCTTCACGTGCCACCACCCCACCTGGTCCTAGCAGTCCACCGGCTTCCCAAACCACTGCTGGCTCTACCACACCTGGTCCTAGCAGCCCTCAAGCTTCCCAGAACACTGATGGCTCTACCCCAGCTGGGCCTCTCTCTCCCCGAGCCAGTACCCCAACTGGCCTGACAGACAGCCACCTCCCAGTCATACTGCCAGCCAAGTCTGAGTGTTGGTCACCCTCACACACATGTCTCTCCCACAGTGGTACCATGGACTGCCCATTTTTGGCGCCCTGAGTGTGTTGCTGACCATGGCAGGGTACTGTACCACACATTCCCAGTGCTGGATGTCATGTACTCACTCTGCACTTTTTACTGACCCTTGGCCTTGCTGTTCACTGCTGTTTGCCCCTTGCCTGTGCAGCTTCTCATGTACCTCACCTGCACTTTGGACTGGCCACTGGCCTTGCTGTTCACTGCTGTTTGCCCCTTGCCTGTGCAGCTTCTCATGTACCTCACCTGCACTTTGGACTGGTCACTGGCCTTGCTGTTCACTGCTGTTTGCCCCTTGCCTGTGCAGCTTCTCATGTACCTCACCTGCACTTTGGACTGGCCACTGGCCATGCTGTTCACTGCTGTTTTCCCATTGCCTGTGCAGGATCTCATGTTCCTCACCTGCACTTTGGACTGGTCACTGGCCTTGCTGTTCACTGCTGCGTGCCCCTTGCCTGTGCAGCTTCTCATGTACCTCACCTGCACTTTGGACTGGCCACTGGCCTTGCTGTTCACTGCTGTTTGCCCCTTGCCTGTGCAGCTTCTCATGTACCTCACCTGCACTTTGGACTGGCCACTGGCCTTGCTGTTCACTGCTGTTTGCCCCTTGCCTGTGCAGGATCTCATGCACCTCACCTGCACTTTGGACTGGCCACTGGCCTTGCTGTTCACTGCTGTTTGCCCCTTGCCTGTGCAGCTTCTCATGTACCTCACCTGCACTTTGGACTGGTCACTGGCCTTGCTGTTCACTGCTGTTTGCCCCTTGCCTGTGCAGCTTCTCATGTACCTCACCTGCACTTTGGACTGGCCACTGGCCATGCTGTTCACTGCTGTTTTCCCCTTGCCTGTGCAGGATCTCATGTTCCTCACCTGCACTTTGGACTGGTCACTGGCCTTGCTGTTCACTGCTGCGTGCCCCTTGCCTGTGCAGCTTCTCATGTACCTCACCTGCACTTTGGACTGGCCACTGGCCTTGCTGTTCACTGCTGTTTGCCCCTTGCCTGTGCAGGATCTCATGCACCTCACCTGCACTTTGGACTGGCCACTGGCCTTGCTGTTCACTGCTGTTTGCCCCTTGCCTGTGCAGCTTCTCATGTACCTCACCTGCACTTTGGACTGGCCACTGGCCTTGCTGTTCACTGCTGTTTGCCCCTTGCCTGTGCAGATTCTCATGTACCTCACCTGCACTTTGACGGGCCACTGGCCTTGCTCTTGTCGAAATTTTGCTGCATAACGGTGTGAAATGTAAATAAAATAAAAATGTACTCCTGTTGTCTGCCTTATCAGTGTCCTTGCTAACTAAAGGGTTACTGTGTGGGTATGGTTTACTGTGACACATGCTCTATATGCCACTTCAACATTGCCAATGTCTTGTTTCCTCTGATCATGTTGTTTCAACTTTGGTGTCCAAGACTTGTGCATCTGTGTGTGTGGGCTTAGATTTAGGTGTGTTTGCTGTGGACTGTTTAACTTCCTGGGTGTGTTGTTGTCTGTGTGATGTTTACATTGTTGTTGTGTGTGTTCATGGTGTGTCACTCTTCTCTGTTTGTAACTGGTATGTCTGTTGTACACACACTGCTTGGTGTGCATGCAGTGCTGTGAGTGTATGTTGCCTTGTCCTTGCCTGTTGTGCACCCCTGATGTTTAGCTGTTGTAGCATGTTGATATCTTTGCATGTGCATGTGTTATGTCTGATGTGGCTGTGTGCAGTGTTTGTTTTGTGTTGTCTCATGCAGTTGACAGATGCTCTGTGTGTGGTGTTCTATTTGCCTGTCAGTGTGTGTGTTTTGTTGTTGTGTTTGATTCAGATGTGTGTTGCCATTGTGGTGTGCCTTACTTGTGTGTCTGTCACATGGACTGAGGTCTATTGTAGTTCCTGTGCTTGTTTTATGTGCATCCTTGGTGTTTTCTCCTCTCATATTTGATGTGTCTCTTGTCATTGTTGTGCATGTGCAGGCATGTGGTACACTATGACACAATTTTTAGTTGATGGGTGGTGTGGTATGTCTGTCTGTGTGTCATTGTAGGCCCCTTTCTCCCTGTTTGTCTCCATTATTGTTTTGTGTGGATGCACTTCTTATATGTGTTGTGGTATGTTGTCTGTGCATTTTTCCTGACTGATGAGGTTGTGTACTCCTGTTGTGTCTGTGCTCCCATTGAATTTGCACTGTTTAGCTGCACAGGTCTTGTCTGTTATTGTAGTAGTTCTGTGTGTGTGTTTAGATTGAGTTCTGTGGTTGACTGTTGTTTTTGTGCGTACAGTGGTTCTGCCATCCCTGTGTGTGTGTGTGATGTTTGTGGATACCCCCCAGGGGGTGTGTTTCCTTGTCAGTGTATTGACTGGACATTATTGGCAAGCTTCTGTGTGTTTGCCACTGGTGTTGTGTGCTGCAGGTGTGATGGGTGTGGGGGTTGTGTGGAGGTTCATACTTGTGTTTGACAGTCATGGAGTGTTGCAATGGGCCCTGTGTGTTGTGCTGCTGACATACTCCTGTGATGTATTTGGATGCAGATGTGTGGTTGCTCAGTGTTAGACTTACTACCCTTCCTTTCATCCCTGTGCCTATACATGGGTTGCCTTGCTGTCTCCCTGAGTTGCTGCAGTGAGGTGACTGTGGTTTGACTTCACTCACTGTGTCTGCCATGTGTGATTTGTTGAGCTGGGGTTGTTGTTATATGTTCCTTCCCTTGCATGTGATGTACAGTTTCTTGGTGTTCAGGTCCTTGCCATTCCATTTGTGTGCACCTCACTTTAGGTTTCCTATTTGTTGTCCTCCATTGCTGCTGGCATGTGGTCTGTGTTTGTTTCGGTGTGTCAGTGTGGGGTATGTCTGTGTGACTTGGCAGGCTGTGTGTCCATTGGAGTGTTTGTTCATTGTCTGTGTGTGTTTATTTTGTGCTTGGACTCAGTTTACTTGCCATGAGTGTGGTGTTGTTGTGGTGTGGGTTCCCCTGGCCCTGTGCTTCTACGCTGTGTGTTACTCTGCAGCCACACCTGATGAGGCTGTCTCCCTAGTTGTTTGTTGTGAGGTGCAGTGTGTGTGTTCACCTGGCGGGTTATTGGGCATGTGTGGGCACAGGAGGGTCACGTGGCATGTCCCTTCATGTTGTGGGTGGGCCTAGTGTGTGGAGTGTGGAGGTGTTGCCCTGTGTACTTTGTGCACTGCCCATGCCTTGCGCTGGCCCAGTCTACTACATTGTGCGCATTTTTTAACACGAATTCACCGCTGCGGTCACGTGAGCTGGACATTATTTCGAGATCGCGGACATGGTGACCGGGATGAGGAGGGGTGGACTAGTGGCAGGTAGGACATGTGTGGCTACACCTGTGGTTGTGGTCCTGTCCCCACCAGGGTGTCTGGTGGGGGCAGGGACCTTACATCAGCCACGGGGTTGTGGGTTGTGTTTGTGTGCAGAGTTGTGTGCTCGCGTACCTGCGGCGGCGTCCGTCATGGTCCATGGCTTGCTGGAGGTGTATCATGTACAGCGCCGGGAAGACGTGTAGTGCTGGGTCCATGGCGGTCGGCTCTGGTGTTCTTTTTTGCGCTCCGCTGTGGTGCTTCCGCCTGCTCAGATTGGCCGGTTTCTCCGCTGCAGTGTGCCTGGCTTTTTGGCACATCCTAATTTGTACGGCGGGAGGGACGTCATTCCGCACGGCGGTGGCTCTCGATTGGTTGTCTCCGCCGCGGTGGCGGGCACGTTTTGATGGCGGTCCACGTCGCACAGCGGCGGACGGACAATGGGCTGTGTTTGACCATTGTAATATGGCGGACGGGTGCACCGCTGCTCACGGGCGGAAAACAGCGTTTTATCCCACCGCCAGCATCGCGGAGGTGCATCCGCCAGTCATCGTAATGGACCCCTAAGTTTGTATTTGTTGTCAACGTACTCAATATAGAAGTCAAACTAGAAATGTTGATTTATATTTAAAAAGTGAAAAGGAAAACAATGATAAGTGGCAGTTTGAGTTGGCTATTGATCAAGGTATTTGTAAATACTGTTACAACAAATTAGAAGAAATCAAAATGCCAGCTACAGCAGTATATAACAACTGAGGGTTGCTACCTATTCCTCAGGACCTGGCAGATATAAATGCATATGAGTCTATTCTTATTCAGTCTGTACGTCCATTTCAGGCCATAGTTCATATGGAGCCTAAAACAGGTAAGCTGCTACCAACAGATTTACAGAGAGGTCTGAAATGAAGAGTTGTGTACTTACCTTTATATTTTAAGAAAAACATTGAAACTGTTGGTGTAGACAGGAAGGAAAATGAGCCAGTAGTTATTCTAGTAAATAGGGTACCAACAAAATGTCGAAAAATCTGGCAAGAATTTGTAGATGTTACCAAACTTCAGAAAGCTACATTGTACCTGGTACAGAATAATATTTTTTATAAGAATGTAAATGTTGAGGAAGAAGTAATATGCTTAGAAGATGAATCACTAATGTCGACTGGCCAAATAGAAAAAGTGGGCAAGTCCAGGAGTGAAGAGATTTATGAACATTATACTATACATCCTCCACATTTGAAAGAAATCATAGGAGACAGTATTGAATTATTTCAAGTGAAGGAAGCAAAGGGAACTCCCATGAGTGTATAGGAAATTTTTTTAGAAGCTTGTTGTTTTCCACAGCTATTACCCACTGGAGAAGGTGGACAATTTGATGAGTGAGTTGTACAGATTTCAGCTTCTGAATACCGCTCAACAAGATTGTACTCTGAAGATCCAAGATTTGGACAGGGCATTCAATATATAGTTCATCTTCTGTTTGAAAGTGATTTGTCTACACTTTCATATGCAGTGAACCACATATTAAAAACAGGAGTTCATCTTCAACATGTTTCTGCAAACGAATTCATGGATAAAGTTCAACAAAGAGATGAAAATTTAGAATCTCAGTTAATTAATTTGATGGTGTGTCAATGTGGTACCAATGAATCTTGGTATCATCGTCATGGTGAACTTAAATGCACGTTAAGAAACTTAGGTACACCTACATGGTTTGTAACACTTAACTGTGCTGAATATGCATGGGAAGATTTACTTGAATTTCTTCAAGAAGCAAATTCAAATGTTAAAAACATTGAATTCAAGGCACCTGGAGAAGTCTGTTCCTTGGATCCTGTAAATGTCTGCAGGTATTTTAATCATATGTTTCAAGCAGTGATGTCATTTATCTGCAATAAAAACATTCCACCTCTTGGACAAGTAACTGATTTCTTTTGGCAACTAAATATTGAACAAAATGAAATATATCTACAAATAAAACAACAGGTACAACATGGTTTGCGGCATGAAAAAAAGGAATGCCAATGTTCATCATTTAAACCTATTCTAATGTACATTAAAGGTCAAGCTGGAACAGGAAAAAGTTTCTTAATTAAAGTTTTGACCAGTTATCTACACAAATTACAGAATCACATTTATCTTGTGTTGTAATAGCTCCAACTGGATTAGCAGCACACAACATTAAAGGTATAACTTTACATTGATTACTTATGATACCTGTTGAACATGATAATAAATTGGAATATCAGAAGCTATCTGGAGAAGCTTGTTATGAAGTCTCAAGAGTACTGAAGAAAATGAAACTTTTAATCGTTGATGAGGTGAGCATGGTCTCAAACTTAATGCTTGCCCTTGTACACTTGAGAATGCAACAGATTTTAAAAACATTTAATTGTATTTGGAGACCTACTACAACTTACTCCTATAAAAGGAGAACCTGTTTTTAAGACTCTTCTCCATGATGACACAAGGAAACCTTTGGGAAGTTTTAGGAATGTTAATATTTGAGTACATTTCGAATATAAAGAACTTGTTAAGAATATGCGACAAGCAGGTGATGAAGATTATGGCAATATTCTTAATGACATAAGAATTGGTGTCATGACGGAACATGGAAAACAAGCTTTAGAAAGTCGACTACTAAGGAACTTGTTTACAACTGGAGATACAGCAGCTGAACTAATGTAAAATATGCTTGTAAAAAACAAATCTATAGTTTGTCTAATGCCTACACTGCAAGAGTGTTCTACATTTAATCAACAACTTCTCAGACTGGAAAAACAAGAAATTGTGGAAATTAAAGCTATTGACAAAATTGAACACCAGGGAGTGACTATTGTTCTTATTGAGAAACTACAGGCTAAATTAGATTCTTTGGAAAAGTCTCTATCTAAAACTACAGGATTAGAAAACACTTTACATGTATGTAAAAAATGTAGAGTCATTTTGTGGCGTGATTGAATGTAGACGAAGGGTTAGTAAATGGAGCAATAGAAAAGTTGTTGATTTTGTAAATTTTCAAAATAGAGATGGAATAGAATTTTTGATTATAATATTTGAACAGATTGATGAGGTAAGACAGATTGGGCATTGTGGTGTACGTTTCTTGCTTGTAAAAGACTTGTATGTTCGCAGACTACAGTTTACACTGTCTCTAGCATATGCAGTAACTATTCATAAATCACAAGGTTTAAGTACAGACAGAGCTTTGTAAATATTGGAACTACAGTGTTTAAAGAGGGAAAGGCCTATGTTGCATTGTCTCGAGTAAGAACATTGTCTGGTTTGTATTTGATAGATTTTGATGAGAAAAAGTTTAGTTCTGATGCAAATTGTCTAAGAGAGTACAATTGTTTAAGTAGACTTTATGCTACTGATTTAGGTGAATATCCTATATATGAGAAACGTGTAGTGTTCAAAACAGAAATGTGTCAAACATTCAACTGAGGTTCAAAAAAAGAAAACAATTGTAGAAAAAGTTGAAGGCGTAAAGAAAAAAAAAAGTAGAAAGTGTTGATGACATTGTAGGATACCAATTGGAAAATAGTTCAAGTATCAACTGTTATGCTAATGTGATTCTGAATATTGTCTTTTATCTACAACATCTTCATCATGAAGTCATGGGAAATCGTGAAAAAAGATTCTGTTCTGCACTACATCATGTATTTCAACAGTTGGTAACTGAGAGAAGTAAAATGCATACTGCTTCTGGCGTTCGGCATATTTCACATATATGTGCTGGTTCATTGACATTTACTCTCAACATACAACAAGATGCACAATAATTTCTAATGCTTATGCTTGGAGTATTAGAACATGAAGGAATACACATTGAAAACTTATTTGGACTAAGTTACAGATGGGATCATAAGTGTGAAGAGTGTTCATTTACATCTACCACTCAAATAGAAACAGAACGATTCCTATACTAATCAGTACCAGACTACATATCAGTACCTTATAACAAACTGATAAAATCAGCAAATCAAGATATGAGATGTGCACATTGTAGATCAGAGATGTTGTCTACATTACATATAGAAAGATTTGGAAAATATCTCATTTTAATGCTACAACGTTGTAGAGCAAATGGAAGAAAGTTGCAAAAAAAAATTCACATTTTAAAGGTAGTCAAATATCTATTTCAGGAAGAGCTTTTACAGCAGTGGCTACTATTTTCCAAAATGGACCTACTACAAGAACTGGACACTATACTGTTTGTAGGAGAGTAGGATCTGCTTCACATGGGTACCCCCACTTTTTGCTGATGCTTCACTGTTTTTCGACTTTAGTCTGGCTGGGGCCCTGCTAATCAGAACCCCAGCCTAGCTGCTTCCTCTCTAAAATGGTTTCCATGTGCCCTAGGCACATCTCTGATTGGAATCTGGAGTGCCCTTGTAAGTTCCTAGTATATGGTATACTATGTACCCAGGGCATAGGTACCTCAGAGGCCTGCCAGGGGCTGAAGCATGTATTATGCCACCCTGGAAGGCCAGCCAAAATGACACCACAGGCCTGCTACTGCAGCCTGAGTAAGGTGGTGCATGCACCCTTACAGTGGTATAGGTTACCTATATCACTACCATTGCACACACCTATAAACCTATAAGTCACTCCTATGGCAGGCCTTGACAATCCTGAAGGCAGAGTGCTTGGTTTTATGTGAGAGGGTGCCCCTGCATGAGCAGAGCCCCTCTTCAGCATTCGGAGTACCTCCTCTGATGCTGTTTGCAGTGCAGCCTGACCATATACTCTTAAGTGCATTATATCCTCGCGGTAGAATGCTAACTTTGGACTGGCTGCACCAAAACATGTCGAGTTTGGTGTCAAACATCTTGAAATACTACCCCCCCGCCAGTTCTGGCGGCGGGGGTAGCATTCCACCCTTCTAGAGGGACAGACATGTACCCACCGGCCTACCCGGTAACTTCTTTCCAGAGCCCTGGCATCACAAAATGGATGCCGCTGCCACAGACACGAGTCTGGACTCCTGCTGCTGACCGAAACTCCGGCAGGGGAGGCCTGGACAATAGGTTTCCTGTCCCAGGGAGGTGTAACCACCTCCCCAGACAGGATAGTGTGTATTGGGGCTGGGCGGGAGCACTCTCTGGTGCTTTGAAGTCCTGCACTGGGGGCACATTTGGTGTCCCTGTGCATACCCCAGTTCAAACACACCTCAGCAATCGACAAACTTTGTGGGACAGCTCGAATCCAGCTCCTGGTCATCGTCGACGCCTCCTGGACCTCGTGGCTGTAGAGTCAAGATGACCATCAACCTACCTGAAGCACCCGACATCGGTGGGCATCCGCTCATCGCCTTCCTGGTCACTGGCTAGTGACCCAGACTCTGTCCCCTCTGCTTTCAGGTTCTTCAGATCTTCGATCCACCTTTGGATCCACCCGAACACTTTCGACTTGTCCGCCAGCAGCACTTTGCAGCAGATCGCCATTGAAAACGATGACGAAACCCGACCCCGAAAGACACCTATGCACCCGGCTTCCCTGGGTGAGGTAACTCGAGTACTCCGGTGCTCCCGTGGGTATAGACTCTAGAACGACCCAGTTCTAAAAGGGTTTGCTCCAAGTCCTCCTCTAAGTGTCCCTTTTCTTTAAAATTCCAACCGCCACTTTCCCCATAGAAGTCAACGGCGATTCGCGGCTGTGTTCTCACACTGCACGAGTCCCCCGTGGGTCCCCTGTGTCACTACATTGGGTGGATCCTTGTGGTCCAAGCACTTCTACAGGCTCTAGGCCTAGTGTCTAGCTCAGTCGTGGTTCTTATACCACTTTATTGGTATATGGTTTGGTACGCCCCTAGGGCTCAAACGTGTATTTGTGTTATTACTGTTGATAACTAACTTATAACTTATGTACTTCGAACTCTAGCCTCATAAAGAGACTAGAGGGGTGTGTTTAGCAATAAATACATATATTTTGAATATATACCTGGTGTGGTTCTCTTTCATTTGGTCCCTCAAGAGATTATAGACTGGTAAAACAAGCTGCTTTACATTCCTTCAAGACTTAGCCTGAAGGCTGCTCTCCATAGCTACCACTAGGATAGCTTTCAATAAAGGTTGTCTTTAACCTATCTCCAATAAGGAGTTGTTTGTACTGGTGCAAGGTGCCCACTATAATTAGTGGACAGCATATACCAGGCCAACTTCTCACATTGGTGTGCAGCGTGTGGGATTCCAGCTTGCTATTGTTTTACCAGATAATCTCAATTGAATTGATCAACTGAAAACCACTAAGGGTACCTTAGGTACATATAAATCAAGCTTAGTATACAGTAAGTTCTACTGAACTTAGAGTTGTGTGTTAAGGGATAGCACACCCTTTCTACAACTCAAGAGAGTTTAGTAGGCCACACTAGAGTAGGTAGTGCATACACCACACCTCACTAGTAATGTCTTCAAAGCCAGGACCCAGTGAGTATGATAAACTCCCATTCTTGGAATTGAGAGCATTATGCAATACTAGGAAGCTGAAGGCAGGCAAAAGTGCCAGCACCCAACACCTCAGGGAGGTGTTACTGGCTGATGATCTCAGCAGACCCCTAGGGTCTGAAGGGGTAGGCAGAGAGGGTGGGGCAGAAAATGAGGAAGGGGTCAGGGGTGAAGAAACCCAGCCCCCCCTCTGAAACTGGCCAGGAAGGTGACAATGACCTTGACCTGGAAAACCCAGCTATTCCTGTGGATGAAGGGGAGGATCAGGATGACCTCACCTTTGTCCCCCAGGAAGAGTTGAGAGTGTGCCAAGAAGGGCTAGATCTCCTTCTCAGGAGTCTAACCACTCTGACACCTCAATAGGGACCTCTGTCTCTTCTCATAGGAGAGAATCCTCTCATGACAGGAGAAAGAGACTGATTCAGTATGAGCAAGCCCAGCTTGAGCTCAGAAAACAGCAGTTGGCTATAGACAGGGAGTCCCTAGATCTCTACAAAGAGAGAAAAAGATGGGACTAGAGTCCCATGGTGGCAGCAATTTCCCCAGAGATAGGGAAAGGTCTTATGACCATAGAAACCTGAGCAAGATTGTCCCTCCCTACCAGAGTGGGGATGACATCCACAAATGGATAACTGCACTGGAGAGGGCCTGTAAAGTACAGAGGGTCCCTCAGGAGCAGTGGGCAGCAATCTTGTGGCTCTCCTTTGCAGACAAAGGTAGAGATAAGCTCCTCACTGTTAGAGAGGAGGATGCTGATAATTACACAGTCTTGAAGAGTGCTCTGAGTGATGGGTTTGGCCTAACCACTGAACAATACAGGTTAAAGTTCAGAGATACCCAAAAGCACAGGCTCAAGACTGGGTGGACTTTGTTGATTGTTCTGCCAAGGCTCTGGAAGGTTGGTTATTGGGCAGTAAGGTATGTGACTTCACAGGATTGTACAATCTTATCATGAGGGAGCAGAGTCTTAATAATTGTCAAAATCAGCTGTTGCATCAGCACCTGGTGGACTCTGATCTGACCTCTCCCCAAGAATTGGGAAAGAAGGCAGACAAATGGGTCAGAACCAGGATGAGGCAGAAGGTACAGAACCAAGGTGGTGACCCAAAGAAGCGAGATTCTAAGAACTCTGATAAGGGTGGGGAAAAGGGTAAAGACCAGAAGTCTTCACAAGGCCCCCAAAAATCTTCTTCAGGTGGGGATTCACAGTCTAACAAAGGGAAAGGCCAAAAGAAACCATGGTGCAAGGTCTGTAAGCAAAAGACCCACTGGACCAGTGATTGCACCAAGTCCAAAGACTCTACTCCAGCCCCCACCAATGCCCCTAAGGCACCTGCTCCCCTAGTGCAGTTACAGTTGGTGGTGGGACTACACAAGCCAAGGGTTTAGTAGGGTTGACCCTGGGTAAGGAGATGAGCTCTGACCTAGTCAGAGAACTCACTCAGGCTGTCCTAGTCTGTGATGGAGGCATGGATGTGACCTCCTCTGTGAGTCCCAGTAATCTGGGCAAGTACAGGTAACAGCCCTTAATCAATGGAAAAGAGGCTTTGGCATTTAGGGACACAGGGGCAAGTGTCACCATGGTGACACAAGACCTTGTGAATCCTGGGCAGATTATACTTGGTGAAATGTACCAAGTGACCAATGCTAGCAATGTCAGAACAGACCATACTCTGGCAGTTGTTAACTTCTCCTGGGGAGGGGTAACTGGCCTTAAGAAGGTTGTGGTAAGTGCAGACCTACCAGTTGAATGCTTGCTTGGCAATGATTTAGAAACTTCAGCTTGGGCAGAAGTGGAGCTCAGGACCCATGCAGAAATGCTGGGCATCCCTGCAGATGTGTTTGCTGTGACCAGGTCACAAGCCAAGATGTCTAACACTGAACAGGCCTTGGATTCTGGAATAATGTACCAAGTGCCCTCCAAGAAGAGGAGTAGTAGGGTAAAGGCAGTGCCTTCCCCCTTGGCTCAGAAGGAAGATCAGTCTCTTGAGGGGGATGATCTCAGTCCTGAGGAAGGAACTGTCCCAGAGGAGCTTGAACCTGACCAGGTTGAGTTCTTAGGGACAGGGGCCCTTCCAGGGCAGATCTGAGCAAGGAGCAGCAGAGCTGCCCCTCTCTTGACCCCCTCAGACAGCAAGCTGCTGCTGAGGCTGCTGGGAAAGCTAGTGGTCCACATACAGTGTATTGGGATGATGGACTCTTGTACTCAGAGTGTAGAGACCCCAAGCCTGGTGCCACCAGGAGGTTGGTTATACCTCTGAAGTTCAGGGGCTTCCTATTGACCCTAGCCCATGACATTCCCTTAGCTGGTCACCTGGGCCAGAACAAGACCTGGGACAGAATTGTCCCTCACTTTCACTGGCCCCACATGTCTGAAGACACCAAGGAGTTTTGTCGCTCCTGTGTAACCTGCCAGGCCAGTGACAAGGCAGGTGGCACTACAAAGGCCCCCCTGATACCACTACCTGTGGTGGGGGTTCCCTTTGAAAGGGTGGCGATTGACATTGTTGGTCCCATGGATCCCCAAACAGCATCTGGGCACAGGTTTATCCTGGTGGTAGTGGATAATGCCACCAGGTACCCAGAGGCTATTCCCCTTAGGACCACTACAGCACCTGTGGTGGCAGGAGCCCTCCTGGGAATTTTCTCAAGAGTGGGCTTCCCTAAGGAGGTTGTATCAGACAGGGGTGCTAACTTTATGTCTGGATACTTGAAAGCAATGTGGAAGGAGTGTGGAGTGACTTACAAGTTCACCACACCCTGTCACCCACAATGCAATGGTTTAGTTGAGAGATTCAACAAGACCTTAAAGGGCATGATTAAAGGGCTCCCAGAAAAGCTTAGGCGAAGATGGGACATACTCTTGCCCTGCCTTTTATTTGCATACAGGGAGGTGCCTCAAAAGGGGGTTGGCTACAGCCCTTTTGAACTTTTGTTTGGTCACCCTGTCAGGGGTCCATTGTGCTTGGTGAAGGAAGGATGGGAGTTACCTCTCAACCCCCAAAGCAAGACATAGTGGATTATGTACTTGGTCTCCGCTCCAGGATGGCTGAGTACATGAAAAGGCAACTAAAAACCTTGAGGCTAGCCAGGAACTTCAAAAAGCCTGGCATGACCAAAGGCTGTACTGACTGTTTACCAGCCAGGACAGAAGGTGTGGGTGTTGGAGCCAGTGGCCCCAGCAGCTCTCCAAGACAAATGGAGTGGACCCCATACCATTGTTGAACAGAAGGGTGAGGTTACCTACTTAGTAGACCTGGGAACATCCAGGAGTCCCCACAGGGTTCTCCATGTCAACAGATTAAAACCATATGTGGACAGGGCAGACATGGGCTTGCTCATGGCTACTGATGAGGACAGGAGGAAGAGAGTGACCCACTCCCTGACCTGCTCTCACAGAACCGTGATGATGGGTCAGTGGATGGGGTAGCCTTGGCAGGCAGCCTCACTGCCCAGCAGCAAACTGATTGCAGACAGGTGCTCAATCAGTTCAGGCACATATTCTCACTGACACCCAGTCAGACCACCTGGTGCACTCATGAAGTGGACACTGGGGACAGTCTGCCTATTAAAAATAAGATTTATAGGCAACCTGACCATGTCAGGGACTGTATCAGGACAGAAGTCCAGGAAATGTTGGATTTGGGAGTTATTGAACCCTCAGATAGCCCTTGGGCTAGTCCAGTGGTCCTTGTGCCAAAACTTCACACCAATGGTGGGAAAAGAGAGATGAGGTTTTGTGTGGATGACAGGGGTCTCAATGCAGTCACTAGGACTGATGCCCATCCAATACCTAGGGCAGATGAGCTAATAGACACTTTGGCCTCAGCCAAGTATCTAAGTACATTTGACCTTACAGCTGGCTACTGGCAGATCAGACTAGCTGATGATGCAAAGCCAAAAACAGCATTCTCAACCCCTAGTGGGCATTATCAATTTGTGGTGATGCCCTTTGGTCTGAAGAATGCACCTGCCACTTTTCAGAGGTTGGTGAATACAGTCCTTACAGGTCTGGAAGCCTATAGTGCAGCATATCTAGATGATATTGCTGTCTTTAGCTCCACCTGGGAGGATCACCTGGTCCACCTCAGAAATGTTTTGCAGGCCCTGCAGAAAGCAGGCCTGACTATCAAGGCCACCAAGTGCCAGATAGGGCAGAGTCAGGTTGTGTACCTGGGCCACCTTGTGGGTGGAGGCCAGGTTCAACCCTTGCAGAGCAAGATCCAGACCATCATGGACTGGACTGCTCCAACTACCCAGACTCAGGTGAGAGCCTTTTTAGTCCTGACTGGGTACTATAGGAGATTTGTCAAGGGGTATGGATCAATAGTGACACCCCTGAATGACTTAACTTCCAAGAAAATGCCCAAAAAGGTTCAGTGGACAGTTAGCTGTCAAAAGGCATTTGATGACCTAAAGCAGGCCATGTGCACTGCTCCCATTCTACAGAGTCCTGATTACTCCAAGAAGTTCATTGTCCAAACAGATGCATCTGAATTGGGGGTAGGGGCTGTACTGTCACAATTGAATGATGAAGGTCAGGATCAGCCAGTAGCTTTTATTAGCAGAAGGCTGACCCCTAGAGAGAAACGTTGGTCAGCCATTGAGAGGGAGGCCTTTGCTGTGGTCTGGGCTCTGAAGAAGTTGAGGCCATACTTGTTTGGTACTCACTTCCTTGTTCAAACAGACCATAAGCCCCTCTTATGGCTAAAACAAATGAAGGGTGAAAACCCCAAACTGCTTAGGTGGTCCATTTCCCTACAGGGGATGGACTTCACAGTGGAACATAGACCTGGGAGTAACCATGCCAATGCAGATGGACTCTCTAGGTACTTCCACTTAGAACATGAAGACGTAACTGGGCAAGGTTAGTTTAATGTCCCTAAGTTTGGGGGGGGGGTTGTGTAGGAGAGTAGGATCTGCTTCACATGGGTACCCCCACTTTTTGCTGATGCTTCACTGTTTTTCGACTTTAGTCTGGCTGGGGCCCTGCTAATTAGAACCCCAGCCTAGCTGCTTCCTCTCTAAAATGGTTTCCATGTGCCCTAGGCACATCTCTGATTGGAATCTGGAGTGCCCTTGTAAGTCCCTAGTATATGGTATACTATGTACCCAGGGCATAGGTACCTCAGAGGCCTGCCAGGGGCTGAAGCATGTATTATGCCACCCCTGGAAGGCCAGCCAAAATGACACCACAGGCCTGCTACTGCAGCCTGAGTAAGGTGGTGCATGCACCCCTTACAGTGGTATAGGTTACCTATATCACTACCATTGCACACACCTATAAACCTATAAGTCACTCCTATGACAGGCCTTGACAATCCTGAAGGCAGAGTGCTTGGTTTTTATGTGAGAGGGTGCCCCTGCATGAGCAGAGCCCCTCTGCAGCATTCGGAGTTCCTCCTCTGATGCTGTTTGCAGTGCAGCCTGACCATATACTCTTAAGTGCATTATATCCTCGCGGTAGAATGCTAACTTTGGACTGGCTGCACCAAAACATGTCGAGTTTGGTGTCAAACATCTTGGAATACTACCCCCCCACCAGTTCTGGCGGCGGGGTAGCATTCCACCCTTCTAGAGGGAGAGACATGTACCCACCGGCCTACCCGGTAACTTCTTTCCAGAGCCCTGGCATCACAAAATGGATGCCGCTGCCAAAGACACGAGTCTGGCCTCCTGCTGCTGACCGAAACTCCGGCAGGGGAGGCCTGGACAATAGGTTTCCTGTCCCAGGGAGGTGTAACCACCTCCCCAGACAGGATAGTGTGTATTGGGGCTGGGCGGGAGCACTCTCTGGTGCTTTGAAGTCCTGCACTGGGGGCACATTTGGTGTCCCTGTGCATACCCCAGTTCAAACCGGCTCAGGGGCTTCCAGCCCCTGCTCTGGTGCGAAACTGGACAAAGGGAAAGGGGTGTAACCACCCCTCTGCCCTGACCCTCCCATAGGTGGGTCCCCAGAGTATGTCCAACCCCTAACTTGGTATAAGTATGGGACCCCAGTCCTTAGGACTTTAGATTTACCTGGACGAAACTCTGATACAGAATCCTGGACCTTCGATGCTCTACTTTAAGATTAGAGGACTGAAGAATCTCCCTTGGGGTCAAGGAGTGACTCCCCTGCTTGGCAGGCACCAATTAAGCAATTGTCTGGTCTGCATCGCTGAAGCTCCCGCCGGACGCCGAAGTCTTTGCATCACCAGAGTTGGATTTCCAGACTTCTCCGAGGCTGCCCTGAGTCCCCAGCAAAGCTGAGGCCCGTAGCTGTCGTGGGTAACGTGGAATCGTGACCCCTGGATACCGAGCACATTTGCCAGTGCATCCTCTTCCTGGGGTCCCACGAAGTTGTGCTTTGGGCTCCGAGTAGCCCCCGCCTCCAGCACGGACTGCACCGAAGATCACTGGCCTCCACTCCACGAGTGTCCCGTGAGCCAGCTCTAAGTGCGTCCACTCGAGGCTCCTTTGCGGTTGCTAGTCCGTTGGCTAGTGGGCCCTCCTGAAGGCCAATCTTCTTCTGCTGGAGCTTCCATGATTGCTCTAGGCATGCCCTGACTTACTCTCGCTGGGTGAGTCCCTCAGACCTTGCTGGTCTGCATCAAAGTCCTTCTTCTATTTACACGAGACTTGCCGTTGCCAAGGCTTGTTTGGTCCAATCCGGTCGCCGACACCTCAGCAATCGACAGACGTTGTGGGACAGCTCGAATCCAGCTCCTGGTTGTCGTCGACGCCTCCTGGACCTTGTGGCTGTAGAGTCAAGACAACCGTCAACCTATGTGAAGCACCCGTCATCAGTGGGCATCCGCTCATCGCCTTCCTGGTCACTGGCTAGTGACCCAGACTCTGTCCCCTCTGCTTTCAGGTTCTTCAGATCTTCGATCCACCTTTGGATCCACCCGAACACTTTCGACTTGGCCGCCAGCAGCACTTTGCAGCAGATCGCCATTGAAAACGACGACGAAACCCGACCCCGAAAGACACCTATGCACCCGGCTTCCCTGGGTGAGGTAACTTGAGTACTCCGGTGCTCCCGTGGGTATAGACTCTAGAACGACCCAGTTCTAAAAGGGTTTGCTCCAAGTCCTCCTCTAAGTGTCCCTTTTCTTTAAAATTCCAACCGCGACTTTCCCCATAGAAGTCAACGGCGATTCACGGCTGTGTTCTCACACTGCACACGTCCCCCGTGGGTCCCCTGTGTCACTACCATGGGTGGTTCCTTGTTGTCCAAGCACTTCTACAGGCTCTAGGCCTAGTGTCTAGCTCAGTCGTGGTTCTTATACCACTTTATTGGTATATGGTTTGGTACGCCCCTAGGGCTCAAACGTGTATTTGTGCTATTACTGTTGATAACTAACTTATAACTTATGTACTTCGAACTCTAGCCTCATAAAGAGACTAGAGGGGTGTGTTTAGCAATAATTAAATATATTTTGAATATATACCTGGTGTGGTTCTCTTTAAGGGTGGGCGTAGTTCGCGAAGTAGCGCTACGCGAAGCCACGCAAAGTGCAGTTCGCACTACGCGAGCTACGCGTAGCACTACGCGAACTGCGTAGTGCGCTGTTCGCAATGATTGCACAGTGCCAGATGCTTGTCCGCACTGTGCAATCATTGAAAACGGCATCTTGCACAGTGCGAGCTGTCTTTACTGCTGCTCGAGTAGATTTTTACTCGAGCAGCAGCTTCTCAACGCGGACTGGTAGTTTCTCATCGCGAGCGGTCGCGAGCATACGCGACCACTCGCAATGAGAAACCTGACCTCCCGCGTTGAGAATCTCGCCGGGAGGTTTATTTTCCACGCTCGCGATCGGCAACTTGATGTTGCTGATCGCGAACGAGAAAAAGTCTCGCCGGGATGTCATTTTGCTTGCTCGCGGTCGCCAACTTGACGTTGAGGACCGCGAGCAAGCAAAAAATGACCGCTGCACTACGCTACGCTACGCTACGCGTGTTTGCACTGTGCTACGTGCAATTCGCGTTGTGCGAAGTAGCGCAAACTTCGCAAACTACGCGAGCGTAGCGTAGTGCTTTGCCCAGGGTTAGTTCTCTTTCATTTGGTCACTCAAGAGATTATAGACTGGTAAAACAAGCTGCTTTACATTCCTTCAAGACTTAGCCTGAAGGCTGCTCTCCATAGCTACCACTAGGATAGCTTTCAATAAAGGTTGTCTTTAACCTATCTCCAATAAGGGGTTGTTTGGACTGGTGCAAGGTGCCCACTATAATTAGTGGACAGCATATACCAGGCCAACTTCTCACACAGTTTATTTGAAGTGTACTAAAGGATGGACACTTTGCAATGATGCCCACTTGGAATTCAAAGCTAGATTGCCTAATGAATTACCAAATTCTTATATGTTATTTCTGCAGCCAAAGTTTTTAGTACATCATTCGGCCTTTTGGGGAAGATGTGAAGAGAAAGTAGACAGCACTGGAAACTATTGGTGTTTATAAATAGAGTTTGGATTATTATTTGCCCCAATTGATATTACATTTGGAAAATTGTGTTTAAAAGCAAATAGTTTATATATTTCTTGTCCATTTTGTAGCAGATGTAAATGAGATTATACGTTTTGTGAAATGTATTTTTGATAAATAATAGAGTTAATGTAGATGAAAGAACTGATTAAGAAAATATAGAAAGGAGAACGCTAAGCTACATATATTGATAATAATGTTCTATGCTGATTTGTTTTTCTTTTTACAATCAATTTGATTTTTTTTCCCCGCTGTTTAATGATGATCGTACATTGAAATCACTGTGTATGGTGAAGTTATGTTCAATCTGAGAAAGAGCAAAAAGGGAAATTGAAAATCTTATGTAATTCTAAATTAATTTTGTGTTGTTAAAAAATAATTCTATAATTTCTCTAATATATCATTATTAAATAACATTTCTTCTTTTTCTTCTTTATAGTAGCTACTGTTCAAGCTTGAAAACAGTTTTTAATCTGTTTAGAATATTACTAATGTGAAATAGATTTACTGAATGATGTATCTAAATAACTTGAAAGGTAAGAATACATAATACAATATGCATGATAACCTAGAATTAAATTTTTTTTTTAATTATATGTTATTTGTTTCTAAGATAAATATTGTTTATCCTTTACACTATTTGAAAAGTATCATCATATTTCTGAGGAGCAGTATCACACTTACTTTTTACAAAAGTGCATAAAGTATTAAAAGTCATTTACTCCTCATTATACAGGGCAGGTGTGTATTGAAATCTCTCTCCAAGGACTTTTGAGGTGCATAGTTAGATAACAGATGTCTGCTTTTGTGACTCAATACTCTAGTACAACTGATAAAATTTGTGCACCTATATGATAAATTACATAGTTTTGAAGTTAGAGTCAACAGATGCACAGCATGCTTCAGAATAGATGTAGAAGCCTACACATAATAGAATAAGTCTGTTTCACACCACATGTCCTCTAAATTTTTCTTCAAGAAGGTGTATGTATTAGTTTCCCCTTCTCATACAGGAGAGGTGGGTATTGAAAGTGCTTTTTATTATATTTAAAAATTTGAGAAATTTGAAGAAGGATGTATTTTCTCAATTCAAGAAGTATTTTAAGACATATTATAGAGATAATAGGCTTAAAATGTAAAGGATAGAATCTACTGTACACGGCACAACCCATGCACTCATCCAATCATTCAAACACTATCCTTGCACTCATACATTCACTCAGGCACTATGCATACACCCATCCAATCACCCAAACACTACCAGTGCACCCCTCGTTTAACCCATGTACTACCTATGCACTCAAGGATTTACCCAGGGACTACTCATGCACTTACACAACCAAACAGCCACTATGCATATACTCATCCAATCACCCAGGCACTGCCTATATATTCATTCATTCACCCGGGTGCTATCCATGCACTCATGGAATCACCAAGGCACTGCTCTTGCACTCACCCATTCATGTAGCCACCAACCATGCACTTATCCATTCACTCAGGCACTGTCTATATAGTCATGCAATGATTGAGGCAGTCCCTATGCATTCATCCAATCACACAGACACTACCCATGCACTTACCAAATGAAGAAGGCACTACCCTTACACTAATCCATTTACTCAAGTACTACACATGCACTTATGCAATTACCCAGGCACTACCCATGCACTCATCCAATCTCCCAGGCACTACCCAAGCACTCATCCAAATACCCAGGCACTACAAATACACTCATTAATTCACCCAGGTACTATTCATGCACTCAAAGAATCACCCAGATACTGCTTTTGCACTCAGTGATTCATAAAGCCACTACCCATGCACTCATCAATTCACTCAGGCACTGCCCATCCAGTCATCCAGTGATTGAGGCAGTCCCCATGCATTCATGCAATCACACAGACACTATCCATGCACTCACCAAATGAGATAGGCATTACCCTTACACTAATACATTTACTCAGGCACTACGCTTGCACTTATATAATCACCCAGGCACTACCCATACACTCATCCAAACACCCACGCACTACCCACATACTCATTAATTCCCCCAGGTACTGTCCATGTACTCATAGAATCACCCAGATACTGCTCTTACACTCACCCATTCATCTAGCCACTATCTATGCACTCATCAATTCACTCTGGCACTGCCCATCCAGTCAGGCAGTGATCACAGCAGTCCCCATGCATTCATGCAATCACACAGACAATACCCATGCACTCACCAAATGAGCCAGGCACTACCCTTACACTAATCCATTTTCGCGGGGACAACCCATGCACTTATGCAATCATCCAGGCACCAGCCATGCACTCATTTTTTTAAAATTTTGCATTTCAGCAATATTTGGTTGTATGTTATAATATTTCATTTACAAATAACTGTACCTTATCATTTGAATTAAAGTAAATGAATCTATACTTATATGTTATTTTATTGTAAAAGAACCCGCTGGATTCACGTCCCGTACGCGCATCCAGAAGTTACAATCTATGCGGACATACCGCGACTCCTGAAATTTCTATTAAAAAAAGTTTTAATAACTTTCATTTATTAATATACAAGTTTAGTAACTATCTTAACAAAACTCTAACCTTGAACTTAATATTATTATTGTCTATATATATAAAAAATATAAATGTGAAAAATCACGCTGCAGCCGCGTTTCGTACGTGGATCCAAAAGTAAGGCCCCGCAATGTACAAGGATTTGCATCCGATATGCGACTCCATGTTTATATTTTAAAAATCAAACATTTTAACACTATATATATATATATATATATATATATATATTCACTGAAAAAAACCATAGGTTTTAGGGACAGTTATAGTTACTTGGACATTGCACTCGTAAAAAACCCGTGAAATTCCCCGTTATAGTTAGATTCAGCTAACTATAACTCGCGCCCGCAATGCACTGCTGATGGCGTCACATATTACATCACTCATGACATGGTCAGTGACATCACTGATGACATCACTGATGACATCTCAAATGACATCACTGATGACATCATCACGTGATAATCTGATGCAGCTCCTCACACCCTAATATAACCTTTGATACACCCAATCTAAATTACAGACTGCCATTCGCAAAACTATAGACACTCCAACACCAATAACTACATACCCACTCACTGATTCTTAGGTCTACACACACACATCCACTCACTCACCCGTACAGTCACTCATACTTATGGTCACTCAGTACAGGACTATCATATGCACTCTTACTCCTATATAGACACTCAAACACCGCCACTCATCCAAAGAGGTACTCACACACCTAGTCAGTCATGCAAATAATTAAACACACTGCCATTTACTCACCTATACAGTTATACACACACCAGCTCACTTAATCATACAAATACTAGCACATTGTTACGCTCTTATACAATCACTGATACAAGCACACACTCATCCATACAGCCACTATCACAATCACTCACTCTAAGCTTATAGCTATTTATATACTCCAACACACATATATACTGGCTTTCACATATGTAGTTACTCACACATGTACCACTGGGACATACATTCACTCACTAACACACTCTTACACACACTTACCCACCCATACAGTCTATCACAGATGCACTCTTGAAACCATCCACCCAGTGAATCACCCACTCACACATCTATGCACAGAGTCGCACACACCCCACCCACACAAACACTCAGGCACCCATACAGATACTCAGACAACCAATCAATAACTCATATAGACACTCATGTAGCTATTCACAAACCCATGCAGCCACTTACACAGCAACAGACAGACGGATACAGACATTCACCCAGTTTAGTCACTAACCCATGCATTCAGTAAGATACGTTAAATCACTCACTTATAGAGTCAGTCACGCACCTACTAAATCATCCATACAGACACTTACACACCCACTCATTCTTCAATACGTCTTTTCCTATATATATTAAAAATATTTAAACTTTACAGAAACACACAGTCACTGGATGATGTCATCAGTGATGTCATTTGAGATGTCATCAGTGATGTCATCAGTGATGTCACTGACCATGTCATGAGTGATGTAATATGTGACGTCATCAGCAGTGCATTGCGGGGCGCGAGTTATAGTTAGCTGAACTAACTATAACGGAGGGAATTTCACGGGTTTTTACGAGTGCAATGTCCAAGTAACTATAACTGTCCCTAAAACCTATGGTTTTTCAGTGAATTTCAAAGGTTTTTAAATGCTAATTTGTAACTATAACGTGTCTGAAACCTATGGTTTTTCAGTGAATTTCAAAGGTTTTTAAAATGCTAATTTCTAACTATAACGTGCCTGAAACCTACGGTTTTTCAGTGAATTCCAATGGTTTTGTAAATGACAATTTTTAAAAGTATTAATTGTTATATTAATTTTTTCATACTGATTTACTACATATTTAGAAACAATTTTTTTTTACATATTTTATTTTTTAAATTACATTGTAATTACATTATACATTACATTACAAAAATACTTTCTCAGAATGAATTACTTTAGTTTAAATACTTTGCACATAGGCAATAGACTTTTAAGTACAGTAGTTACAGTTGTTGCAATGGGCAACACATTTTCAAACACAATGCAACATTCAGCTCAATGTGAATTTCTAGTTAAATGCAATTAGTTACTTTATGGATTACTTTTCTAACCACAGGACTGGATCCTAGATTCAGTCCTGGGACATCTCCTGTAAACAGTTGAGTAAAAGCGTTTTGGTTACAGTACTGATTTTTAAGGAATATTATTGTATTTTAAAAGTTGACACTTAGAAACTTTTTCTCATATAGTCACCAATGTTATCCTATGGAAGGAAATTCACTTAGCAGGTAAAAACTGTTATCGTTACTTTTTCTTACTCAGTGTTGGATCCTGGATCCAGCACTGGTGCATCTCCTGTAAACAGTTGAAAGAATGCGTTTAAGTCATACAGGCGATGTTTAAGGAATATTTGTAGTTTGTAAAAATCAACACTTTGAAACTTTTTGCTGAAAACCAGACAATGGATTCCTATGGAAGAAAATATAAGTTACTGGTAAGTACGGTTAAAATTACTTTTCAGGGTCAGTGCTGGGCTAAAGGTGCAGCACTGGGTTTTCTCCTGATAACAGGTGAGTAAGTCGGAATTCGGATTTCGGCTGATTTTAGAGGAATATTTGTATGTTTCAAAAATCAACACTTAGAAACTTTTTCAGCAAAAAGCAGGCAATGATATCCTATGGAAGGAAATTCAAGTTACTGGTAAGAACGGTTAAAATTACTTTTCAGGATTAGTACTGGGCTGAAAGATGCAGCACTGAGGTCTCTCCTGATAACAGGTGAGTAAATCGGAATTCAGTATTTCGGCTGATTTTAGATGAATATTTTAAAGTTCCAAAACTCCACACTTAGAAGAATTTCCAAGTGAAACCAGTCAATGTTAGCCTATGGAAGGAAATTCAAGTTACTGGTAAGTACGGTTAAAATTACTTTTCAGGACCAGTACTGGGCTGAAAGATACAGCACTGAGGTCTCTCCTTATAACAGGTGAGTAAATCGGAATTCGTATTTCGGCTGATTTTAGATGAATATTTTAAAGTTCCAAAACTCCACACTTAGAAGAATTTCCAAGTGAAACCAGTCAATGTTAGCCTATGGAAGGAAATTCAAGTTACTGGTAAGTACGGTTAAAATTACTTTTCAGGACCAGTACTGGGCTGAAAGATACAGCACTGAGGTCTCTCCTGATAACAGGTGAGTAAATCAGAATTCAGTATTTCGGCTGATTTTAGAGGAATATTTGTATGTTTCAAAAATCAACACTTAGAAACTTTTCCAGCAAAAAGCAGGCAATGATATCCTATGCAAGGAAATTCAAGTTACTAGTAAGTACGGTTAAAATTACTTTTCAGGACCAGTACTGGGCTGAAAGATACAGCACTGAGGTCTCTCCTTATAACAGGTGAGTAAATCGGAATTCGTATTTCGGCTGATTTTAGAGGAATATTTGTATGTTTCAAAAATCAACACTTAGAAACTTTTTCAGCAAAAAGCAGGCAATGATATCCTATGGAAGGAAATTCAAGTTACTGGTAAAGTACGGTTAAAATTACTTTTCAGGACCAGTACTGGGCTGAAAGATGCAGCACTGAGGTCTCTCCTTATAACAGGTGAGTACATCGGAATTCGTATTTCGGATGATTTTAGAAGAATATTTGCACAATGGTGAAGGAAGGGGCGGGGCCTGAGGTGACATCTGTGCAAACGCGCCCCGTGGCGCGTTTTAAGTTGGGGGATTAAGTCCCCTTGAATCCTGAGGGTCCCTAGGGGCCAACTAGCCCACCAGGAACCTCCAATATGCGCCAGGGGCTGCGTTGCAGAGACGTGTGAGAGGCCACACCCCTTTTACACTCTCTGCAACGCAGCTCTGTGGCGCTTTCTGGATGTACCTGTTGGGCTGGTTGGCCCCAGAGACCCTCAGGATTGAAGGGATTTAATTCCCCATCTTAAAACGCGCCACGGGGCCTGTTTGCACACATGTCACCTGAAGCCCCGCCCCCTCCCTTCACCACTGTGCAAACACGCCCAGTGGCGCGTTTTAAGTTGGGGGATTAAGTCCCCTTGAATCCTGAGGGTCCCCGAGGTCCAACTAGCCCACCATATACCTCCAAAGCGCCACAGAGCTGCGTTGCAGAGAGGTGTAAAAGGGGCGTGGCCTCTGTACACCTCTCTGCAAGGCAGCCCCTGGCGCATACTGGAGGTTCCTGGTGGGCTAGTTGGCCCCCAGGGACCCCCAGTATTCAAGGGAGTCGTTCCCCCTCTGCAAACGCGCCAGGGGCGCGTTTGCAAGTGGTGAAGGAAGGGGCGGGGCCTGCGGGCCCGATCGTTTTTTTTTTTTTTGTCGCCTGAAGGGGGCTGTGTGCCCCCTTCCTTTTCCTGTTTTTGGGCCCTGGGGACCCCATCCCCCAGGGCCTTACCCCTCTTTGTAATTAAAATTTAAAAAAAAAAACGGGAAGGGGCCGCGTGGCCCCCTTCCCTGGGCCTGTATTGGCCCGGGGACCCCATCCCCGGGGCATGGCCTCTATTTTTAATTTTATTCTTTGGAGGGGGCTGTGTGGCCCCCTCCTCCTGACCATTAAGGCCCCGGGGACCCCATCCCCGGGGCCGGCCATACCCTTTTTATTTTTTAAACTTTGGGGAGGGGGCTGCGTGGCCCCCTCCCGAACCTACTTGCCCGGGGACCCCATCCCCCGGGGCCTGGCCTCTCGTTGGGGACTGTGGGGGGTCCCCAAGCCCCCACAGTCCGCCGGCTCCCCGTGTCCTACGGGAGCCGGCATTGCTTTACACATGGGGAGCAGCTAACATGCTGCTCCCCATGTGGAAAAGCAATCGGCTTGGATATTGGAAGAGAGGCAGGTTTCCTGCTCTCTCTTCCAATATCCAAAGCAGTTTGCAATGACAGGACGGGGCCGCGAGGCTCCCGTCCTGTCATTGCAAGCAACAGTGTCCCGAGGGTAGGCACCCGGGACACTGCAGGAAACCGACCCTGGGGGTGGTGGTCCCCAGGGCCATCAAGGGCTCCAGGAGGGGGCCGCGCGGCCCCCTCCCTTAAATTGCACAGCCCGGGAGGTGGTGGTCCCGGGGCTCTGAGGAGTCCGTAATGGACCCCACATTTATTTTATAAGTGCCCCGGGGAGGTGGTGGTCCCGGGCGTGTGAGGGGCTGGAGCCCCCACACCTTATTTAAATTAAAGAAGCCCCGGGAGGTGGCGGTCCCGGGGGCTGCGGGAGGAGCAGAAGAGCCCTCCCGCACCATTTTCAATAAAGCCCCGGGGGTGGCGGTCCCCGGGGCTTGGAGAGCCTCTGAGGCCCCCACACATAAATTAACCCCCCACCATGCCCCGGGACTTGGGCCACCCGAGGGCAAAATACTGTCGAGCGCGGAGACCGCGCTTCGATTTCCGGCAGGATTCGCGCACCCTGAGCGCATCCTGCCGATTTTTAAAATTTTTTTTTTTTTTGCCCAGGGGGTCCTTGTGGGACCCCTGAGCAAACCTAGAGGTCAGGGTGTTTCTACCCTGCCCCCTTTGTGCGCTTTGCGCACTTGTTTCTGTCCCTCGGTTCTACCGAGGGACAAAATAACTGCCAACACTTCCTGATTTGGAGTGTTGACAGCCAATTAACTTATGCAGCTCGTGATCGGGAGGGTGCGCGAATCCTGCGCGACCATAGATATCACTATCTTTTTACTTTTGATTTTCTCAGCAACTACTGAACGGATTTACACCATTTAACAAAAGGGTTCTTTCTGAACCAAGAACTACCTCTTTGCCAAATTTGGTGTAATTCCGTTCAACAGATCGAGGCTGTAGCCGTGTCTAAAGTTTCCTATGGAAAATTGCATGGGGAAAACGCGTTTTGGGACCCCCTTTTTCTCGGCCCCGGCTTGCGAATCCCCGAGACTTTCAGGGTAGGAGCGGACCGGAGCGGGCCATAAAGTTTGAAAATTTTGCGAAGATACGTCAACCGGCAAGAGAGTTATTTCAAATAGAATGTCGCGGATTTCCTATGGATAATAGGTTGTAACTATAACTATCTACTGGCGACCGCCAGTAGATAATATATATATATATATATATATTTTCGCTCCTCTTTCTTTGGTTTCAAGAAAATCAGCACTCACAGGGGAGCTTGAAGAACTTTATTGTACAGCAGCAAGCAACAAACGCGTTTCGGTGACACCGAAGAAGACAGATCGCCGAAACGCGTTTGTTGCTTGCTACTATACAATAAAGTTCTTCAACGCCCCGTGAGTGCTGATTTTCTTTGAAACCAGAAGAAGAGCGAAATAAATTAATGCGAGTCCACGGCCGCACACACACCCCACCCGAAGTGCTTCACATGGAGGTGGAGTTGGAGCGTGAGATATATATATATATATATGTATATATATATTCACTGAAAAAACTATAGGTTTCAGGGACCTTATAGTTAGTTGGACATTTCACTTGTACAAAACCAGAGAAATTCGTCCGTTATAGTTAGTTGAGCTAACTATAACTCACGCCCTACAATGCACTGCTGATGACGTCACATTTTACATCATTCATGACATGGTCAGTGACATCACTGATGACATCACTGATGACATCTCAAATGACATCACTGATGACATCATCCAGTGACTGTGTGTTTCTGTAAAGTTTAAATATGTTATATATATATATATATATATATATATATATATATATATATATATATATATATATAGCCAAGGTGTATTGAAGTATGAGTGGGTGTATGAATGTCTGAATGGATGATTTAGTATGTGCGTGACTGACTGTATAAGTGAGTGATTAAACGTGTCTTACTGAATGCATGGGTTAGTGAGTAAACTGTGTAAATGTCTGTATAGTCTGTCAGTAGGTGTGTAAGCGGCTGCATGGGTTGGTGAGTAGCTACATGAGTGGCTATATGGGTTATTGATTGGTTGTCTGAGTATCTGTATGGGTGCTTGAGTGTCTGTGTGGGGGTTGGGGGGTGTGTGACTCTGTGCATAGATGTGTGAGTGGGTGATTCAATGGGTGTATGGGTTCAAGACTGCATGTGTGAAGGGCTGTGTGGGTGGGTGAGTGGGTGTATGGGTGTTTTGGTGAGTGAATGGATGTCTCAGTGGTACATGTGTGAGTAACTACATATGTGAAAGGCAGTATATGTGAGTGTTGGAGTATATAAATGACTATCTGAGAGTGAGTGATTGTGAGAGTGGCTGTATGGATGAGTGTGTGCTTGTATCAGTGATTGTATAAGAGAGTAAGTATGTGTTAGTATCTGTAAGAATAAGTGAGGTGGTGTGTGTATAACTGTATAGGTGAGTAAATGGGAGTGTGATTGATTCTTTGCATGACTGACTAGGTGTGTGAGTAACTCTATGGATGAGTGGTGGTGTGTGAGTATCTGTATAGGTGTATGAGTGCATATCATAGTTCTGTATTGATGAGTGACTGCATGTATGAGTGACTGTATGGGTGAATGAGTGGACGTGTGTATAGACCTAGGAATCAGTGAGTGGGTATGTAGTAACTGGTATTGGTGTGTTTATGGTTTCGAAAATGGTAGTCTGTATTTTAGAGTGGGTGTATCAAAGTTTATATTAGGGTGTGAGGAGGTGCATCAGACTAGCACATGGATGATGTCATTAGTGATGTCATCAGTGATGTCATTTGAGATGTCATCAGTGATGTCACTGACCATGTCATGAATGATGTAATATGTGACGTCATCAGCAGTGCATTGTGGGGGCACGAGTTATAGTTAGCTCAACTAACTATAACGGACAAATTTCTCTAGTTTTGTACGAGTGAAATGTCCAACTAACTATAATGTCCCTGAAACCTAAGGTTTTTTCAGTGAATTTCTATGGTTTTTTTAAATGCTAATTTCTAACTATAACGTCCCTGAAACCTATGGTTTTTTAGTGAATTTCTATGGTTTTTTTAAATGCTAATTTCTAACTATAACATCCCTGAAACCTAAGGTTTTTTCAGTGAATTTCAAAGGTTTTTTAAATGCTAAATTATATCTATAACGTCCCTAAAACCTATGGTTTTTTCAGTGAATTTCAAAGGTTTTTTAAATGCTAATTTCTAACTATAACATAGCAGTCGCGTTGGCAGAGTGGTGGCGAAAAGTGAGCGTGGTCTCTGAACACCTCTTAGCAATCCCACTGTGTGGGATATACTGGAGGTAACAGGAGGGGTAGTTAGACCCCAACATCAACCTTGGGGCCAACTACCCCTCCTATTACCTCCAGTAAGTCCCACACAGCAGGATTGCTAACTTCTCATGCTAGGCCATGCCCCCTTTCTCCACCACTCTGCAAACGCGCCCCCTGGCGTGTTATAAGTTGGGGAATTAATTCCCCTTGAATACTGAGGGTCCCCGGGGGCCAACTTGCCCACCAGGTACCTCCAGTAAGCGCCACAGAGCTCGATTGCAGAGAGGTGGACACAGGCCACGCCCCCTTTCTCCACCACTCTGCAAACGTGCCCCCTGGCGCGTTCAAAGTTGGGGGATTAAGTCCCCTTGAATACTGAGGGTCTCTGGGGGCCAACTAGCCCACCAGGTACCTCGAGTAAGCGCCACACAGCTGGATTGCAGAGAGGTGGTCCAAGGCCACACCCCCTTTTTACACCACTGTGCAAACGCGCCTCTTGGCGCACTGCTGCTTGGGGGATGAAGTCCACTTGTGTCCTGAGGTCCTCAGGAAACAAGAGGACCTCATCACCCCACCACCAGTGCGCCAAGAGGCACTTTTGCAGAGTGGTGTAAAAAGGGGGCGTGGCCTCCAACCACCTCTCTGCAATCCAGCTCTGTGGCACAAACTGGAGGTACCTGGTGGGCTAGTTGGCCCCCAGGGACCCTCAGTATTCAAGGGGACTTAATTCCCCAACTTAGAGCGCGCCAGGGGGCGCGTTTGCAGAGTGGTGCAGGGAGGGGGCGGGGCCTCCGGCGAGATGCCGGCTTTTCTTTGTTTTAAATATTTGGAGAAGGGGGGCTGTGTGGCCCCCCTTCTTTTACAATTTTTTGGGCCCTGGGGACCCCATCCCTCAGGGCCTGAGCATTTAAAAATAAAAATTAAAAAAAACGGGAAGGGGGACGCGTGGCCTCCCTTCCCTGGGCCGCTATTGGCCTATTATTAAAAAAATTTGGAGGGAGGGCACATGGCCCCCCTCCTGAGGCCTATAATGGCCCTGGGACCCCATCCCCTGGGGCATTGCCTCGTTTTTTTTTTTTTTTAAATAAAATTGTTACGGGAGGGGGGGCCGCGTGGCCCCATGCCCCTGGCCACTTCTGGCCCTGGGGACCCCATCCCTGGGGCCATGTCCCAGGGGTGGGCACCCCGGGACATTGCAGAGCCGGCCCTGGGGGTGGCGGTCCCCAGGGCCATCAAGGGCTCCTCGAGGGGGGCCGCATGGCCCCCCTCCCTTAATTTACATAGCCCCGGGGAGGTGGTGGTCCCCGGAGCCGGGGGTCTGCTACGGAACGCCGCATTTCTAAGAGTATGTGCCCAGGGGAGGTGGTGGTCCCCGGGGCGTGTGGGGGTCTCTTGCCCCACCACACATCTTTTTAATAATTAAGAAAAAGAGCTCCGGGGAGGTGGTGGTTCCCGGGGCTGCGGGGGGCCACGTGCCTCCTGCATACAATATAATAAGCCCCGGGTAGGTGGTGGTCCCTGGGGCGTGTGGGGGGGCTCTTGCCCCCCCACACATCTTTTTAATAATTAAGAAAAAGAGCCCCAGGGAGGTGGCGGTCCCTGGGGCTGCGGGAGGGCCGCGTGCCCCCGCATACAATGTAATAAGCCCCGGAGACGAGGCAGTCCCCGGGGCTGTGGGGGCCCCCACGGGCCACCACCTCATTATTTAATATTGCCCCCTATTGCCCCTGGGACCTGGCTCACCGGGGGCTTTTTTACTAACGGAAGCGCAGGAGCCCGAGCTTCATTTTATTTTTATTTTCGGCAGGATTCGCGCAACCAGTGTGAATTCTGCTGATTAATTTTTTTTTAAATGCTTTTTTTGGCCCTGGGGGTCCCTGTGGGATCCCCTGAGCAGGCCCAGGGGGTCAGGGTGTTTCTACCCTGCCCCCTTTTCTTGTTTTGCACCTTTTTTTCTGTTTTCTTGTGACTCGGTTACCGAGTCACATGATGGCTGCCAACACATTCTGGTTTAGAGTGTTGGCAGCCAATCAGAGTGCAGCTCGTGCCCGGAAGGAGTCGTAACTCCTCCTCGGTGCTCAGATATTGTTATTTTTCTTTCTCTAATTTCTCAGGAACTACTGAATGGATTTACACTATTTAAAAAAGGGCTCTTTCTGAACCAAGGGCTACCTTTTTGCCAAATTTGGTGTAATTCCGTTCATCAGTTCGGGCTGTAGCTTTGTCTAAATTTTCCTATGGAAATTAACATGAGGAAAATGTGTTTTGGGACCCCCCTTTTTTCTCGGCCCCCGCTTGACGAATCATACTGAAACTTACAAAACAGGAGCTGACCAGAGCGCCCCACCAGTTTTTAAAATTTCACGAAGATTCTTAAAATGGCGCCAAAGATATTGGCAAAAGAAAAAACGCTTTTGAATAGAAACGAGGTCCTAACTATAACTACCTACTGGCGGCCACCAGTAGGTGATATATATATTTATATTCACTGAAAAATCCACAGGTTTCAGGGACGTTATAGTTAGTTGGACATTTCACTCGTACTAAACCAGAGAAATTCGGCCGTTATAGTTAGTTGAGCTATCTATAACTTGCGCCCCCGCAATGCACTGCTGATAACATCACATATTACATCACTCATGACATGGTCAGTGACATCACTGATGACATCACTGATGACATCTCAAATGACATCACTGATGACATCAATGATGACATCATCCAGTGACTGTGTGTTTCTGTAAAGTTTAAATATGTTTTATATATATATATAGGCCAAGGTGTATTGAAGAATGAGTGAGTGTATGAGTGTCTGAATGGATGATTTAGTAGGTGCATGACTGACTATATAAGTTACTGATTAAACGTGTCTTACTGAATCAATCAATCAATCAATCAATCATGTCACTTATAAAGCGCACTACATACCCGCGAGGGTCTCAAGGCGCTGGGGGAAGAGGGGGGTGGTGCTGCTACTGATCGAAGAGCCAGGTCTTGAGGAGTCTTCTGAAGGCCAGTAGGTCTTGGGTCTGTCGGAGGTTGGTGGGGAGGGTGTTCCAGGTCTTGGCGGCGAGGTGGGAGAAGGATCTGCCGCCGGCGGTCGTTTTCCGGATGCAGGGGACTGTGGCGAGGCGAGACTGGTCGAGCGGAGCTGGCGGGTGGGGAGTGTAGAAGCTGAGTCGTCTGTTGAGGTAGGCTGGTCCGGAGTTGTGGAGTGCTTTGTGTGCGTGGGTGAGGAGCTTGAAGGTTATCCTCTTGTTGACAGGGAGCCAGTGCAGGTCTCTCAGGTGGGGTGTGATGTGGCTGCGTCGGGGGATGTCGAGGATAAGACGTGCAGAGGCGTTCTGGATGCGTTGCAGCCGTCTCAGGAGCTTAGCCGTCGTTCCTGCGTAGAGGCGTTTCCGTAGTCCAGCCTGCTGGTGACGAGGGCCTGGGTGACTGTTTTCTTGTTTCGGTGGGGATCCACTTGAAGATCCTGCGGAGCATTCGGAGGATGTTGAAGCAGGATGAGGAAGCGGCGTTGACCTGCTTAGTCATGGAGAGGGTGGGGTCGAGGATGACCCCTAGGTTGCGTGCGTGGTCGGTGGGTGGCGGGGCTGTTCCCAGTGATGTTGGCCACCAGGAGTCATCCCAGGCTGAAGGGTTGGAACCAAGGATGAGGACCTCTGTCTTGTCCGAGTTCAGCTTCAGGCAGCTGGTCCTCATCCATTCGGCGACGGCCTTCATTCCTTCGTGGAGGTGGGCTTTGGCGGTGTGAGGGTCTTTGGTGAGGAGAGGATCAGCTGGGTGTCGTCGGCGTAGGAGATGATGTTGAGGTTGTGCTGTCGGGCGACGTGGGTGAGGGGTGCCATGTAGATGTTGAACAGCGTTGGGCTGAGGAGGAGCCATGGGGTGCGCCGCAGATGATCTTGGTGGCCTTGGATTGGAAGGGGCGAGGCGGACGCTTTGTGTTCTGCCGGAAAGGAAGGATGTGGTCCAGTCCAGGGCCTTCTCTTGGATCCCGGCGTCGTGAAGGCGTGTTCGTAGTGTGTGGTGGCAGACCGTGTCGAAGGCGGCTGATAGGTCCAGGAGGATGAGGGCTGCTGTTTCTCCGTTGTCTAGCAGGGTCCTGATGTCATCGGTGGCGGCGATGAGGGTGGTTTCGGTGCTGTGGTTGCTGCGGAAGCCGGACTGGGAAGGGTCCAGGATGTTGTTCTCCTCGAGGTAGCGGGTCAGTTGTTTGTTGACGATTTTCTCGGTGACCTTCGCGGGGAGCGGGAGCAGAGAGATGGGTCGGAAGTTCTTGAGGTCCTTGGGGTCTGCCTTGGGTTTCTTGAGTAAGGCGGTGATCTCGGCGTGCTTCCAGCTTTCCGGGAAGGTTGCTGTCTCGAAGGAGATGTTGATTATTTTCCGGAGATGGGGCGCGATGGCTGTACTGGCTTTGTTGAAGATGTGGTGAGGGCACGGGTCTAGCGGTGAACCGGTGTGGATGGTGTTCATGATCTCGCTGGTGTCCTCGTCGTTGATGTTGGTCCAGGAGAGCAGGCGGTTGGTGGTTGTGGGGGCAGTGGTCTCGGTGGTTGCCGGGGCGGTCGTGGTGTTGAAGCTGTCGTGGATGTCGGCGATTTTGCGGTGGAAGAAGGTGGCCAGTGAGTCGCACAGGTCTCGCGACGGCTGGATGTCATTGGTGTTGGAGCTGGGGTTGGAGAGTTCCTTCACGATGTTGAAGAGGTCTTTGCTGTTGTGTGCGTTGTTGTCTAGGCGGTCTTTGAGTGAGGCCCTTTTGGCGGATCTGATGAGGTGATGGTGACTGCGGGTGGCGCTCTTGTGGGCGGCGTAGCTGTCCGCTGTCCGTTCGTGGAGCCAGATCTTCTCCAGTTTTCGGCATGTTCGTTTGGAGGCCTGGAGGTCTTCGGTGGACCAGGTGGCTTTCTTGCTGGTGTGGCTGTTGGGCGGATTCTTGAGCGGGGCGAGGGTGTTGGCGCAGTCGTCGATCCACTGTCTGAGGTTGCGGGCGGCGGTGTCGGGGTTGGAGGGTTCGGCGGGTGGGCTCAGGGCGAGGTTGTGGTTAGCTGGTCTTCCGTGACTCTGCTCCAGCAGCGGCGAGGCATTTGTTTGGTGCGGTGGTGCGTGGTGGGCTTCCTGTAGGTGAAGTGGATGCAGTGGTGGTCAGTCCAGTGGGGTTCGGAGGTGTGGTTGAAGGAGACGTGTGGGCTTGCGGAAAAGATGGAGTCGAGCGTGTGGCCGGCGGCATGGGTGGGTGTAGTCACGAGCTGTCTGAGTCCGAGGGTGGTGAGGTTGTCGATCAGAGTGGTGGAGTTGGTGTCCTTGTTGTTCTCGAGGTGGAAGTTCAGGTCCCCGAGGAGGATGTAGTCCGTGGAGGCGATGGCGTGTGTGCTGACGAAGTCAGCGATGGGGATCGCTGAACTGTGGTCGGGGTCCGGGGGTCTGTAGATGAGGGTTCCTCTGAGGGTGGTGTTGGGATCGGTGTGGATCTGGAAGTGCATGTGTTCGGCGGTGCTGAGGGTGTCGTCGGTGTTGGTTGAGACTCTGAGGGTGTTCCGGTGGACGATGGCGATGCCTCCTCCGACTCCGTTGGTGCGGTCCCTGCGGGTGATCTTGTATCCGTCCGGGATGGCAATGGCGATGTCGGGGGCTGAAGCGGGATTCAGCCAGGTCTCCATCAGGAATGCGACGTCTGGGGAGGTTGAGTCGAGAAGGTCCCAGAGTTCGATGGCGTGTTTGCGGGCGGAGCGGGTGTTGAGGAGGATGCATCTGAGGTAGTTGGGTTCTTTCCTGGGCGGTGGTTTGGCGGGGCGGGTGCTGGCGAAGCTGCAGTTCCGGCAGGTGAAGGGCCCTTGGGTGCGCTTCGGGGTGGCCTGGTAGCAGGCGTGATCTTTTCCGGGGTTGAGTGCGTGGAGGGTGCTGGCGTCGTATCGGCGTCTGTTGATGTGGCGGGCGCGGGGGATGCCCGGACCAGGGGGTCTGCCGCCGGGCGCGGTCACGGCGCGGACGGGCGCAGCGCCAGCGGCGCAGCCGCGCAGCGGCTGCCATAAATGGGGAGGTGGGAGGGAGGAGCAGGGAATGGGGCAGCGAATGGGCAGTGAGGGGCGGGCCGCAGGGCGCAGCGGCGGGAAACAGCCACAGAAGGGAAAACGAGCACAATCAGGGCATCAAGGGGCACAGAAAGGAAAAAACTAGCACAATGAGGGGCAGCAAGGGGGCACAGAAAGGAAAAACGAGCACAATCAGGGGCAGCAAGGGGGGCACAGAAAGGAAAAAACGAGCACAATCAGGGGCAGCAAGGGGGCACAGAAAGGAAAAAGCGAGCCCAATCAGGGGCAGCAAGGGGGCACAGAAAGGAAAAGCGAGCACAATCAGGGGCAGCAAGGGGGGCACAGAAAGGAAAAGCGAGCACAATCAGGGGCAGCAAGGGGGCACAGAAAGGAAAAAACGAGCACAATCAGGGCATCAAGGGGGCACAGAAAGGAAAAAACTAGCACAATGAGGGGCAGCAAGGGGGCACAGAAAGGAAAAGCGAGCACAATCAGGGGCAGCAAGGGGGCACAGAAAGGAAAAAACGAGCACAATCAGGGGCAGCAAGGGGGCACAGAAAGGAAAAGCGAGGCACAATCAGGGGCAGCAAGGGGGGCACAGAAAGGAAAAGCAGGCACAATCAGGGGCAGCAAGGGGGCACAGAAAGGAAAAACGAGCACAATCAGGGGCAGCAAGGGGGCACAGAAAGGAAAAGCAGGCACAATCAGGGGCAGCAAGGGGGGCACAGAAAGGAAAAGCGAGGCACAATCAGGGGCAGCAAGGGGGGCACAGAAAGGAAAAAGCGAGCACAATCAGGGGCAGCAAGGGGGCACAGAAAGGTAAAATGAGCACAATCAGGGGAGCAAGGGGGGCACAGAAGGAAAAAACGAGCACAATCTATGGCAGCAAGGGGGCACAGAAAGGAAAAACGAGGCACAATCAGGGGCAGCAAGGGGGCACAGAAAGGAAAAAATGAGCACAATCAGGGGCAGCAAGGGGGCACAGAAAGGAAAAAAAGCGAGCACAATCCAGGGGCAGCAAGGGGGGCACAGAAAGGAAAAAACGAGCACAATCAGGGGCAGCAAGGGGGCACAGAAAGGAAAAGCGAGCACAATCAGGGGCAGCAGCAGGGCACACAGACGGAGCTGTGTGGTGGGGGAGCGACCTACCAGTCAAGGTCAGGGTTAGTGACTAAACTGTGTGAATGTTTGTATCTGTCTGTCTGTTGGTGTGTAAGCAGCTGCATGGGTTGGTGAGTAGCTAGATGAGTGTCTATATGGTTATTGATTGGTTGTCTGAGTATCTGTATGGGTGCCTGAGTGTCTGTGTGGGTGGGTGGAGTGTGTGTAACTCCCTGCATGGATGTGTGAGTGGGTGCTTCACTGGGTGTATGGGTTCAAGAGTGCATCTTTGAGGGACTGTATGGGTGGGTGAGTATGTGTATGGCTGTGTTGGTGAGTGAATGGATGTCTCAGTGGTACATGTGTGAGTAACTACATATGTGAAAGGCAGTATTTGTGAGTGTTGGAGTATATAAGTGACTGTATATGAGAGTGAGTGATTGTGAGAGTAGCTGTATGGATGAGTGTGTGCTTGTGTCAGTGATTGTATAAGAGAGTAAGTATGTGTTAGTATCTGTATAAATAAAGTGAGGTGGTGTGTGTATAACTGTGTAGGTGAGTAAATGGGAGTGTGATTGATTCTTTGCATGACTGACTAGCTGAGTGAGTAACTCTATGGGTGAGTGGCGGGGTGTGAGTGTCTGTATGGGTATATGAGTGCATATGATAGTGGCTGAATTGATGAGCGACTGCATGTATGAGTGACTGTATGGATGAGGCAGTGGATGTGTGTGTAGACCTAGGAATCAGTGAGTGGGTATATAGTAACTGGTATTGGTGTGTCTATGGTTTCGAGAATGGCTGTCTGTATTTTAGAGTGGGTGTATCAAAGGTTATATTAGGCTGTGAGGAGGTGCATCTATCAAAGGTTATATTAGGCTGTGAGGAGGTGCATCAGAGGATCACGTGGATGATGTCATCAGTGATGTCATTTGAGATGTCATCAGTGATGTCACTGACCATGTCATGAGTGATGTAATATGTGATGCGGGGGCATGAGTTATAGTTAGCTCAACTAACTATAACAGCCAAATTTCTCTGGTTTTGTATGAGTGAAATGTCCAACTAACTATAACGTCCCTGAAACCTGTGTTTTTTTCAGTGAATTTCTATGTTTTTTTTAAATGCTAATTTCTAACTATAACGTCCCTGAAACCTATGGTTTTTTCAGTGAATTTCAAAGGTTTTTTAAATGATAATTTCTAACTATAACGTCCCAGAAATCTATGGTTTTTTCAGTGAATTTCAAAGGTTTGTTAAATAGTAATTTCTAACTATGCCTATATAGGTAGAACATGTGCAGAAAGAGGAAGAAAGGAGCAGAAAGAAGCAAGAGAAATGCAGAAAGAGGCAACAGAAGTCCAGAAAGAGGAAGAAAGGTACCGAAAGAAGCAAGAGATATGCAGAAAGAACCAACAGAGGTGCAGGAAGAGGCCTTGTTGCAAAGTCAACCTGTGCTTGGGTACCCCCCCCAACTTTTTGCTGACTGGTACTGATGGTAACTGACTCTGACTGACCCTGGGCTCTGCCTAACCAGGCCCGGAGCCAGTGCTATGCTGAAAGACACTTGGAATACAGTGAAAACACCTACATACACTAGGGTACACTATGGGTTCGGGTACCCCTGTGATTGGCATGACCTCCCCTGTAAGGCCCTACTACATAATAGGGCAGGGGGATTAAACTACCTCTAAGTCCCTAGCATATAATAGGGCATGGCAGTTTAGAGACCAGCAGCCCTTTTCTGCATTTGCATGTGTGCACTGCTAAGCCCGAGGTCAGATTAAAAGTAGCCCTGTGTGTGCAAGAGAGGTGCAGAAAGAGGCAAGAGATGTGCAGAAAGAGGGAAGAAGGGTACATAAAGAGGCAAGAGAGGTGCAGAAAGAAGCAAGAGAGGTTCAGAAAGAAGCAAGAGAAGAACAGAAAGAAGCAACAGAGGTGCAGAAAGAGGCAAGAAAAGTTCAGAAAGAGACAAAAGAGGTACAGAAACAGGCAGAAGAGGTGCAGAAAGAGGGAACAGGGGTGCAGAAACAGAGAAGAGGGGTGCCGAAAGAGGTAAGAGGGCTGCAGAAATTTGCAAGAGAGGTGCAGAAAGAAGCAAGAGCAGTGCAATAAGAAACAACAGAGGTGCAGAAGGAGGCAAGAGGGGTACAGAAAGAGGCAAAAGAAGAGCAGAAACAAGCAAAAGAGATGCAGAAAGAGGCTAGAGGGGTGCAGAAAGAGGCAAGAAAGGTACAGAAAGAGGGAACAGGAGTGCACAAAGGGGGAAGAAGGGTGCACACAGAGGCAAGAGAGGTACAGAAAGAACCAACAGAGGTGCAGAAAGAGGCAAGAGGGGTGCAGAAATGTACAAAAGAGTAGCAGATAGAAGCAAGAGCAGTGCAGAAAGAACCGACAGAGGTGCAGAAAGAGGCAAGAGGGGTGCAGAAAGAGGCAAAAGGGGTGCAGAAAGAGGCAAGAGAAGTGCAGAAAAAAGCAAAAGAGGTGCAGAAAGAGGCAAGAGGGGTGCAGAAAGAGGCAAGAGAGGAGCAGAAAGAGGCAAGAGAGGTACACAAAGAGGGACGAGGGGTGCAGAAATTTGCAAGAGAGGTGCAGAAAGAAGCAAGAGCAATGCAGTAAGAAACAACAGAGATACAGAAGGAGGCAAGAGGGGTGCAGAAAGAGGCAAGAGCAGTGCATAAAGAACCAAGAGCCGTGCAGGAAATGTGAAGAAGGGTGCAGAAAGAGGCACGAGGGGTGCAGAAAGAAGGAAGAGAAGTGCAGAAAGAAGCAACAGAGGTGTAGAAAGAGGCAAGAGAGGTGCTGAAACAGGCAAGAGAAGTGCAGAAAGAGGCAAGAGAATTGCTGAAAGAAGCAAAAGAGGTGTAGAAAGAAGCAAGAGAAGTGCAGAAAGAGGCAATTGAGATGCAGAAAGAGGCCAGAAAGGTGCAGAAAGAGGGAAGACGAGTGCAGAAAGAGACAACAAGGGTGCCAAAAGAAGCAAGAAATATGCAGAAAAAAGCATGGGAAGTGCAGAATGAAGCAACAGGGGTGCAGAAAGAGGCAAGAGAAGTGCAGAAAGAAGCAAGAGAGGTGCAGAAGGAGGCAAGAGAACTGCAGAAAGAGGCAAGAGAGTTGCAGAAACAGGCAAAAGAGGTACAGAAAGAGGGAACAGGAGTGCAGACAGAGGCAAGAGAGGTGCAGAAACAGGTGAGAGGGGTGCAGAAAGAGGCAAGAGGGGTGCAGATGTTTGCAAGAGAGGTGCAGAAAGAAGCAAGAGCAGTGCAAAAGAACCAACAGAGGTGCAAAAAGATGCAAGTGAGGTACAGAAGGAGGCAAGAGAACTGCCAAAAGAGGCAAGAAAATTGTAGAAACAGGCAAAAGGGGTACAGAAAGATGGAACAGGTGGGCAGACTGAGGCAAGAGAGGCCAGAAACAGGGAAGATGGTTGCAGAAATAGGCAAGAGGGATGTAGAAAATTGGAACAGAGGTACAGAAAGAAGCAAGAGCAGTGCAGAAAGAACCAACAGAGGTACAGAAAGAGGAAAGAGGGGTACAGAAAGAGGCCAGTGAAGTGCAGAACAAAGCAAACGAGGTGCAGAAAGAACCAACAGAGGTACAAATAGAGGCAAGAGGAGTGCAGAAAGGGGTAAGAGAGGTGCACAAAGAGACAAGAGGGGTACAGAAAGAGGCAGGAGGGGTGCAGAAAGAAGGAAGAGAACTGCAGAAAGAAGCAACAGAGGTGCTGAAAGAGGCACATAGGGTGCAGAAAGAGACAAGAGAGGTGCAGAAAGAGGGAAGAGAGGTGTAGAAAGAGGCAAGAGAGTTGCACAAAGAGGGAAGAGGGGTGCAGAAAGAAGCAAGTGAGGTACAGAAACAGGCAAGAGAAGTGTTGAAAGAGGCAACAGAGGTGCAGAAGGAGGCAAGAGAACTGCAGAAAGAGGCAAGAGAGTTGCAGAAACAGGCAAGTGAGGTGCAGAAGGAGGCAAGAGAACTGCAGAAATAGGCAAAAGAGGCAAGTGAGGTGCAGAAAGAAGCAAGATAAGTGCAGAAAGAAGCAAGAGAAGTGCAGAAAGGGGGAAGAGGGGTAGAGAAAGAGGCATGAGAAGTGCAGAAAGAATCCACAGACATGCAGACAGGGGGAAGGGGTAGAGAAAGAGGCAAGAGGGGTGCACAAAGAAGCAAGAGAGGTGCAGAAATAAATAAAAGAAGTACAGAAAGAAGGAACAGAGGTGCAGAAAGAGGCAAAAGGGGTGCAGAAAAAGGTAAGAGGGGTGCAGAAAGAGGCAAGAGAGGTGCAGAAAGAGGGAAGAAGGGTGCAGAAAGAGGCATGAGGAGTACAGAAAGAAGCAAGTGAGGTGCAGAAAGAGGCAACAGAGGTGCAGAAAGAGGCAAGAGAGGTGCAGAAAGTAGAAGAGATGAGCAGAAAGAGGCAAGAGAAGTGCAGAAAAAGAAAGAAATGTGCAGAAAGAAGCAACAGAAATGCAGAAAGAGGCAAGAGAGGCGCAGAAAGAAGCAAGAGTGGCTTGCACACCATTAGTACCAATTTAACACCCACATTTAGCAATAAGTAACAGGTGACCATTCTAGGTTTACAAAAGGCCTTCCACCATGCTGTAAGACTTGTCGCTGCATTTTTGGTAACGTTTGAGCCGTTTGAGCTAGAAACAAGGCTTTTTTTTGTTCAAATCTGCAGATTAGGGAGCAGATGATGGATTATGTGGCTAATGCAGCAAATGTATAATTGTGCGAAAGTTGGTGCAGCCAAACAGTCGCATAATTCCAGTGGCCCTGCTCATACCTCTGACTAGGTCCACAAGTGCTCCTCAGTGATTCCTTCTTTTTTTTGTCTCACTGAGTTCATAGTTTAGCTTCTATGGAAATGAGGAAGACTAAACCTGAGGTTACCACTCCACAACACAGACTACCATACCACATAATTACTCTCCATAAAACATAATCCCACTCTACATAAATCCTATACACTAAATACCACATACTTTCTATCCACATAATTTCACTGCACAACATACCACATAATTCCACTACACACAACGTACATCCACTCCACTCCAAAAAACATTAGTAAAAAACGTTTACATTTACAACGCCTATAGCTCTAACTCTCGCAAATGCGAAATCTATTACATTGCAAATGCTTCTTTAAATAGTAGTCGCTTTTGCCGAGTGGTGGAGAAAGGGTGCTGGGCCTCTGACCAGCGCTCAGGATTTCTACTGCGTAGGACTTAGAGGAGGTGCCAGGAGCGCTTCTTGGCCCCCAAAGTTCCTCAGGAGTAAAGTGGACTTCATCCCCCATCCTGTAGTTTGCCAGGAGGCGTGTTTGCAGAGTGGTGGAGAAAGAGGGGCATGGCCTCCAAAGACGTCTTAGCAATCCCACTGTCTGGGACTTACTGGAGGTAACAAGAGGGGTAGTTGGCCCCCAAGGACATCCTTGGGTGCCAACTACCCCTCCTATACCTCAGTAAGTCCCCACAGCCTAGTTGCTAAGTTCTCATAGCAGGCCATGCCCCCTTTGCCCACCACTCTGCAAACGCGCTCCCTGGTGCGCTCTTGGATGTGGATTGAAGTCCCCTTCGCTGCTGGGGGTCCTTAGGGGCAAACTAGCCTACCTCTTACCTCCAGTAAGCCCCACACAGTGGGATTGCTGAGAGGTGGATACAGGCCATGCCCCCTTTCTCCACCACTCTGCAAACGTGCCTCATGGCACCTCTTGGTTGGGGGATGAAGTCCCCTTGCCTCCTGTGGGTCCCTGGGGGCCAACTAGCCCTCATGTTATCTCTAGTAAGCCCCACACAGCTGGATTGCTGAGAGGTGGTCCAAGGCCACGCCCCCTTTTAACACCACTTTGCAAACGCACCTCCTGGTGCACCGCTGCTCGGGGGATGAAGTCCACTCTAGTCCTGAGGTCCTCAGGACACAAGAGGACCTCATCGCCCCACCAGCAGTGCGCCAAGAGGTGCGTTTGCAGAGTGGTGTAAAAAGGGGCGTAGCCTCGGACCACCTCTCAGCAATCCCACTGTGTGGGGCTTACTGGAGGTACCTGGTGGGCTAGTTGGCCCCCAGGGACCCTCAGGATTCAAGAGGACTTAATCCCCCAACTTAGAACGCGCCTGGAGGTGCGTTTGCAGAGTGGTGCTGGAAGGGGGCGGGGCCTCCGGCAAGTTGCTAGTTTTTCTTTTTTTTTTTTGTTAGAAAGGGGCTCTGTGGCCCCCCTTCTTTTACTATTTTTTGTGGCACTGAGGACCCCATCCCGCAGGGCCTGGCCAGCCTTTTCTTTTTTTTTTATTTTGGAGGGGGGCACACGGCCCCCCTCCTGAGGCTTTTATCAGCCCCGGGGACCCCATCCCCCGGGGCATTGCCTCGTTTAAAAAAAATATATATATATTCGGGAGGGGGGCCACGTGGCCCCCCTTCCCTGGGCCACTTCTGGCCCCGGGGACCCCATCCCCCGGGGCCTGGTCAGCCTTTACTTTTTTTTTTTATTGAGGAGGCAGGCCACATGGCCCCCCTCCTGAGTCCAATTATGGCCCCAGGGACCTCATTCCCTGAGGCCTGGCCAGTCTAGTTTTTTTTATTTTTTTTATTTGGAGGGGGACTGCATGGCCCCCCTCTTGAGGCCAATTATGGCCCTGGGGACCCCATCCCCCGGGGTCGGCCTTCTGTTTTTTTTTTTTTTAAATAAATTAAAAGGGAGGGGGGCTGAGGGGCCCCCTCCAGGGCCACTTCTAGCCCAGGGACCCCATCCCCTGGGGCCGGCCCTCAAGTTGGGGACTGTGGGGGTAGCCCCAATGCCCCCACCATCCCTGCCGGCTCCCCACCTTCTGCGGGAGCCGGTATTCCTTTTGGGCAAGGGGAGCTGCTAACATGCAGCTCCCCTTGCCCAAAAGCAATTCTGCTTTGCTTCTTGGAAGCAAAGCAGTGTTTGCTATGGCAGGGTGAGAGCCGTCCCGACGGGGCAATAGTCATGAAATTCGGGGGGGCACGCGGCCCCCCTGCAGCCCTGGGGAATGCCACCTCTCCGGGGCTTCTTGTTTACAAAATAGCGTGGGGGGGCTCTTACCACCCCACACTGCCCCGGGGACCACCACCTCATTTAAAAACAAAGTGTGGGGGGGCTCGAGCCCTCCCACACTGCCCCGGGCACTAATTATTCAAATACAGGGGTCCATTGTAGACCCCTGGTCCTGGGGACCACCATCTCCCTGGGGCTTTAATTGTGTTGGGAGGGGGCCACACGGCCCCCCTCCTGGAGCCCTAGATGGCCCTGGGGACTGCCACCCCCAAGGGCCGGCTCCAGCAATGTCCCGGGGTGCCCACCCCATGACATTGCAGTTTGCAATGGCAGGGCGGGAGCACTGCTCCCCCCCTACCATAGCAAACACTGTTTTGTTTCATGGAAGCAATAGCAGGGAACCTGCTCTTGCTTCCATGAAGCAAAGCAGAATTGCTTTTGTACAAAGGGAGCTGCATGTTTGCAGCTCCCTTTGTCCAAAAGCAATGCCGGCTCCCGCAGGAGGTGGGGAGCCAGCAAGGACTGCGGGGGCCTTGGGGCCCCCCGTGATTCCCAACGTCAGAGCATGCCCCGGGGCATGGGGTCTCCGGGGCAGATACCGAATAATAAATTGGGGCCTTTTTTTTCTTTTGATTTTGGAGTCGCGACCCCATTGCGGCTCTCAGTACGGCCCCCCATGTAATGATGCGTTGGATTTGCGGATCCATCTCAAATAAATAATTTAACAGTATATAATTTAGAAGGTAGTGTTGCATTTGTGAACTTGGTTTATAGAGTTAGTGAGATCGAAGTTAATAATAAGTTTAAATGTGATTTGAGTTAGTAGTAATATTTTTTTTTAAATTTAAACTTGAAAAGTGTATTGTGTTGTAGTACATTGAATTTGTTCTTTTGTTTTGCAAATCCGCGACGGGGTCGCAAATTTAAAAAAAAAAGAAAAAAGGAGAATATATGTTTTAAAAAAAAACAGTTGGGTTATAGGGTGGCTCTAAAAAGAGCCATTGTTTTCATTCTGACTTTGTTGAAGCTACATGTAAGTGCGGACGCACAGCTTAAGGTTGTTGAGAAACATTCTGTTTCCTTCATCTGTGAAGTGAACTCCATCACTTCTGTAGATGTCATCCATAACAAAACGTAAATTGCTGTTATAGATGGAGCCCATTCTATGGTCTCTGAGGTAAGCAGAAACAGCTTTATTGATATTCTTCCTAGCTTTCTCAAACTGTGGACAGAATTGGTTTGACCACTTCCATTTCTGTCTTTGGCATATATTAGAGAATACAAAGACAGTTTGAGGCAAAAGCAACATTAATTGTGCTAAGGTATCCTTCATGAGCATTTCCAGTCCTACTCCAGTTAATGTGCCTAGGTCATTGCCACCACAGTGCATAATCATGAGGTCAGGGGGTTGGAGATGCAAAAAGGTTTTAACCAAAGGCGTCAATTGGTGCCACTTTAATCCTCTCTGTGCAATCCATTTAATATACACATTTTGCAAACCTAGGTCTTTGTCAATACCTCTGTGTTCAGCATACCTTTTGCACCAGAATACATAGCTGTGCCGTACAATCCATACTGTAAGCATCTTGAAGGGATGTCTGGAAGTAATAAAAAGATGTCTGTAGCTCAGGCAGTCAAGTGGTAGAATGAGAGGTATCTAAAATGGTGGAGAAGATGCTTTTTTCAAAAAGGTGAAAAGTGATTGACTGTTCATTAACATTGTGCACTCAAAAATAGGATGCATGTTATTTTTCTAAAGAAGCATGTTTCTTATTGGTTAATAAAAAATGTTTGAAAGGTATAGTAGATTGGATAAGGTAATATTTTGCAATAGTTAACCACACCTGCTGTTTGCATTTGTAAGCTGCTATGCTGAAGTTGCAAATATGGTGAACTTGTGACCTGCCAGGACAGTTGAATGTTGCAAAAAGTGTTGCTATGGAAACTGGGATTAAGTTGAATGGGGGAAGGGTTAAAAGTTAAGTGTGGATTTAAAATGTGAAATGGCAGCTTATATATAAGAGATATGTTACTAAATGAAGTTTTCCTAAGTCAGTAGTATGTGTAGAAGTAGTGTGTTGTTAAAGAAAAATACTGGTATTATTAGAAATAGATTTTTGAACTCCCGTAAGGGTTTGCGGCTCCTTTGCGACCCTATACTGCGGCACCGCGGTGGAGTCGCGACTTCAGAAAATCAGTTTGGGCATTTTTAGAAGGCAGTTGGAAAGGGTTAATATGTCTAACCAATAGAAATGTGTTTGACAATTTTAAATATTGTAGGAAGCAACTTTATTTGTTACTTACATTTATTGGTTTGCAGAAAGAGAGGGAAGGTTTGCCATTACTGGTTTCACCTTGTTGAGATTGGTGTAGTACATTTATTGTGTGCAAAAGAAAATCTTTTATGAGTTTCTGATATTTCATATTCTGCAATACTATTTGAAAGGTGAGTTACACATTTGTGAAGTGTATTATGTATTATGTAGTAGTGGTTTACTCTTTGTAGTGATATTTTCAGATTTGAAAAGCTTTTTTTTCAAACTTTTGAAATTATTAGAGAACTGTGATGTTTGAAATATGTTATGAAATGTAGAGATGTGTATTGTAGGTTGTTTTATTTTACTTAAATGATGATTTAAATAGATTGTGTATAGTCATATATGTAAATTGGAAGATGGATTAGTGATTATGGTAGTTTGCAATATTGTGCAGAAATGTACAATTGAAGTTTACCGCATAATTTTAGGTGTTGCTTTCAAATTGGAAGTGCAGTCTGTCAAGTTTTAAGGTGTGCGTGGACTTGTGACTAAGGTATGTCTCTACTTGCACATGTAGTTTGATATGTGTTATGCATCTTAAGATGCTAGTCATATAAAGGACAGGCATACATCTATTTGTATGTGTCTTTTATATATAATGCCACTAGAAAAAGGAACAGACACATGCATACATACTTTCAGGAATATGGTGAAACTTATAGCAGAGATATGTGAAGGATTACTGCTTGATATTTGGCTAGGCCCAACATCCTGAGTAGTTTCAGAATAGTGAAGCTGCAGCACAAAAGTGAGGTTTAAGACATGTTGGCAGAGGGATTAATGATTAGGCTACTTTGAATGAGTCTGTGGAAAGGTATTCTTCAAATATACCGCATAATTTTCAGTGTGTGCTTGAAATGTGAAGTGCTATCTATCAAATTGTAAGGTCTGCATGGTGTTGTGCCTGAGGTATGCCTCTACGTTCACATGTATTCTGATACGTCTTATGCATCTGAAGATGCTAGCTGTATAAAAGACAGGCATACATCTATCTGTATGTTTGTTTTATATATGATGCCACTAGCAAAAGGAACAGACACATGCTTGCATACTTTCAGGAATATGGTAAGACTTATAGCAGAGATACGCAAAGGGTTGCTGCTTTATATTTGGGTAGGCCCAACATCCTGAGTAGTCGCAGAATAGTGAAGCTATAGCACAAAAGTGAGGTTTAAGACATGTTGGCAGAGGGATTAGTGAATAAGCTACTTAGTATGAGTCTGTGGAAAAACATAGATATAGAACTATTTGTATGTTTGTTTTATATATGATGCCACTAGCAAAAGGAACAGACACATGCATGCATACTTTCAGGAATAGGGTGAGACTTATAGCAGAGATATGCGAAGGATTGCTGCTTTATATTTGGCTAGGCCCAACATCCTGAGTAGTTATAGAATAGTGAAGCTGCAGCACAAAAGTGTGGTTTAAGACATGTTGGCAGAGGGATTATTGAATAAGCTACTTAGTATGAGTCTGTGGAAAAACACAGGTATTGAACTATTTGTATGTTTCATTTATATATGATGCCACTAGAAATAGGTGCAGACACATGCATGCATGCTTTAGGGAATATGGTGAGACTTACAAGAGAGATATGTGAAGGGTTGCTGCTTTATATTTGGGTAATCTCAACACTCTAGGTGTTATTTTGAAATGGAAACGCCAGTCTGTGAAGTTTAAGGGACTTTATGCTGTTGTGAATGACGTGTGTGTTTACTTCTACATCTATTGTCCGATGTATTATACATCTGAACCTGGTTGGTTTGGATAGTAGTAGAGAAATCCTTTAGTTATGCTCTATTATTCTGTTGCAGAGGTTGTGATGGCTTCTAAATGAAGGAATTGTGCAATATCTGATATAGCTTGTTCAATACTCAGGTGCCATATTTTATGAGTAGAAATTAATACATACACTTTTTTTCACTCAAATTTAGATACTATGTGCTCTGAGATGTTACTGGTAAAACATTTGGTTCTTATTATAAGTTTGATAATATGTAAAGTATAATATTGTAAATATTTCTGTGTTATGTTGACACTTGAAATGTAATTGAAACTATTTGTTTTGTTTATAGATGATAATTTTTGTATATAATTAACTTGAATAATATAAAATTATTTTTAGAAACTATTTAAACTTTTCTTTTTTTCAGATATTCACCATTATTATTAAGAAAGATTGAGTATGGCAAAAAAGGTTAAAAAGAAACGACAAGAAAGAAAACAGTACTTTTTAAAGGAAAGAGAAAAGCAGAAATTAGATGAAGTTCAAAATGTTAAATTGAAGAAAAAGACTTCTGGTAAGAGAACTAAAGAGTTTGTTAAAAGACTTTTGAAGAATGTAAAGAATTTTGAAAATGTGGAAAAGAGAAAGGAAAGTTGTACAACCAATCGGAAGGAAATGAAAAATGGACATATTAATAGAAAATCATGTTATGGGAAAACAATACATGTTGAAAAAAGGCTAATAGAAGTTAAAGACATTAGGAGGAGAATGTATAGAAGTAGGGTACTACAAACATTATTGAAAGATTGTAAAAATATAAAAAAGATCGGCAGCATATAAGAAAAAGCAACAGATTGAAAGTGTAGTAAAATAAGCTTTTGAATTGAAATGTAAATTATTTATATTGGTATTGAAGAGAATGAAAACATTGAATAAAACAATGCACTTTATGAAGGAGAAAAGCAAAAGAAAAAGACTGGTTAATAGAAGTAACTTTCGCAAAACTTTTTCTGGTGAATGGAAGCCCACTTGAGCCTTACTTTAATGAAGAAAGCTATTTTCAACAAAATACATTAGTTCATGCAGTTGATACCAGTGGTCGTTGTTATGAGATGAAAGATAGTTGTCCAATTGAAAAAGAAAAGATGGTTCCTAGGAATGTGGAAGAAGTAATAGCTGAAGAAGCTCAGGGGAGACGTACTCAAGCTCCAGGGTATAAGTAGCATTGTAGTAGTATTTGTAGTATTCAACAGGAATCTATTGATATATTATGAGTTTTCTTACGAGAATATGCCAAAAAAACTGTTAAACAGAATATTAAGATGTTGCAAGGACTAGATCCATGTAAAGTAAAAAAATATACTAAGTTGCAGGGTCATTCTCTGGCTTGTCTTTCTAGAAAAGTGTGTAAAAGTACATTTCATCATTTAAGAATGTTAGCAGTACACCACTCAGATATGCGGAAGGTAGTAAGGAGATTGTACTACGTAAAAAGTCCTGCATTATCTTTAAGTGAAATGAACGCAGCTCTTTTGCATGGTTCAGTATCGGATGTAAAAAAAGTTTGTGATGATATAGAGTTTCGTTTCTTTGGTTTACAGGAGGAGTGTAGAGAAAGTGAGAGTTTGATAAGTGTAGGTGTTGAAGAACAGGTGGAAGATATTAGTACTGGCAAGTTTGCAGAAGAAATTGCAATGTTTAAGATAGTTTCATCTGAAAAACCAAACTATGTTTGTGTTTGTTGTCGACGTACTCACTATAGAAGTCAAACTAGGAATTTTGATGTATATTTAAAAAGTGAAAAGAAAACAACAATAAGTGGCAGCAATTTGGTGCTTATTTGTTGGTGGAAGGTCGTTTTGAGTTGAGTACTGATCAACGTATTTGTAAATATTGTTCCAAAAAGTTAGAAGAGAATAAAATGCCAGCTAGAGCTGTACATAACAACTTAGAGTTGGTAGTTATACCTCTGGAACTGGCAGATTTAAATGCATATGAGTCTATTCTTATTTAATCTGTGCACCCATTCCAGGCCATAGTTCGTATGGAGCCTAAAACAGGTAAGCTTCCTCCAACAGATTTACAAAGAGGTCTGAAAGGAAGAGTTGTGTAATTACTTTTAGATTTAAAGAAAAATATTGAAACTGTTGGTATAGAGAGAGAGGAAAGTGAGCCTGTAGTTATTCTAGTTAATGGTGTACCAACAAAGAGTCGAAAAATATGGCAAGAGTTAGTAGATGTTACCAAAATTCATAAGGCTACAACATTTCTTGTGTAGAACAATATTTATTATAAAACTATAAATGTGGAAGAACAGGAAATATGTTTAGAAGATGAAACAGAAATTCAAAGTGGACAAATAGAAAAAGTGGACAAGTCCAGGAGTGAAGAGATTTACGAACATTATAGTATATATCCTCTACATTCAAAAGTAGTGATAGGAAACAGTATTGAATTGTTTCAAATGAAGAAAGCAAAGGGAACTCCCATGAGTGTATGGGAAAAAAGTTTAGAAGCTTTTTGTTTTCCACAGCTGTTCCCCACTGGAGAAGGTGGACGATATGATGAACGAGCAGTACAGATTCCAGCTTGAGAATACTGCTCGACAAGATTGTACTCAGAAGATTCAAGATTTCGACAGTGCATTCCATATATATTTCATCTTCTGTTTGAAAGTGACTTGTCTGCACTTTCATATGCAGTGAACCACATATTAAAAACAGGAGTTCATCTTACACATGTTTCTGCAACGGAATTCTTTGACAAAGTTCAAGAAAGAGATGATCATTTAGAATCTCAGTTAATTAATTTGATGGCGTGTCAACGTGGTACCAATGAGTATTGGTATCATCGTCACGGAGTACTTAAATGTATGTTAAGAAACTTAGGTACCCCTACGTGGTTTGTAACACTTAGCTGTGCTGAATATGCATGGGACGATTTACTTGAATTTCTACGAGAAGCAAATTCAAATGTTAAAAATATTGAATTGAAGGCACCTGGAGAACTCTGTTCCTTGGATCAGGTAAATGTGTGCAGATATTTTAATCATAGGTTTCAAGCTATGATGTCTTTTATCTGAAATAATAATAATCCACCTCTTGGAGAAGTTACTGATTTCTTTTGGAGAAAGGAGTACCAAGCCAGAGGTGCTCCTCATATACACATTTTATTATGGATCAAGAATGCACCAAAATTTGGAACTGATACTGATGAAAGAGTTTTGTCTTTCATCGAATAGTATGTTACCTGTGCCATTCCAAAAGAAGGAACAGAAAACAGCTTGATACAACAAGTTTTACGGTTTCAAAGTCATCGTTGTCGAAAATATTGTCGACGAAAATACAAGTCAAAGAGAAAATTTTATACAAAATGTCGTTTTGGATTCCCACATCCAATATTTTCAAAAGGAAGAGTCAATAGTTTTATGTCAGCAGTAAGGCATACTGTAACTCGGAAATCTCCGAAGAATACATGCAACTTAAAAAGAACAGAAGATTCAAAGTATATCAATGACTACAATCCAGTGATTTTGACAATGTGGAATGCAAACATGGATATTCAATATGTTGCAGATAATTCAATTGCTGTTGCTCGCTATGTTGCGACATATACAACCAAATCTGAAAAGACAGAGTTGAAAGAAATGTGAGAAGAAATTTCACAGGAAAAGAGTCTTAGCAAAAAATTGTACAGCTTTAACTTGAAAATGCTTTCCCACTGAGAGATTGGATCCTATGAATGTTCAGATCGGTTGAGCTCTGCCAGTTTATATTCAAAGTCAAGAGGAATCATTTGGGTAAGTCTAGGTCTTGCCGCGACAGCAAAATAGAGTATTGAAATCTCTACAAGAAATTGAATACTTAGCATTGAATGAACCAGAAAGTACATATACTGTTATGAACCAGAAAGTACATATATTGTTAAAATTAATATGTTGGATTTGTATTATCCCAAAAGGAGTCCACATCTGGAAAACCTATGTCTCTATGAAATACTTAAACATTACAGTTTTAAAAGAAATGTTATAGAAAATATAAATGAAGAAAAATATGCAGTAATTGGATGTGACGGATGTTTGGTAAAACATGCCAAAGGAAATCGTATTAACCACAGAAAACTCAGTTGTAAAAGTCCAGATAAGATGGAATTTTTCTATTTATCACTTCTGCAACTGTTCAAGCCTTGGCGTAGTGAAACGGAATTACTTGGAGATTTTGACTGCTATGAAGATTCTTTCAATGCAAGTAAATATAGCATTCAGTGCACAATTTTCCCTACATGTCTACAAATGTTAAATGATGAGATTGAACAAGAAACTACAATTGCAGGTGAAATAGCTAGAGACAGTTCTCAAGATAGTCAAAGTTCTGGTCCACTAAGTCAAGATCCACTGGGACAACCAATTATCGAAAATGAAGCAGCAATTGCCATGAATGAAGTAGAAACTGCAATGCAACAAGCACAACTTGATATTATCCAGTTAGAAAACTTAGAAGAACAACTAAACTTCGAACAAAAAGAAATATAACAAGTGACACAACAGATAGAACATGGTTTACTGCACACAAAAAAAGAATGCCAATGTTCATCGTTTAAACCTATTTTAATGTATATCAGTGGCCAAGCTGGAACAGGAAAAAGTTTCTTAATTAAAGTTTTGACCAGTTAGCTCCACAAAACTACTGAATCACATTTATCTTGTGTTGTAACAGCTCCAACTGGATTAGTAGCACACAACATTAAAGGGATTACTTTACATAGATTACTTATGCTACCAGTTGAGCATGATAATAATTGGAATATCAGAAGCTATCTGGAGAAGCTTCTTATGAAGTTTCAAGAGTACTGAAAAAAATGAAACTTCTAATCATTGATGAGGTGAGCATGGTCTCAAACTTAATGCTTGTCTTTGTACACTTGAGGATGCAACAGATTTTAAAAACAGATTACGATGTACTGTTTGGAGGTAAACATGTGATTGTAGCTGGAGATCTACTACAACTTACTCCTGTATAAGGTCAACCTGTTTTTGAAACACTTGTGCATGAGTATACTAGGAAATCTTTGGGAAGTATTGGAAATGTGAACATGTGTTCAAATTTTGAATATAAAGAACTTATTAAGAATATGTGACAAGCAAGTGATGAACATTATGGAAATATTCTTCAAGATATAAGAATTGGTATCTTGATGAAACATGGTAAAGAAGCTTTGGAAAGCCGGCTACTAAGGAACTTGTTTACAACTGGAAACACAGCATCTGAAATAATGTGCAAAAAGCTTGAAGAAAACAAGTCTATAGTTTGCCTAATGCCTACACTTCAAGAGTGTTCTACATTTAATCAAGAAGATTTGCAACTGGAAAACTAGGAAATACCCGAAATGAAAGCTATTGATAAAATTCAACACCAGGGAGTGACTATTCTTCTTACAGACAAACTACAGTCTAAATTGCATTCTTTGGAGAAGACTGTATCAAAAACAGCAGGCTTAGAAAACACTTTACATGTATGTAGGAACTGTCGGGTAATTTTACGGCGTAATTTGATTATAGAACAAGGTTTAGTAAATGGTGCAATGGGAAAAGTTGTTGAGTTTGTAAAATTTCAGAACAGAGATGGAATAGAATTTTTGAAGATAAAATTTGATCAGATTAAAGAGGTAACACTGATTGGGCGTTGTGTTGTACGTTTTTTGCTTATAAAAGACTTGTGCCTTCACAGAAAACAGTTTCATCTGTCTTTAGCATATGCCGTAACTATTCATAAGTCTCAATGTTTAAGTATAGACAGCGCTTTTGTAAATATTGGAAGTACAATGTTCAAAGAGGGAACGGCATATGTTGCATTATCTCGAGTAAGAACATTGTCTGGTTTGTATTTGATAGCTTTTGATGAGAAAAAGGTTAGTGCTGATGCAAATTGTGTGAGAATATAATCGTTTAAGAAGACTTTATGCTCCTGATTTAGGTGAATAGCCCATATATGTAAAACATATAGGGGCCGATTCCGATCTCGGCCGGTAGGGCTCCGAATCGGATTCGGCTTTACCGGATCCGATTCGGAGCCCTGTTTCCCGACCGAACCGTACGCGGGTCCGGCCGAGCGAGTACGATGCGAAATCGCCGACCGACTCGTCCGGGCGTCCCGACCGCTCCGGCCGACTCGCTCCCGGCTCGAACCGCTCCGACCGACTCGCTTGGACTCGACTCGCCCCGCGCAATGGAGACGTTTCCCGGCCGGGTAAGTACGATGCGCGCCGCGAGCAGTCCGACCGAGCCGCGCACTCCGGCTCGTAAGAGCAGTCGGAGCAGTACTCGAGGGTCCGTGTCGGACCCCCCTGCATGCGTAGCCGCGCGAGTCGCACACAGGGGGGACCCATGGGTCCCCCCTACCTGTGCGTGTACGGCGCGAATCGCTTTGCCGCGTACCCGCTGTAGGGGCGCCCTTGTCCGACTCGCACCCATTGAGTCAATGGGAGCCCGCGTACGCGTTGTACGACCGGCTCCCATTGACATCAATGGGAGTCCGACCGACTCGAGTCCGATAACATACGGACGCATCGTACTCGTTCGGTCGGACTGCACGGGTCCGATTCAATCGGAAATCTCTCCGGGTCCGGCTCGGTCGGAGAAATTTACGGCCCGAATCGGAATCGACCCCATAGTCTGTTGAAAATGGAAATATGCCAAAGATGAAATTGAGGTTAAAAAAAGAAAAGAAATGAACAGAAACTTGAAGGCATAAAGGAAAAGGAAATGGAAACTGTTGATGAGATTGTAGTATATCAATTGGAAAATAGTTCAGGAATCAACTGCTATGCTAATGTGATTCTGAATGTTGTGTTTTATCTAGAAGAGCTTCATTATGAAATCATGAGAAATCATGAAAAAAGATTTTGTTCTTTATTACATCATGTATTTCAACAGTTGGTAACTGACAGAACTAAAATCCATAAGGCATCTGGATTTCGTCATCTTTTGGATATATTTACTGCTTCATTAACATTTACTCTTAATGTACAACAAGATGCACAAGAATTTCTAATGCTTATGTTCGGAGTGTTAGAACATGAAGGAATTCAGATTGAAAACTTATTTGGACTAAGTTACAGATGGGATCATAAATGTGAAGAGTGTTCATTTACTTCTACCACTGAAATAGGATCAGAACGATTCATATACTTGACAATACCAGACTGTGAATCAGTACCTTTTAACAAATTGATCAAAACAGCCAATCACAACATGAAATGTTCACATTGTAGATCAGAGATGTTGTCTACATTACATGTAGAAAGATCTGGAAAATATCTCATTTTAATGTTCCAACGTTGTAGAGCAAATAAAAGAAAATTGGAGACCAAAATAACAAATTTTGTTGCAAGTCAAATATCTGTTTCAGGAAGAACTTTTATTGCAGTGGCTATTATTTTCCATGATGGACCTACTACAACATCTGGACACTATACAGTGTATTTAAAGTGTAATAAAGGATGGACACATTGAAATGATGTCCACTTGCAATTCAAATCTAGGTTGCCTTTTGATTTACAAAATTTATATTTGATATTTTTGAAGCAAAAGTTTTAAATACATTATTCGGCCTTTTGGGAAGATGTCAACATGAATTAACAAATTTATATTTGATTTTTTTTTAAGAGAAAATTTTGAAAAATTATTCAGCCTATTGGGAAGATGTGATCACGAATTAACTGATTTATATTGGATTTTTACCAAGTGAAAGTTTTGAATACATTATTCAGCCTATTGGGAAGATGTGAACAGAAAGTGGACAGGATTGAAACAATTACTATTTATAATTAGTATTTGAGTTATTATTTGTGCTAATTGATATTGCATTTGGAAAATTGTGTTTAAAAGCAATAGTTTTTATATTTCTCGTCTATATTGTACCAGATGTAAATGATAGTATACATTTTAGCAAATGTACTTGAGAGTATTAAACGTTTTAATGTACAAGTTGGTCATAATTTAGAAACTGTAAATAGGTAAACATATAGGTACACATATTGGAAATAATGCTTTGCGGTAATTTGTTTTTTTTTCACAATTTCGTTGATTGTTTTTCCGGGCCACAGCCCAACATATACATAATCAGGACAAAAATAATTTGGGTGTACCAAGCATGTATAGCGTATTATTGCAGAACAGATATACAACACAACAAAAACAGTTTGACGCAGACAGATCCGATAACTGTGTAACTCGGGAGATTCAGCTAGGTACGTGTGAGAGCGGTGATATGGTACGATGTATGTAATGTTGTCTGGGGATCGTAAATGTTATCATCCGCTAGGGGGTCTGAGAAGGAAGGGGAGGTAAATCTATTCCCCGGTATGTTGCCCATCGGGACCATATTTTCCTATGCTTCTGGGGGCAGCCCCTTGCCTGAAAAACCGCAATCTCTGCGCCCAAGCAACTGTCAAGGCCTTTCCTCCATTTCCCTAATGTCAGGGGAGAGGCCCCCTTCCATAACTGGGCAATGTCACACTTGGCGATAGTGAGGGCCAGGAAGAGAAGGTGCTGTTTATACCGATTACCTCCTATCCCATCAGTACTATGCAAAAGAAATAGTTTGGGGTTGAACGGGAGATCCCAGGATAATATTTTACCTAGACAGGTTGAGACTTTGCGCCAGAAGGGCTGCAGTGCGATGCAGCTCCACACTGTGTGCAGTAATGATCCCTCCTCTCTTCCACAGCGTAAGCACTGGGGGGATGGGACGACCCCCATCCTCCAAAGGCAAAGGTGTGTATAGTATACGCGATGTATGTATTTATTTTGGATAAGGCAATATCGACAGGACACGGCCGCTCCCCGAGGGCTAGGTAATGCTTCAGCCCAGTCATCATCTGTCAACTCTGATATGTCATCCTGCCACGCCTTTCTAGTTTTGTGAAATGTGGTTCTGGCGGGCGTCATTAAGGTCTGGTAGATCTGACAGATTTTATGAGCACCCAGGTCTCCCATGAGGAGGCGGCCTTCGAAGGGATGGAATTTAGGCAGGGTGTCCAGAGAAAGGATCAATGGGGTAAGAGCGTGGCGTAACTGAAGGTATTTATGGAATTGCATCTTGTGCAGCTGGAATTCCACCTGTAATTGGTGGAAGGACTTTAGAGTGGAACCCTGCATCACATCTCCAAGTATAGATATAACCACTAGGTCCCACCTACGAAATCCCGCCAGAGCCGCCACTTGACGCAGATATGTACCATGCCACAGGGGGGTGGCTTGGGTCAGGCGAAATAGTTTATATATTTGTTGTCTATATTATACAAGATGTAAATGAGAGTGTACATTTTACAAAATGTACTTGAGAGAAATAAAAGACTTAATATACTTGAAGAATGTAATTAAGACACTGTAGATAGGTAAACACATAGCTACACATATTCTAAATAATGCTCAACGCTGATTTGTTTTTTTTACAATCTCGTTGATTGTTTTTTTCCCCCGCTGTTGTATGATGATAATACATTTAAATCACTGTGTATGGTGAAGTTCAGTAGAATCTGAGAACAGCAAAAAAGGGAAACTGAAAATGTTATGTATTCTAAAAATATGTTGTGTTCTTAAAGGTGTAATATTTTAATTTCTGTAATACATCACAATATATACCAATTTTTTCTCTTCTTCTTTACAGTAGGTAATGGTGAAGTTTGAAAAGTGTTTTATTACAGTTTACGAGAATACTATTCTAAAATAGTTCAACAGAGTTATGTATCTAAATTACTAAAAAAGGTAAGAACATATAACATAATATGCATGGTAACATTAATTTATGTGTTATTTATTCCTAATAAAAATAATGTTGAACGTTTACTCTATTTAAAAACGTTCAGATATCATCAGACAGGTACTATCCCTGCACTTATGCAATCAGACAGGCACTACACATGCACTCATACAATCATTCAGACATTACTATTGCACTCATTCATTTTCTCAAACAATACCTATGCACTCATCCATTCTCTCAAACACTACCCATACACTAATCCAATCATTGAGGCACTACCCATGTAGTCCTCCAATCACCCAGGCACAAACCTATGCACTCATCCATGCACTCAGACTCTAGTCATGCACTCATCCAATCACTCAAGCACTACTATTGCACTCATCTATTCCCTCAAACACAACCCATGCACTCATCCAATCACTCAGGTACTACTCATGCACTCCTCCAATCACCCAGACACTACCCATGCACTCATAGATGTACTCAGGCTCTACTTATGCACTCATGCACTACCCATGCACTCATCCATTCTCTCAAACACTACCCATGCACTCATCCAATCCCTCAGGCACTACCCATGCACTCCTCCAATCACGTAGGCACTACCCATGCACTCATCCATGCACTCAGGCACTATCCATGCACTCATCCATTCTCACAAACACTATCCGTGCACTCATCCAATCACTCAGGCACTACCCATGTAGTCCTCCAATCACCCAGACACTACTTATGCACTCATCCATGTACTCAGGCTCTACTCATGCACTCATCCAATCACTGAGGCACTACTATTGCACTCATCCATTCCCTCAAACACTACCCATGCACTCATCCAATCACTCAGGCACTACTCATGCACTCCTTCAATCACCCAAGCACTACCCATGCACTCATCCATGTACTCAGGCTCTACTTATGCACTAATCCAATCACTCAGGCACTACCCATGCACTCATCCAATCTCTCAAAGACTACCCATGCACTCATTTAATCACGTAGGTACTACTCATGCACTCCTCCAATCACCCAGGCACTACCCATGCACTAATCCATGTACTCAGGCTCTACTTATGCACTCATCCTATCACTCAGGCACTACCTATGCACTCATCCATTCTCTCAAACACTACCCATGCACTCATCCATGTACTCAGGCTCTACTCATGCACTCATCCAATCACTCAGGCACTACTATTGCACTCATCCATCCCCTCAAACAATAGCCATGCACTCATCCAATCACTAAGGCACTACCAATGCACTCTTCAAATCACCCAGGCACTACCCATGCACTCATCCATGTACTCAGGCTCTACTTATGCACTCATCCAATCACTCAGGCACTACTCATGCACTCCTCCAATCACCCAGGCACTATCCATGCACTCATCCATGTACTCAGACTCTGTCCATGCACTCATCTAATCACTCAGGCACTACCAATGTACTCATCCATTCTCTCAAAAACTACCCATGCACTCATCCAATCACTCAGGCACTACCCATGTAGTCCTCCAATCACCCAGGCAGTACTCATGCACTCACCCATGCACTCATCCAATCACTCAGACACTACTATTGTACTCATCCATTCCCTCAAACACTATCCATGCACTCATCCATGCACCCGGGCACTACCCATGCACTCCTCCATTCACCCTGGCAGAACCCATGCACTTATTCATGCACTCAGACTCTATCCATGCACTCATTTAATCACTCAGACACTACCCATGCATTCATCCATTCTCTCAAACACTACCCATGCACTCATCCAATCACTCAGGCACTACCCATGCACTACTCCAATCACGCAGGCACTACCCATGCACTCATCCATGCACTCAGTCTCTACCCATGCACTTATCCAATCACTCAGGCACTACTCATGCACTCTTCCAATCATTGAGGCACTAGAATTGCACTCATCCATTCCCTCAAACACTACCCATGTACTCATCCAATCACTCAGGCACTACTCATGCACTCATCCATGTACTCAGGCTCTACTTATGCACTGATCCAATTACTCAGGCACTATCCATGCACTCATCCATTCTCTCATGCACTACCCATGCACTCATCCAATCACTCAGGCACTACCCAGGCACTACCCATGCACTCATCCATGTACTCAGGCTCTACCCATGCACTCATCCAATCACTGAGGCACTAGAATTGCACTCATCCATTCTCTCAAACACTACTCATGCACTCATGAAATCACTCAGGCTCTACTCATGCACTCCTCCAATCACCCAGGCATTACCCATGTACTCATCCATGTACTCAGGCTCTACCCATGCACTCATCCAATTACTCAGGCACTATCCATGCACTCATCCATTCTCTCAAACACTACCCATGAACTCATGTAATCACTCAGGCACTACCCATGCACTCCTGCAGTCACCCAAGCACTATCTGTGCACTCATGCAATCATCGAGGCACTACTCATACACTCCTCCAATCATTCAGCCACTTCTATTGAACTCATCCATTCCCTCAAACAGTACTCAAGAAGTCATCCATGCACTCAGGCAGTATCCATGCACTCATGCAATCACCCAGGCACTATCCAAGTACTCCTGCAATCACTCAGACACTATCCCTGCACTCATGCAATCACTCAGGCAATTTTTCTATTTTTAACCAGTTTATGTGGTTCCGTAAGAACATTATTTTTTTTAACAATGTTGGATCTTTTTTGTATTATCAAACTATTTTTTTCTTCTTTTTTTGGTGTTTTTGACTTTTTTCCAAAGAAAACAAAATTCAACAGTCCAATATGACTATCTGAAAGAAAAAGGAAAAGGAAGATTTCCAAGCATATAAAAAAAATTAACACATTGCATTGAGAATAACATCAATGCATTGCCCCCCAACACACAGTTTTGCGTCACATTTCTTGCCATTAATGGAAGCATCCACTAGCTCCAGGAAAATATGTGGCCGAGGTGAAGGTGGATCTCCTGCACTTGATGTTGATGGTGCATTAGCGTCAACCTGGGCAGCTTGTTCATTTTTCACCTGCACCATGAGTTACTTTGCCAAATGAACAGGATGAATTGTCTCGAGGTGCTTCTTCATCAATGACGTTCCACATGAGTACTTTTTATCCGACCCTCGAGAAAGTACTCTTTTGCACAAAGTGCAAGTGACTTTTCTGGCGTTCACCTTTTTTTCGCCCTCTGGCACTGAAAAAAAAGCCCAAACTACACTTTCCTTTCTTTTTTTTACAGGCTCCTCCACTTCGTCAAGCTCTTCCAGGAGATCTTCCTCAGGATGACTGGATGCCATATTGATGAAAAAAAGTCAAAACACTCCCAAAAAAAAGCAATTCCAACACCCAACAATAAACAGGTCTTGCCAGGAAGACACACTCAAAATAATAGAAATAAAATAGGTGTTAGATCCTCCCTCTAACAGAATGAAAAGGTTTTAAACCAATCAAAAGCTTTCTTTCCAGGTCACATGGAGTCACGTAGGGTGCGCGCACCCATCGCATACACGTCGCGCACCCCTAAAATCTCTTACACATAATTGTAAAGTATAAATTAGTGTTTATAAAATATTTCGAAAAGTATATTAGTGAAAGTGCTTAAGCAAAACTGATATTTAAAGTTTCTACAGTGATATTTCACACTTTTAAAATTACGCCGGAGTCGCGACCCCTGCGCGATACCGGAAATACGGAACGGCAAAGTTCACGCATCCTACGCGCATACGTCGTGCCACGTCACATCACCGGGGGCCCACTCGCCTGGACTGTGAGATAAAACTGAGGTCCCAAAGGCAGTAGTGGTAATGGACTCCCCTGGGAGGAGGAAAGGCTAGAGGGTCAATTTTAACCGAACCTAGTCACGAGCGGGGCACACCAGGGAGCACCCACAAGCCGCACCCAGCGCATGCCGGGCAGCCTCCGCGGGTCTCCTGGGGGCACACACCTTAGGGGCAGCTGAGTACAGCCGCAGCACTCAGACTCCGCCCTTCCACCACTCCCTGCCTTCCTACCTTACAACCGGCGCTACCTTGCTGCTGGCACTATCAAGCGGCACATCAATTGATGTCTTTCATGTAGAAGTAGCCCCCATGGAAAAGGCAGAAGGAGCAGCGGTAGGGGCGGAAGCCCCTCTGTCAAAGAGGGCCAAGAAAAAGCTGAAGAAACATCTGAAGAAAAAGAAGATCAATATTACCAGCATTATTGAATTCTGGCTGCACAGTGAATATAAACAACACAAAACCACTCTTCCCCATTTTCAACTTCAAGCAGCCAGATAAGGCCCAGGGGACAAGGGAAGATAACGCTGAGGTAAGCAAGGATCGAAGTCAACGGAATATACACTGGGAAGGCCCATGAACAGCAGGGCAAACAACAGAGAAGACTCATCATGAGACACTCAGGCAAACCACACCAAATGAGGCTGTCAGCACATAAGTCAGGGCTGCCGCCCCACCGGGCTCGGAACTTCCACACAGTGCGGGGAAACCCCCTAAAAGCAATTAGGTTGAGCGGTATGAAGAAAACAAAAGGGACAGACCGCCAAATGGGGTAATAAGCAGATATCAGGCAAGAGCCGCCCACAATAACTCACTAAATCAGAACTATCAGAGGCCCTCCCTGTGGGAGGATAGATCGACACTGCCCACCCCGAAGCACAAAAATCATCCAGCAATCTATGAAGTGTTGCTCACCCCCAGATACACAGCCAATGGCACTTACGACATTCTGAACAGGTCCAACATCTTATGTCTCTTTGGACATATTATCACGTTGGCACAGCTTACCTCTGATAATATAGAGTGGGTAAAGTTCAGAAGTTTAGACAGTGATACTCACGGAGACTCCACCCTAATTAGCTTCAACCAACATCAAGTACAACAGGCAGTTCTCGGTGAAGCTCCACATCTTGCAAACTGGGGCATTGAAGTCATCGCTCCCAGTACGCCAAAATACCCACACGTTCTCATACCCAAATACGACCGGCGGGAGCCCACATCAATCCTTAAAGGCACAATGAACAAAAGCCCAGAAGGGAGAGAGAAATCCGAATGACCAAGAACTCCGATAAAAATCAATATCTCACAGAAAGACATGCAGCGCAGAGTGCAGACGCTCCAGCAAGAGCAGGCCTATATGGAGGATCCATGGCAACAGCGTCCCTAACCAAAGATATAGCAATGACAGTAGAGGATGCTCCACATCAACTTGTGCCCAACAGCACAAACTAACCCTCATCTCATGGAACATAGCAGGGCTCAGCAATATCTTTAGGGACAAGGCCACACAAGACTATCCCGAAAATATTTTGTGCTTCCAGGAGACCTTGGCCAAGTCAACGATCCCAATTTGCGGCTTCTATGAACATCACAAACCAGCGACCATAAAGACCATCTTTGGACACCCTTCAGGAGGCCTATCCATTTTCCGAAATCGCGCCTGTAAACTTAAAACCACAATCATAAAAGTAGAAACACCTGACATCCAAGTCATGACAATTGAGGGGCTTGGAAAGGGGTAAAAGCCCCTTTACCTGTTACTAATTAATTGCTATATTAACCCAACAAAATGTCAAACGCAACTGGCCATGGAATCGTTTATCAACATCCTGGAAGACATACTCATTAAATTTGAGCATCATAATGTGATTATTGCCGGAGATTTTAACACAAGAGGTCTGGATCAAGCCCCAGTTGCAGCCAGCAAGGGGAAGAAGTCGGGCCCTCTGATTTCCCTTCTTAAAAACTACAAGCTACAATCCACTCATGGAATAAAAAAAGTTACCCACCTCACATGGATACCGAAGCCCACCTTTAGGAACATATCCACTATAGATTATATTCTAATTAATGAAGGGCAGGCACATAAGCTGAGTGACTTTGTAGTGGATGACAAAGAGGAAAGCGATCACAGGCCACATCGTGCCACCTTTGAATGAATGAATGAATGAATGAATGAATGAATGAATGAATGACCAGTATTTGTATAGTGCACAGCTACTCCGTCCGGAGTGTCCCGGCGCTGACAGTTCAACAAGTGCATACCCTACGCGGCTTAGTTTTTAAATAGCCAAGTTTTCAGCTGTTTTTTAAAGTGGGAGAGCACTGTTAATGATCTCAGAGCTGCCGGCAGTTTATTCCAGATGTGGGCTCCCAAAAAGCTGAAAGATCTGCCGCCTTTACGTGCCAGATGAGCTTTGGGGATGCAGGCCAGGTTGGCGTTGGACGATCTAAGTATCCTGGTGGGCACATAACGGGTGACTCGTTTTCTAAGATAGGCAGCACCTGTGCCATGGAAGGCTTTAAAAAAGATAACCAGAGCCTTAAATTGTATTCTTTCCCTAACTGGGAGCCAGTGTAGGGACTTCAGATGGGGGGGTCATATGTGATCTGGGTTTCAGTTTAAGAATCGCTCTTTGTTAGAAATGGGGGTCTCTAGTTGGCAAGGGCTTGTACCTTTGTCCAAGTAGGGACCCTTCTTCCTAGTCAGGATAAGGGAGTTACACTCCTAAAATAACCCCTGCTCACCCCCTTGGTAGCTTGGCACGAGCAGTCAGGCTTATCTTAGAGGCAGTGTGTAAAGCATTTGCACATAACCAACAGTAATACAGAGTAAGCACTACAAAAGGACACCACACCAGTTTAGAAAAATATCCAATATTTTTATATACTTAAAACAAGACCAATACGATAAAAATCCACAGTACAGCACTTTAAAAATCTTCAGTTATTACAGTATCCTTAAAAACAGTTCCTTGATGTCGATAGCTCCGTCCGGGGCTATCACGGTGTCGTGAACAAACAAATACAAACAGTTCTGGCTGACCGCGGCGTCGCGGGTCAGCTACGGTGTCGGGAAGACCCGCAAACAGTACCTTTCAGAAATGCAGGGCGTCGATGACCTCGCGATGAGCTTCCGAAAACACGGCATCCGCAGGCGTCGGTTCCGGAGGTCGGTGCAGGCGTCGTTGGGGCCCTCGAAGTCACACGCGTTGCAGATTGATCTCCTCTCGGTTGAAGTCAGGAGCGTCGGCAGGCGTCGGGTGCTGCGGTGCGAAGTGCAGCGGTGCGGAGTGCGGTGCCCTCAGGTCGCGGTGCGAGCAGCGGCTCGGTGGCAGTGTCAGATGGCGTCATCGGTGAGACCAGGGTCACGGTGTGAGGTGAAGGCGGTGCTCGTCACAGTGCTGGCAGGTCACGGTGCAGCAGCGGTGTCGTCGTTGCTGAAGCGCTGTCGTTGGCTGACGAACTGGAGTCGATGGCACCGGCGTCGGTAGGCCACGGCTGCAGTGCGGGATGAGGGCGGTGCATCGTGTAACTGTACGAGCAGTGCCCTCGAACCAAGGTGCAAGCAGCGGCGTCGAGTCCGGCATGGAGTGGCGTCGTCGGGGATACCAAGGCGTCGTTGTGAAGTGAGGCGGTGCGGAGTGCGGTGCCCACAGGTCGCGGTGCGAGCAGCGGCTCGGTGGCGGGGTCAGCAGGCGTCATCGGTGAGACCAGGGTCACGGTGCGGCGTTGCAGCAGTGCCCTCTGCGGTGCCTTCAGGACACAGAGTCGGCAGCGGCGTCGTAGACAGCGTCGGGCTTGAAGTCTTTGCTGTTCCTGAGACTTCTTGAACAGGGGGCAAGCTCTACCTCAAGCCCTTGGAGAAACTCACAAAGTAGATTGCAGAAAGTTCAGTCCAGTCCTTTCACTGCCCAAGACAGAAGCAGCCACTGCAGGCCAACACAGCAAAGCACACAGCAAAGTGGTAGTTCCTCCTCACAGCTTCTCCAGCTCTTCTTCTTGGCAGCCTTCTTGGTCCAAAAGAGTTCTAAAGTTCTGGGGTTTAGGTCCCCCTTTTTATCCTCAATCTCTCTTTGTTCTCTGAAGGCAGAGAGGCCTTTGCCTAGTCCAAACCAGTTCTGGTCAGTCCTGGAGCACTTTGTTGACAAGACTCCTTCTTTCCTTTTGCAGTGTAGGCCAGGGACATCAGATACACCACAGGAGGTGGAGCCAGCATTGTGGAGGGAAGGCTCAGCCCTATTCAGGTACCAGGTGCATCTCCTCCCACCCATCTACATGTAGATCTTGCTATTCAGCCCTGTGCTGACTCACCCTGTCTCCTGGAATCCCCCAGCCCCTGTCACTCACACTCCAGACAAGGAATACACAACCTAGCAGAGGCAGGCTTGGATGGTTAGACAAGAAAATACCTACTTTCTCAAAGTGGTATTTTCAAACACAGAATGTTAAAACCAACTTCACTAAAAGATGCATTTTATCATTCTGAGTTCAGGCAAACTAAACTCGAATTTCTACCATGTTCCCTGGGTCAGTTAGGATCATAGGATGTAATAATCAAAACTGCCCATTCTGGCCTATGGGGAACAGGTAGCCTTGCAATAGTGAAAAACGAAGTAGGCTGTATTTCACTATCAGGACATGCCACATCCACCAGGGCATGTCCTACCTTTCACATACAATGCACCCTGCCCACAGGGGTACCTTGGGCCTACCTTAGGGGTGACTAACATGTAGAAAAGGGAAGGTTTAGGGACTGGCAAGTGTGTGCACTTGCCAAGTCGACATGGCAGCCCCAGGCTGCACAAAGGCTCTGCAATGGCAGGCCCGAGTTCCACTTTATGGGCTGTTTGCTGCAGCCCACCAACAGCATTTGATTTATAGGCCCTGGCACTCGCAGTGCACTTTACTAAGGACGGACACATAAATCAAATAGGACAATCATGGAAACACCAATCCATAACACATTTTCTACAGGAGCACTTGCACTTTCCCACTGGACAGCAGTGAGGAAAGTGCGCAGAATCATTACACCAGCAAAAACAGAGTCAAAACCAGGAGTCAGAAAGCAAAAAGTCAGGGGAAACACGCCAAAAGATGCCAAGTCTAACACATGTCCCCTCCAGCTGAAAGTAGGGAGAACTACCCAACCTCCCGGGAGTTCTCTTCACTAAGGCGGAAGAACCTGGACAGACCATCTGCGTTGGCGTGTTCTGTGCCAGGGCGGTGTTCCACCATAAAGTCCATTCCCTGTAGGGAGATGGACCACATCAGCAGTTTTGGATTCTCACCCCTCATTTGCATCAACCATCTGAGGGGCCTGTGGTCTGTCTGAACCCGGAAGTGAGTCCCAAACAGGTACGGTCTCAGCTTCTTCAGTGCCCAGACCACAGCAAATGCTTCCCTTTCTATGGCACTCCACCTCTGTTCCCTGGGGAGTAGTCTCCTGCTAAGGAAGACTACAGGCTGATCCAGGCCCTCTTCGTTCAGTTGTGAGAGCACCACTCCCACACCATGCTCTGAAGCGTCAGTCTGCATGACGAATTCTTTGGAGAAGTCAGGTGCCTCAAGCACGGGCGCCGTGTACATGGCTGCCTTCAGGGCATCAAAAGCTTTCTGGCAGGACTCAGTCCAGATCACCTTCCTGGGCTGCTTCTTCGAAGTCAGCTCTGTTAAGGGGGCAACGATGGTGCCATAGCCCTTAACAAATCTCCTATAGTAGCCGGGGAGACCTAAGAAGGCTCTCACCTCTGTCTGGGTCTAGGGGGGCTCCCAAGCCAGAATGGTGTCAATCTTGGGTTGCAGGGGCGCCACCTGGATGCTTCCTACCTGGTGTCTCAAGTACACCACAGAACCCTGCCCGATCTGGCACTTACTGGCCTTGATCGTGAGGCCTGCACCTTGCAGAGCCCTCAACACTTTCTCAAGGTGCTATAAATGTTCTTCCCAGCTGGAACTGAACACAGCAATGTCATCCAGGTAGGCGGCACTGAAATCCTCCAGTCCAGCCAACACCTGATTGACCAACCTCTGAAAGGTGGCAGGGGCATTCTTCAACCCAAAGGGCATCACCCGAAATTGGTAATGACCTTCTGGGGTTGAGAATGCTGACCTCTCCTTGGCCCCATCGGTTAAGGCAATCTGCCAGTACCCAGACGTTAAATCAAACGTGCTGAGGAACCGGGCAGCTCCCAACCGATCAATGAGCTCATCAGCTCTGGGGATGGGGTGCGCGTCAGTCCTGGTGATGGCATTGAGCCCACGGAAGTCCACACAAAACCGGAGTTCTGGAGTGGCACCGGGTGCAGCAGCCTTTGGGACCAAGACCACTGGGCTGGCCCAAGGACTGTTGGAGGGCTCAATCACCCGTAACGCCAACATCTTAGAGACCTCCTCCTTAATGCTGGCCCTGACCCGGTCAGTCAACCTGTAAATTTTGTGCTTTACAGGAGGGCTGTCACCAGTGTCCACGTCATGGGTACACCAGTGAGTAACACCGGGGGTCAGAGAGAACAGTGGGGCGAACTGTCCCAGCAACTGGTGACAGTCCCCTGCTGCTCTTGAGTCAGTGTAGGGGAGAGGATCACACCCTCCACTGACCCATCATGCTCCTTGGTAGACAGGAGGTCAGGGAGAGGCTCACTCTCCTCTTCCACCCCATCATCTGTCGCCAAGAGCATACTCACTTCGGACCTCTCGAAGTGGGGCTTGAGGCGGTTCATGTGAAGGACCCTCAAAGGGTTCCTTGGAGTCTGCAAATCCACCAGGTAGGTGACTTTACTTTTGCGCTCCACCACCTCATATGGCCCAGTCCACTTGTCCTGTAAGGCACAAGGTTCCACTAGGGCCATGACCCACACTTTTTGCCCAGGTTGAAATTCGACCAGAGTGGCATTCTGGTCATACCACCTCTTCATTTCTTCCTGGCTTGCTTCTAGGTTCGCCTGAGCGAGTTTCCTGAAGCGGGCAGTTTGGTTTCTAAAGGCCAGCATCTAACTACACACATCCTGGGGAGTTTTCCTGGGAGCTGCCTCCCAGCCTTCCTTTACCAACCTCAGAGGTCCTCTGACAGGGTGGCCATACAGGAGCTCAAAGGGGCTGTACCCAAGAGACTTCTGAGGCACCTCCCTGTATGCAAAGAGCAGGCATGGCAAGAGGATGTCCCACTTACGCCTCATGGGTTCTGTTAGACCCTTGATCATGCCTTTCAAGGTCTGGTTGAATCTCTCCACCAGACCGTTTCCTTGTGGGTGGTAAGGAGTGGTGAACTTGTAGTTTACACCACACTCCTTCCACAGGGATGTCATATACTTAGATATGAAATTGGTCCCCCTGTCAGAAACCACCTCTCTGGGGAAGCCCACACGGGAAAAGATCCCCATTTACGCCCGGCCCACCACTGGCGCCGTCGTTGTCCTGAGAGGGATTGCCTCCGGGTACCGGGTGGCATTGTCCACCAAGACCAGGATGTACCTGTTGCCCATGGCTGTCCTGGGATCCAGTGGCCCCACAATATCCATCCCCACCCTTTCAAAGGGTGTTCCAACAACAGGAAAAGGTTGGAGAGGAGCTTTGACCTTCCTCCCACTCTTACCACTTGCCTGGCAAGTTTGGCAAGACCTACAGTGTGCATCTGACTGCCTTCGCATTTGGGGCCAAAAGAAGTGGGTGACAAGCCTGTCAAAGGTCTTGTCCTGCCCCAAATGTCCTGCCAAAGGCACGTCATGAGCCAGTAGGAAAATCCTGAAGCGCTGGGGTACCACCAGCACACGGGCTGACCCAGGCTCAGCAACCTTAGGCTCACTGTATAGGAGACCATTCTCCCAGTAGATCAGATGTGACCCGGACTGATTACCAGCAGCCAGCCGCCGCAGACCCTCCAGAGTAGGGCACTCGTTCTGCTCCCTGCAGAACTCCTCCCTGGTGGGACCCCCTTCTTGCTGCCAATGGGTCAGCTCAGAGATGTCTCCCAGTTCGGCTACCTGCTCCCCTGTAGGCACCAGGGCGTCCCCCTCGAGGTCCGCCTCCTCCCAGTCCGTGGGAACTTCGGGGGCCGGTTTCCCGTGCCCCCTGCCCTTCCTCTTGGCAGGGACTTGGGCCACTGTTCCAGGCTCCAAGTCCTCTTGATCACCCTTTCTGGCTGCCATCGACCGAGTAGACACGCATGCCCACTCTGGCAAGCCAAGCATCTCCAAGTGAGACCTGAGCTCAACATCCTTCCATAAGGACTGCTCCAGGTCGTTACCTAGCAGACAATCTACAGGCATGGTAGGGCTCACAACCACCCTCAAGGGACCTGAGACCCCCCCCATTCAAAGGGAACCTGCGCCACCATACACTGGCGCTCAGAGTTGTCTACAGCAACTACTTGGTGGAATGCCCCTGGGACTACCTGCTTCTCAGAGACCAGGTGACACCGGACTGAGGTCACACTGGCTCCAGTATCTCTGAGAGCCTCTACCCTGTTCCCATTGACGGTCACCCAGGTGCTATATTTCCTTGTGTTAGAGGGCACCTGGTTTCCTGGGACCATCTCACTGTCCCCTAGTGAGACGAGGGTCATTTCTGCGCGATCCCCACCCTCCTGTGGGCACCCCTCCTCCCCAAGCGCTACACTAGCCAATACCGTGGTCTGTCCACCGGTGGGTGGCTGTGTCCCCTTTGGGCACCTGGGGTCCCCTTTCAAGTGACCCACCTGGTCACATGCAAAACACTTGCGGGGGCCGGTCTCAACAGGCTTCCCTGTAGGGACCCCTTTCTTCTTATCACCTGTGGGATGGGAACCTTTACCCTGGGTACTAGTTTGGGGCCCTTTAGAGAACTCCTGTGTTTTACCCTTGTCCCCCCCACTTTTCTGCTGGGGACCCTGCCCACCTTTGACTGAGTCTCCCCCAAACGCTTTCTTGTGGACCCTAGTACTCACCCAGCGGTCCGCCTCCATAGCAAGCTTCCTGGGGTCAGTTAGCTTACTATCAACTAGGTGCTGGCGCAAATCTGCAAAACATAGACTAGACAAGTGCTTCCATGCAATCAAATTGTAGAGCCCCTGAAAATCTGTTACATTACTGCCCTTCACCCAACCATCCAGCGACCTACAGAACATATCCACACATTCCAAGTGTTGGCCTCAGACTTTTTACTGGACCTAAACTGATCCCTGTACTTCTCAGGAGTGAGTCCATACCTAGTGAGGAGAGCGTCTTTCATGTCAGCATAGGTGAGGTCCTGCCCCTTACCCAAAGCTATCAGGGTATCCCTAGCTTCTTCTGGAAAGAGGCCACAAACCTGCCCCCCAGTTCCTTTCAGGGACCCCATTCATATGAATAGACGACTTGTACCCTTGAAACCACCTTTGTATGTCATCACCCTTTTTGTACTCTTTACCTACGTTCTTGGGTATGTGTACAATTCTGTCTGTGTGTGCTGAAGCGTTGCTGCCACCATCTGAGCCGGTTCTACTCTTTAGCTCCAGCTCCTTGATAATTCTCTCATGATCTAACATCATTTTCCTTTCCTCCATGGCTATTCTCTTGCCTTCCCTCTCACTTTCTATTCTGAGTTTCAAACTTCCTTGCTTCCCACCTGTCCTCCAGCTCCTCTGGGGACAAGCCACTGCTGCCTGGCCTGGAGGGCTCCCCTCCTCCCAAAAGCACATCCACCCTAGGAACAGGCTCCTCCATCTCTCCACTGAGGTCACCAGATTGCCCACTGGCATGTCTGGCTGCTACCCAGGCCCTCAGCGCCTTTTGTAGCTCCTCCTTCCTGGTGAGGCCTCTGACCTGGACTTTCAGGTTCTTGCAAATTGATTTTAACTCCTTGACATTGTAGGCTTCCAATCGATCCTCCTCAAAGGCAATTTCTACTGATGCATTTGATGATACTATAGATTCAGGCATGTTGAAGTAGCAAGTTCAAACTGGCAAGATCAAAAATAGGCCAAAAACCTGTATGTGGTACGTAATGGTCTGCGATATGGTAGTAGTGCACACCAATCACTGTAAGTCAAGTGCAAACACACGTCCTATCCTCACCGCTGACAACCAATGTTAGAAATGGGGGTCTCTAGTTGGCAAGGGCTTGCACCTTTGTCCAAGTAGGGATCCTTCTTCCTAGTCAGGATAAGGGAGTTACACTCCTAAAATAACCCCTGCTCACCCCCTTGGTAGCTTGGCACGAGCAGTCAGGCTTATCTTAGAGGCAGTGTGTAAAGCATTTGCACATAACCAACAGTAATACAGTGTAAGCACTACAAAAGGACACCACACCAGTTTAGAAAAATATCCAATATTTTTATATACTTAAAACAAGACCAATATGATAAAAATCCACAGTACAGTACTTTAAAAATCTTCAATTATCACAGTATCCTTAAAAACAGTTCCTTGATGTCGATAGCTCCGTCTGGGTCTATCACGGCATCGTGAACAAACAAATCCAAACAGTTCTGGCTGACCGCGGCGTCGCGGGTCAGCTACGGTGTCGGGAAGACCGGAAACAGTACCTTTCAGAAATGCAGGACGTCGATGACCTCGCGGTGAGCTTCCGAAAACACGGCGTCCGCAGGCGTTGGTTCCGGAGGTCGGTGCAGCGTCGTCGGGGCCCTCGAAGTCACACGCGTTGCAGATCGATCTCCTCTCGGTTGAAGTCAGGAGCGCTGACGTCGGCAGGCGTCAGGTGCTGCGGTGCGAAGTGCAGCGGTGCGGCGTGCAGTGCCCTCAGGTCGCGGTGCGAGCAGCGGCTCAGTGGCGGCGTCAGATGGCATCGTCGGTGAGACCAGGGTCACGGTGTGAGGTGAAGGCGGTGCTTGTCACGGTGCTGGCAGGTCACGGTGCAGCAGCGGCATCGTCGTTGCTGAAGGGCTGTCGTCGGCTGACGAACTGGAGTCGATGGCACCGGCGTCGGTAGGCCACGGCTGCGGTGCGGGATGAGGGCGGTGCGTCGTGTAACTGTACGAGCGGTGCCCTCAAGCCACGGTGCAACCAGCGGCGTCGAGTCCAGCGTGGAGCGGCATCGTCGGGGATACCAAGGCGTCGTCGTGAAGCGAGGTGGTGCAGAGTGCGGTGCCCACAGGTCGCGGTGCCAGCAGCGGCTCGGTGGCAGCGTCAGCAGGCGTCATCGGTGAGACCAGGGTCGCGGTGCGCATTGCGGCGGTGCCCTCTGCGGTGCCTTCAGGACACGGAGTCGACAGCGGCGTCGTAGACGGCGTCGGCTTGAAGTCTTTGCTGTTCCTGAGACTTCTTGAACAGGGGGCAATCTCTACCTCAAGCCCTTGGAGAAACTCACAAAGTAGATTGCAGAAAGTTCAGTCCAGTCCTTTCACTGCCCAAGACAGAAGCATCCACTGCAGGCCAACACAGCAAAGCACACAGCAATGTGGTAGTTCCTCCTCACAGCTTCTCCAGCTCTTCTTCTTGGCAGTCTTCTTGGTCCAAAAGAGTTCTAAAGTTCTGGGGTTTGGGTCCCCCTTTTATCCTCAATTTCTCTTTGTTCTCTGAAGGCAGAGAGGCCTTTGCCTAGTCCAAACCAGTTCTGGTCAGTCCTGGAGCACTTTGTTGACAAGACTCCTTCTTTCCTTTTGCAGTGTAGGCCAGGGACATCAGATACACCACAGGAGGTGGAGCCATCATTGTGGAGGTAAGGCACAGCCCTATTCAGGTCCCAGGTGCATCTCCTCCCACCCATCTGCATGTAGATCTTTCTATTCAGCCCTGTGCTGACTCACCCTGTCTCCTGGAATCCCCCAGCCCCTGTCACTCACACTCCAGACAAGGAATACACAACCTAGCAGAGGCAGGCTTGGATGGTTAGACAAGAAAATACCTACTTTCTAAAAGTGGTATTTTCAAACACAGAATGTTAAAACCAACTTCACTAAAAGATGCATTTTATCATTCTGAGTTCAGGCAAACTAAACTCGAATTTCTACCATGTTCCCTGGGTCAGTTAGGATCATAGGATGTAATAATCAAAACTGCCCATTCTGGCCTATGGGGAACAGGTAGCCTTGCAATAGTGAAAAACGAAGTAGGCTGTATTTCACTATCAGGACATGCCACACACACTAGGGCATGTCCTACCTTTCACATACAATGCCCCCTGCCCACAGGGGTACCTTGGGCCTACCTTAGGGGTGACTAACATGTAGAAAAGGGAAGGTTTAGGGATTGGCAAGTGTGTGCACTTGCCAAGTCGACATGGCAGCCCCAGGCTGCACACAGGCTCTGCAATGGCAGGCCCGAGTTCCACTTTATGGGCTGTTTGCGTGGGTGGCACAATCCAGTGCTGCAGCCCACCAACAGCATTTGATTTATAGGCCCTGGCACTCGCAGTGCACTTTACTAGGGACTGACACATAAATCAAATAGGCCAATCATGGAAACACCAATCCATAACACATTTTCTACAGGAGCACTTGCACTTTCCCACTGGATAGCAGTGAGGAAAGTACGCAGAATCATTACACCAGCAAAAACAGAGTCAAAACCAGGAGTCAGAAAGCAAAAAGTCAGGGGAAACACGCCAAAAGATGCCAAGTCTAACACACTTGCTGCTGAATTTTGAACAACCTGGAGACGCTGGAGCAGGTAGTCCGGTAAACCCAGATAGAGGGCATTAGCATAGTCCAGTCTGGACGTGATCAGAGCCTGAACCACTGTCCTCCTGGAATCCTGGGGGAGAAGCTTCAGAAATTTCTTAAGCATCCGTAGCATTCCAAAACAGGTTCCTACTAGGGCTTGAACTTGGGTCCGCATCGAGAGCTCGTTATCAATGTGGATGCCCAGGTTTTTTACTATCGATTGGGCAGTGCTGGGAGAGTGGAGATCTGAAGGCCACCACTGAACCCAATTCTCCTCCACAGGTTGACAGAAGCTTATGATCTCGGTTTTGTCGGGATTACACTTAAGCTGATTCTGCTTCAGCCATTTAAAAACGTTGGTGAGGCAGGATTCAATTGCATCCCCATTAAAATCCTCCCCTTTCTTACATGAAAAAATCAGCTGAGTATCATCAGCATAAAAGACAATTTTTGTGCCATGTGCCTCAGCTAATGATGCTAGTGGTGACATGTACAGATTGAATAGGGTAGGACTTAGAGTGGAGCCCTGCGGGACTCCCACCTTTATGGTTGGCATTGTGGCTGAGAATGGAGGGGTCCAGATGATCTGTTCCCTGTGTTCCAAAAAGTATGTAATCCATGCCAATGCATTCCCTTCTATGCCCATGTTATTTAGTCTGTTTAAGAGCATCCATGGGGCACCGTATCGAATGCTGCCGACAGATCTAACAAGATCAGTATTGCTCTTCCTCCATCATCCAGCTGATCTTTGAGGTGTTCAATTACTTCCAACAGGGCAGACTCTGTGCTGTAGTTAGCCCTGAACCTGGATTGCGTGGGGTGCAGGAGATTGTGTACCTCCATGTACTACGTAAGTACGTTGTTGACATGTTTCTCCACTACTTTGGCAAAAGCAGGGAGAAGGGAAATGGGTCTATAGTTGGTTGGAGTGTTGAGGTCTGTGTTAGGTTTCTTCAGGAGAGGCAAGATTTTTGCCTGCTTCCAGATAGATGGCATGATGCCCATTACCAGCGAAGAGTTAAGTACCTTGATGACAGGCGCGTTTAAGGTGGCCGCTAGTGCCGGTATCAGTTTAGCAGGACACGCATCAGTAGGTGATCCAGACTTGAGACCCGAGAGATATGTGAGTGAGTCTTCCAGTTTGATGATGGGGATTTGAGACAGTGGCGGCCTTTGCAAGAGTACCTCCGCGGGGGAGAGCGGAAAGACACATCCCACCTGAGAGTAGTGGGAGGGTGTGATTTCATCCTCCTCCGAGGAAAATGACTGTTGGATCGCCTTTATTTTATCATGGAAGGAGCAGGAAACCTGCTCTGCCCAATCGGCTGATGGCGGAGCTACTTTGATCTCTGCTTTCTCTACTTTAACCTGGCCCTGGAACCAGCGGATCCCTGTAAACAATTGGCGCAACCTTGGTCGAGGAACGACATATAGCCCTTTGAAGATTAAAATGGACCGCCAATCTTAGTAACAGACCACAGGAGTATGTAGCTGCAAGGGAGGAGGTTCCTCAGACACGGCAGACAAGGAACATAATAAGTAACTGGGAAATGCTGACAGGGGAGTTACAGAAGAACCTGGGAAATGCCCACCAACCAAGAAGGAGCCTCAATTCAAAACTACCCTCTCATGAACTAAGAGCACCGAAGTGCCTGAAACAATGTAAACGTGCCCTCAAAAAGGCAACTAAGGCAAAAAAGAAAGGAGTTAACTCGTCACAGAGGACCTCCATCTCAGCCCTGCGAACCACATATAAGAAGAAAGTGTGGGAGTTGAAAAGACGGCACACGGAAAAGAACTGGCTTAAAGTGTTCTCCCTACTCAAAGAAAAAGATAACATCAAGTTATGGAGATACATCAACAGCCTGAGCTCCCGAAGCCCGCCCACAGAGAATAGTGTTGCTGGCAACGTGTGGGAACAGTCCGTGAAGGGTCTGTACACGAGTGAATCATACAAGGTGGGCTCTCCCATCTCAGAGTAGTCGCAGGCAGAAGCTGAAGATATCAAACCTCAACCCAAGAGCTCGCAGGAAGAAACCACAGTTCCCAGTCAGCTTGATGGTTACACAGAGGAGTAGACCGTCAGGTACATCAGAGTAATAAGAACTGGTGGGGCCCCAGGCCCAAATGGCATCCCAGTCCAAGTTTTTAAGTCTGCTCTATCCTTTTTTGCACCAATTCTCACTCCGCTTTACAATCACTCATACACCACAGCAATATTACCACATTCCTGGAAAGGTTCAACCCTGTTCCCAATACATAAGTGTAGGAGAGTAGGATCTGCCTCTTATGTTGCCCCCACTTTTTTTCTGATGTTTACACTGGTTTCTGGCTATAGTCTGGCTGGGTCCCTGCTAATCAGGGCCCCAGCCTCTCTGTTCTCTCTAAACGACTTGGAGTGCACTCTAGGTGCACTAGTGATTGGATGCTGTGGTTCCTTATGAGTCCCTAGTATATGGTACCTTAGGTGCTAAGGGCATAGGTACTTCACAGGCCTACCAGGGGCTGCAGCATGTATTATGCCACCCCTGGGAAGCAGACTAAATCTGACACCACAGGCCTGCTAATGCAGCCTGGGTGAGGAAGTGCTAGCACCCCTCACTGAGATATAGGTCCCCTATATCTCTCCTGCACACACATATAAACCTATCAGTCACCCCTAAGGCAGGCCCTATCAATCCTGAGGGCAGGGTGCTTGGCTTCTATGTGAGGGGGTGCCTCTGCCTGAGCAGGGCCCCTCTGCAGCTCTCAGAGTCCAGTCTCTGGTGCTGTTTGTGGATGCGGTTAAACCATATACTTTTAAGTGCATTATATCCTCGCGGTAAAATGCTAACTTTGGAATGGCTGCATCGAAACATGTCGTGTTTGGTGTCAAACATCTTGGAATACTACCCCCCCGCCAGTCCTGGTGGCGGGGGTAGCATTCCACCCTTCTAGAGGGATAGACATGTACCTACTGTGGAAACGCGGTAGAATCCTGCAGAGCCCTGGCATCACAAAATGGATGCCACCAGTCACAGACACTGGGCTGCCCTCCTGCTGATGACCAACACTCGCAGTGGAGGAAGCCCGACAATAGATATCCTGTCCCAAGAGGGTGTGACCACCTTCCAGACAGGGTTTAGTGTATTGGGGCTGGGTGGGTGCACTCTTAGAGTGCTTTGAAGTCCTGCACTGGGGGAGCAGAAGGCTCCTCTGTGCATACCCCAGTTCAAACCGGCTCAGGGGCTACCTGCCCCTGCTCTGGCGCAAAACTGGACAAAGGGAAGTGGGTGTAGCCACCCACTCCCCTGACCCTCCCATAGGTAGGGTCATAGAGGTAGTCCCTCCCTTTCTTTTAGTATAAGAGGGGGAACCTGTGCATTGCAAAGTAGATTTCCCTGGACGACGCTCTGAAGAAGAATCCCGGACCTTCGATGTTCCACTACCTTTGGAAGACTGAAGAATCTCCCTTGGAGTCAAGGAGTGACTCCCCTGCTTGGCAGGCACCAAAAACTACAAATGACGGTCGCAAACTATGCCACTCCCGCTGGAGTCCGAAGTCCCTGCAGCCCAAGAAGTGGATTTCCTGACTTCGCAAAGGCCATCGTGAGTTTCTAGCGAAGCTGAGGCCAGTGGACCCCAAGAGTGACGAGGAACCGCGACCCCTGGGTACCGTGCACTATTGTTGAGTGCAACCCCTTCACAACGTTCCACGAACTTGTACTTTGGAACACATGTGGTCCTAGCCTCCAGCAGGAATCCCTCCGAAGATCAGAGGGCTACCGCATCCCGAGTGACCGTGGGCCCCTGTGAGCGAATCCTCCCGAGGCATCTTTGCAATCCCTTTCCAGCCGGCTTGTGGGTCCCCAGAAGACTTTCTAAAGAAACCAAAGGGCTCCCCTGGTTGCTCCAGGCTTGCCCTGATTTACCTTCGCTGGGTGAGTCCCCCAGACCTTGTTGGTTTGTGCCATTGCCTCTTCACACTTTCCCCAAGTTTTGCTGTTACCAAGGCTTGTTGGCTCCGATCGAGTCGCTGACACTGCAGTAAGCTGCAGACATCGTGGGACACACCGAATCCAGCTCCTGGTCATCATCGACGCCTCCTGGACCTCGTGGCTGAAGAGTCAAGGCACCCACGAATGACCTGAATCTTGCGACAACGGTGGGCATCCATCTTCCTTGCCCCGAGTCACTGCCAAGTGACTTTGAACACTGTCCCCTCTGCTTTCAGGTCTTCCATCTTCCGAATCCAGGCTTGGATTCCTCCGGACACTTCTCCTGTCGCCGCAAGCAGCAAGTCTTCACTGGCTCCCATTGAAAACGATGCTGCGACCCGACACCAAAGAACACCTATGCACCCGGCTCCCCTGGGTGAGGTAACTTCAGCACTACGGTGCTCCTGTGGGGCCCGAGAACTACTTACCCTGTAAGTGACTTGCTTGTAGCTACCCTAGAAGTGTCCTAAAACTCTCCTTTTCTAAGTGCGACAATTGCGCTGACTCGTACATGGTTCGCGTCTGTGTTAGACACACCGCGTCCATCTCCTTTGTAACACTACCTAGAACTGTGTCCTTCGACTCGTACTGAGTCCGATCGGTGTTCGCCTCGAACACACAAGGGGCCTGTAACATTGAGATCTCCATTGCACTGACTCGCACAAGGTTCGCGTCTGTGTTAGACACAGCGCGTCCAACTCCCTTGCAATTCTATCTGTAACCGCGTCCTTCGACTCGTACAAGGACCGATCGATGTGTTCGCCTCGAACACGCAAAGGACCTTTAACATTGAAATCTCAATCGCGTCTGTTCGCATAGACTCGTACAGGACTCGCACCGGTGCCAGGACACCGCGTCCGTCCCCTGTGGGTCTCCTACAACTACCTGGGGTGGTTCTTGGGGGTCCCTCGATTCTAGATGCCCTAGACCTAGGTCTAGCCAAACTAAGATTGTGATATTCGATTGTGCTAAACTTATTTTGATACCATTTGACTTGTACATATGTTCCTGACTTCTAATCTCATAAAGAGATTAGTAGAGAGTGTTTATTAATAAATACATATATATTTGATATATATACCTGTGTGGTGTCTTTTCATTTGGTGATTCAAGAGATTGTGTGGTAAAACAAGCTGCTTTACATTCCTTCAAGACTTAGCCTGAAGGCTGCTCTCCACAGCTACCACTAGGATAGCTTTCTATAAAGGTTGTCTTAAACCTATCTACCATAAGAGTCGAATTGTTCTGGTGCAAGGTGTCCACTTTAATTAGTGAACAGCATATACCAGGCCAACTTCTCACATTGGTGGCAGCGGTGGGATTCCAGCTTGCTATTGTTTTACCAGAAAAATCTCTATTTGAATTACTAACTGAAAACCACTATAGGTACTCAAGGTACATATAAAGTCAAGGTTAGTATCAATAAGTTCTACTGAACTTAGAGCTGTGTGCCAAAGGGATAGCACACCCTTTCTACAGCTCAAGCTAGTATCAGTAGGCCACAAACTAGTCTAGGTAGTACAACCCTGCACAACACTAGAATGTCCTTAAAGGGTGGAACCAGTGGATCCACTCAGCATCAGTATAAGGACATGGCCTTCTCTGACTTGAGAGCCATGTGTGTTGAAAGACACCTGAAGCTGGGACAGAGTCCCTCCACACTACACCTGATAGATCTGCTGACAGCAGATGATCTTAGATTGGCTCTAGGAGCTAATGGGTCTGAATCAGGGGGTGGGTCAATTACAGTATCTGGGTCAGATGATGAAAATCAGAATGAACAAGACTCTGTGATTGAAGGGCCAGGCTCCAAGGGGCCTGAAAAGGACAGAGGAATTCTCCCTAAGAGAGCTGACAGAGTGGAGGAGAGGCATAGGTCCCCTTCCAGGGAATCTGACCACTCTTATCACTCTGGCAGAGAATTTGTCCACCAGAGGAACTCATACTTTCCCATAAGAGAGACCTCCTCTGAAAGAATGTGCAAACTGCTGCATTATGAGGAAGCAAGAGTTGCCCTCAGAACCAAGCAGTTGGCACTGGATAGAGAAGCCCTGGAGATCCAGAGAGCTTCTAGAAGAGAGGGGTTAGAACCCCTTGGTGGCAGCAACAGTGTCCCTAGAGGCAGAGAATCTATTCCAGACCATAGGAACCTGAGCAAAGTTGTTCCTCCCTACCAGAGTGGGGATGATATCCACAAGTGGATAACTGCTATGGAGAGGGCCTGTAGAGTACAGCAGGTCCCCCAAAAGCAGTGGGCAGCAATCTTGTGGCTCTCCTTTTCAGACAAAGGTAGAGACAAGCTCCTCACTGTTAGAGAAGAGGATGCTGATGATTATGAAGTCCTGAAGAGTGCACTGATAGATGGGTTTGGCTTAACCACTGAGCAGTACAGGTTGAAGTTCAGAGACACCCAGAAGGCACAGACTCAGGACTGGACTGACTTTGTAGATTGTGCAACCAAGGCTCTGGAGGGTTGGCTGGTTGGCAGTAGGGTTACTGATTTCAAGGGATTGTATAATCTGATGATGAGAGAACAGATCCTTAATAATTGCCAGAACCAGTTGTTGCATCAATACCTGGTGGACTCAGATCTGACCTCTCCCCAAGAATTGGGAAAGAAGGCAGACAAATGGGTCAGAACCAGGGTGAGGCAGAAACCCCAGAACCAAGGGGGTGACACCAAGAAGCAAGATCCTAAGGGCTCTGAGAAAGGTGGGGATAAGTCAAAAGACCAGCAGTCTTCACAAGGGCCCCAAAAATCTGCGTCTGGTGGGGAGTCACAATCCAACAAGGGGAAAGGCCAAAAGAAGCCCTGGTGCAAATTCTGTAAACAGAAAGGGCACTGGACTTCTGATTGTAACAAGTCCAAATACCAAACCACCACCACTCCTGCCCCTAAGGCAACTGTTCCCCCTAGCTCAGCTACTGGTGGAGGTGGAACTCAGAATAAGGGTGTAGTAGGGTTGACCCTGGGTTCTGAAGTAGACTCTGACCTAGTCAGAGTGCCCACTCAGGCAATGCTGATTTGTGAGGGAGACCTTAATATGTCCTTCCTAGTAAGTCCCAGTAATCTGGGCAAATACAAACAGCAGCCTGTAATAAATGGCAAACAGGCTTTGGCATTTAGGGACACAGGTGCTAGTGTCACCATGGTGGCAGAGGATCTTGTGGACCCTGGACAGATCATCCTGGGCGAAATGTACCAGGTGACCAATGCAAGCAATGTCAGGACCAACCATAGTCTGGCAGTTGTGAATTTCTCCTGGGGAGGGGTAACTGGCCTCAAGAAGGTTGTAGTCAGTGCAGACCTCCCTGTCGAATGTCTATTGGGCAATGATCTAGAGACTTCAGCCTGGTCTGAAGTAGAGTTATGGACTCATGCTGAGATGTTGGGCATCCCTGCAGAGGTATTTGCTGTGACCAGGTCACAAGCAAGAATGCATAACACTGAACCAGCTCTGGATCCTGGAACAATGGACCAGATGCTTCCCAAGAGGAGGAGCAGTAGGGTAAAGGCAGTGCCTTCCCCTCTGTCTCAGATCACAGATTCACCCCCAGAGGGAGGTGAAGCGGATCCTGAAGAAGGAACTGCCCCAGAGGGACTTGAGCCTGATCAGGTTGAGTTCTTGGGGGCAGGGGGCCCGTCTAGGGAAGATCTGAGTAAGGAGCAACAGTGCTGCCCCTCCCTTGAACCCCTCAGACAGCAGGCTGATGCTGAGGCTGCTGGGAGTGTTAGTGGGTCCCATAAAGTTTATTGGGATGAGGGACTCCTATATTCTGAGGGTAGAGATCCAGCCCCTGGAGCCACCAGGAGGATGGTAATACCTCAGAAGTTTAGGGGTTCCTCTTGACCCTAGCACATGATATCCCTTTGGCAGGTCACTTGGGCCAAAACAAGACCTGGGACAGGCTTGTCCCACATTTTCATTGGCCACATATGTCAGAGGACACAAAGGAGTTTTGTCGCTCCTGTGTCACATGCCAAGCCAGTGGTAAGGCAGGTGGCACAACAAAGGCCCCCTGATACCACTACCTGTGGTGGGGGTACCCTTTGAAAGGGTAGGGATTGACATTGTTGGTCCCCTTGACCCTCAAACTGCATCTGGGCACAGGTTTATCCTGGTGGTAGTGGATCATGCCACCAGGTACCCAGAAGCAATTCCTCTGAGGACCACCACAGCCCCTGTGGTGGCAAGAGCCCTCATTGGAGTTTTCTCCAGAGTGGGTTTTCCAAAGGAGGTCATTTCTGACAGAGGTACCAACTTCATGTCAGGATATCTGAAAGCAATGTGGAAGGAGTGTGGTGTGACTTATAAGTTCACCACCCCCTATCACCCACAATGCAATGGTTTAGTTGAACGTTTCAACAAAACCTTGAAAGGAATGATTAAAGGACTCCCAGAGAAGCTTAGGCGGAAATGGGACCTTCTTCTTCCTTGCCTGTTGTTTGCATACAGAGAGGTTCCACAGAAGGGGGTTGATTACAGCCCATTTGAGCTTCTGTTTGGGCATCCTGTGAGAGGTCCATTGTGTTTGGTAAAAGAGGGCTGGGAGTTACCTCTCAAGCCCCCCAAACAGGATGTGATGGACTATGTACTTGGTCTCCGCTCCCGGATGGCTGAGTACATGAAAAAGGCAACCAAAAACCTGGAGGCCAGCCAAGAATTACAAAAAGCTTGGCATGACCAAAGGCTGTACTGACTGTATACCAGCCAGGACAGAAGGTGTGGGTATTGAAGCCTGTGGCCCCAGCAGCCCTCCAGGACAAGTGGAGTGGCCCCCATACAATAGTTGAACAGAAGGGAGAAGTCACCTACCTGGTGAATCTTGGAACTCCCAGGAGCCCCCTGAGGGTGCTCCATGTCAACAGATTAAAGCCATATGTTGACAGGGCTGACATGGGCTTGCTCATGGCAACTGATGAGGACCAGGAGGAGGAGAGTGACCCTCTCCCTGACCTGCTCTCTCAGAACCCTGATGATGGGTCAGTAGATGCTGTTGCTTTGGCAAGAAGCCTCACTGACCATCAACAAACTGAGTGCAGACAAGTTCTGCAACAGTATAGACATATGTTTAGCCTGACCCCTAGTCAGACTTCCTGGTGCACCCATGAGGTGGACACTGGAGACAGTCTGCCTGTCAAGAATAAAATCTACCGGCAACCTGACCATGTCAGCGACTGTATCAGGACTGAAGTCCAGAAAATGTTGGAGCTAGGTGTAATTGAGCCTTCAGATAGCCCTTGGGCTAGCCCAGTAGTCCTGGTACCCAAGCCTCATACCCAGGGTGGTAAGAAAGAAATGAGGTTTTGTGTAGACTACAGAGGCCTCAATGCAGTCACTAGGACTGATGCCTATCCCATACCAAGGGCAGATGAGCTGATTGATACTTTGGCCTCAGCCAAGTATCTAAGCACGTTTGACCTGACAGCTGGCTACTGGCAGATCAGGTTAGCTGATGATGCAAAAGCCAAAACAGCATTTTCGACCCCTGGTGGGTACTACCACTTCGTGGTGATGCCCTTTGGATTGAAAAATGCACCTGCCACTTTTCAGAGGTTGGTGAATAAAGTTCTGACAGGGATGGAAACTTATTGCTCAGCTTATCTAGATGATATTGCTGTCTTTAGTTCCTCCTGGCAGGATCACCTGGTCCACCTCAGGAATGTTTTGGAGGCCCTGCAGAAAGCAGGCCTCACTATCAAGGCCACTAAGTGCCAGATAGGGCAGAGTCAGGTTGTATACCTGGGCCACCTTGTGGGTGGAGGCCAGGTTCAGCCTTTACAGAGCAAAATCCAAACCATAATGGAATGGGTTGCTCCAACCACCCAGACACAGGTGAGAGCCTTCTTAGGCCTGACTGGGTACTATAGGAGGTTTGTCAAGGGATATGGATCTATAGTGACCCCCTTGAATGATCTGACCTCAAAGAAAATGCCAAAAAAGGTTCAGTGGACAGCTAGCTGTCAAAAGGCATTTGAAGACCTAAAGCAGGCCATGTGCACTGCCCCCATCTTACAGAGTCCAGACTACACCAAAAAGTTCATTGTCCAAACAGATGCTTCTGAGCTGGGTGTGGGAGCTGTACTGTCTCAACTGAATGATGAAGGTCAAGACCAGCCAGTAGCTTTTATTAGCAGAAGGCTGACCCCTAGAGAGAAACGTTGGTCAGCTATAGAGAGGGAGGCCTTTGCTGTGGTGTGGGCCCTGAAGAAGCTGAGGCCATACTTGTTTGGCACTCACTTCATAGTTCAGACTGACCACAAGCCCCTCCTATGGCTTAAACAGATGAAAGGTGAAAACCCAAAACTTTTGAGGTGGTCCATTTCCCTACAGGGGATGGACTATACAGTGGAACATAGACCTGGGACCCAACATGCCAATGCAGATGGACTCTCAAGGTATTTCCACTTTGAACACGAAGACTCAACTGGTCAAGGTTAGTTTAGTGTCCCTGCGTTTGGGGGGGGGTTGTGTAGGAGAGTAGGATCTGCCTCTTATGTTGCCCCCACTTTTTTTCTGATGTTTACACTGGTTTCTGGCTATAGTCTGGCTGGGTCCCTGCTAATCAGGGCCCCAGCCTCTCTGTTCTCTCTAAACGACTTGGAGTGCACTCTAGGTGCACTAGTGATTGGATGCTGTGGTTCCTTATGAGTCCCTAGTATATGGTACCTTAGGTGCTAAGGGCATAGGTACTTCACAGGCCTACCAGGGGCTGCAGCATGTATTATGCCACCCCTGGGAAGCAGACTAAATCTGACACCACAGGCCTGCTACTGCAGCCTGGGTGAGGAAGTGCTAGCACCCCTCACTGAGATATAGGTCCCCTATATCTCTCCTGCACACACATATAAACCTATCAGTCACCCCTAAGGCAGGCCCTATCAATCCTGAGGGCAGGGTGCTTGGCTTCTATGTGAGGGGGTGCCTCTGCCTGAGCAGGGCCCTCTGCAGCTCTCAGAGTCCAGTCTCTGGTGCTGTTTGTGGATGCAGTTAAACCATATACTTTTAAGTGCATTATATCCTCGCGGTAAAATGCTAACTTTGGAATGGCTGCATCGAAACATGTCGTGTTTGGTGTCCAACATCTTGGAATACTACCCCCCTGCCAGTCCTGGCGGCGGGGGTAGCATTCCACCCTTCTAGAGGGATAGACATGTACCTACTGTGGAAACGCGGTAGAATCCTGCAGAGCCCTGGCATCACAAAATGGATGCCACCAGTCACAGACACTGGGCTGCCCTCCTGCTGATGACCAACACTTGCAGTGGAGGAAGCCCGACAATAGATATCCTGTCCCAAGAGGGTGTGACCACCTTCCAGACAGGGTTTAGTGTATTGGGGCTGGGTGGGTGCACTCTTAGAGTGCTTTGAAGTCCTGCACTGGGGGAGCAGAAGGCTCCTCTGTGCATACCCCAGTTCAAACCGGCTCAGGGGCTACCTGCCCCTGCTCTGGCGCGAAACTGGACAAAGGGAAGTGGGTGTAGCCACCCACTCCCCTGACCCTCCCATAGGTAGGGTCATAGAGCTAGTCCCTCCCTTTCTTTTAGTATAAGAGGGTGAACCTGTGCATTGCAAACTAGATTTCCCTGGACGACGCTCTGAAGAAGAATCCCAGACCTTCAACGTTCCACTACCTTTGGAAGACTGAAGAATCTCCCTTGGAGTCAAGGAGTGACTCCCCTGCTTGGCAGGCACCAAAAACTACAAATGACAGTTGCAAACTACGCCGCTCCCGCCGGAGTCCAAAGTCCCTGCAGCCCAAGAAGTAGATTTCCTGACTTCTCAAAGGCCATCGTGAGTCCCCAGTGAAGCTGAGGCCAGTGGACCCCAAGAGTGATGAGGAACCGCGACCCCTGGGTACCGTGCACTATTGTCGAGTGCAACCCCTTCACAACGTTCCACGAACTTGTGCTTTGGACCACGTGTGGTCCTAGCCTCCAGCAGGAATCCCTCTGAAGATCAGAGGCCTACCATGTCCCGAGTGACCGTGGGCCCCTGTGAGCGAATCCTCCCAAGGCGTCTTTGCGATCCCTTGCCAGCCAGCTTGTGGGTCCCCAGAAGACTTTCTAAAGAAACCAAAGGGCTCCCCTGGTTGCTCCAGGCCTGCCCTGACTTACCCTTGCTGGGTGAGTCCCCCAGACCTTGCTGGTCTGCGCCATTGCCTCTTCACACTTTCCCCAAGACTTGCTGTTACTAAGGCTTGTTGGCTCCGATTGAGTCGCCGACACCGCAGTAAGCTGCAGACATCGTGGCACAAGCCGAATCCAGCTCCTGTTCGTCGTCGACGCCTCCTGGACCTCGTGGCTGAAGAGTCAAGGCACCCGCAAACGACCTGAATCTTGCGACGACGGTGGGCATCCATCTTCCTTGCCCCGAGTCACTGCCAAGTGACTTTGAACACTGTCCCCTCTGCTTTCAGGTCTTCCATCTTCCGAATCCAGGCTTGGATTCCTCCGGACACTTCTCCTGTCGCCGCAAGCAGCAAGTCTTCACTGGCTCCCATTGAAAACGACGCCGCGACCCGACACCAAAGAACACCTATGCACCCGGCTCCCCTGGGTGAGGTAACTTCAGCACTACGGTGCTCCTGTGGGTGTGGGCCCTAGAACTACTTACCCTGTAAGTGACTTGCTTGTAGCTACCCTAGAAGCGTCCTAAAACTCTCCTTTTCTAAGTGCGACAATTGCGCTGACTCGTACAGGGTTCGCGTCTGTGTTAGACACACCGCGTCCATCTCCTTTGTAACACTACCTAGAACTGTGTCCTTCGACTCGTACTGAGTCCGATCGGTGTTCGCCTCGAACACACGAGGGGCCTGTAACATTGAGATCTCCATTGCACTGACTCGCACAAGGTTCGCGTCTGTGTTAGACACAGCGCATCCAACTCCCTTGCAATTCTATCTGTAACCGCGTCCTTCGACTCGTACAAGGATCGATCGGTGTGTTCGCCTCGAACATGCAAGGGACCTTTAACATTGAAATCTCAATCGCGTCTGTTCGCATAGACTCGTACAGGACTCGCACCGGTGCCAGGACACCGCGTCCATCCCCTGTGGGTCTCCTACAACTACCTGGGGTGGTTCTTGGGGGTCCCTCGATTCTAGATGCCCTAGACCTAGGTCTAGCCAAACTAAGATTGTGATATTCGATTGTGCTAAACTTATTTTGATACCATTTGACTTGTACATATGTTCCTGACTTCTAATCTCATAAAGAGATTAGTAGAGAGTGTTTATTAATAAATACATATATATTTGATATATATACCTGTGTGGTGTCTTTTCATTTGGTGATTCAAGAGATTGTGTGGTAAAACAAGCTGCTTTACATTCCTTCAAGACTTAGCCTGAAGGCTGCTCTCCACAGCTACCACTAGGATAGCTTTCTATAAAGGTTGTCTTAAACCTATCTACCATAAGAGTCGAATTGTTCTGGTGCAAGGTGTCCACTTTAATTAGTGAACAGCATATACCAGGCCAACTTCTCACAATAAGAAAGGAGACCACTCGAACCCTGCAGACTATAGGCTAATAGCTCTGCTCGAAATTGAAGCAAAGGTCTATGCCCGTCTACTACTAAGGGACCTAGAGGACTGGGTGGACCAGAATGGTATCCTCCCGCCTTATCAAACTGGATTTAGGGCAAATAGCTCCACCAATGACAACATCTTGGCACTGTCTTACCTCTCTAAGCAAGGGGTAACGAATAATAACCTGCCCCTGTTTTGCTGCTTTATAGACTACACCACCACCTTCGATAGAGTCAATCGAGGAAGACTATGGGCTAAACTCGAATCCTGGGGGATCCCAGCAACACTTTTAAAAGCGATGAAAGCCCTCTACGAGGGGACATGGGTCCAGGTCAAACTAAGTCCAACAACAGCTACCTCGAGAGTCGAAACTAACACCGGGCTAAAGCAGGGCTGTGTTCTGGCCCCACTATTATTCAATCTATACACGGCAGACCTGGGGCAAGCTCTGAAAAACGCCAGCCTAGTACCTCCGAGATTGGGCAAGATGACCCTCGCAATCCTTCAGTATGCAGACAACACAGTGATCATGGATCAAGCCAGGGTGGGGCTCCAAAGAGCTCTAAAGAGTCTAGTAGTGTATAATAAGGAAAACAGCCTGTAAATTAATGAGAATAAGACAAAGATAATCTTTGGCAAATATCCTCACAAAAAGCAAGCATCCTGGTTGCTGGGCGACCACAGAATCAGTACAGCCACATCCTACAACTACTTGGGGGTATGGTTAACAGAGAGGGCAACAGCAGCTAAACACATAAAGGAGCTAACTCCAAAAATCAATGGAATAATTCCCTCACTTCGACGTTTGAGCCATCGCCTAGCAAGTCCATTCGCAGAGCCCATGTTGACAGTTCTCAGGGCAAAATGAATTCCAGCAATTACTTATGGCCACTTAGCCTTCCCAGGTGCACTAGAAAAATCCATCACTGCAGCCCAGGTAAAATCTTACAAGATTGTGCTAGAGGTACCCAGACAAGCAAGGAACACCAGGTTAAGGTTGGAAATAGGACTAAATAGACTGGACTTGACACTACAGGGGGACCTAATAAAATATTATATCAGTGTGCCCCGAAACTACTCTCAAACACTTTCTGAAAACGATTTTCAATGCAGCGGGATCCCCATGGCACTCTAAGCTGGACCAAGCACCACTCGCACTGAAAATAGAGACAGAGAGCATGCCCTTACATAAAATTCCATACAATGCCTGGGCTAATGCTGTGAAGCGCCAAGTTCAGACTATCTCGTTCCTCACTCCGGTACAATTCCTTTACACTGGCACTTGCCAATTTGTATATCCCTGGGAAATCTCAACCTTACATGTGAGACACACTCTCAGCCCAAGCTAGAAGGGAAATCCTGTTTCTGTGCCTCATTGCCCTCAAGATCCTGGAGTTCAACTTAACATGGACGCGAAAAGACAACGCAGTCTCCTGCTGGCTATGTAATTACCATAGGGAATCCTGGTTACATCTGCTATGCTGCTGCCCCATGCTGGCCAGTAATCACCATCGTTTGCTATGCCCCGTCCTAAGGGAGAAGGGCTTTAGAACCTGCAGGGACGCTTCGGATTGGTGCTTCTCAGAAACTACCACCTGCTTACTTGCAAGAACAGGCAAGTTTATTCATCAAATCAGAACCGCACTTGACTTCCAGCAACAGGCAGCAGATTCCAGGGTCGCAATTAATTAGCAATTAACTCAGCTGGCACCCTAGCTTTGACGGACGCTTTTCAATCCAGGGGTTCTCTCACATGGACAATCGGATCATAAAGACTGAGTGGGGCCCAGTAGGAAGCACAACAAGAACTTCTATTAAAGACAACCTATGAACCTAACAGGACTAAGCAAAAACCGGCGCGAACGACCATTATGAAGGAGTTGATCTCACTTTTTAAATCTGCAGTCATAAAAGGATGCAAAGTAGCAAACAGAGCACATGCAGGCATGGTGCATTTTTATACGATTGCAGGGAAGCTCTACGGGGAGGGTGGATGGGAGGAGGGGGGTTTCTAATGTGTTTTATACTGTAAAGATTTTAAGTAATCGTACGGTTAATAAAGAAATTCTGTTACATTGTTTATAGTGAGATCCCCCAAATTCAATACTTTGCAATCCTTGTCAGCTGCCAAGTACCTCCTTTGTTCCCAATGCTATATATATATATATATATATATATATATATATATATATATATATATATATATATATGTGTGTTCAATGAAAAAACCAAAGGTTACAAGAACGTTATAGTTAGGCTAAGATTTCACTCGTACAAAACCAGTGAAATTCAGCAGTTATAATTAGCTGACCTCACATATTATATCACTCATGAAATGGTCTTTGACATCACTGATGACATCTCAACTGACATCACTGATGACATCATCCAGTGACTGTGAGTGTTTTAAAAAAGTTAATGAGTGTTAAATATTTATACCAAGGTGTATTCGTGAATCAGTGGGGGTATGAGTGCCTGTATGGATGATTCAGTGGGTGCATGATGGACTGTATAAGTGAGTGATTAGGTGTCTCAGTGAATGTATGGGTGACTGGTTGTGTGAATGTTTGTATCCGTCTGTCAGTTGGTGCCTAAATGGCTGTATGGGTGTGTGAGTGGGTACATGAGTGGCTGTCTGGGTGATTGATTGGTTGTCTGAGTACAATTATGGGTGTCTGAATGTCTCTGTGGGTGAGTGAGGGGGTGTGTGATGGCCTGTATGGTTGAGTGAGTGGGTGAGTCAGTGGCTGTATGGGTTAGTGAGAGTATGTGTGAAGGGCTGTATGGGTGAGGGAATGTGTCAGCGGTATATGGGTGAGTAACTAGCAGTATAGGTGAGTGATGGGATATATGAGTGACTGAATGGGTGAGTGAGTGAATGTGCGAGTGGCTGTATGGGTGAGTGTGTGCTAGTGTCAGTGACTGTATAGGTGAGTATGTGCTAGTATCTGTAAGAATAAGTATGTGGGTGTGTGTAACTCTATGGGTGAGAAAGTGGCTGTGTGGTTGACTGTATGGGTGAGTGAGTAGGGGTGTGAGTAGCTCTATGGGTGACTGACTCAGTGTGCAAGTGGCTGTATGGATGTCTGAGTGGATTTGTCAGTGGCTATATTAGTGAGTGAGTCGGTGTATGAGTGGCTGTATGGGTGAGTGACTGGATGTGTGTGTAGATCTATGAATCAGTGAGTGGGTGTATAAGTACTGGTATGGGTCTGTAAATGAGTTTGTGAATGGTTGTGTGGGAGTGGGTGAATGAAAGGTTCTAGGTGGTGTGAGTGGGTGTGTTAATGATTTTGTGGATGATGTCATCGGTGATGTCATTTGAGATGTCATGAGTGATGTCACTGACCATGTCCTGAGTGATATATTATGTGAGGTCCTAAGCAGTGCATTTTGGGGGCGCGAGTTATTCTGAATTTCACTAGTTTTGTACGAGTGAAATCTGAGCCTAACTATAACACCCCTGTAACCTTTGGTTCTTTCAGTGAGTATATATATATATATCTATATATATATATATTATCTACTGGCGGTCGCCAGTAGATAGTTATAGTTAGGACCTATTTTCCATAGGAAATCCGCGACATTCTATTTGAAATAACTCTTGCGTCGGTTGACGAATCTTCGCGAAATTTTCAAACTTTATGGCCCGCTCCGGTCTGCTCCTACCCTGAAAGTCTCAGGGTGATTCGTCAAGCGGGGGCCGAGAAAAAGGGGGTCCCAAAACGTGTTTTCCCATTAATTTTCCCATAGGAAACTTTAGACACGGCTACAGCTCGAACTGCTGAACGGAATTACACCAAATTTGGCAAAGAGGTAGTTCTTGGTTCAGAACGAACCCTTTTTGTTAAATGGAGTAAATCCGTTCAGTAGTTCCTGTGAAAATCAAAATGAAAATCACATATATTACTATGGCCGCGTCGGATTCGCGCACCCTGAGCGCAGCCTGCGCGCACCGTCCCGATCACGAGCTGCATGCTAATTGGCTGTCAACACTCCAAATCAGGAAGTGTTGGCAGCCATTTTGTCCCTCGGTAGAACCGAGGGACAGAAACAAGTGTGCAAAGCGCAAAAGGGGGCAGGGTAGAAACACCCTGACCCTCTAGGTCTGCTCAGGGGTCCCATAAGGACCCCTGGGCAGAAAAAAGCATTTAAAAAAAAATCGGCAGGATGCGCTCAGGGTGCGCAGATCCTGCCGAAAAAAAAATCGAAGCGCGGTCTCCCGCGCTTCGATGCTATTTTGCCCCCGGGGGGGCCAAGTCCCAGGGGCATGCGGGGGTGCGTTTATAGTTTATGTGGGGGCCTCTAAGGCCCCAAGCCCCGGGGACCGCCACCCCCGGGGCTTTAAAGAAAAAATGGTGCGGGGGCTCTCCGCCTCCCGCAGCCCCGGGGACCGCCACCCCCGGGGCTTCTTTTTTAAATTTTGATAACATGTGTTGGGGGCTCCAGCCCCACACGCCCCGAGGACCGCCACCTCCCGGGGCACTTAGAATTGAAATTTGGGTGTCCGTTTCGGACCCCCGAAGCCCCGGGGACCACCACCTCCCCGGGGCTGTGCAATTGAAGGGAGGGGGGCCGCGCGGCCCCCCTCCTGGAGCCTGTGGTGGCCCTGGGGACTGCCACCCCCCAGGGCCGGCTCCTGCAGTGTCCCAGGGTGCCTACCCCAGGACACTGTAGTTTGCAATGGCAGGACGGGAGCCTCGCGGCTCCCGTCCTGCCATTACAACTGCTTTGCTTCATTGAAGCGAGAGCAGGAAACCTGCTCTTGCTTCAATGAAGCAAAGCAGATTGCTTTTCCATAAGGGGAGCTGCATGTCAGCAGCTCCCTTATGGAAAAGCAATGCCGGCTCCCGTAGGACGCGGGGAGCCAGCGGGACTGTGGGGGTATTGGGGACCCCCCCACAGGCCCCAACCAGAGGCCAGGCCCCGGGGAATGGGGTCCCCGGGGCCATTAGTGGCCCGGGAGGGGGGCCAAGCAGCCCCCCTTCCCAAAAAAAAAAATGTAAAAAAAAAAAAAAAGCCCGGCCCCGGGGGATGGGGTCCCTGGGGCCTTAAATGGCCTGAGGAGGGGGGCCACGCAGCCCCCCTCCAAAGATTTCAATTTTAAAAAAAAAGAGGGCATGCCCCGGGGGATGGGGTCCCCGGGGCCAATAGAGGCCCAGGGAAGGGGGGCCACGCGGACCCCTTCCCGTTTTTTATTAGAAAAAAAAGAAAATCCTCAGGCCCCGGGGGATGGGGTCCCCGGGGCCAAAAGTGGCCGAGTGAAGGGGGGCCAAGCAGCCCCCCTTCCATACAAAAAAAAGAAAAAAAGACAAAAGGCCAGCATCGTGCCGGAGGCCCCGCCCCCTTCCTTTACCACTCTGCAAACGCGCCCCCTGGCGCGTTTGCAGAGGGAACGAATCCCCCTTGAATACTGGGGGTCCCTGCGGGCCAACTAGCCCACCAGGAACCTCCAGTATGCGCCAGAGGCTGCGTTGCAGAGAGGTGTACAGAGGCCACGCCCCTTTTACACCTCTCTGCAACGCAGCTCTGTGGCGCTTTTTGGAGGTACATGGTGGGCTAGTTGGACTCCAGGGACCCTCAGGATTCAAGGGGACTTAATCCCCAACTTAAAGCGCGCCACGGGCGCGTTTGCACAGTGGTGAAGGGAGGGGCGGGGCTTCAGGTGACATGTGTGCAAACAGGCCCTGTGGCGCGTTTTAAGATGGGGAATTAAATCCCCTTCAATACTGAGGGTCCCTGAGGGCCAACTAGCCCACCAGGTACATCCAGAAAGTGCCACAGAGCTGCGTTGCAGAGAGGTGCAAAGGGCGTGGCCTCTGAACACCTCTCTGCAACGCAGCTCTCTGGCGCATACTGGAGGTATCTGGTGGGCTAGTTGGCCCTCAGGGACCCTCGGGATTGAGGAGGAATTAATTCTCCAACTTAAAACGCGCCACAGGGCGTGTTTGCAGACATGTCACCTCAGGCCCCGCCCCTCCCTTCACCATTGTGCAAATATTCCTCTAAAATCAGCCGAACTACGAATTCCGATTTACTCACCTGTTATCAGGAGAGAACCCAGTGCTGCATCTTTTAGCCCAGCACTGACCCTGAAAAGTAATTCTAACCGTACTTACCAGTAACTTGAATTTCCTTCCATAGGCTAACATTGACTGGTTTCACTTGGAAATTCTTCTAAGTGTGGAGTTTTGGAACTTTATAATATTCCTCTAAAATCAGCCGAAATACGAATTCCGATTTACTCACCTGTTATCAGGAGAGACCTCAGTGCTGCATCTTTCAGCCCAGTACTGATCCTGAAAAGTAATTTTAACCGTACTTACCAGTAACTTGAATTTCCTTCCATAGGCTAACATTGACTGGTTTCACTTGGAAATTCTTCTAAGTGTGGAGTTTTGGAACATTATAATATTCCTCTAAAATCAGCCGAAATACGAATTCCGATTTACTCACCTGTTATCAGGAGAGACCTCAGTGCTGCATCTTTCAGCCTAGTACTGATCCTGAAAAGTAATTTTAACCGTACTTACCAGTAACTTGAATTTCCTTCCATAGGATATCATTGCCTGCTTTTTGCTGAAAAAGTTTCTAAGTGTCGATTTTTGAAACATACAAATATTCCTCTAAAATCAGCAGAACTACGAATTCCGATTTACTCACCTGTTATCAGGAGAGACCTCAGTGCTGCATCTTTCAGCCCAGTACAGATCCTGAAAAGTAATTCTAACCGTACTTACCAGTAACTTGAATTTCCTTCCATAGGCTAACATTGACTGGTTTCACTTGGAAATTCTTCTAAGTGTGGAGTTTTGGAACTTTATAATATTCCTCTAAAATCAGCCGAAATACGAATTCCGATTTACTCACCTGTTATCAGGAGAGACCTCAGTGCTGCATCTTTTAGCCCAGCACTGACCCTGAAAAGTAATTCTAACCGTACTTACCAGTAACTTGTATTTCCTTCCATTGGAATCCATTGTCTGGTTTTCAGCAGAAAAGTTTCAAAGTGTCGATTTTCACAAACTACAAATATTCCTTAAAAATCGCCTGTATGACTTAAACGCATTCTTTCAACTGTTTACAGGAGATGCACCAGTGCTGGATCCAGGATCCAACACTGAGTAAGAAAAAGTAACGATAAGACTACTTACCTGCTAAGTGAATTTCCTCCCATAGGATAACATTGGTGATTCTATGTGAAAAAGTTTCTGTGTCAACTTTTAAAATACAATACTATTCCTTAAAAATCACTACTGTAACCAAAACGCTTTTACTCAACTGTTTACAGGAGATGTCCCAAGACTGAATCAAGGATCCAGTCCTGTGGTTAGAAAAGTAATCCATAAAGTAACTAATTGCATTTAACTAGAAATTCACATTGAGGTCAATGTTGCATTGTGTTTGAAATTGTGTTGCCCATTGCAACAACTGTAACTACTGTACTTAAAACTCTTTTGCCTATTTGCAAACTATTTAAACTAAAGTAATTCATTCTGAGAAAGTATATTTTGTAATGTAATGTATAATGTAATTACAATGTAATTTAATAAATAAAATATCTAAAAATAAATAGTTTAAAAAATGTAGTAAATCAGTATCAAAAAAATAAATATAACAATTAATACATTTAAAAATTGTCATTTACAAAACCTTTGAAATTCACTGAAAAAACCATAGGTTTTAGGGGCGTTATAGTTAGAAATTAGCATTTAAAAAACCTTTGAAATTCACTGAAAAAACCATAGGTTTCAGGCACGTTATAGTTAGAAATTAGCATTTAAAAAACCTTTGAAATTCACTGAAAAAACCATAGGTTTCAGGCACGATATAGTTAGAAATTAGCATTTAAAAAACCTTTGAAATTCACTGAAAAAACCATAGGTTTCAGACACGTTATAGTTAGAAATTAGCATTTAAAAAACTTTTGAAATTCACTGAAAAAACCATAGGTTTTAGGGACAGTTATAGTTAGTTGGACATTTCACTCGTACAAAACCCGTGAAATTCCCCCGTTATAGTTAGTTCAGCTAACTATAACTCGCGCCCCGCAATGCACTGCTGATGACGTCACATATTACATCACTCATGACATGGTCAGTGACATCACTGATGACATCACTGATGACATCTCAAATGACATCACTGATGACATCACTGATGACATCATCCACGTGATAATCTGATGCACCTCCTCACACCCTAATATAACCTTTGATACACCCACTCTAAATTACAGACTGCCATTCGCGAAACCATAGACACTCCAACACCAATAACTACATACCCACTCACTGATTCTTAGGTCTACACACACACATCCACTCACTCACCCGTACAGTCACTCATACTTATGGTCACTCAGTACAGGACTATCATATGCACTCATACTCCTATATAGACACTCAAACACCGCCACTCATACATAGAGGAACTCACACACCTAGTCAGTCATGCAAATAATTAAACACACTGCCATTTACTCACCTATACAGTTATACACACACCAGCTCACTTAATCATACAAATACTAGCACATTGTTACGCTCTTATACAATCACTGATACAAACACACACTCATCCATACAGCCACTATCACAATCACTCACTCTCGCTTATAGCTATTTATATACTCCAACACACATATATACTGCCTTTCACATATGTAGTTACTCACACATGTACCACTGGGACATACATTCACTCACTAACACACTCTTACACACACTTACCCACCCATACAGTCTATCACAGATGCACTCTTGAAACCATCCACCCAGTGAATCACCCACTCACACATCTATGCACAGAGTCGCACACACCCCTCCCACACAAACACTCAGGCACCCATACAGATACTCAGACAACCATTCAATAACTCATATACACACTCATGTAGCTATTCACAAACACATGCAGTCACTTACACAGCAACAGACAGACGGATACAGACATTCACCCAGTTTAGTCACTAACCCATGCATTCAGTAAGATACTTTAAATCACTCACTTATAGAGTCAGTCACGCACCTACTAAATCATCCATACAGACACTTATACACCCACTCATTCTTCAATATGTCTTTTCCGATATATATTAAAAATATTTAAACTTTAGAGAAACACACAGTCACTGCATGATGTAATCAGTGATGTCATTTGAGATGTCATCAGTGAAGTCATCACTGATGTCACTGACCATGTCATGAGTGATGTAATATGTGACGTCATCAGCAGTGCATTGCATTTGACGTCATCAGCAGTGCATCGTGGGCGCGAGTTATAGTTAGCTGAACTAACTATAACGGGGAATTTCACGGGTTTTGTACGAGTGAAAGAGTGAAATGTCCAACTAACTATAACTGTCCCTAAAACCTATGGTTTTTTTCAGTGAATATATATATATATATATATATATATATATATATATATATATATATATATGCTGCAGACCAGGCACACCTATCCGTGACCGCCGCCGCTCCTTACTTCCCCGGGTGCTAAATCCAGCGGTGGTGAACCGCTCGTTACTGCTGCAGACCAGGCACACCTATCCGTGACCACAATGGACAGCACTCACGGAGTTCGATTGTAAAATGCTTTATTGTGCAAAGAACCTCCCTCCAACAGACGCGTTTCGCCACACGGCTTCCTCAATGTCGGTTAGTTTTTCATTCACGCAATTCTTTTAAAATACATCATCTTCACCCGGGGAAGTAAGGAGCGGCGGCGGTGACGTTCTGTGTTTCAAAAAAAAAAATATATATATATATTTGGGGCGAAAACAAGGTGGTTGTGAGGTTATTTAACCACATGCTGGGCGGCGTGTATTGTCATTGCTGCCCCCGCCGGACATGACCCCCGATTTCTGAGGCTGAAGCGGTTTGGGGACTCGAGGAGGCGCTTTGTTTCTTTCAAGCAGGAAATTGATTTTCAATCTCACGAACTGTTTTGCCATCCCCGCATGACCATTAGGTGTTATACTCCCTATGCGACACCTACCTGGACTCATCACGATGCATTCTGGGTGTTGCAGTCCACTGGAACTGCGTGAACTGACAACAGGTGTGCAGACATCCATAAGGGGCGGAGCGGGCCCTCCACCAATAAGAGGGCGGCAGAACTTCTGACCGTGATGTGGAAGCCTCCTGGATACTTGGGCGCTGATGAAGGCTGATAAATTGCCGAAATGCATTCGCCATGCAAGAAATAAAGATCGCTTCCAAAATGTTCCCCTGTGTGGTCTCTGCTCTCTCGCAAGAAGGAGGTACTGTTGCATAATTTCGTGTCAGCCAGAGACACGTTCCAGAGACCCCCGCCTCACAAGTTGGCCCTGACTTCACTGGCTTTGCTGCTGTGGCAGCTTCTCGTGTGTCCAAGGGATTGGAAGGTCGGGGCCCGCCATGGACTTTGGGGCGAAAACAAGGTGGTTGTGAGGTTATTTAACCACATGCTGGGCGGCGTGTATTGTCATTGCTGCCCCCGCCGGACATGACCCCCGATTTCTGAGGCTGAAGCGGTTTGGGGACTCGAGGAGGCGCTTTGTTTCTTTCAAGCAGGAAATTGATTTTCAATCTCACGAACTGTTTTGCCATCCCCGCATGACCATTAGGTGTTATACTCCTATGCGACACCTACCTGGACTCATCACGATGCATTCTGGGTGTTGCAGTCCACTGGAACTGCGTGAACTGACAACAGGTGTGCAGACATCCATAAGGGGCGGAGCGGGCCCTCCACCAATAAGAGGCGGCAGAACTTCTGACCGTGATGTGGAAGCCTCCTGGATACTTGGGCGCTGATGAAGGCTGATAAATTGCCGAAATGCATTCGCCATGCAAGAAATAAAGATCGCTTCCAAAATGTTCCCCTGTGTGGTCTCTGCTCTCTCGCAAGAAGGAGGTACTGTTGCATAATTTCGTGTCAGCCAGAGACACGTTCCAGAGACCCCCGCCTCACAAGTTGGCCCTGACTTCACTGGCTTTGCTGCTGTGGCAGCTTCTCGTGTGTCCAAGGGATTGGAAGGTCGGGGCCCGCCATGGACTTTGGGGCGAAAACAAGGTGGTTGTGAGGTTATTTAACCACATGCTGGGCGGCGTGTATTGTCATTGCTGCCCCCGCCGGACATGACCCCCGATTTCTGAGGCTGAAGCGGTTTGGGGACTCGAGGAGGCGCTTTGTTTCTTTCAAGCAGGAAATTGATTTTCAATCTCACGAACTGTTTTGCCATCCCCGCATGACCATTAGGTGTTATACTCCCTATGCGACACCTACCTGGACTCATCACGATGCATTCTGGGTGTTGCAGTCCACTGGAACTGCGTGAACTGACAACAGGTGTGCAGACATCCATAAGGGGCGGAGCGGGCCCTCCACCAATAAGAGGGCGGCAGAACTTCTGACCGTGATGTGGAAGCCTCCTGGATGCTTGGGCGCTGATGAAGGCTGATAAATTGCCGAAATGCATTCGCGCTATGCAAGAAATAAAGATCGCTTCCAAAATGTTCCCCTGTGTGGTCTCTGCTCTCTCGCAAGAAGGAGGTACTGTTGCATATATATATATATATATATTAACCAGTAGGATAGTTTTTAGAGAACTTCAGATTGTCCTTTTAAACCACATTTTATGAAATTGATTTTACAATGGTTTTTCATAAAGCATAATAAAATTCATTACAATACACTGTAACCATGGAGACATGCACATGCCTGACGGTCGTTGGGGAACAAAACAAAAAACATATTCGCAACAAATGACCTCAAAGGTGAGACTTACTTGCATCGAAGTTGGTGGTAAATGTCACTTATTTAAGAAAAAGTAGTAAAATAAAGACCTAAGACACATATAATTTCTTTACTTGCAAAAGGACTGAAGAATGTTTCATCTGCAGTCAAATTTTTAATGCACTATTTTTTCAGAACACGTAGCAAAGCAAACCTGCAAATCGCACCTTAATTGCTATAGAGGTAAATTTTAAATGGCAAATTCAATTGTGCACCATGTCTGTTTTAATCGAAAATAACTCTGTATTGCATTTTCGTTCAGATTTATGAGATATATAATTTTGCCTAATTGTGGATGATCAAATTATTTTGGGATGCCAGCCAAACAAACATAACTGTATATTTAATTAATGTTGAGCTAGAGTCATTTTCCCTGGCCCTTGCATGATTTCATATGCCAAGAGGGTACCTCTGAGCCAGAGTCTGAAGCACTGCACATTTGCTCAGAGCTGTTGCACGTTTACATCCACTCCAGAAGCACGAATGGCCCAATTAGTGTTTATTTCAGTCACTCTTTTCTCGTGAATATAGACAGGAGCTTATGTTCTCCCTCAACTATGGCTATGTTCAACTTAGATAATATATGCTAATCACTACAGAGTTGCTGCAGCCTAACCTCACCTAGAATTGGCAAGCTAATGGCCTTGTAAGTGTACAGCGACTCAATAATAGAACATGGATGCATTGTCCTGTTTATCATTAGGTTTTCACTGATATTTATGTGCATGTTTTAATTTTATCATTTCTATTCTACTAAAATCAATGTTCACCTTGTTTCAGGATGGTTTGAATATAATAGGATTAAAAATGCCAATGTGCCCTAGGGACGTTAAGCAGCTGTCCTCTCTAGAAGAAACACAGATGTTTACTTGTTCCCAATAATTCATGGTCAGTCATTGCTCTTGCAACTTAACAAACATATTTTTTTTAAATTTGCAAGCCTCATGAAGTGGCTCTCGAAGTAGAATACTTAAAATAGACAACTTTTGTGACCAACTGCATGCAGCAGAGGCAACCAATATGATCTGTCACAAGGGACAGTGGATGTACTATTCGCCCCTGTCAGAAAACCCACTCTGACATGATTCCAGGTCCACTCTCATAAAGACCCTGGTTAATGGGTCCTTCTAAACATAAGCCTTGCTACACCCCATCCTCTACACACTGTTCTCTTAGCACCAGGCACAGCCACACCCCTCAGCCCCCTGCCCACAACTTTGCACCCTGACTGGTCCACGCTCTAGCTTGTTGTGCGGTTTCGTGCTACTTTCTACCATAAGGAACTACAAGCCTTTCATGGCTAGATATCCTGCATCCAAGAAATTGGGTTTCTGGTTGAGGTCGTGAAACCCTTCTCAAGCAGCCACCACAATTCATCTCATGGTGCAGTCACAAGCAAACTCTAAACTAACCTATTCTCAACCCTCTGGTAGCTTGCCATAGAGCAGTCAGGCTTAACTCAGAGGCAATGTGTAAAGTATGAGAGATGGGAGGGCCTGCGCTGAGAATGCATTGTGTAGTCAGGGCAATGTGGTGGTTCAGAAAAGCTGAGATGCTATGTGAGTCTTTGTGATGGGTCCAATCCACGCAACAGCGGAGATGCGTCAGTTATGCATGGAATTGAGCGGTGCAGCAAAGGAGATACATCGGTTCCGCTGGATCCAGAGAGGCCAGCAAAGCACCATAAGCCTGCTTCCAACGGTCCAGGACTGGGATAGCACAATTTGGCAGGGAAGGATCACAGATGGCATAGTCAAGGTGCAGTTGCATGGTCATTGGAAGCCTGTTATGTGCCTGAGACTTCAGATCAGGAGGCCAGCCAACTAGCCCTTGGAGTCACACTGGGTTCTGGGTTCAAGTGATGCAGGTCCAGTCCTTCTCACCCAGACAAGAGAGCAGCAGATCAGTGCAGCAGTCCAGAAGAGTGGAGGTTCTTGGAGCAGCACAGCAGTCTTTCTTCCTGACAGAGCATCCACAGGTCCAGAGGTATACTGAAGTGGTGTTTTTTGAGGTACAGTATCTATACCCAGTTGTGCCTTTGAAGTGGGAGGGAAGTTTCTACCCAGGCATCCTACCTTCCCTGGCTCCAGACTAACCACAATGGGTATGCAGCCCTTTGTGTGGAGGCAGGGCACAGCCTATTCAGATGTAAGTGGGGCTGTACCCAGCTCCTCCCTCCCATCCTGCCAGTGATGGCCCATCCAGGAACACCTAAGCTCCCTAGTGTGTTTTGCTGTCTAGCAGGAATACACAAAAGCTCAACAGTCAGCTACACACATTCATTTGACTAGAGACATGCACTAAATGGTTAAGGCAAAAAAAATGCCAACTTTCTAAAAGTGCCATTTTCAGAATTGCAACTTAAAATCTGACTTCACCACAAGGTAGGATTATAAATTGTGATTCTGGAGACACCAAACATGAACTGGTTATCTCTTATAAATGTAATAAGGCAACTCCAATGTTATCCTATTGGAGAGATAGGCCTTGCAGTAGTCAAAAACGAATTTAAGAGTTTTTCACTACCAGGACATGTACATCCTAAAAGTACATGTCCTACTTTTTTAAAACATTGTGTACTGCCCTCTGGCCTGTCCAAGGCCTACCCTAGGGGTGACTTATATGTATTGAAAAGGGGGTTTGAGCCTGGCAAAAGGGTTATTTTGCCAGGTCGAAATGGCAGTTTAAACTACACACACAGGCTCTGCATTAGCAGGCCTGAGACATGGACGTTTAGGTGAGTGGCACAATCAGTGCTGCAGGCCCACTAGTAGCATTTAACTTACAGGCCCTGGGTACATGTAGTACAACTTTACAAGGGACTTATAAGTAAATTAAATATGCAAATTGTGGCTAAATCAATATTACCATGTTTAGAGGAGAGAGTACAAGCCCTTTAGAACTGGTTAGCAGTGGAAAAGTGTGCAGAGTCCTAAGGCCAGTAAGAATTAGATCAGAAAAAATGGAGGAGGGCAAAACGTTGGGGGAAGACGACCCTAAGGCTCTCAAATCTAACACTTAAATGCAACTCAGATGTACGCTTAGGTCTGGGAATTTATGTCTCAGCAAAGGCAGAGAAATTTTCCTTGTCTTCACAGGGTGGTTTTCCCTACTAATCAGGACTTTCCATCAGATGGCTTTTCCCTCACCTGCCCGTATTCAAAGTGAGTGAAAATCAACTACCGATTCCTTCTCATAAGTAATAAGAATAATATCTGAATGGAAATCATTATTTTACTATTTATTAAATAACCCATACCCTTAATCTATTTGTTGTATTTAACATTATATGTTGAGATTCCAGGTGATGTCGTAGAGGTTATGCAGTGTTGAGGAAATGTATTGGAGTCAATGTAGTTCAATGTCTATTTGTGGGATGCCCCACTGGATAGTAGAGGACAAATTCCAGTGCATGTCTTGTGAAATTCTGTGAAAAAGGTTCGAGAAGACTGACCCTGCTCCTTACAAACACCTGAGACACAAATACTTTGCAGTTTGTATGCACCTGGTTGCAAAGAATGCACTTCATATTTAACAAAGCTTCACTTACGTGTGGACATCTGATTTCCTGAAAGGGGAATGCATTAATCTACAAACATCCTTCTAAATATTCTAGATAGGTCTGATGTACAAAGGCTCTGTGAACACATACTCTGTACAATAGGGGAGATAACAGTGCTCCTGTTTCACATCTGGGAAAAAACAGCATAGCCAAACCGTGTGAGGCTCTGTGAGTCGCGCTGTGGTCCTGTTGAGAATCCTGCTCTTTCGGCTCCTTGATGATAAAAACAGTGGTACTTAGAATATACATAGAGGACGAGGAAAAAAAGAGGAAGGGAGCGAGAAAGAGAGACACAGGTGAAACTCATCAAATTTGCTTCTTCAGGAAGGGAGTGGCACAGGTACATGGTGTAGTAGGATTTGTATCAGAACAAACATGCATGTGAATATCAGAGAAACGTGGGCCAGACTGGTAATAGTGTCAGTACACAACACAGAAGGTTCTTACTGACCTTATGGTAGATGGTGCTTTGATGAGTTTAACACAACCTGGACACAGAAGTCAAACCCCAGGATGCCCCAGAATCTGTAAATACAAAAACAGGTAAGAGACAAACAACAAGGGTAACTATTCTGTGTAGCCCCACAACACAAGGGAACCATAGAGGGGAAAAACAATAACTTGCGGGGACCGAACACAATGACAGACTCTCGAAATAGGAACCCATACATTTAAACAAAATGTAGCCTAGCAGCAACTGCATGCTCACCCATTACGAATCAATCCCTTTGTCTAAAAAGCTCCAGAAGTGAATGAAGTACACTTCCAGGTTAATCGTCTAGCCCTTCCCCCATGTTTCTAACGAAACAATCTACACAGTCTCCACCCCTCTCGAGTAAGGCCTCTTGAGACTTGCACTTTCTATTGATTTCTATTTTCTACCATTTTGGCACTGCCCTTACAACCTGCAAACTGACTGCTTGAGTGTTTTGCCCTAATCCTGACACAGTCTAACCTTACGGAAGTCAGAAATAGGACAAAATATGTGCAGCTTTGAATACAAATGTTCAGTTTGATATAGACTTGAGGTTTAATGACAACAGAAGTGTATGTATAGTAATACATGATAGCCATGTCAAGACATGTCTTTCAAGTGTCTGAAGTGATTGTGCTGTTAGCTAGCATAATGGAACTGTTTATTGATAATATTGTTATTAAGAGTGTCTTGTTCCACTATGGTTAACATTGATTGTAATGTGCTTCCTATTCTTAGGGCTAGAATGAGCAGAACATACTCTAGAGTAGTAAGTTGGCTTGGAGTAAGTACCGATTTAAGGTGTTCTTAGCACTATTTTTCTAAACATGCAGATGACATTGCCTTGCAAAAAACATTTGCTTTGGAATCTGCACCCAAAAAACCTAGGGTGATCCAGACTTGGTTGGTGATCCAGTAGATTCATAAAATGTCCATGAATGTGAATCTTCTGGAAAATGCATAAGCTGGAGTTATAGCAGGATGTTATACTCTATGGGACTTATTCAGAATGTACATTTTCCTGTTTGTGTAATTTTATGCTTTTTCAGTATTCACAAAACTGCACTTGGGGTGGTGAACTAGGCGCATAAAAAGATAGGATAGGCCTATCTTTATAAGTATGAAGTATTCCGCCCCATAGGCGGAGTCTCAATACTCATAAATGTGCAATTAGAATGCAGTTTTGTGAATACTGAAAAAGCCTAAACTTAGACAAACGTGTACGTTTACCTTTGTGAATGAATCCCAAAATGTCTATCAACCTATGTCTACAATATTTACACCAACCTTCTATGTCTGAACAATTCAATTGATCAGCTGAAGGTGATATCAACCTTCATAATTTCATAACTGCCATTTCACTTCAGGATTTGCAGTCTAATTCTCAGCAGTATGCTCCAGTGACTCTGCCGTAATTATGACTCAGTGGGAATTGAAAGACAAGCTCTCCACAGATCATTTATTCTTTTAGCTATGTGGTAAATTACAGCAAAATGACGTGAGATTACTCAGAAATACTCAAGGAGCGTAGCCCAACATTTAACATTATTTTCATAGTACAGAATTCACCCTTGTGGCCAAAATGGACCCAAGGATTCATTATGTTCTAAAACAATAGTGCTAAAGGCAACAGAACATAAACAGCCAGCAGCCACTTGTGCTCGCTAAGTTTATTGTTCCTGTGCTCTTGCAGTAGAATTTTAGCGTCAAATTACTCAAATGGATGCAATCACATAATATTCTGTAATATCCTGTCAAAAGAGTAATGAAAAATGACCAAAATTACTCCACTTACTTCAGACTATTTAACATTTCGCCCAGGCCTACCTCCATTGTGGTCCAACTGCATGGAATTTTTGGGAGATATGGAGGATGGCACAGGTTTTTGCCATGCCTTCATTGAACTATATAATTGTACAAAAATAGGTGAACTGAAGATAGAGTAATGAGGTCTAAGGTCCTAGATGAGGTGAAAAAGCAGATATTCTTTTTCAATATTCAAGAAAGGAGAACACATCGGCCTGCAGACTGGATGCTCTCTCTTTCCACTATCCACAGTGGTATTTTTCTCTTCCAGTTTGTGTCATAGTCCAAGTGCTTCACAGTTCTTTATAAGTATAGTTTGTTAAACTTCTAATGTGTCCTTGGAATTTTAGTAAAATGGGATTGAGTGACCCGAGTAGAAAACATGCACATCAAAGTGGGCCCTTCAGAGCTCATTCACTTAATATCACCCAGTTCACTGCTGTTGAATTTGCATACATTTGTGCCAGATGAGTTAGTGGGTCATTTTTATCACATGTATTTCTATGCTTTATTACACACATCTTAAAAAAGATTTTATGAGCACATTCAGGTTTTCTTAGCTCAAATTCTCAATCAGTGTCTGCTTGTGCTTCGAAAATATACTGCAAATTTTGAAGGCTGTTTATGTTCTTTTACAAAAAGAGCTCATTAATGTTCTTCTTTTTCTCAAACTAACAATGTTGAGTACCAAGGTAATATTCAGGGAAATATTGTCCACAATGTCTTCAGGCTGCCAATATCAACCATGTATATGTTTTCTTAGGGGTTGTGATCTAAGCAATTACATTATGTTTGCTTTTATCATGATCATGGCAGAATCACTGTTTATTTACACTATTCATCACTCCGCTTGCTGGGTTTTTGATAAATTCCAGCATCCGCCACATGGTGGAGTTGTTTTCTGTTGGCGCATGCAAGACTTGTTTTTTAGCGCAATGGTGAGCACAACGAGAATTGCCAGTCACTAGTGAGCGTGCGCAAGATTTGGAGGCCGCTAGTGTGGCTTCCAGTGCTTTTTTCATGATATTGGCAAGCGTGGGCAACTGTGGCTGCACCATGAGCATATTCTATATTCGAGAAGCAGCTAAATCTACTCGAAAAGGTGTTTTTGAGTCACTATTCTACTCTAGCAGACTGTTCAGGCTGTTTTTTAAAGCAAGAAGCCTTTATTTGATTTTACTTTTTTTTCCAACAAGAAGGAAGTGTCCCAGAGACTTAAACTTCCTGTTCCTGCCCAGCAGGATCCTCCCAGTGCTTTGTTCATCCCTTGGTCATTTTTCATTTGGATTTTGAGCTGGAAGGACCACTCTCTTTGTCTGCTGCATATATACCATTGGAGGTAAGAACTTTATTTTTGAGATTTGACAAGTAAGCTCAAAAAGCATTGTATAAGGGTGTTGTTTGTTTGATATAGGGCATGTACCAGTATTTGTTTGTTCTATTATTTGATTTTTAAAATGTATTGTGGTGGGTGGCCTGCAGTTTCCGTAGGGGCCTAGTTATATTTTTACATTACATTTTTTATCTTTTGTAAAGGATCAATGTTGCACAGTTCAGTACATTTTCTCCATGTTTCTTAAATTTTCAGTGTTCATTTATATTACTATGTGGCCTAGTCTGTCAATGGTCAATCCAGTCAGTAGGCACAGGTCAGTACTAGTCATGGGTGCATGAAACAACTCTTTCTGTGGTATATGTTGTTTTAAAACATCATTGAGGCCTGGGACGGCATTGGATTAAATTAAAAATGTGGTTTTTTTTTGTATTGCATGATTTATTGTGTACAAAAAGTGTATATGTGAGTAATATTTGAAGTCTTGGGAGGATGTGTAGTGGCTTGTTGTAACATTTTTATAGCTCAGTTAATTTTAATTTTTGGTATTGCTGAATTAATAGCAGCTATTTTCTTCAGTGTTACCAATGCCTCCTTTGTCTGGCCAGGGTGTGTGTGTGCTTGCCATAGGCCACCATTTGTCTATGTTCTCCATGCCATGTGGCCAGAGGGCATTTTGTGTAGTCAATGTCCATAGGCCTGCATGCGTTCTTTGTTTTCCATGACTCCTTGCTTGTTGTTGTTTGACCATGTGGCTGGCGACCATTTTGTGTAGCCATCCAGTGTGCTTTTGCCATAGGCCTGCATGTGTTCTTTGTTGTGGGTATGCTTCCTTGCTTGCTGTTGTTGGATCATGTGGACTGTGGCCATTTTGTGTAGCCAGTCAGTGTGCTTTTGCCATATGCCTGCATGTATTCTTTGTTGTGGCCATGCCTCCTTGCTTGTTGTTGTTAGTTGAACATGTGGCCAGCGGCCATTTTGTGTAGCCAGCCAGTGTGCTTTTGCCTCAGGCCTGCATGTGTTCTTTGTTGTGGCCGTGCCTCATTGCTTGCTGCTGTTGGTTGACCATGTGGCCGGCGGCCATTTTGTGCAGGCACCCTTTTTCATCATTTCTGTTTTAGAATCTGCAGGCCTCTTCTTCTCGTGCATGAAAGGCAAAAGCTCCATAACACTACTGTTTACCTTACCGGACCAGTTCAGTCAGGCAACTAAGACGGACATTCCATGAAGAATGCAGATGCACTGCTAAATTTGGAAAAAAATTGAAATTTTTCTTTTATCAATCATAATTTATAGAGCTGTGTGGGTTCACTAATTACAGAGGGAGCCAGGCTGCACAAACTTTGGTCAGGGTTGTACAGTAAACATTAGTAGGGACTTTGACCCCTCCTCACTGTGGGACCAGGATCTCCACAACTCTGCGCCTCTGACACCTTTTTTGACTTCTCAGTAGTACCCCTATCTCATTGCCCCTCAAATGTTCCCTCCTGGTACCCCACCTTTGATAGTGCACCAAAACATTTTCAAGCCTTTGAGTGACCAAACCAACACCCTTCCTATTTGCATTCTCTCAGTAAGCCAGATGTGTCTGTCACTGTTCAGTCTCAAATGGCCTGTTGGACGCACTTTGCCGAGGTTTATACTATTCAGGCACTTACCGCTATGTACAGCCCTCAGTGCACTCAGACTACACTTCTTAAGTTTTCCCTACTCCATAAGTTTTGTTTTTCAAACGTAGATGACAGAACATTTAGACAAACTAATAACTTGGGTTTCTGGGGCTGAAGCACTGTTTGCAAAGCATTTACTGAACTGTCTTACTATTATTTCTTAATTTCCTTCCACAACAGACTGTTGAGAATGTGCTGCTCATAGTCCTGATGAATATTGTGTTGTTGTGTAGTGTTTGTCTTTGTCACACCTTTCCTCAAATCCCCTTTCCCATCCATTCTTCAAACCCCTAACCCTCTTCCCTCAGGCTGTGTGATTTATTAAGGTGTGACATAATTTGCACCATAAGTGAATCACACACTTGGTGGGGCGAATATAGTGAAAGAGAATCCAACTCCCAGTGGGGCCTTCTATTTCCAAAGCAATAGACCACACCCATGCACAAAAGGGAATAGATTAGATATCCAAACCTGACTCTGAGTCTACCTGTCCTCCTGACTTGAGGATTTGGTAACTTTAGTTTTAAATTATATACTAGCTCCCCATTACTTAGAAGAAGTTACTATTGCTAGTTTTTGCTATAATATCAGGTATTCTTTTCCTTATTGTGTCATGGTGGTAGTGCTTTTGTTTCACTGTTTGTAAAGCTATGATAATATATATCCCACTGTTTTTCTTTCAATTTAGTTGCCTGTGGTGAGTAATCCATTTGATTAAACCTACAGTTGGAGCGCGCCTAGGTGGGAGTGAGAGCTCGCATGTTGTGATTCCTTTCCTGTTAGCGCACTAGCCTGCTACTACTACGTCCACCATTATAAAGGCACCTTGGGAAACTATTCAGGTAAGAGAACTATGGAGTGAAGTGAGCTAGTTTAGTTAGTAACTAACTAACTTCTACTGCAGATAGTAATACTTTAACTTTTCTTGTTTATCTAGGTTGTTGTAGCAATATAGGTAATGAAAACCAAACAAAATTAACAAGCTTGCTACCATAATAACCTGCACTATTGAGGAGTCTCTTGCTCTAAAGGAAACAAGGGAACCCTAGAGTCTATTTTAAGAATCTTCCCTCACCAACCCAATTGGTGACATGCTTCATCATTGGGTTTCCACCCAGGGTGACTAATGCCTCCCGTGTGTGCTTCAACATCTGAGTTACAGCGGAGCAGTTTTTTTTGTGAAAGTGAAGGAGTAAGTGATTTAAAATGGACTCAAGGCCACCAACCCATTAATTTATCTTAATAGTGGAGACCTTGGGTAAGTTTTAAAAGCAGTCGTGGATGTCTTTGAGACGTAAGTGGTCTCATGCATCCATATTCATGGTCAACATGTTTCAGCCATCTTCATTTTGTGCTCTGATGGGTCAATTATGGCTTTCATCAGGACCAAAAATAATGCGTGCACACTAAAGCAAGCAGTTTTAGTTTGTTTTCAAACTTACGATGAAGGTGTCACCTCTTATGAAAGTTTTTATTGTGTAGGATTTCTTTACAACATGGTGGCTCCGACGGGGTGGACCCTTTCATCACACTTTCATCAAGGTACTCGACCCTCAGTTTAACCTCGATTGTCTCTTTGTGAGCCCTGCATCTTGATGCAATATAGGCAATGGCAACATACCCTACCTCCTAATGTTCAATCAATAATATAGTTACAGAGGGTAGTATGACGTGTATAACTAACTATAACTAACTGGTATACTATACACATACACAGAAAATAAGATTAAAAGCAGGCTGTACGAAAAGGCAGCAGTGTAAAGTAAAATTAAAACACAAAAAAAACCTACTTAATTCATAAAGTACAAGAATATTTTTTCATTTAAACTTTCAACATTAGGAAAATGTAAACATACCCTCTCCAGCCACTACAGGCCCACCACTCTCCCCAAACAAATCTCCCCATCCCACACCAATGTCCAACAAAAAGTCCAAAGAAACAATCCTGGTCCCGTCTCCCATCCCAATTCCCACACTCTCCACTCACAACAAGTCCCTCCCACCAAAACAAATATTAAAAATGAGCTAAAGAAGAGGGCATTACATGCAGGTCAGAAGCTTCTCGAGGTGCCCCCTCAATGCATGCCATTTGACTTTCTAGCTGTGCCAGCCTTTGCAGAACGTGGCGCTTGAAAAGGCGGTATGAGCGGGAAAAGGGCAGCAGTGGTGGTGTGACAGGTGGCTGCCAGTGTTGCTGGCATTGTTCATGCACGAAGGCTGGAGGGTCTGGCAGCTGGCTGTGGCCCTGGGCAGCATTAGCTATCACCTCCTCCTCCTCCTCCTCCTGCAGGACCACCAGCTCCTGAACTTTGTTCCAGATGGCCTCCAGCCTCTGCTGCTGCTGCAGCCGGGCTGCTATCTCCTACCTAGTAGGTGGTCTAACAGCAGGAATAGCTATATCAAGAAAGAAAAAAGACAAATTCTAAACAATGTTCTGCGCAAAGCACTTGTTTATAATCACGTAGTGGCACAGTAGCAGTACATTGATGGTCCCTTAGGGCTATTCAAATTTGATGTGATTAGAGTCATAGCCATTTTTCACCCACACATGCTTCACATAAAAGGCAAATGCACTGACTGGCTGAAAGGAATTAAGGCAGAATAAACAGCACACCAGTAAAAAAAACAGTTTTTTTTCTTTTAAAGGATTTCCTAGTAAAAAAACTAAACCAACACTTTGTGTGGATGGATACATATAAATTACCTCTCATTAATGAGTAATGCACTATGGAATACAGGTATTCTTGTGCTAAATTAATGGAGGCATGTTAGCTAGCGCATCAGTAGTTGGTAATTTGCTACTCTCTGCAGTCTGTAGTTGTAATGGACAATTATCTTACTTTAATTCTAATGGCCTGCTCTTCTCCAAAATGCCTTTCAATTTTACCCTGACTCTAAAGAGGCAGATGAATAATAATGATACAACGTGACACGCGTCATGTATAATATCCGGATATCCTGTCTGCCATAAGTAGATGAAGGGAAAACCAATGCACTGCAGTACAGAAAAAGGATTAAGGAACGGGTTATATAGATTGTAATTGGCACGTTCGTCACAGACTATCCCATCCACGAACCTCAAGGCACTTAGTCCCACTTTACTAACTGGCCCAGCCCTCCACCACAATTTATCATTATTTCCAACAAATGCATTCACTTAGCAGTAAGGAAAGGAAACTTAATTTAATCTACTGCAGAGTAAGTTAGAGGGAGTAGGCCAGGTAAGTAGAGGTTTTACTACAGAATAGTGTGGTGTCACTGATCATCATCATGTGCCTAAGCTTTGGATTAGTCAGTCACTGTAGTTGACGAATGTTGAAAGGGAAAAAGTTGAACAGGCACAAATCCATTAAGGAAGCCATGAAATATATGAATCACTTGGCCAGTAAAATGTGGGACATGCCAAGAATATATTTTTCCATTTTATTGGTAGGCTGGGACTGAACTTAGAAAAGAATAATGGAGTGGAGTAGTAGGAGGTGACTGAGTGGGCACTGGGAGGGAAGGGAAACGCACCTTGTTTTCACGTTGCCATGCATCGAAAACTTTGTAAATGCTGCATTAACTGAAGCAGCTAACACTTCAGTGTTGAATTGAACCATGCAGCAGTTAGGACATAGGTTGCACTGGCAAAATTCCATGGGCAGGGAGGTGATTATTGATGATGGGTGCGATACATATCTGCCTTGCTTAACAAGTACAGTGAGTCAAGGGAGTAGACAAAATTACCCACCGCTTTGAACCAAAGTTTTGATGAAAACGAAGCAAGCGAAGTAGGTGAACACACCCCTCTCCTGAAGAGTTCACTTGTTTCTTCATCCAAGCAATTGTCCATTCATCCTTTCATTGTGCTAGTATTTTTCACCCTTTGATATTCACCATTTAAGCTTTACATTATCTTATCCAGTCTTTCGCCATTAAAAACCATCCATCCAATTAAAATATATCCATTCAATCACCTTTCCACAGCTCCTAACCTTCCTTCACCAATCCATCCATTTACACACACAGACATCCTTTCGCCCATTCACCCTTTCACCCGTCCTGCTTTAACCCATCCGAACATTCCCTTCAGCCATCAACCATTTCATCCACCCAGGCTGGCATTTTTTCACCCATTTACCCTTTCATTCATCTTTCACCCACCCATGTAGCCAATAACCCACCTACGCATCCTTTCACCCACCCTCACATCTTTTTACTCAAATCCATTTCACCCATCCTTTCTTCTTCCATCTTTTTTTTCCCTTTTCGATTAACCCATCACACCTATCCTAAAATCAGTTCTCTTTGTCTTACAGTACCAGTACACAAGATATATGAGGGGAGAGAGAAAGCTTACTGACAAAGCAGAAGAAAGGAAGCTACAGACAGACTAGTACAGATAGGTAGAAGTGAACTACAGAAACTTGAAATATAGAAAATAACTAGGATAATACAGGTATAACAAGAATTTAACAAACATTAAGTAGAACAAAGACAGTGGCGGCTCGTAGAGGGAGTGCTGCGGGGCGGTGGGGTGGGGAGGGGCTGGGTGGGGGGGTAATGGAGTCGGACATACGACGGGCAGGAGTAAGGTAAGTAAATAAATAAATACAACTATTTACCTTGCGCTCGCTGCATCGCCACTCGGCTGGCAGAGTACAATATCTCATCCGACAGGTCAGTGGTCTTGGTTTCACCTGCAGCGTTTTCTTGGGTTTTTCCTGCAGGGAAACGCGGGTGCGCGGAGAACATGAATGAAGCTGAGCTGAGCTATGGGTTTGGTTTGGGCTTAAGAGCCAAAATATGAGCAGAGCGAGCAAAAGATTTAGAATGTAATTTACACAACAAACATCATGTAAAAATATGATAACAATTCTTTAAAATTCAGAGAAAGTATTACTTCAGCATTTTTAAATGTGTCAGTTTAATGCATTAGATAATATCACTGTATTCAAAGACATTCATTGAAAGTATTAATTTCTAAACATGAATTTAGAAATTTCAATAATACTTCTGTGCCCTGACAATAATACATATGTCAACCATGAAAGATTTCAGTTTATCATCTGCACCATAAGAATGACCAATGTTATTTTAAATGTGAAGCAAAGCTACTCTCAATTAAACCATGCATGCATTATATATAGCGCGCATCCTGAACTGAATTACAGCAGCATATACCCGCAGATTGATCGCATAAGGAAAATGAGGTACTGTGAAGTACAGTGATACGCCCTGGACTAAACTAAGATTTGGGCACAGGTGTTCTGGTAACACATTGTGCAGTACAGCCTGTGGGTGGATGTCTCCTAACATTAAACAATGGAGAATGCTTTGTATCCAACTTTCTCGTCAAGTTAAAATACACCATGTTAAGTCAAGCCAATGCTATATGTATAAAAACAATGTTATAAAAACAATACACAAGTGAAAAGGAAGCAGGGTACCATTTGTACATTCATATCCCCGGCATCTGGACACTATTTATGAAAAACATGGATTACTATCCACGGCAGCGGATGGTGTGGGCTCATTTGCATTTGTCATTAAAAAGGTGAAGTGTTGTAATGAAGGATACCTGAGCCTTGATACCATGAACACAAAGGGGCATATTTACAAGACAATGGCTCAGCGTGGTGCCGCAAGAAACTTTGCTGCGCCGAGCTGCATCATTGTCTAAGTGCAGGAATGCGCTGTATTTACAAAAATGCAGCGCACTCCTGTACTCACTCCTGCGCTGGTGCACAAACCGCAGCCATGTGCCAATGCAGGCATCTCTGCACCATGTTGCAAGGGTGCCTGTGTTGCAGCGATGATTGTTGTTGTGCAGGAAAGCACACCTTCCTGCACAAAAAAAATCCTTAATGGTGTTTTGCTCCTTCTATGTGTGCTGTAAAATGCAGCACACATAGAAAGAGCAAAAAGAGAGGAGAAATACAATTATTTCTCCTCGTTGTGCCACCCTTACGCCTTCCCTGGGGGGAGGGGCAGACGTTTTTGGCGCTGCCTCAGATTTATTATTCCTTTTAAATCTGGGGCAGTGACAAAAAGCCATGGGTGTTGTTGGGAATACCCACAGCAACATCCATTGCACGCCCCTTAACGCAGAAAGTTGCATCAAAGGGAACAAAATTTACAAGGCTGCGTTAAGCCACACAAAGTGACTTAGCGCTGACTTGTAAATATGGAGAAGGCCACTGAAGCATTGCAAAAAGTGACGCTCTGGTGGCACAGGGGCCTTGTAAATGAGCCCAAAAGAGTGCATCTTGTGAGTAGCCAGCATTTGTTTACAAGGGAGTCTGAGGATAGTTGCTCCATACAAAAAGGTGTTATTACTGGCAGCTCTTTCACAAAATGTTCATCGTTCCTAATGTTTATTAGGAGAAGTGGGAAGGGACCTGGGAGCAGCAGGAGACTAACCCAAAAGCCTTTAATGCGGCAAGTCCTGAGGGCCTTTGTCTAATGAGTGAAATGCCCTCTCCACCCATGGAGGTAGGATAATTATTTGTGGGCTTTACAGCCATGATATGCGCGCTATACAGCTTTCTGTGCGCAGCTGCAAGACAGCACCCAGGTGGGTGCCCAAGCAGACAAGTTACAGGGAACACAGCTCCTGCCCCTATTTAGCTATTACTGAACCAGATCCAATGCTTCAGGTCTTTCAGTCTTTTACTAAATGAACAGGACAGGATCAAGGGGTATATGCAAATAATAAAACTGAGAAGGCACTACCCCTGAAAAAAGAATTTGAGAAAGAGGTCCCTTTTCTATCCACAATGATCTTCAAACCTTGTTAGAGGATCTCTAATAGATTGAGATCATAGAGAAAATGGAGTCATCTGATTGGATTTCACCTATTGCTCTAATCAGGAGCAAGGCAGTTTGTGACTCTGCATTGACCAGAGAGCTTTGAACCAAGTTATTGTGCCCAAACAATACATGGTCAAAGCCATCAACATTTTGCATCCACCTGAAGACAGAGAAAAGTTAATTTAATTCACTGGGTTGTGTGAACGCTACTTTACCTGTTTTAAAAACTTTGCACCCACATGGAACCCCTGGCTAAAACTCTTGCGTGAAGAAAACTATTTACCTTGCGCTCGCTGCATTGCCGAGTTGGCGATGCAGCGAGCGCAAGGTAAATAGTTTTATTTATTTATTTACTTACCTTACTCCTGCCCGTCGTATGTCTGACTCCACTACACCCCCACCCAGCCCCTCCCCCACCCCGGTCCACCGCCCCGCAGCACTCCCTCTGCAAGCCGCCACTGTAGATGAAGAGATGTGGTGGTTTGAGGATGCCAAGGATGAAGTGCTGTGTATGGTCAAGAAGTATGTTTGAGAAGGGTGGCCCTCTGTCAGATCTCTTTCCAGATCCTTACATTTCTTAGCCCAAGTGTCTGATGACTGGAGTGTTGTTGACAAGTTTGAATTTCACAAGGATTTTTGCTTGCCACAAAGGGCATATGGGCATGAAAGCCTTGAAAAGTTTACTTGGGACACAGTTCTGATGGCCAGGAATGGATGCCCTTTGTCAGACAATGTGGGATTTGTAGACTATTTGAGAAGAATTTAAAACCTTCCATGAGCCCTTGTAGCCTGTTCCTTGGCCCCACTTTGCATGGCAGAAGCTAGGGTGTGATTTAGATGGTCCTTTTAGGAAACTCCTTTAACATGTGCAATTTGTCCTTGTTTTATTGGACTATCATTCAAAGCAGACAGAATTTTTTTTTCAAGCAAGCAACTACTCTGGAAGCTTTAGAATTCCTCATGGAGGTCTTTCCCTTGGAGGAATTCTCCAAAACCATTGTTAGTGACATTGATGTGGAATTCACATTGTCAATCATGTCTTGGTTCCTCCAATTGCATTGTATAAAGCACTTAAGAATTGCACTTCAGGACCTGCAATGTTATGAACACACAGAGGGGGATATTCACAAGAACGTGCGCTAAACATCTCCAAAAAATGTTAACGCAACTTTACACATCGCAGTCTATTGCGGGAAAATAACCCTGTGTTAACGTGGAATTCACAACACGGCGGTACCATGCGATAGTCCCCCGAAAACGCGGAAAATATCCGCGATACATCCACCGCGACGGAGATAAAAACACAAACCCCAACACCAAAAAACGTGCAATGAGCCCATTCGCGATGAGGAAAGCAGCGATAAGCAGCGCAGGGCCCGCGACACACACACAGCAGGCGGGAAAAAGCACAACAAAAGCAGGAAAAAGAAAGACAAACCAAACAGAAAACAACAGCGAAGTACAATCTAGGCAACGGGAGCCAGTATACAACCCCACAAGCCCCATTGGCAACAAACTATTGTACATGGCAGGCCATCGTGGACAAGGTGAATGCAGCCGTAGAGCAGAGGAGGACAATGGAAGAAAACCAGAACAGCTGGAATGATGCGAAACGCACAAACAAGCAGAAACACGCCAACAACCAGAAGGCAGCAATGCACACCGGAGGTGGGAGTCCAGCGCCACACCAGGAGCTGGATGACATGTAGGAAATGGTGTCCACCACATCAGTCTGGAGATGGTGGCAGGAGTCGGGGACCGGAAACTGCTCAAAATCAACAGACACAACAGCAACAGGGAGAGGAACGACCAGGGACTGGGGGGACGGGGGGAGATGGGCACAATGGCACACATGCATAATTAAGCACAGCACAACTGCAGACAAACCATGCCCAAGAGTAACAACACCAACCAAGAGCACAAGTCACACAACCCAGCAATATCACACCACTGAACAAGCACAGAAGTGCAAACCACACTGCCTGAAAGGGAGAAGGGTGAGCCAAATCAGAGCTGAAGGGACATCTCACACACAATGCAGCACACACACATAGGAAGCAGAGCACCCCAACATCGAACACAATGTGGTACAAACAGCAACATTTTCACAACCGAACACAGGACACAAGTGCACCCGCTTGTGGAAGGTAAATGGCCATACGCATCTGGCAAAGCACGAAACAGGGACATGATAATGCACAAGTACCAACCCACAGCCCTGATGGGGTAGCAATGCATGTATGGCAGGGACCCAGATAGGCTGTGACACACACATTGGCATACAAACCAACACTCAACATAGTTGGAGACAAGTGAAGGTGCGGAAACTTTATCAACAATTGCGTGTCAGTACGGCCAAGAGAAGTGCCACGACATGCAGACCAATGCAGCAGCATGTATGAATGAGGAACGTTGGAAGCGCCCATGTCCACCCCGGGGAGTCCATCACCAACACAAGTCAGTGCCAACCCGCGTTGGTTGTCCGCGCATGGATCAGGAGTCCAGGCCAATGCAGCCATGTCCACTGTCGTCTTGGGACATGTGACCAGATCCCCAACATGCAACCAGGTGTTGGGACACGTGCAATGGGTCACATTCAGTTGTGGCTGCAGGTACCTTGTCACTCGTCCATGAACGCGAGTGCAGCAGCGTAGGCCAATATTTCCAATGAGAGATCGTTGTCCACCACATCTAACATGTCGGCGACATAACCCATCAGCTGTCCCGGACAGATGTGCTGACTCCAACCTCTGGCCCCAATTTGCACAAAAGCCCAATCGGGGAGCGGCTCAATGTGGTCACTGCACATGACGACTCGTGCAATCTCCCATGTCCAGTTGCCAGCATGCATGCCAAACATCCAGGCATGCCATAAACGGGCATCATGGTGACACTCCTGGTCGTGGGCCAACAGGGGGCGCACACACACGTCGAAATCCAGGTCAGCTACCGTTACGTTGGAGAGGCAGACATCCATGGTCCACTCGAATATACACGAGCGACAATGTAACACAGGCTGAACGCAGGTGACGTTGGCAAGGCAGAAGCTCAGCCGGTAACTGATCCGCAGCACTGCCAATGGCAGTGCCCCCAGTACATGCAGCAGACGTGCACAGGACAGGTCCACGTGACTGGAGTTGAGCATGTGTCCTGGATGGTCTGCCATTGCGTCAGTGGCTCTGCTTGAAGCGGCACTGGCTTGCCCCGCGCCAGTCCTGTGGATGAAATGGCACAGCTCGCAGCAATGAGCAGTGCCTGTGTGCAATGGGTGCAGGCCTGGGGTGGGGTGGGAGTACATGTGAAGGCCATTTCACACACGCTAACTACGACCAAGGACTTCTGCGTGTGGAATGTGTACATGTTGGTCTCACGTCAGGCAGTGCGTAGTGTGGGAGTCGCCAGCAAATGCTATCGTATCTGTCAGGGGGTGCTGGGCACATGCAAGTCCCAGCTGGGAGCTGCAGATGTGCTACCGCCTGATAGTTCAGACAAAGGACCTTTCATCCCTACAGTAACTTCACCTTCTGCTTGCATACAGGAGATGTACAGAGGCCTGTCGTGGGTGGGGTGGAATGTCTGCGACCCAGGGAATCATGGAAGATATGCCAAGCACGTGGCACATGAGCGGCCTCACTGTGTGTTACGTTGCCTCACAGCTGCTCCTCCCTCCCACGAGCCCCCACACTTGTGTGCGCTGCACGGTTGTATCACGTGCACTCCTTCGGCACACCATTGTCATGCCTGTCCGCACATGTCCAGCGGCATGCCAACAACACCTTGAAGCTGGCCGTTGAGGGTTTGCGGCCACGTGAGTGTAGGCCAATGGTCCGGACAGGGCGGACACAGGTGTACAGTCCATGGCTGGCTGTGATCGCGCTGTGATTGAGGCTAGGCATCTGACTCATGCAGCCGCAGGACTGATACACATAACACTTGGCATGCATGTGCCAAGACCCCGAGCGGTCTTGCGCTCCTACATTTCCCCAAAGGTGCGGGCCCACCCTCGGGGTGCATTTTACATTGCAACATCGACTACTGTGGCCCTGGTGGCGACAACACCCCAACACAAAGACACACTTACCACACTTCCTGCTCAAGGCCAGACCAGAGCCACGCCCTGATCCCCCTGCCGAATCAGCACACCCCTGTGCTGACCTGACATATGCCGGACAAGCACACGCCACTTGTGCATGCAGGGGGGGCGGGCGAAGCTACATGTCCAAGGTCTCAGCCACTGCTGAGGTGACATGGTATCCTCCGCTGAAGACAGCGCACTGTGATGTTGCAGGGCTCCGGCCCATCATGCTGACATAATGACCACACGCACACACTTGCTTAGATGGTGGGAATGGCTCCTGTGTTGGATGTGTGTGGGGTGTGTGCACACCAGCCGTCATGGAGTGTCTGATGCAGTCAAAAAACGACAACAGTGTACATCATTAAGGACACAACCATTCAACCATAAAGGCCCCATGACTTGAGCTGCACAGAGTTAGTGGCCCCGAATGCACAGCGTCCTGCACGGGCCTACCGCCACGGGCCGCTGACTTTCGGTGCACTGGGGCAGGGTCACAAGAGCAGAGCAGGTTCTCGTAGATGACAAAGGGGGTTGTCGCGGAGTGTCTCGGTGGACAGTGGAAGGTGTACCCCCAGGGCATAATGCAGGGGGCAGAACCACGCAGAAACAGTCACTATGGTGGAGATGAATGTAACAGACACATGTCGGACACCAAGTCCGGCCCAGCCAGATGATGATGCAGACAACCCCCAGGCAATGGACTCAGACGCCACCAAAGTCCAACCAGAAAGTGCCCATGACTCATTGCGCACAGAGTTAGTGGCACCAGTGCTGACAGGGGATGCCGCCTGCGATGAGGCGTGTCCAAAGGTGTGGACTCCTCCATATCTTACCCAAGACACAGTTCCACATGTGTGACCTACTGGACCGCAGTGTAGGCCTGAGGCAGCGGTCAGCAGGGGCCATTCACTGAGTGTCTCCGGCTTACGTTGGATTGTCCCACCGGCCTGCGTAGTTCAGGTTCAGTGGCACCAAGGGACGCGGACTAGCGGTGAACAGTGTTAGTGGCACCAGGTCAGTTGTTGCTAGTGTTCGGTTACCTCCGTGACTAGTGTGAGAAGTTGGCCTGGCATATGCTGTCCACTAATTATAGTGGGCACCTTGCACCAGTACAAACAACCCCTTATTGGAGATAGGTTAAAGACAACCTTTATTGAAAGCTATCCTAGTGGTAGCTATGGAGAGCAGCCTTCAGGCTAAGTCTTGAAGGAATGTAAAGCAGCTTGTTTTACCAGTCTATAATCTCTTGAGTGACCAAATGAAAGAGGACCACACCAGGTATATATTCAAAATATATGTATTTATTACTAAACACACCCCTCTAGTCTCTTTATGAGGCTAGAGTTCGAAATGCATAAATTATAAGTTAGTTATCTACAGTAATAGCACAAATACACGTTTGAGCCCCAGGGGCGTACCAAACCATATACCAATAAAGTGGTATAAGAACCACGACTGAGCTAGACACAAGGCCTAGAGCCTGTAGAAGTGCTTGGACCACAAGGAACCACCCAAGGTAGTGACACAGGGGACCCACGGGGGACGCGTGCAGTGTATGAACACAGCCGCGAATCGCCGTTAACTTCTATGGGGAGAGTCACGATTAGAATTTAAAAGAAAAGGGACACTTAGAGGAGGACTTGGAGCAAACCCTTTGAGAACTAGGCTGTTCTAGTGTCAATACCCACGGGAGCACCGGAGTACTCGAATTACCTCACCCAGGGGAGCCGGGTGCATAGGTGTCTTTCGGGGTCGGGTTTCGTCGTCGCTTTCAATGGCGATCTGCTGCAAAGTGCTGCTGGCGGCCAAGTCGAAAGTGTTCGGGTGGATCCAAAGGTGGATCGAAGATCTGAAGAACCTGAAAGCAGAGGGGACAGAGTCTGGGTCACTAGCCAGTGACCAGGAAGGCGATGAGCAGATGCCCACCGATGTCGAGTTCTTCAGGTAAGTTGATGGTCATCTTGACTCTTCAGCCACGAGGTCCAGGAGGCGTCAACGATGACCAGGAGCTGGATTCGAGCTGCCCATGACGTTTGTCGATTGCAGAGGTGTCGGCGACCGGATTGGACCCAACAAGCCTTGGCAACGGCAAGTCTCGTGGAAATGGAAGAAGGACGATGTTGCAGACCAGTAAGGTCTGGGGGACTCACCCAGTGAGGATAAGTCAGGGAACGCCTGGAGCAACCAGGGAGCCCAAGCAGAAAAAGATTGGCCTTCGGGAGGGCCTACTAGCCAACGGACTAGCGACCGCAAAGAAGCCTCGAGACGATGCACGTGGAGCTGGCTCATAGGACACTCGTGGAGGGGAGGCCAGTGATCTTCGGTGCAATTGGTGCTGGAGGCTGGGGCTACTAGCAGCCCAAAGCACGACTTTGTGGGAGACCCAGAAAAGGATGAACTTGCAAATGCGTTCGGTGTCCAGGGGTCACAGTCCCACGTTACCCACGACAGCTATGGGCCTCAGCTTTGCTGGGGACTCAGGGCAGCCTCGGGGAAGTCTGGAAATCCACCTTTGGTGATGCAAAGACTTCGACGTCCGACGGGAGCTTCAGCGATGCAGACCAGACAATTGCTTCTTTGGTGCCTGCCAAGCAGGGGAGTCACTCCTTGACCCCAAGGGAGATTCTTCAGTCCTCTAATCTTGAAGTAGAGCGTCGAAGGTCCAGGGTTCTGTGTCAGAGTTTCGTCCAGGTAAATCTAAAGTTCTAAGGACTGGGGTCCCCTACTTATACTAAGGTAGGGGGTTGGACATACTCTGTGGCCCCACCTATGGGAGGGCCAGGGCAGAGGGGTGGTTACACCCCTTTCCCTTTGTCCAGTTTTGCACCAGAGCAGGGGCTGGAAGCCCCTGAGCCGGTTTGAACTGGGGTATGCACAGGGACACCAAGTGTGCCCCCAGTGCAGGATTTCAAAGCACCCGAGAGTGCTCCCGCCCAGCCCCAATATACACTATCCTGTCTGGGGAGGTGGTCACACCTCCCTGGGACAGGAAACCTATTGACCAGGCCTCCCCTGCCGGAGTTTCGGTCAGCAGCAGGAGGCCAGACTCGTGTCTGTGGAAGCGGCATCCATTTTGTGATGCCAGGGCTCTGGAAAGTCAGTACCGGGTATACCGGTGTGTACATGTCTTTCCCTCTAGAAGGGTGGAATGCTACTCCCGCCGCCAGAACTGGCGGGGGGTAGTATTCAAGATGTTTGACACCAAACACGACATGTTTCCGTGCAGCCATCCCAAAGTTAGCATTTAACGCGAGGTTATAATGCGCTTAAGAGTATATGGTCAGGCTGCACTACAAAGAGCATCAGAGAAGGGTCTCCGGAACGCTGCAGAGGGGCCCTGCTCATGCAGGGGCACCCTCTCACATAGGAACCACGCACTCTGCCTTCAGGATTGATAAGGCCTGCCCTAGGAATGACTTATAGGTTTATATGTGTGTATGTATGTAGTGATATAGGTAGCCTATATCACAGTAAGGGGTGCATGCACCACCTTACCCAGGCTGCAGTAGAAGACCTGTGGTGTCAGTTTGGATGGCCTTCCAGGGTGGCACAATACATGCTGCAGCCCCTGGTAGGCCTCTGAGGTACCTATGCCCTGGGTACATAGTATACCATATACTAGGGACTTATAAGGGCACTCAGATTCCAATCAGAGATGTGCCTAAGGCACATGGAAACCATTTTAGAGAGGAAGCAGCTAGGCTGGGGTTCTGATTAGCAGGGCCCCAGCCAGACTAAGGTCGAAAAACAGTGAAGCATCAGCAAAAAGTGGGGGTACCCATGTGAAGCAGATCCTACTCTCCTACACAACCCCCCAAACGTAGGGACATTAAACTAACCTTGCCCAGTTAAGTCTTCATGTTCTAAGTGGAAGTACCTAGAGAGTCCATCTGCATTTGCATGGTTACTCCCAGGTCTATGTTCCACTGTGAAGTCCATCCCCTGTAGGGAAATGGACCACCTAAGCAGTTTGGGGTTTTCACCCTTCATTTGTTTTAGCCATAAGAGGGGCTTATGGTCTGTTTGAACAAGGAAGTGAGTACCAAACAAGTATGGCCTCAACTTCTTCAGAGCCAAGACCACAGCAAAGGCCTCCCTCTCAATGGCTGACCAACGTTTCTCTCTAGGGGTCAGCCTTCTGCTAATGAAAGCTACTGGCTGATCCTGACCTTCATCATTCAATTGTGACAGTACAGCCCCTACCCCCAATTCAGATGCATCAGTTTGAACAATGAACTTCTTGGAGTAATCAGGACTCTGTAGAATGGGAGCAGTGCACATGGCCTGCTTCAGGTCATCAAATGCCTTTTGACAGCTAACTGTCCAATGAACCTTTTTGGGCATTTTCTTGGAAGTTAAGTCATTCAGGGGGGTCACTATTGATCCATACCCCTTGACAAATCTCCTATAGTACCCAGTCAGGCCTAAGAAGGCTCTCACCTGAGTCTGGGTAGTTGGAGCAGTCCAGTCCATGATGGTCTGGATCTTGCTCTGCAGTGGTTGAACCTGGCCTCCACCCACAAGGTGGCCCAGGTACACAACCTGACTCTGCCCTATCTGGCACTTGGTGGCCTTGATAGTCAGGCCTGCTTTCTGCAGGGCCTGTAAAACATTTCTGAGGTGGACCAGGTGATCCTCCCAGGTCGAGCTAAAGACAGCAATATCATCTAGATATGCTGCACTATAGGCTTCCAGACCTGTAAGGACTGTATTCACCAACCTCTGAAAAGTGGCAGGTGCATTCTTCAGACCAAAGGGCATCACCACAAATTGATAATGCCCACTAGGGGTTGAGAATGCTGTCTTTGGCTTTGCATCATCAGCTAGTCTGATCTGCCAGTAGCCAGCTGTCAGGTCAAATGTGCTTAGATACTTGGCTGAGGCCAAAGTGTCTATTAGCTCATCTGCCCTTGGTATTGGATGGGCATCAGTCCTAGTGACTGCATTGAGACCCCTGTAGTCCACACAAAACCTCATCTCTCTTTTCCCACCATTGGTGTGAGGTTTTGGTACAAGGACCACTGGACTAGCCCAAGGGCTATCTGAGGGTTCAATAACTCCCAAATCCAACATCTTCTGGACTTCTGTCCTGATACAGTCCCTGACATGGTCAGGTTGCCTATAAATCTTATTTTTAATAGGCAGACTGTCCCCAGTGTCCACTTCATGAGTGCACCAGGTAGTCTGACTGGGTGTCAGTGAGAATATGTGTCTGAACTGATTGAGCACCTGTCTGCAATCAGTCTGCTGCTGGGTAGTGAGGCTGCCTGCCAAGGCTACACCATCCACTGACCCATCACCAGGGTTCTGTGAGAGCAGGTCAGGGAGTGGGTCACTCTCTTCCTCCTGTCCCTCATTAGTAGCCATGAGCAAGCCCATGTCTGCCCTGTCCACATATGGTTTTAACCTGTTGACATGGAGAACCCTGTGGGGACTCCTGGGTGTTCCTAGGTCTACTAAGTAGGTAACCTCACCCTTCTGTTCAACAATGGTATGGGGTCCACTCCATTTGTCTTGGAGAGCTGCTGGGGCCACAGGCTCCAACACCCATACCTTCTGTCCTGGCTGGTAAACAGTCAGTACAGCCTTTTGGTCATGCCAGGCTTTTTGAAGTTCCTGGCTAGCCTCAAGGTTTTTAGTTGCCTTTTTCATATACTCAGCCATCCGGGAGCGGAGACCAAGTACGTAGTCCACTATGTCTTGCTTTGGGGGCTTGAGAGGTAACTCCCATCCTTCCTTCACCAAGCACAATGGACCCCTAACAGGGTGACCAAACAAAAGTTCAAAAGGGCTGTAGCCAACCCCTTTTGAGGCACCTCCCTGTATGCAAATAAAAGGCAGGGCAAGAGTATGTCCCATCTTCGCCTAAGCTTTTCTGGGAGCCCTTTAATCATGCCCTTCAAGGTTTTGTTGAATCTCTCAACTAAACCATTGCATTGTGGGTGATAGGGTGTGGTGAACTTGTAAGTCACTCCACACTCCTTCCACATTGCTTTTAAGTATCCAGACATAAAGTTAGCACCCCTGTCTGATACAACCTCCTTAGGAAGCCCACTCTTGAGAAAATTCCCAGGAGGGCCCTTGCCACCACAGGTGCTGTAGTGGTCCTAAGGGGAATAGCCTCTGGGTACCTGGTGGCATGATCCACTACCACCAGGATAAACCTGTGCCCAGATGCTGTTTAGGGATCCATGGGACCAACAATGTCAATCCCCACCCTTTCAAAGGGAACCCCACCACAGGTAGTGGTATCAGGGGGCCTTTGTAGTGCCACCTGCCTTGCCACTGGCCTGGCAGGTTACACAGGAGCGACAAAACTCCTTGGTGTCTTCAGACATGTGGGGCCAGTGAAAGTGAGGGACAATTCTGTCCCAAGTCTTGTTCTGGCCCAGGTGACCTGCTAAGGGAATATCATGGGCTAGGGTCAATAGGAAGCCCCTGAACTTCAGAGGTATAACCAACCTCCTGGTAGCACCAGGCTTGGGGTCTCTACACTCTGAGTACAAGAGTCCATCATCCCAATACACAGTATGGGGACCACTAGCTTTCCCAGCAGCCTCAGCAGCAGCTTGCTGTCTGAGGGGTTCAAGAGAGGGGCAGCTCTGCTGCTCCTGGCTCAGATCTGCCCTGGAAGGTCCCCCTGTCCCCAAGAACTCAACCTGGTCAGGTTCAAGCTCCTCTGGGACAGTTCCTTCCTCAGGACTGAGATCATCCCCCTCAAGGGACTGATCTTCCTTCTGAGCCAAGGGGGAAGGCACTGCCTTTACCCTACTACTCCTCTTCTTGGAGGGCACTTGGTCCATTATTCCAGAATCCAAGGCCTGTTCAGTGCTAGACATTTTGGCTTGTGACCTGGTCACAGCAAACACATCTGCAGGGATCCCCAGCATTTCTGCATGGGTCCTGAGCTCCACTTCTGCCCAAGCTGAAGTTTCTAACTCATTGCCAAGCAAGCATTCAACGGGTAGGTCTGCACTTACCACAACCTTCTTAAGGCCAGTTACCCCTCCCCAGGAGAAGTTAACAACTGCCAGAGTATGGTCTGTTCTGACGTTGCTAGCATTGGTCACTTGGTACATTTCACCAAGTATTATCTGCCCAGGATTCACAAGGTCTTGTGTCACCATGGTGACACTTGCCCCTGTGTCCCTAAATGCCAAAGCCTCTCTTCCATTAATTAAAGGCTGTTGTCTGTACTTGCCCAGATTACTGGGACTCACAGAGGAGGTCATATCCATGCCTCCATCACAGACTAGGACAGCCTGAGTGAGTTCTCTGACTAGGTCAGAGCTCATCTCTTTACCCAGGGTCAACCCTACTAAACCCTTGGCTTGTGTAGTCCCACCACCAACTGTAACTGCACTAGGGGAGCAGGTGCCTTAGGGGCATTGGTGGGGGCTGGAGTAGAGTCTTTGGACTTGGTGCAATCACTGGTCCAGTGGGTCTTTTGCTTACAGACCTTGCACCATGGTTTCCTTTGGCCTTTCCCTTTGGTAGACTGTGAATCCCCACCTGAAGAAGATTTTTGGGGGCCTTGTGAAGACTTTTGATCTTTACCCTTCTCCCCACCCTTATCAGAGGTTTTCGAATCTTGCTTCTTAGGGTCACCACCTTGGTTCTGTACCTTCTGCTTCACCCTGGTTCTGACCCATTTGTCTGCCTTCTTTCCCAATTCTTGGGGAGAGGTCAGATCAGAGTCTACCAGGTGCTGATGCAACAGCTGATTTTGACAGTTATTAAGAATCTGCTCCCTCATTATCAGATTGTACAATCCTGTGAAGTCACATACCTTACTGCCCAATAACCAACCTTCCAGAGCCTTGGCAGAACAATCAACAAAGTCCACCCAGTCTTGAGTCTGTGCTTTTTGGGTATCCCTGAACTTTAACCTGTATTGTTCAGTGGTTAGGCCAAACCCATCAATTAGAGCACTCTTCAAGACTTTGTAATTATCAGCATCCTCCTCTCTAACAGTGAGGAGCTTGTCTCTACCTTTGTCTGCAAAGGAGAGCCACAAGATTGCTGCCCACTGCTCCTGAGGGACCCTCTGTACTTTACAGGCCCTCTCTAGAGCAGTTATCCATTTGTGGATGTCATCCCCACTCTGGTAGGGAGGGACAATCTTGCTCAGGTTTCTATGGTCATAAGACCTTTCCCTATCTTTGGGGAAACTGCTGCCACCATGGGACTCTAGTCCCAACTTTTGTCTCTCTCTATAGAGATCTAGGGACTCCCTGTCTATAGCCAATTGCTGTTTCCTGAGTTCAAGCTGAGTTTGCTCATATTGAATCAGTCTCTTTCTCCTCTCATGAGAGGATTCCCTCCTATGAGAGGAGACAGAGGTCCCTATTGAGGTGTCAGAGTGGTTAGACTCCTGAGAAGGAGAGCCCCTTCCTCATCTTATGCCCCACCCTCCTTGCCTACCCCTTCAGACCCTAGGGGCCTGCTGAGATCATCAGCTAGTAACACCTCCCTGAGGTGTTGGGTGCTGGCACTTTTGCCTGCCTTCAACTTCCTAGTATTGCATAATGCTCTCAATTCCAAGAATGGGAGTTTATCATACTTGGAGGGAAGAAGCCCACTGGCTTCTGGCAAGGACTCACTGGGTCCTGGCTTTGAAGACATTACTAGTGTGGTGTATGCACTACCTACTCTAGTGTGGCCTACTAAACTCTCTTGAGTTGTAGAAAGGGTGTGCTGTCCCTTAACACACAACTCTAAGTTCAGTAGAACTTACTGTATTACTAAGCTTGATTTATATGTACCTTAGGTACCCTTAGTGGTTTTCAGTTGATCAATTCAATTGAGATTATCTGGTAAAACAATAGCAAGCTGGAATCCCACACGCTGCACACCAATGTGAGAAGTTGGCCTGGCATATGCTGTCCACTAATTATAGTGGGCACCTTGCACCAGTCCAAACAACCCCTTATTGGAGATAGGTTAAAGACAACCTTTATTGAAAGCTATCCTAGTGGTAGCTATGGAGAGCAGCCTTCAGGCTAAGTCTTGAAGGAATGTAAAGCAGCTTGTTTTACCAGTCTATAATCTCTTGAGTGACCAAATGAAAGAGGACCACACCAGGTATATATTCAAAATATATGTATTTATTACTAAACACACCCCTCTAGTCTCTTTATGAGGCTAGAGTTCGAAATACATAAATTATAAGTTAGTTATCTACAGTAATAGCACAAATACACGTTTGAGCCCCAGGGCGTACCAAACCATATACCAATAAAGTGGTATAAGAACCACGACTGAGCTAGACACAAGGCCTAGAGCCTGTAGAAGTGCTTGGACCACAAGGAACCACCCAAGGTAGTGACACAGGGGACCCACGGGGGACGCGTGCAGTGTATGAACACAGCCGCGAATCGCCGTTAACTTCTATGGGGAAAGTCGCGATTAGAATTTAAAAGAAAAGGGACACTTAGAGGAGGACTTGGAGCAAACCCTTTGAGAACTAGGCTGTTCTAGTGTCAATACCCACGGGAGCACCGGAGTACTCGAGTTACCTCACCCAGGGGAGCCGGGTGCATAGGTGTCTTTTGGGGTCGGGTTTCGTCGTCGCTTTCAATGGCGATCTGCTGCAAAGTGCTGCTGGCGGCCAAGTCGAAAGTGTTCGGGTGGATCCAAAGGTGGATCGAAGATCTGAAGAACCTGAAAGCAGAGGGGACAGAGTCTGGGTCACTAGCCAGTGACCAGGAAGGGGATGAGCAGATGCCCACCGATGTCGAGTGCTTCAGGTAGGTTGACAGTCATCTTGACTCTTCAGCCACGAGGTCCAGGAGGTGTCGACGATGAGCAGGAGCTGGATTCGAGCTGTGTCTTGAAGTCTGTCGATTGCAGGGGTATCGGCGACCGGATTGGACCCAACAAGCCTTGGCAACGGCAAGTTTCTTGGAAATGGAAGAAGGACGATGTTGCAGACCAGCAAGGTCTGAGGGACTCACCCAGCAAGGATAAGTCAGGGCACGCCTGGAGCAACCAGGGAGCCCAAGCAGAAAAAGATTGGCCTTCGGGAGGGCCTACTAGCCAACGGACTAGCGACCGCAAAGGAGCCTCGAGACAATGCACGTGGAGCTGGCTCACAGGACACTCGTGGAGGGGAGGCCAGTGATCTTCGGTGCAGTTGGTGCTGGAGGCTGGGGCTACTAGCAGCCCAAAGCACGACTTTGTGGGAGACCCAGAAGAGGATGCACTTGCAAATGCGTTCGGTGTCCAGGGGTCATGGTCCCACGTTACCCACGACAGCTATGGGCCTCAGCTTTGCTGGGGACTCAGGGCAGCCTCGGGGAAGTCTGGAAATCCACCTCTGGTGATGCAAAGACTTCGGCGTCCGGCAGGAGCTTCAGCGATGCAGACCGGACAATTGCTTCTTTGGTGCCTGCCAAGCAGGGGAGTCACTCCTTGACCCCAAGGAGATTCTTCAGTCCTCTAATCTTGAAGTAGAGCGTCGAAGGTCCAGGATTCTGTGTCAGAGTTTTGTCCAGGTAAATCTAAAGTCCTAAGGACTGGGGTCCCCTACTTATACTAAGGTAGGGGGTTGGACATACTCTGTGGCCCCACCTATGGGAGGGCCAGGGCAGAGGGGTGGTTACACCCCTGTCCCTTTGTCCAGTTTCGTGCCAGAGCAGGGGCTGGAAGCCCCTGACCCGGTTTGAACTGGGGTATGCACAGGGACACCAAGTGTGCCCCCAGTGCAGGATTTCAAAGCACCCGAGAGTGCTCCCGCCCAGCCCCAATACACACTATCCTGTCTGGGGAGGTGGTCACACCTCCATGGGACAGGAAACCTATTGTCCAGGCCTCCCCTGCCGGAGTTTCGGTCAGCAGCAGGAGGCCAGACTCGTGTCTGTGGCAGCGGCATCCATTTTGTGATGCCAGGGCTCTGGAAAGTCAGTACCGGGTATACCGGCGTGTACATGTCTTTCCCTCTAGAAGGGTGGAATGCTACCCCCGCCGCCAGAACTGGCGGGGGGTAGTATTCCAAGATGTTTGACACCAAACACGACATGTTTCCGTGCAGCCATCCCAAAGTTAGCATTTAACGCGAGGTTATAATGCGCTTAAGAGTATATGGTCAGGCTGCACTACAAACAGCATCAGAGAAGGGTCTCTGAATGCTGCAGAGGGCCCTGCTCATGCAGGGGCACCCTCTCACATAGGAACCACGCACTCTGCCTTCAGGATTGATAAGGCCTGCCATAGGAATGACTTATAGGTTTATATGTGTGTATGTATGTAGTGATATAGGTAGCCTATATCACAGTAAGGAGTGCATGCACCACCTTACCCAGGCTGCAGTAGCAGACCTGTGGTGTCAGTTTGGATGGCCTTCCAGGGGTGGCACAATACATGCTGCAGCCCTGGTAGGCCTCTGAGGTACCTATGCCCTGGGTACATAGTATACCATATACTAGGGACTTATAAGGGCACTCCAGATTCCAATCAGAGATGTGCCTAAGGCACATGGAAACCATTTTAGAGAGGAAGCAGCTAGGCTGGGGTTCTGATTAGCAGGGCCCCAGCCAGACTAAGGTCGAAAAACAGTGAAGCATCAGCAAAAAGTGGGGGTACCCATGTGAAGCAGATCCTACTCTCCTACAACTAGGATACGGCTTTCATCCGGACTGAGCCGCATCTTCCTCTTACTCCTCTCCGTGCGTTCACTGGTATGGACTCTGCCATTCATGAATCACGACTAAGTGCTGGATGTGGGACCTACTGGACCGCAGTGTAGGCCAGGGGCAGCGGTCAGCATGGGCCCACAGACACGTATCGTGTGCTTGCGATGCAGGGTCTGGGACACTGATCGAAGGGAGTTCAGTGATATAGACGCGGCAATTAACATTTGGTCGCTACCATTCAAGACTCAGGACACAGTTCCACATGTGGGACATACTGGAGCGCAGTGTAGGCCTGAGCCCTCATCCAAGTGTCGCCGGCTTGCGATGAACAGGGTTGGTGGCACCACGTGTTGCAGGCTTGCGATGCAGACTTCTGCTTCACTGATCGGAGGGAGTTTGGTGATGTGGACGCTGCCACAGACCTTTGGTCACTGCCATTCAGAACTCACGACTCAGTTCAACATGTGCCAACAACTGGGCCGAAGAGTACGCCGGTGGAGTATGTCAATGAGGAAGGAGTACTGTGGGCCAGCGCCGTGGAGGCCAGCGATGGTCTGCGGGGCTGCAGAGGTCGCAGGAATGGGGCCTGGAGCTTGCACTGGCATGTGGTGGGCACTCTTTGACACACACCGGTGTCGGCAGGTGAGCGGAGCCTCCTTGGTGTGCTGGGCCAGGCATGACAGGTCTGGGGTCCAGCGGCCCGGGGTGCAGCAGGCGCACAGGGACGCAGGCCCCACCACACCCGGCGCCGGCCTCGTGGCGGGCTGGGAGGCGCCGCCCTGGCAGATGCGTTGGCCATTCCGAAAGAGAACCACGCCCAGTGCGACAGGCTTTTTATTCACATCCCTACGCAGGCCTGGCGTATGCAGGGCCAACCCACTCCGCCCGCGCATACAGGGGGGGACGTAACGTGCGACATTTCCGCATTCTGCCCCACAGCCTGTGGGGACATGGTAGCATCCACTGGCCACTACACTCCATGCACCAGCAGTTAATGTCCACATGGCCATTTCCCTGGTTTGCACACTGAAGTCTGTCCGCCACCTCCACGCCACACCTGGCATTGGGTAGGTTCTCATTCATTAGTCACTTGCCGCTCTCGCACATGCCTGCTCCAAGCCTCTCCTCACATCCTGCTATTGTGTGGCTGTAGTGCCATGCCGTAGCTGGGTTGTGTGCATGGCAAGCCCAGGTTCCCAATGGAGTCGTTTTGTCGTGTCTGGTCATTTGGCATGTTGTGTGGCATGTTGAATGTAGTTGTGCTGCGTGCCCATTGCCAGTGTCGTGAGTTGCATGACTGTGGGGTGGAGGTGTGTGGTGTGTTCATTTTGGACTTTCCAACGAGCACTGCATTTCCATAGGTGCCATCCTGGGAGCGCTGGTTGATGATGGACTGTCGGGCGATGTAGGAATCATGCACTCTGCCTGGGGAGTTGGCCACGACATTGTTGAGGAGTCCCGGGCAGTCCACTATTGCCTGCACATTCATGGGATGCGTGTGCTTTCTGTTGAGGTAGTTGTGTGCAGTGTCGACAGGGGGCATGAGGGGTACATGTGTGCTGTTGATTGCCCCCGACACATGAGGGAATCCAGCTATGGTGTGGGAGCCTTGCTTGGTCTCCAGATGCTCCTGTGCAGTGTGGGTGGAGTGGAGGTGCTGGGGTACCAGGCTGATGATGGCATCCAGGACATGTGTGATGAACTTGGATGGGGCTGGCTGTGAGACTCCTCCGACTCTGGCATTTGTGGGTTGGAAGGTACCAGAGGCCAACATGTGCAGCACAGCTGGCAGCTTTGTCGGCGGAGGGATGTTCGTTGTGCGCTGTGTTGGTACCGTCAATCAAAACAAACAATGGGGTGACCCTGTGTCCCTCAGAACCTGGGTATTTATGAAGAAAAAACAATGGTTCTGTCGGGTAAGCATAACAGATTTGTTGTATAGTAGACTAAATTGTCTTATCACTTTTATATAACACAGAAACAATTTCAACCGAATGGAACACACGAGAAAGAAAACAGATTGGAGGGTAACAAATTGTTTTTATAAATTACATCATTTATAAATTACCCATATTTGAATATAAGGCTGTCAAAAAGTGAAGTTCTATGGTGACAAGTGACCAAGTGACATATTGTCCTCAGTGATACAATTGAGTGAGTGTTCTGTACAAGGTAATTAAAATATGTACAAGGGAGGGAAAAAGAGAGGCCAGGCTAGAAAAAATAACCCTGCTAATAATCCAATTATAATTTTCGTGCAGAGCCTTGAACTGGACCAAGAAGTAGCGTTGACGTTTCAACCCAATCTACGCACTATTGGGTAGTCATTGCAAGTCTTCATCAGGACAGTGGGGGGGGGGAAGGAGAGGTGGCAGCCTGTGAAATTAGACAGAGTATCAGTTACACATCTTGCATTGGAGTGTGTTCCAGCAGCCAACAATATTAAAAGGGGCTCTAGACTCACCTAATGTATCCAGAGTTAATCAAGAGTGGTAGGACATAGGGCTCAAGTCCGCGTGCTCATGGCCCCTATCAGATAAATTATGAGAAAGAAGGAATGGAATTTGTTTTAAACTATTAAGCTCAATATATGTTCAATAGTTCTAACGCGATTATGGGGGTAAACACTCACCCAGTAGAATTGCAAGGGATCAAGAGATAATCGGTTAATTTCTCTTCCCAATTGACAATTAATGTTGGGCTCAGAGTCAAAGTTAATTCGGTGGAAAGAGGGCTCAGGTCAGCGTGGTCAATGCCCTCTCAGAAGAATCTGGGGAAAAAAACGAATTCGTGTTTATTTACCTAATAATGAAAAGGTATGCTACATAATTATTACTAGATTAAAGGGGGAAAAACCACTCACCCAGTAGAATGGCATGGGAGAGGGAAGCAGTGGGTTAAATCCGCATTCCCAAATGAAACGGGCACGCAAAGTCCGGTGTGGAGAAGTTAATTCTGTCAGAAAGAAAAAAACGGGAGAGGAAGTCAGTATGTATCCTGTTGACATCGTTCTAGATAAAGCTGTCCGTTTTCCACAAGACGGTGCTTACCTAATCAAAGTTAATCCGTGGCAAGTTCTGAAGATCGATTATGAGAGGCGGTAGCAGGCAAGCGTCCTGTCCATCCGCTGCGATATGTCAGCCAGCCTCCCCGCGAACGGCTCGCCTTAAATGAAACATGAGCCGGCGTTCGCATGCACAGCGCGCTCGCGTGTGCAACTGCGGGATGCTAGCAACTTCAGTTGCCTAGCAACGGGCCTGGCGATTTCCAAACTTATGTCAAGTCAAATATGACATTCACTATGAGGAGGAATTGGGGATTTATATAGTTACCCTATTTTGTGACCATTTTAAAATTTAAATTAACGTGATTGCATTGATTGTTGGCATAGACAAAATTATAATCTAAATAAAGACGGGTGATACCGCGTTTGATATTAAAAATTATTCTTGCTCATTTGAGTAGAATCAAGGGATACCATGCGTTAGTTAAATAAATTAATTAAAAAGGCATCTCTTGTGTATCCGTGATGTGCTGACAAACTTGCGATACATGGTCACTTTAATAGATTATTTGGAAATCAGAGATACCACATCTTTGATAATTGCTAAACACACATAATAATTCTTTTAACCATAAAACAAGATAACTAAACAGTCTCAGCGATTGCAATAACACATAGCATATTTGTATCATACATGCATGTATGTGGTACCACATTTGGTATTAAGAGATCTTGTACATATGAGTAGAATGTATGTGGTGCCACATTTGGTATTCAAAGATCTTGTACATATGGATCAAGATGAGGGATACCATGTATTAATTAAATAAATAAATTAATAATGTGTTCACAAGATTACGATACATGGTCATTTTGACAGTATATTATTTGGATATCTGAGATACCACGTCTTTTGATAATTGCAAAGTACCCATATGGATTCTTTTGACCATAAAACAAAGACAACTGTACAATTTCAGCGATTGACATAGCACATTTGTATCATATATGTATACGAGTGCATTCTGTGTGATTAAAACAAATAGATAAGCCTCCAAACAATGGATGGTACACCATCAGTGCAATTAGTGGTGATCCTGACGGTAATAATCTAGTAGCTGTACTATATAGTATAGGTTATCTTAGTTCAAACGTGTGGAGGGCCCACATAGATGATAAAGTTGGTCCATTTACCTTGCTGCTGACATACAGGGTGTAGATCATCTTAGTTCGTATGTGTGGTGGGCACACATCATAACTAAAGTTGGCCCATTTGTCTTGAGGTCTCCTCAAACTCATTCAATCCCACCATTACAGTGTTAAGGGAATGGATCCACCTACACTCCTTACGGTTGAGGGCCACTGATAGCGAACCACCTCTTGGATGGGGGCAGACTTTCTCGATAACCCACCATTTCATACTCTCTGGGGGATGGTTATGCATGACAAAGTGATCAACTAGTGGAGCTCCCTGCACTTTGCATCTCACTCTGCTCATGTGTTGCAGTATCCTGACCTTAACTTTCTGACTGGTCTGTCCCACATAAAGTAAGTCACATGGACAGCGAATGGTATATATCACATTATTGCTGTTGCAATTAGTAAACTGCGACAGCTTGTGTGTTCTGTTGTTGTGTGTAAATGCAGATCCTTCAATGGTGAATGGGCAGGCTTTGCATTGGCCACATTTGCGATGGCCAATTATGGGTGGTAAGCCCAAATGGCTACGGATATCCATGGGTTTAGGAGGCTCAAGATACGCTTTGACAACATTGTCCTTTATGTTTCTGCCCCTCTTGAAGGCAAATAGGGGATCTGCAGAGGTATTCAGTTCACTTACAACAAGGTTCCAATATTTCTTCACAACCTTTTTTATGCTGTTGCTTTTGGAGTTAAATGTTGTCACACAGACAATCTTTTCCGTCCTCTCCGTTTTCTGTTTCACCTGCAGTAGTTCTTCACGTGGACAGTACCAGGCACGTTTGCGCGCCCGTTTCAACAACCCAATTGGATAACTCTCTCTTTTAGGCGAATAGTTAAAGTATCTGTCTCCTTAAAGAAGTCCGTCCTTCTTGTGCAGTTCCTCCTGAGTGTGAGGTACTGGCCATATGGCAGATTGTCCCTCAAACTACGCAGATGATGTGATTCATATTTGAGGAGTGTGTTCCTTTCGGTTGGTTTGCGATAAAGGTCACAAAACAAACAGCCATCTTCTACTCGGAACGTGAGGTCCAAAAAATCAATGGATTCCTTGTTGTTGGTCATGGTGAACTGGATGTCTCTCGTTCTGGTGTTCAGCCAATCCTGAAATTTCTTGAGTTCATTTTCGGTGCCCGACCAGATCATTATAACGTCATCTATGTAACGTTTCCACACCTCAATCTTGTTTATGTGGGGGTTGTCAAGACTGTACAAGTGTTCCTCCTCGTAGTCATCCATGAAGATATTAGCCAGACTCGGTGCGTAGGTAGCACCCATTGCAACACCCTTGCACTGATAATAGAATTGGTTCTTGAAGATGAAATAATTGCGCTTCATTGCAATCTCCAATAAGCCACTCACGAAATCAGTAGGTATCCAATGCGGTCTAGGGCGTTTGTCTAGTGTGGCTCTGACTACGTCCAGTGCCTTCCCCTGGGGGATGGAGGTGTACAAAGATGATACGTCGAGTGTTACAAGTAATTGAGTTTGTGAGTCATACGGTTGGCCCTCCAACAACTGAATAATGTGCATTGTATCTCTGACAAATGATTTGGTTTCTTGCACCCAAGGTTGCAGAATAAAGTCGATAAATTGATTGAGTGGCTCCAAAATCGACCCACATCCAGACACAATAGGTCTTCCAGGCGGCTTGTCCAGCTGCTTGTGCACCTTTGGTAGAGTATAAATTGTAGGAATCCTAGGTTCTCTCTTATTCAAAAAATCACTCTCAGATTGACTCAAAAATCCTTGTGCTAGTCCATCTTCCGTTAGCTTCTCAATCAGAGATTTTATCTCAGTGGTCGGATCCCTGGGTATGGGGTGGTAGCTTTCCGTGACTCCCAATTGCAATTCTATTTCTTCCACGTAATCACAGGTGTTCTGTAAGACTACAGCTCCACCTTTATCTGCAGCCTTGATCACGATGGCATCGTTGGTTCCCAGTGAGGATAGCGCTGATCTCTCATCTTTACTGATATTGTGTTTTATATATCGCTTTTCCTCCAACAACTCCATGGTTTCCTGCAAGACAATCTTTTCATAGGCCAATATTTTCTCACTCATCAAATATGAGCCCGGTGTAAAATTTGATGGTGGTCTGAAAGGTGTGGCGGCTGACCTGGGATTGTAAGTATTTTTGTTAAAGTAATACTTGAGCCGAATCTTTCTGAAGAACCTTTGCAGTTCAAGTTTGACATTGAACGAATCAGGTGCAGTCATAGGAACAAAAGACAATCCTTTAGAGAGAACCTCTTTTTCTGCTGATGTAATCGTATAGTTCGAAAGATTGATTATTGGATCCATACATCTTGGTTCAGAGGGGTCATGCTGGTTGATTAGTGGGTCCATACATCTTGACTCAGGGGGGCTGTCAGGTCGTGGGTTACCAGGAGCCTCGACGGTACTCGTACTGAATTGCACGTCATTTACTTGTAATAATCCAGTTACGGCCAAAACTTGAGTCTCTCGATCTTCGTTAGTGCCGGCAATTAACGGGTAAGCATTGTTGGATGGTGAAATGTGCATTTTCACCATCTGTAAGTTTGCCTGCGTGTTGAGATTTCCCCATGTGCTTCTGGCTGGTAAAAGCGGACCTGGGAGTTGGCCTGTCGTGTGTTCCTGCCCCTGTTCCATCCCCTTGCCCGTTCCCTATTCTGCTCTGAACCTCCCCCCCTGTTGGACTGTCGGTAACCTTCCCCTAAAAAAAGGGAACCTTGGTTTCCCTGTCGACTGGTAGATGGTCTCTCAGATTCTGAATCGGAACCACTACCCACTGAGGAGTCTGAGAAGGTGTTGAATCTTCTAGGTCCCTGCCTACTCCTATTTGTGTAGAAACCTTGGCTGTCCTGCTGGTAGTAATCGTCAGCCAAGTAGGGGTAAGTGAGTCTCTTGCCGTAGTTTCTCATGTCTTTCGATAGTTTGTCCAGTTTTCTATTCAGGGTTATTGTGTTAAAGTCTGCTAGTGTCTTTTCTGCTCGCTCTAGAGCTTCTTTCGCATTCGAAAGGGCACTATCCTCAAGCAATTCCCTCTTCAGATCAGCAATTTCCTGTGTGAGTTTCTTTACGTATTCAATTGCCGTTTCAACTCCCAGCACCATCCAGTACCGGGAGCAGGTGTTGGCAACGTAGCTAAACCCCTCTCTGAATTTAGGGACATCTATAAAAATCACAGGCTCGTTGCGAACCTGCAACCCTTTAGGAATTATGTTGGATTGTAAGTACTTAGTCAATACATGTCCATGCAGGCGTGAGCGAATCAATTTCTTCTCCAACCTTTCAATCTTAGCTAATTTCACGTTTAAACTAGCATCCACAGACAATCTATCTGAACCGAGCAGGAAGTTGGATGCACCCTGCTCTTGTATAAGCTTAGTTATGTACTCCTCACTATATGACAGAGTTGCCCGTCTTACATGCCAAGCTATTCAACAGCAGGAGGTGTGAAGATGGTCTCATGGAATATAGCGGGACTCCCCAAAAAACTTTTTGAACCTGATTGGCAGGAATACATTGATAACTTTGACTTCTGCCTCTTTCAGGAGACATGGGCGAGGGAGCCATTATACAAAGTGGGCTACAGAACTTTTAGCATAGAAGCACAGCAGCTAGGCAAAGGTAGACCGTCAGGCGGGCTACTAATTTGGGTAAGAAATTATATAAATGCAATTATATAGTTTGTACCAACTAATTCAAATGATATCCTGGGTCTAAAACTGAGTTTTCCAAACAGGTCACAGATGTTCATTTTTAATATATATATAAGACCTAGGGAGCGTTCGAAAGAATTGTCGATAATCCAGCAACTGGAAGAAATCCTCAACTCTATTGTACTAAATGGGCCAATTATAGTCGGGGGAGATTTTAATTGTTGCTACGAACCGTTATCTGGATTAGATACCATCCTTGAGGAAGAAGATCTCACATTGGGGATCCCGCCACTTTGAGTGGAAAAAATGGTGGGGTGTTCTGTCTCTGCAATGCAAATATTCCACTTCACCATAGAGAAAGGCCTAAGGTCTTGTAATGGCAGATCCCCTTCGGATCTCTAATGTGCAAATACTTTCTCAAGAGGTAACTCTGCGTCCCGAATAGATTACATCATGATAAGTGTAGCTCACTGGGCTTATGTACAGAATTTCAAAGTCGATGACAGAAGAGAAAGTGACCATTTCCCACTGTGTTTAGACTTGGTGGGAAAATGGTTTCTGACACACTCGTCTCCACAAACCGAAATGAGTGATGAGATCATAGTGCCCTTTAGTTGACCAAGTTGAACCCCTAACTAAAATATAGGGGGGCAGATTTACGAGCCCCCTGCGCCACCAGTACGTCACTTTTCATGACGTACTGGTGGCGCAGAGGGCTGCTCCATATTTACAAGGAGAGGAAAAGCCACCCTCCGTGACTTTTCCTCTCCTTGTAAATACGGCCCCTTCACACGCAGCACTTTGCGGTGAAGGGGCGTTCCATGGGTGTTGCTGTGGGTGTTCCCACGCAACACTCATGGAACAAGACACATCTCCAGAATTACGAGAAATCATAACTCTGGAGATGCGTCTGAAAGCTACGCCACCCTAGAGGTGGCGTAGCAAGGCGCACCGAGGAGAAACTTTTCATTTCTCCTCGTTTTTCCTCTTTCAATGCGTGCTGCATTCTGCAGCATGCATTGAAAGAGGAAAATGGTTGTAGTGATTGTTTTTGTGCAGGAAGGTTCCCCTTCCTGCACAAAAACAATCTCCCACGACGCATGAGCATCCTTGCACCATGGTGCAAGGGTGCCTGCACCGGCGCATGGCAGCAGTTTGTGCGCCAGCGCAGGGGGAAGCACAAGGATGCGACATATTCTTGTAAATATGTTGCATTCCTGTGCTTCAAAACTAACGCAGCGTGGCGCAGCAAAATGACTTGCTGTACCCCGCTGCGTTAGTTCAACGTAAATCTGCCCCATAATATCTTCAGTGATCTTCTAGTTTCTTTTTAAAGTTCAAGCACTGAAAATTTAACTATAACCCAGATTCACCAAAAGTTGATAGAAAACATAAGACCTTATTTAACCAAACCACAACCAGGGAAAACTAATTGTAAGGTTGAAATTAGATCATCTAATACTTGGTTCAATAAAGAATGTGTAGTGGCCAAACAACACCTCATCAAGGTGATCCAATCTAAAGAGATAGCTGTGATCAGATATTAAAGAAATGCATATAATAAAACCCTGAAAGTAGCTCGAAGAAATTGGGAAGATGCTAGCTGGGAGGACCTGATAGTAGCAGCAAAGGCTGGTGATCCGGCCATGTTTTGGCGGATTATAGCCCATGGTAGTAAAACAAACAACCCGGCCCATGACTACTATTTAGACCCCTCCACATGGGAAAGCCACTTTGCTAATTTGTATGCATCTCCAAAATTGGTAGACAAAGCTCCCGTAGGAAGTGCCGAGGGACTGTTGACCCTAAAGGATGTTGCGCCATTACACTTTAGTATAGAAGATACCACATTAGCGATAGCGGCCATCAAGCCATCTAAAGCTCCAGGACCCGACAAGATACCCGGGGATCTATTTAAACATGAACCTGAGGTGTGGGCGCCATATATAAATAATCTATGTAACGCAATTGCCAGGGGTCAACCAATTCCAGAGTCTTGGAAGGGTGCGGAAATCGTTCCGATTTATAAGAAGGGCATCAGAGACGATCCCGCTAATTACAGACCCATAGGTCTGATAGATATATTACAAAAAGTCTACGCCAAGCAAATTTTGGACAAGCTGAATGACTGGATGAATGACAATGATGTTCTTTCATCTTGCCAGGCGGGATTTAGAAGGAAAACTAGCACGATAGACCAAGTGTTTAGATTTGTAACTATAGCCTGGAAATATACAAAGTTGAGACCTGGCCACCTATATGTCGCCTTTGTCGACCTAAAGGCCGCATTTGATTCAATCCCTAGAGACCTATTATGGTCAAATTTGTTACAGCAGGGAGTACCTAAGGAGATTTTAATTCAATTGATTAGGCTCCATCAGGGTAATTTTGCAAAAGTCCGCTGAGGCAAAAGGGGGGAACTGACGGAGGAGATACCAGTCAAGAGAGGGGTGCGTCAAGGATGTGTCCTGGCGCCAACCTTGTTCCTTTTATACGTTAACGACATGGTCCAGTTTCTCCAAAAATGACAACATGATTCCCCAAAACTGGGAGGGACTCACATTTGCGCACTCACTTTCGCAGATGATACAATTCTGTTATCCCAAACCCCAAAAGGCCTACAAACCTTTTAAACTCACTAAATGAATATTGTATATTAAAAGGTTTGGAAATCAACCCCGTTAAAACAAAATATATGGCTATAAAACCTCATAAATGTTTTAAAAACAACATAGCATTGAACGGAGTGGCCATAGAGCGTGTCTCTAATTTCATTTATCTAGGGGTAACTATTGATTCAAAACTTTCATGGAACCCACAGATAATGAAATCAAAATCAATTTTATTGCAAAACTCTGCTCCAATTATAAAGAAACAGTATGCGACTATGACAAAGGCAATATCACCAGCCCTGGAAGTTTACAAGTCCAGAGCGCAAACCGCAGCCCTGTATGGTTCAGAGCTGTGGGGTGGGGAAAATCTTTCCGCTCTAACTGTGGGGCAAAATAAGGTTTTAAGAATATTTGTGGCACTTTCCCAAAACACCCCTCTGATTCCACTAATATATGACCTGGGTATAAAACGGCTTGAACACAAGGCAATTTGGATGACTTTGTCATACTGGATCAGAATCTGGACTACCGATGAATTAGTAATATATAGACAAACATTGAGTGAGTTACTGGCACTTGACACTCATATTACTTTTCCATGGTTGGCACATATCCGCAAGTGGTTCTTTAACTTAAGCCTGAGCAGATTTTGGGAAAGCCCAAGCCTGCTGAGACCTGACTCAAAGCGGGAAATCAAAACCATTTATTGGAATTTCATTTGGCATAGAGTCATTTTAAATAGTACATCAGGAACACTCACTACTCAATTCCTGATGTTCAAAACAAATCCTTATTTTGAACCATTTTTGGATGACATTGAACCCCAATTGGCTAAAATCTTATACCTGAAATTCAGGTATGGTATGTTGCAGATAAAAACTTTTACATCAAAATGGGGACAACAACAGAATGGAGACAAAGACCCTAAGTGCACGCTGTGCCATTCGGGGGCCAGGGAAGATATCGCCCATGTTTTATTCTTCTGTCCTAAATACATAAACCCCAGAAGAAAATGGATAAAACCCATAGGCAGAAGCTTGAATATTAGAAAATTTTATGATATGTTGCGTATACTAAAAACTGATTCCTCAAAACTCATTGTCTTTGGCGTCAGCAGATTTTTATTGACTACAAACTTTATAAGAAGGAAAGAAGGGTTCAAATTATAAAGATATTTTATGCTTTTTTTAAACAGGGTTCTCCTTAGGTACCACTATTTGGGTATTAGGATGTCTATTTTAAATTGTGGATTGTTGAATGTATATTTTATTGAGCCCTAATCATAATGAATTCCTTGGTATTATTGAAGTATTGCCAATATTTTTAATAGCGAACTTATTAATAAGTAGCATGCGCAAATTTGCATCTGGCACTTTGTGAAACATTCTATTAAAATTGTATATGGGGACCAAACATTTTTACTACAAGCTTAACCAAAGTCTTTTAACTGTGTAAAGGTAGTATATGTTACAAAATCGTGCCAGCATATAATGTAAATAATATGATGAAAAATGTTTAATAGCTGTTTTTAATAAGGTCGAACAAACTTGCACTTGACACTTTATAGAATCTAACACTAAATACTATATATAGTGAATTAAACAAAACCTTTGTGACTAAAATAACTAAAGATCTCCAAATATAAAAATGTAGCACATTGATACATGGTTTTGCTGCTGCTAACTGTAAATATTATGAGGATCAATGCATTTTATGTGTTTAATTTACTAATGTTTTTAGTGTTTTAACTATGCTTTGATGATTCTGTGAATCGAATAAAGTTTTTTTGATGATGATGATGATGATGACAGAGTTTCCTTGTTAACCTTCACTCACCTGAATTCCAGGTTGTTCACCTTGAGAGATGTGACGTTATTTCCCTACACCCCCAAAAACCTATGCCAGCCTACACTGTATTAGGATATCCAGTTCGGCTAGAATAGATCTCCAGGGGAAGGGGAAAAAGGGATAAAGTAATTAAAAAAAGAAATAAAACAAGAGAAACACTCCAGTATTGCCGCTTTTTAGATATGACTCTTCCTCTCTTGAAGATATGTTTCTAACTTCGGAAGACGTTACTTCTTCTATGACCAAGCGACTAAAAACATAAAAACAGTTAAACTAGTATCATAGATCTAAGTCTCTGTCTCCTATTTGCTTATTCTGTTATGTGTGCACAACGTTCATCAAATACCTTTTTGAATGTCACACTTTATAATACACATGGTCTTTTTCTCTGCTACTGAAGCGTGATTGATTTCAGGAAACTATTCTTTTCTTGGGCTGTGAAAATAAAATATTATTATGCATAAAAATCACATTCAGATCGATTCTAGAATTATTATTCCCTTTTTTGTAGCACAAACTTACAACTAGTGACCTCAAATGATTCTGAATAATATTTGTCCATATCATTCAAAGAACTGTTCACTCTTGTCCCTTTAATCGAGTCTTTTCTGATTTATATAAAGTTTAAAGTTCTTTTTGTTCTTTGCAGATACGTCTCTGAACTACCGATGAATTCGATTGCCTTGGAACTCAGGAAACCGAAGATAAGTTACTCTATTCTTTGTTTCTATAATGCTCATTAAAGCGCGCTATTCCTTTCATCAAAAGTTTAAATTAGAAAGATCTTACTTGTGTTTTCTTTTCTTTTATCTTTGTTGTAGATCGGAAACTTTCAGGGACTGGACCGGAGTAGGAGCGGAAGTACAATGCCAGGAGGTCACCTTGGAAACCAGAGAGGAATTCGGATGTTGTCGGAAGATTGACTCGGAGCGCAGACTGCAGTTGTGTTGCTGAGAAAACTGAAGACAGAACACAGAATGCAGCCGCGCCGCCGAGGGAAATGAAGACTGCCAGGAAAACACGTCCGTGCTGGAACTCAGGTAAGAGAAGAATAATTAACGAACGCAAGCGCGTTTCGTTGCTTCAGCAGTTCTTTTATAGGCAATGGGAAGGGTGGGGTTCTGCCGTTTCAGGTGGGGTTTGTGAAACGTGCCAAGATGACTCAGCGCGTGCCAGACCAACGTGCTGCTTAACCAAATGAGCCATAGCACATGCAAACTGCTTTTTGTTCTGATGAAAGCAGTCATAACACGTGCAAACTGCTTCTTGTTTTTGATGAAAGCTCAATATTATCATGTATAACAAACAGAGACTTTAACACTGACATGACGGACATGACGTAAGCAAAGTAAATAATATAATCACACACAAATGCTAATGTTCAATATACAGAATGAGGTTGGGCTAGATTGCTTGAACAAACCCCAACATTCCTTGTCAGACATAATCTAGAGATTTTTTACAAACAAACAATAAATGAGAGTAAAGACCCTCGCAGGTCAGTACCTGCACCAATTAATCAAAACAAACAATGGGGTGACACTGTGTCCCTCAGAACCTGGGTATTTATGAAGAAAAAACAATGGTTCTGTCGGGTAAGCAAAACAGATTTGTTGTATAGTAGACTAAATTGTCTTATCACTTTTATATAACACAGAAACAATTTCAACCGAATGGAACACACGAGAAAGAAAACAGATTGGTGGGTAACAAATTGTTTTTATAAATTACATCATTTATAAATTACCCATATTTGAATATAAGGCTGTCAAAAAGTGAAGTTCTATGGTGAGAAGTGACCAAGTGACATATTGTGCTCAGTGATACAATTGAGTGAGTGTTCTGTACAAGGTAATTAAAATATGTACAATAGAGGGAAAAAGAGAGGCCAGGCTAGAAACAATAACCCTGCTAATAATCCAATTATAATTTTCGTGCAGAGCCTTGAACTGGACCAAGAAGTAGCGTCGACGTTTCAACCCAATCTACGCACTATTGGGTTGAAAGCTTTGTGAGCAATATCATATTGCTGCCTACTCTTAGCCTGCTGTTAAACACCCTGAGCCATGATTTTATGGAGAATGGGCCTGAAATCAAGAAATGTCCTCATGAAATTTTAAACTTTAGTCACCAGGGTCATATGGCTGAGGGGAAAACCCTTCCCTTTAACAGGTACAAAGGGCTATCCCTCGTGACTGTGCCTGGAGATATGATCATAATTTCTCCGTGATGGCCAATGACAAGGTAATCGAGGCATGACATGGCAGGTGTACACTGTCTTTAAGGTAATGGTTAAAACATTCTGGGGGATATTCACAAGTTATTGCCACCTTAACGCAACAAAAGTGGAGATAGATTTAACGCCCCATTCACAAGCGGGTGCAAACTGCAGACAACGCAAGTATTCCCGCGATAACTGCTGCAAAATTTACCTCCACGGGTGACACCACCAACTAACCCTAATGAGATGCAGAGTAGGCGTTCCCGTGCAAAAACACACGAAAACACCACTACACCACTTTCACAACGAACTGCCAGATCTGCGATGCGAACCAAAACCACCCGATAAGCCGCGGTAGCTGCTGCTATTTAACACCTGCCTCTTGATGGTGATAAGCAGGACGACTACCTGCTGTAGGCAACGGAGCCCCGCACACAGCCACACCTGAAGAACAACTGATGCCATGGAGCTACTCATCATGCATCTTGGGGCCCCAACAGGGCCACAACACCCACCGCCACCACCCCCAGGACCGCCACCACCCCCAGGACCGGGACCGGCACCCCCCGTACCACCACAGAGGCAGCGCAGAGTGAGACAGCGGACCTACCGAAAACGCACTAGTCTCACAGACCTAACGCCCGAAGAAGTCATTGCCCACTACAGGCTCAAAAGGACAACCACCCTCCGCATCATGACCCACATTGGCCCCAGGCTGACGGTCCCAACCCAGCGGACAACCAACATCCCTCCGCAGACAAAGCTGCTGGCTGTGCTGCACACGTTGGCCTCTGGTACCTTCCAACCAACAGCGGCCAGAGTCGGAGGAGTCTCACAGCCAGCCCTATCAAAGTTCCTCACACCTGTCCTGGATGCCATCATCAGCTTCATACCCCAGTACCTTCACTTCCCCAACACTGCGCAGGAACAGCTGGAGACCAAGCAAGGCTTCTACGCCATTGCTAGCTTCCCACACGTGCTGGGGGCCATTGACTGCACACATGTCCCACTTGTGCCCCCTGCGGACACTGCACACATCTACCGCAACAGAAAGCACACACATTCCATCAATGTGCAGGCAATAGTGGACCACCGGGAAATGTTCACCAATGTCGTCGCAAACTACCCAGGCAGTGTGCACGATTCCTACATCTTCCGACAGTCCATCATCAACCAGCTCTTCCAGGATGGCATCTATGGAACTGGACTGCTCATTGGTAAGTACCAAATCAACACACCACAAACCTCAAACCCACCATCACACAACGCACAACTGTGGGAATGCACACGTGACCAAACCACATACAACATGTCAGTCAACATGCCCACCTACCAGGCACGACAACACAACTCCATTGGGATACTGGGCTTCCCATGTACACAAGCCAGCCATATCATGGCACCACAGCCACACAACAGCTGAACGTGTGGAGAGGCGGAAAGCAGGCATGTGCGAGGGACGCAAGTGACCCATGAATGGGAATGTTCACAACGACAAGTGTGGCGTGAATGTGCTGGACAGACCTGGGTATGCAAACCACAGATATGTCCATGCAGACATCAACTGCTGATGTCTGGGGAGTAGTAAACAGTGGACGCAACCATGACACCTCAGGCTGTGTGGTAGATCGTGGAAATGTCGCTCGCTGCGTCCACCCCTGTGTGCGTGAGCATAGTGGGTTGGCCCAGCTTACGCCAGGCCTGCGCAGGGGTGTGGATGAAAACACAGTTGTGCTGAGCGTGGTGCACTCCCGGAATGGCCAACGTCACTACCAGGGCGGTGCCCCTCAGCCCCCCACGAGGCCGATGCCGTGAGCAGTGGGGCCTGCGAGCCTGTGCGCCTGCTGCACCCCAGGCCACTGATACCCAGACCCGGCTTGCCTGCCCCAGCGCTCCAAGGCCGCACTGCTCACCTGCCGACACCGTCGTGTGTCAAAAAGGGCCCACCACGTGCCGGTGCTAGCTCCAAGACCCATGCCCGCGAGCTTGCCAGCCTCCTCAGACCATCGCTGACCGCTGTGACACAGGCCCCCAGGAGTCCACATTCATTGACATACCCCCCGCTGCAGCCGGCCTACACTGCAGTCCAGTATGTCCCCCATCTAGTACTGAGTCCTCATTCATCAATGGCAGAGTTCATGCCAGTGGACGCAGGGAGAGGAGTGAGAGACAAATGCGTTTCAGTCTGGTGGGAACATGGATCACCGTTACGGAGGAGGTCAACCACTCGCAAGGACTGACCTGGTGCCACTTACCCTGTGCGCCGTGAGACACCGTCAGCCTCCGGCCGAACATTGTTGGTGGCTGAGCCTGTGGCCTGGGGGTTGTCATCAGCAACTGGCAGGTATGGACTTGGTGTTTGGCATGAGTTTGTGGCATTCATATCCGCCATGTTGCCAGACACAGCTGGTATGTGCCCTCCGCACCATGCCCTGGGGGTACACCTCCCACTCTCCCCGGGACACTCTGCGAAAACCACCCTTGAAACATACCAGACCCTGCTCTGCCCTCATGACCCTACCCTAGTGTCCCGCAAGTCAGCGTCCCGTGGCGGTAGGCCCATGTCGGCGGCTGTGCATCCGAGACCACTAACTCTGTGCAACTCAAGTCATGCTCCCTTGCTGTTCGTACATTGCATTCCTGAGTGCCTGATGACTGTTGAAGTTGTTGCCAGCACCAGCTACTCCCTGAGGGCTGGCCTGCACACACCCCACACACAGCCAGCACAGGCGTCACTGGACTAGTGGGCCTGCCAACACATCATGCCGAACCAAGTATTGACTCTTATTTCTCTGCACTGTCACAGGTGATCAAGGATATGCACTCTGCCCTTGGATGATGACACCCCTCCGAGACCCGAACTCCCCCCCACAGAGGCAGTACAATGCGGCCCACATACGCACCAGGGGCATCGTGGAATGCACATTTGGCGTGTTGAAGTCACGTTTCAGGTGCCTGGAAGTCACAGGTGGAAGGCTCCTGTACAGCCCAGACATCATGTGCAAGATGATCGTTGCATGTTGTGTGTTGCACAACATCTGTGTACGCACCAATCCACCATGGATCCTGGTTCCAGAGGTACCTGACGATGATGAGGACGATGGGGCAGGTGGCCCACATGCCACTGCAGCTGCAGCAGGAATAGCCCGTAGGGACACCCTCATTGCCAAATTCTTCTCCTGAGCACATCACATTGTGGCCATCCTTGGCAATCATGGGACAGTACTAAATTTCCACAAGCACGGCATGTGTGAATAATAAATATTTGCAGGTTACAGGTTGTACTTGTACATTGTCATGTCACAGTTTCCTGCTGTGCCAGATGTGATTGGCCATGTTGTGCACATATGCGGCACCAGTTGTGTCCTGTGTTCTGTTGTGGTGGTGTTGCTGTTTGTACCAGGATGTTGTCAATGTCTAGGTGCACTTATTCTTCTGTGCGTATGCTGCACGGTGGGTGAGGCGCTCCGGCGGCTCTGATATGGCTGCCACTTCTCACTTTCATGCGGTGTGCCTTTCAGTTCTGTGCTGAGATGTTGCAGACTTGGGGAACTTGTGCTCTTTGTCGAGTTGTGACTCTTGGGCATGGGTTGACCCCAGATGTGTCGTTGACGTCAGGGGTTGTTTGTGCAGGTGGTTGTGTCCGAGTGTGACCTGCTCCTTTTCGGTTGTGTACATTGTCATGATGATTGGACTGCAGCCATGCTACTCGTCATGTGGTGTCTCTTGCATTGTCAGTGTGGCTGACGTATAACAATAATAATAATAATAATAATACTGGAGCTTATAAAGCGTGACAGCTACCCCAAGCAGGGGTGTCCCAGCACTGAAGCAGCAGGTAATAGCGACCAGAGTGAGCATTTATATGCATGTTTGCTGTGTTTCGCACGTGTGCATGTGTTGGTTGTGTCATTGTTGATGTGTTGGGTGGGTGCCCCTTTGGGCACATGGTATACGTGGGACTACTTGGTGTTTGTGTGTGTGCTGAAGTATTCCCGTGGGATCAGGGACATGATCCTGAGTCATTGTGGGTGTGCAGTGTGCTCTGCTTAATTGTGCATGTGTGCCATTGTGCCCAGTTCTCCCCTTCCCCCCACTCCCTGGTCGGTACGCGCCCTGTTGCTGTGGTGTCGGGTCATGTTGGGCAGTGTCCGGATCCCCAACTCCTGTCACCATCTCCAGACTGATGGCTGTGGCCACCATCTTCCCCATGTCATTCAGCTCCTGGTATCCTGCTGGCCCCCCTCCTCCGTTGCTGCTTTCGTGTTGGCAGCGTGTTTCTGCTTGGTTTTGCCATTCACATTAATCCAGCGCCTCTTGTCCTCTTCCATTGTCCTCCTCGGCGCTGCGACAGCATTCACATGGTCCGAGGTGGTGTCCATCTTTGCCTCTTTGTTGCCAATGACACGTTGGAAGTGACGTGCAGTTGGTGGTGGTGTTCTATCTCATCCGTGCCGGTGATCGTGTTTTCATGCAGCCTGTAGCCCGTCTTCCTCTCCCTCTTATCATTGCCCTTCCACATGCCCTGGATTCCTGGGTGTTCCTCCGTGGGGATTGTGGGGTTCATGTTGTCCTCTGCAGTCGGTCAGGGTGCACCCGTGGTACTTCGCAGTTCATTTCCTTTTTGGTGGCATTTTCCGTGGGCTGTTCTTGTGCTTTTTCCCGCATTACGCATGGGTATTGCAGGCCTCTTGCAGGTTATCACTGTTTTTTTGTCGCGTTTGGGGCCATTGCGTCTTTTTACGCGTTGGGGTTTGTGTTTTTGACTCCGTCGTGGTGGTTGTATCGTGGACATTGGCCGCGTTTTCGGAAGACTATCGCATGGTACCGCCATGTTGTGAATTCCAGGTTAACACGGGGTTATTTTCCCTTGATAGACTGCGATGTGTAAAGTTGCATTAACATTTTGTGGAGATGTTTAGCTCACGTTCTTTTGAATATCCCCCATAGTCTTTAGGAATGATGTGGTGCATGTGACAGTGCTATTGATGATACCTGTGTTGTACGGTTCTGTGAAGGAAGCATTCCTGTTGTTGCCTTGGTTGTGTGTTATTAAAGGAGTTCTTCACAGCCACTATATGTGGTGTTATGCTCTGTTGTGAAGGCCACTTGACTACTGCTGACTGTGTTGTGCTATTTTCTTGGGGATGCATGCACTGCTATTGTTAAAGCTGTATGTTTTCTTTGAGAAGTGGTTACACCACTGCATTCTAGCCTGTTGTCTTTATTGTGAAGGAAGCAAGCTTTTCATACTGATGTCTGTCTGTACCATTCTCTTCTTTGACGAACAATGCACACATCAATTAAAAAATAAATATAGCATTTAAAAGCAAAGTATGATTCTGTTTTGTTTGCTGCCTCTGCAAGTTCTTTGAGTGAAGTCTCAATTGCTGCTGCTACTGAAAAGTGCCTGTTCTGTGTGAGGAACACAATGAATCCTGCGGGGGATGATTAATCTTTTATCCAATTGGGAAGTGTGTTTTCCTGAAGCATTTGCTAATCCTTTTTAGGCAGGCTTGAGAAAGGCTTGAACTTCTACATCCCATGTTGAGGGTGAACTGTGTCTGTGATGGAGATTCCATGCTCTCAGCGATTTTTGTTCCTTTGTTTCTGTGCTTTTCTTTTTATGTGTAGGAAGCATAGGACATCATTTTCAGAACAAATGTAAAAGTTGGATTTAAAAATCAGGGGCCTCATTTACAATATTTTGATGCAATGCAGCACAGCAAGCGTTCCTGCTGCGCTGCCGCAGGTCAAACTAAAAGGGCAGGATTGTCCCATACCTACAAGATATGGGGCATTCCTCTCCTTCTCCCCTGTGCCGGCACACAAACAGCAGTCGTGCGCCGGCGCAGACACCCTTGCATCATTTTGCAAGGGTGCCTATGCTGAGGGGATGATTGTTTTTGTAAAGGAAGAGACACCTTCCTGCACAAACACAATCATTAAAGGTTTTCCTCTTTCCATGTGCAGCACACATAGAAAGAGGAAAAAACAAGGAGAAATAAAAGTATTTCTCCTTGTTGCGAATCCTTATGCCTCCTCTGGTGAGACGTAGGATTCTGATGCATTTCCAGGTTTGTAAAATGTTGTAAATCTGGGAATGTGTAAAGTTTCATGGATGTTGCGTGGAAACACCCACAGCAACACCCATGGAATGCCCCTTTCACTCTGTTATGCGCGAAAGGCAAAAATATTTACAAGGCCATGAAAAGTCACGCAGAATGACTTTACTTGGCCTTGTAAATATGCGGAAGACCACGGCACAATGTACTTGTAAATAAGCCTCCTGGAGAGGGAGGGAAGAGAGAAACAGAGACCATGATTCAGCTTCCTCATATACAGTGTCACAATCAAGAGAGAGTCAACATTGAGTCATCTAGAGTTGGCCCCCTGAGTATAGGGAAAATACCTTTTTCTTAAAGGAACTCTCCCTCACTGAATGGTTTCCAGTGACATGCTTCATCATCGAGTTCTTCCCAACCTTCTGAGGTTTGAAGCATGCTACGACCGCTTTCCCTGATTGTGACACAAAAGTAGGAATTGTCAAATGAGATCAAATATAAGTGTTTTGGGTATAACTAAGAATGATGAACTTGCAGAGTCAGGGAGTGAAGGAAGATCTTACACTTCATGGCAGTTTCACTTTATGACCATCTTTTGCGTGGTGTACCCCCAGATTCTTTACTTAGTATGTGGCACAAAGTGTACCCAAGGCCTGTAACTTAAATGCCCCTAGTGGACTGTAAAACACACAAGATGATGGACGGAATGTTGCACATTGGCAAACATTCACCCCGAGTCACAGATCTGGGTTTAATCCATCGTTATTTTGCTTCACCACGCCACCCCAGTTCAGACATAGCCATATGCAAATCAGTCTTGACCCTGTGCCTCATGGGAACAGTCCAGACCAAACTGCCAAGCCATGTCTTCCCTGGACCGGAATCAAGCATCCTAGGACCGGTTTCGGGCTTTCAGCCCTCATCAGCCAGGATAGCTTGACTCCAGTGGCGTAGTGAGCACGGGACCCACGTCTGGGCATACCCTTCCCACTTAGGGCAAAATGCAAAACACACAAGATGATGGACGGAATGTTGCACATTGGCAAACATTCACCCCCAGTCACAGATCTGGGTTTAATCCATCGTTATTTTGCTTCACCACGCCACCCCAGTTCAGACATAGCCATATGCAAATCAGTCTTGACCCTGTGCCTCATGGGAACAGTCCAGACCGAACTGCCAAGCCATGTCTTCCCTGGACCGGAATCAAGCATCCTAGGACCGGTTTCGGGCTTTCAGCCCTCATCAGCCAGGATAGCTTGACTCCAGTGGCGTAGTGAGCACGGGACCCACGTCTGGGCATACCCTTCCCACTTAGGGCGAAATGCAAAACACACAAGATGATGGACGGAATGTTGCACATTGGCAAACATTCACCCCCAGTCACAGATCTGGGTTTAATCCATCGTTATTTTGCTTCACCACGCCACCCCAGTTCAGACATAGCCATATGCAAATCAGTCTTGACCCTGTGCCTCATGGGAACAGTCCAGGCCGAACTGCCAAGCCATGTCTTCCCTGGACCGGAATCAAGCATCCTAGGACCGGTTTCGGGCTTTCAGCCCTCATCAGCCAGTATAGCTTGACTCCAGTGGCGTAGTGAGCACGGGACCCACGTCTGGGCATACCCTTCCCACTTAGGGCGAAATGCAAAACACACAAGATGATGGACGGAATGTTGCACATTGGCAAACATTCACCCCCAGTCACAGATCTGGGTTTAATCCATCGTTATTTTGCTTCACCACGCCACCCCAGTTCAGACATAGCCATATGCAAATCAGTCTTGACCCTGTGCCTCATGGGAACAGTCCAGACCGAACTGCCAAGCCATGTCTTCCCTGGACCGGAATCAAGCATCCTAGGACCGGTTTCGGGCTTTCAGCCCTCATCAGCCAGGATAGCTTGACTCCAGTGGCGTAGTGAGCACGGGACCCACGTCTGGGCATACCCTTCCCATTTAGGGCGAAATGCAAAACACACAAGATGATGGACGGAATGTTGCACATTGGCAAACATTCACCCCCAGTCACAGATCTGGGTTTAATCCATCGTTATTTTGCTTCACCACGCCACCCCAGTTCAGACATAGCCATATGCAAATCAGTCTTGACCCTGTGCCTCATGGGAACAGTCCAGACCGAACTGCAAAGCCATGTCTTCCCTGGACCGGAATCAAGCATCCTAGGACCGGTTTCGGGCTTTCAGCCCTTATCAGCCAGTGGACTGTAGCACCCATTTTGCCACTCACTGCAGTGACGGTGAAAACTTGACTGCAAACCTAGCTTTTGAAGCCTGACTGTGCAGTTTTAAAACTGTAAATTTGACTTGTCAAAATAACCCCTTTAGCCAGGCCTAAACTTTCCTTTTAAAAATTAATTAATCATGTCTACATAAGACTTATTTCTCCTAAGGCAAATAGGATGGTATTTAAAATTAGGACATGTAAATGATTAGAGTTGAACATGTCTTTACAGTGAAAAAGCCCCAAAGGCTATTTTTACCGTAGCAGGATTAGCTGTTACACAGGGAAGCATTGAGATAAAATATTACATTTGGTAATGCAATCTCCAGAAAGGAAACAGTGACACTTTTCATTTTCTGACTTTTTAAATATTTATCACACACCCATTTCGCTGGTTAAATTAGATTTGTAATAAATATTTAGAAAAAGGGACTTTTAGAAAGTTATCTTTTCCCTGCTCAACGCCTCTGGAGACCCATTTGCATGCGCTCCAACTGCCATCTTATAGCTGAACATCCCCCTTGAATAGGTAAGAAAACATCTCTAGATCAGGAAAAAAAAATCCTTATGTGTATGGAGTAGTGTCTGTTCCTCTAAAAAGACAACCATCTAGGATGTGCCCAGGAGCGTAATAACCTTCTAAGAGGCCTACCCTGTCCGAGGCAAATATTAGCTGATGTCTGGGCAAGGCCCTTCATTTTTCCACCAGTCGGGCAGGCACCAATCCCTGTGGCAGAATAACTGCCCCCAGAACTGATTTAGAGTGTCCACAGAGGAGGGGTTGCTCATTTGCTGGACCACATCTCTAGGGTGGGCTCACAGGTACCGCAGAAGGAAAGAAGGGTTTTACCTTTCTGGATTTAGGCAGAGAAGAACACTGCAGGATTGTCTGCAGAAGGTTATACAAGAAATGCTGCAAATGTAGGTAGGGTTAACCCTGGAAACCTTTACCCTATTGGCTAGGGAGGAAAAAGGAGACAGCCCCACCCACAGGATGGTGTGGGGCCAGGCATAAATGTGGCAGCCATAGCACCCTCCTGAGAACACTTTCAGGACCTGTGGGAGTATAGAAGAAGACTGAACCTGCTCTCTGACATGAGAAGAGTCTCGGAGATGGGATCTGCTTTCTCTCTCTTCTACCCAGGACAAAGATGTGGACCCCAATGGTCATACAGCTGATCTCCTGTTCAAGCTATAGGGACACAATAAGCTACCAAAGGCCTTCCCTGCTACTCCCCAGCCGGCCAGTTCCAACTGGACCCCCAAGTACTGTCCCCAAGGTCCTGGATCATTGTCTGGTGTCAAAATGTATTTCTCCTCTCATCTCTTTAAAGCTGGAACTTAGAAACTTTTTGGCCTCAAGAACATCTGGAGGACGGGGTCTAACCTGCCAAGGCAATCTGTTGAAGGTGCAATGCCGCTGGACCAAAAAATAAAGTTGATCTTCCACTGAGCTTTTCGGTAGCAGCAAATCCTATTCAGCAATACCTCGCGGAGAAGGTATCTGGCCTCCTGGAGCCCTCTTTAGCAACAAGCCACAGCCTTGACCTGCTGGAAGGATCTGTATTCCCAAAAATTTATGAAAATCTTCTCCGAATGAACGCACAAAAGCTATTTGGACAGCACAGAACATTTTCTGGGTGCGAAATTCAAATGTCTACTGCTCAGAGCTTTCCTGCAGAAGCCAACTACTTCACCGAAACTTCATCTGACCATGACGAGCCCTCTTTGGCCACTGCCTGCTTCCTTGCCCTGCTGAAGTTTTTTGACTTTCATTTCAGGGACAAAGGCCCATATTTATCAATATTCCACACAACGCAGCAAGCCACCTTGCTGCGCTGTGCTGCATAAAAGGGAGAGGGCAGGAATGTGCTTTACTTAACATTATATAGTGCACCTCTGCTCTCTGCCTCCTCTGGCACACAAAAGGCTGCTTATCGCCAATGCAGGCGCACTTACACCATGGTGCAAATGTGCCTGCATTATAGGCAGGATTGTTTTTGTATGGGAAGGGTCACCTTCTTGCACAAAAATAATCCTCAGAGGCATTGTCCTCTTTCTAAGTGTGCTGCAGAATACACCCACGATCCACCCATGGCATGCCTCTCTACCACAGAGTAATACAAGACACCGATTTGCACTGCCTTGCGCTACTCTAGATTTAACAAGCCATGCAGGGTCACGCAAAGTGGCCTTGTGTGGCTTGATAAATCTCATTTAGTTTTTGCACTGCACTTGCATGGCGCAAGGGCGACACAACCCTTAATAAATAATGGCCTTAGTCTTAAAGTAAAATTTTTGACCGGGTCGCTGACCCGTGTTCCATCGTGGCCTTCCTTAACGTATGCCTAGGTACCAGTCTACAATGACTAGTTGAGCACAGTTGGCACTGAAAGCATTTTGGCGCTATTTCGCATCTTAAACTTTAACATTTCATACCTCCAGTTTTTCTTATTGGATTTTTCTTGATTTGGTATCATTTTATGTATTACAATTTACTCTACTTTTCTAAATTGGGATGCAAGTTTTCTTGTGTTGTGCTTTGACTTCATTACTGTTTTGGTACCACATAAATAATTTGCACATTGTCTCTAAGTTAAGCCTGTCTGCTCTGTGCCATATCTACCAGGGGATAGAACTCAGCTTTATTAAGTGACTATAGTGGTTATCCCTGATCCTGCAGTAGGTTACTTAACTTACTGGTTGCCATACACCTGTTCAGAGGGCCACGGGGCAATCAGGATCTACAGGGCCACACTCTGGGGGTTCAGTTCTTTTACTCCTGAAGTCCTGGGGCCCGACTTACAATGGGCCCTGAGCAGTTGGACCAAGTACCCTTCAGCACTTGACTCTCAGAAGTAGGGTGGGTCGAGCAGTCCAAGGCCTCACATGGGGGGCGTACATTCATGGGTGTGGAACACAGACTCATAACTCTCAATATGTTAAACAGCAGTTATAAATGATTGTCCAGTCAAATATTTGCTTTTATGAAAAAAGGAGTATTCCTATAAGGACACAAAGTAAAATACAACTACACCAACACTACACACAGTCCCCTAAGGTAAGGGCTCTAGTGTAAAATAACCAGGTCCCTGAGTCCAACTTCGCTCTTGATAACAGTAGTGGTTATTCTCTGTTCACTATAGGCGACATTCAGGTTAAGCCCAGCTACTAGTCTGAGTTTCAGGAGTCCCACACCAACTATTCCAAAGTCGAAAGTTTTCCAGTGCCCAAAGTCAATTCTCCACATGGGTGGCAGCCTGATCTGTGCAAACACGGCTAACTTCATGGTGACCTGTGGCATACGGGGTCACTGATTTGAATCTTCACACAGACGACGACCCGATTGGTGCAGCAGCTGTCTCCTCATACCTCACTACAGGGGTCCACTTGCCAGGATCCCGCACTGGCCTTTTCTCCCTCCAAAGGTTCTCCTCTTCTTTACAAAGCACACTGGTCTTTGTAAGCAGCAGGCAGGAACTGGAGCTCCTTGCTCCAGGGCAGGTGGAATTGGATTTCTCTGGGTGCAGTCCCCTCACCCAGCTGGGAGACTATCAGGCCTTAGCCCCCAGTCCTGGTCACAGGCAAAGGTCTAGCGGAGTTTCTCCTCCTTGACATACAGCCCGACTGGCTGCTTGACAGTTGACAGTTTTTGGTGCCTCGAGCTCCCCTTCTTATAATACATTTCCAGACATCAAATGTGATTTAGGGTCTGAATCTTTGATGATTGTATTGGGGGTCTGCTTCGTTTTGAAGTGCCTACTCCTCTGTCCTGCCCTCCCTCCCAAAATCAGTCTGTCACAGGAGGAGAGACTCCAAATCTCACAATACAGGCCATTGGAGAGATTAGAAGTTCACACCTGGATGTCCACCACAGTGCTATGTGCATCAAAAAGTACCCAGGGGCCCTAGCCCTACTCTTTATGATTATCTTATCATCCCCATCTCCTTCCTGAGATATGCTCAGACCTCTTTCCAGTGACCTCTCTCTGAAACAAAGAGCACCCTTTGAACTGTACTGAAGAGCCTGGCTCTCCCTTCCTCCAGTGTGCACCCTACCCAGCTCTCAGAATAGCATCAATCCACAAATCTGTCCAAGTGGATTTCTCTACCTCCTCATGCTCCTCCAGTGAGCCCTGGGTCTCCCAAAATGGAACCTAGAGTCTTTCTTGTATTGTACCATTCACAAGCACATATACACACACATGCAACCACACATGCTGTACAACACTGCATACTAACTTAATATAGTCCTATATACACTGATGTAGCACTGCATACTAAATTGATGTAGTTAAGCACACATCAGCTGAACTTTACATTGGTGAACCTGTTGGCTTCACTCCAGTGACACAGGTAAAAGAAAGCCTGTTCACTCTTACTGACCATCACACGGTGTGCTCCCACCACCACACTTGTGCTACAATAGCAACAGCCTTTAACCACTATGAGGGTAGCACTTTGGGTGCCCCTCCTGGTCCAACAAGATTGCAATCCGTGAGACAGGCCTATGTCATGGTACACATGCATGATCCACATTCGCCCATGACAACAAAAATCGGCGCCAGGGATCCAGACATCGTCGCAGCTAGGGCCCACTCCTTCCCCAACACTTGTCTTAGATCATTTCTCTTTGGTTACCAAGTTGACAAAATAATTCATTGTATTAACAAAACATTTGATGCTCTCTTTTTGCACCTCCAAGGGACACCTATAGGGAACTGAACCTCAACCCATCAGAGGCGGAGGCTCAGTTCAGCCCCTTTAATACAAAAGGTTTATAAAATGAGTTTTAAAATTGGAAAGTAATGATCAATAATTAAGCATTAGGTTCTCATTGTTGTTAGTTGAAAAATGGTAAAACTGTGATTTTAAAGTTTGAAAGCCCAAATGTATGCATTGTTGAAGTATTTGCCAGTAGAAAGATTATGAACAAGAATATCAGAAAGGGAAAGCCCTGATTATTTCCTGTCAATCATAGTTTATAACTTGCTGTTTAGCACTCTATAGATGAAACCTCAAAATAGCACTACCAGACATATTTCATGGTCATAAACAGGCTGCATATTTTACACATTTGACAAATGTCTTCAGAACAATACATATTTATTTATTTACGGGATTCAATAAATTATCATAGTTTTTGCTTCAATGGCCAAGGTTTTTAGTGTGTGCTATGTTCTCTTTTTCCTTTCAGTAGATGTGACACTATGAATGATTCAGTATTTGATGTACACACTGCCAAGCACGCTACCAATGTATTAGTCTGAGATGTATGGTACCATAATATCATGGCCTAAACCAGTTCTTAATTTGTGGAAATATATACGTGACAGGGCCTGAGATATTTCTTTCCCTGCAAGCACTGTCAATTACTAAGCATCACACGATAAAAGTGTGAAGGTTTGAAACATTCTAGGTCACTCCAGCTGAAAGGATGGCCTGGACCCCTGGTTTTATTCTGTTGTTAGATGTATATTAAACTCTGTAGTGAGAACAGTGTTCAAACATAGACAAACAGCACCACCATAAGGCAGACTGTCTTAAATAAGTGTGGGATTCAAGCAAACCTGTACAAATTAAAAAATTACCTACACATAGTCAGACCAAATATAGTGTCCTAAATATTGCTTACAAATACTGCCCAATTGTAGTTAATGATATAAAATATTTCACTTAACCAATTACAAATGGTTTCTTCTGATGCAACTCAAGCTTCTATAGCAGAGTTTTGTTAAAGCGCATCCTAGTCCATACTACGAGGATACCATTCTTCACAGGTAAATATATATGCTCCATTCAGCAGGAAATTGCAACATTTCGGAACTGACAGACCTTTGACACCAAGGTAATACTCCCTCCCTCCAACAGGAGTCAAGGTGATGCTCTATTAGCAGACCTGAGATGCAGGCATTAACACATCTTGACATGAACGCATCAGTGAGTAAGCAAATATGAAACGTAAGATAAATGTCCACTTTTTCATTTTCTTGAGTCCTGCTGAAGGCCACTGCTTGTTTACTTTAGCAACATTAATTTAATAAATGTTGTACAAATTATATTTACTTGAGACTTGACTAAGGTCACCGAGCAACAAGTATGATGTAGCTAGCAAGTTTATCATATGTGACAGGCACTTTTGCAGGACAATAACAGATTTATACAATATAGAGAGTTTTTAGTGTTAACTTGAGCCTTCGAAAATAATGAGAATTTTCCATCCGCCCGACACAAAATACTGTGATACACCAGTAGCGGAGTTGATACATAAAAGTGAAGAAGTCCTTAATTGAGAGCAATTTTTGTAAGTAAATATCTAAGATATGTTAGACAACCATGTGCTTAGTTTGAATTGTTGTAGTGTTACTAGGCCCATATCAGATATTTGTATTTAGTTTCCCTGTCTGAGTTTCATACCTCTCTCTTTTATTCTTGGCCATCTGACAGATCTTGTTCTGTCACAAGAGGGACTGGATATAAAGGGTCCCAACAGTCATCCAATGATGACCAGGAATTGGATAATTGAACTACAGACTGGAAATCAGACTCATATAGATTTCTCTAGATACAATACTATAGAGATAGAAAATGATCACGGCGAGCCCAATTCACCTGTAGAAATGTAGGCGAGCCATAATCATACACACTAAGAGCAATGCAAAATGACAGCATTAGTATTTAATGTCCTGTGATCTCTCTAATGTGATCTCCTCTGATCATTTGTCACAGATTAGGAAATCACACCCAAATGAAGAGGAAACAATCATGATAACTGGGTTGGTAAAGTAATTAAATTCAGTTTATCAAACTTAAGGGAACCAAGTGCATCAATTTCTTCAGGTTCTAAACAAGTTTGGTTAAAAGCTAATAGGAAAGTTGAAATAAGATACCAAAGCTCAAGAGTTCAGGAAAGGACATGAAGTAAGCCAGTTCAAGCGGTCTCCCAAGAAGGAAGAGACCACTAAATGCACACAGCATATGCGTCAGTTTGTAGAGCATACCAGGTGAGTCCGCATTGGGCATACCAGACTTTGCCAAAGCAATTCTGCAAAGAATTCCTGTAGGTAAAGAAATAGTGAGCAGCCAATGCATCACCATCCAGCTTCAACAATGCTCTGCTCAAACCACTGCTGCGCACTGTCTGTTAAATCGAGTAATTTTATATTCTTAAAGTTCCGGGGGTGACACCTTCTGGGATCACCTCAATCACCTCATCTGATCAAACCACTCAGTTCATTGGTGAGTTTATATAAGATGGATGTCAGCCGAGATAAAGAAGACGCAAAATGAGGAAAAATAGGTGAGGCCATTACGCAGTCCTTAAGCAATCCAGTGGGAGAAACGTTAGACCCATGCTCCTTCAGCAAAAACACATAGGCAGATTCAGGAGGACAGTTTCCCAGGCAGCTGGTTAGGATTGTAACAAATATTGTAGCAAAGTGTCTCATACAGTACATGAGAACTCAGGAAATAAAAACACTGTTTTATTAGTTATACTGAGGAATTCTCGCACCAACACTGGATTCATCAAATCAAGAAACTTCACATTTTCAGTTTGGCCTACACTAAGGGGTCGATTCCGATTCGGGCCGGAAAAAGCACCGACCGACTCGGATCCGGAAAAAATACCGACCGACACGTACCCGTGGCGCCCGACACGCCAAGTACGATGCAAGGCGCGAAAAATCCGACCGACACGTAACGAAACCAAGTCGACCGACCGAGCCGCACAGAAAACAGCAATCCGGCCGGAAAAACACGCGAATCCAACCGACCGACACGCACCCGGAACAAATCCGACCGAAACGTACACGCTAACTCCAAACCGCTAAGTACGATGCAAGGCGCGAAAACCACGAGCGAGTCGGACGGAGGACAAGCCGTACGACCGACACGCATACAAAACCGAGCCGAAGCAACACAATACACCGCGACCGACGCGTACGCAGCATAGAAAACTGCACAAACACAGCGTGAACGAAACGGAGAACACCGTACGAGACCAATGCAGGGTCCGACTCGGTCACAAGAACGTTTCCAACATACACAAACAGCACAAAGGAAAAATCCAAAAAAAGGCCAAACAAGCAATTACCAAGCCAATAAATACTGGGGGGTGTGGGGACAGAGAACAAAGACACACCCACAACTCCACCTATATAAAGGACACAAATCACTACCATGAGCCTTTGCAAATGCCATTCCACTGCCAGCACCCAAGAGAAAGCAACCACACACCCACAGCTCATCCCTCACACAAGCCACACACCATCAGCACACCAACAAATACCTACCTCACATACACCCAGCAAAACACACACTCACACACCCTCACCTGCACACCAACACACACATCACTCACCATCACCACCCATCACCATGCCCCCAAGAAGAATCACAAGTTCCTAGATTGTGAATTGGAAGTCCTGGTAGACGAGATCCTCAGGGTAGAGCCACAGCTGTTTGGCACATTGGTCCAACAGACCCCCATGTCGCAGAAAACCAAGATGTGGGAGAGGATCATCAACAGGGTGAACGCCCAATCACCATGTCGGCGCACAAAGACCGACATCCAGAACAGGTGGTATGACGTGCGCAGGAGGGTACGGAAACTGCTGAAGCAAGACTACATCAACAGCCAACACACCGGCAGTGGCCCTCCTGCCAAGCCAATATACCTCAGGCCCTGGGAGGAGAAGGTGCGGGCCATCCTACCGCCAGTGAGCATATATGGACTAGAGGACATCCCAGAGCCTGGTGAGTACACAACAAATGTACACAATATACTGCCACAAAACACACACACATCACTGTCAAGGGGAGAGTCAAACCATGCACTCATAGCAATCACACAGCAACCAGAACAGAATCATCCCAAAATGTGTATGTCAGTCAGAGAAACACAACACATGCCATCAAAAAAGTCACATCCAACTGTGCCAACACATGTACAAACACAACCACAACTACAGCTAGGCAGTGGCACAAATAGAACTAACAAACACATCCACACATGTAGCCACCACAACAACACCAACACACAGTGAAGACCACTCAAAGGAAGGAATTCTGTGTATGCTGGCCAAGTCAGTGTAGCCAATAGCATCATGGGAGTCGCAGTCACATATTGCCCGCCCCAAAACTGTCCCATCAACACCACCATGAACCATGCACACATCACAGGGAGTGGAGAAGGACTCACAAGATGGCTGACACTGGCTACTGCTGTGGGGAGCACAAGGCCCTGCTGCCAACTGTGCACCAACAAACAGCAGGACACCACTGACTGACATCCTGAGAGACAACTTCCACTCCCTGCAATGCAAGCACGTTCCATGGTGGGATATCTGGCTGGCTGGGTGGGAAGGGGGACTTGCAGCACTGACTATAGTCACCAGCACCTCCCCTCACACCCCCCAACACAAACTCCACAGTACCCACCTGGTAGAATGCAATGCCCTCCATCCTAACACAAGATCCCACAAAGCACCACCACCCTGGGTTATGTTGTGTGAAGCACAGGGACACTCTTGGAACTCTTAGCCAAACAACTGCCAGGACAACACTCCCAGCCATCCTGTCAGCACAGCCAGCCCACCCCACAGGGAAGCAGAGTCAAAAGGAAGGAAGCATGGGCATGCTGGGAAGGGGGTGGAGGCAATAGCATGATGGGAGTCGTAGTCACAGACATTGCTCAGCCTCACAACTGGCCCATCAACACCACCCTGAACCATGCTCACATCACAGGGAGTGGAGAAGGACTCACAAGATGGCTGACACTGGCTACTGCTGTGGGGAGCACAAGGCCCTGCTGGCAACTGTGCACCAACAAACAGCAGGACACCACTGACTGACATCCTGAGAGACAACTTCCACTCCCTGCAATGCAAGCACGTTCCATGGTGGGATATCTGGCTGGCTGGGTGGGAAGGGGGACTTGCAGCACTGACTATAGTCACCAGCACCTCCCCTCACACCCCCCAACACAAACTCCACAGTACCCACCTGGTAGAATGCAATGCCCTCCATCCTAACACAAGATCCCACAAAGCACCACCACCCTGGGTTATGTTGTGTGAAGCACAGGGACACTCTTGGAACTCTTAGCCAAACAACTGCCAGGACAACACTCCCAGCCATCCTGTCAGCACAGCCAGCCCACCCCACAGGGAAGCAGAGTCAAAAGGAAGGAAGCATGGGCATGCTGGGAAGGGGGTGGAGGCAATAGCTTGATGGGAGTCGTAGTCACAGACATTGCTCAGCCTCACAACTGGCCCATCAACACCACCCTGAACCATGCTCACATCACAGGGAGTGGAGAAGGACTCACAAGATGGCTGACACTGGCTACTGCTGTGGGGAGCACAAGGCCCTGCTGCCAACTGTGCACCAACAAACAGCAGGACACCACTGACTGACATCCTGAGAGACAACTTACACTCCCTGCAATGCAAGCAGGTTCCATGGTGGGATATCTGGCTGGCTGGGTGGGAAGGGGGACTTGCAGCACTGACTATAGTCACCAGCACCTCCCCTCACACCCCCCCAACACAAACTCCACAGTACCCACCTGGTAGAATGCAATGCCCTCCATCCTAACACAAGATCCCACAAAGCACCACCACCCTGGGTTATGTTGTGTGAAGCACAGGGACACTCTTGGGACTCTTAGCCAAACAACTGTCAGGACAACACTCCCAGCCATCCTGTCAGCACAGCCAGCCCAACCCACAGGGAAGCAGAGTCAAAAGGAAGGAAGCATGGGCATGCTGGGAAGGGGGTGGAGGCAATAGCATGATGGGAGTCGTAGTCACAGACATTGCTCAGCCTCACAACTGGCCCATCAACACCACCCTGAACCATGCTCACATCACAGGGAGTGGAGAAGGACTCACAAGATGGCTGACACTGGCTACTGCTGTGGGGAGCACAAGGCCCTGCTGCCAACTGTGCACCAACAAACAGCAGGACACCACTGACTGACATCCTGAGAGACAACTTCCACTCCCTGCAATGCAAGCACGTTCCATGGTGGGATAACTGACTGGCTGGGTGGGTGGGAAGGAGGTCCGGCTGTCAACCAAACACAAGCAATGCAGACCATGTTCACACCCCAGAAAATACATAGAAATGCCCAAATAATGCCGGACAATGTGCCACACCAATATCAACCCCTGACTGTGACGACTTAGGACAATGCAATGTACAGGCCCGCACCCAGAGGCACAGTCACAACTGTCATGTGTGTCAACCATTGATGCCTGCAGAAACATGACATACATTGTTTGTGTCTCCCAAAAACAGGTGATGATGGGGACACAGCAGCAGACGCTGAGGAGTCCCAGTCCCAGGCTCAAGTGGATGCCGAGCTCACTAGCGTCGTACAGCCTCTGTCCTCCTCGGACGATGAAGAACAACCTGGCACATCCGGTGCAAGTCAACATGCAGCACCAGCAGGACCACCAGCTGCAGCACCAGCAGGACCACCAGCTGCACCCCTGCACCCACCCCTACAACGACTGTCACCACGAATACCATCCCTGCCGACATGGACAGAATAAGGAGCAACACCAGCACAGTGACCCTGGACCAACCTGGGGCCATGGACACCACCACCACCCCCAAGGTGGACCAGGGTTATCTGTGCGTGCCACTGCACACACTGCACATGTCAGCAGGGGTGGTGGGAGGAGTGGGAGACAGAGGTCGCTGCTTGCAGACGTTGCTGGTGTGCATGACGACCCACAACTGGTACGCATAGCTGATGCGTACCAGTCCAGCACCGGAGAGCTCAGCCAGGTAGTGGGGCTCCTCAGAGACATTAAACAGCAGCAGGCTGCCCATCATGCCCGCTTGGACTCCCACATGTCCCACGTGGAGTCACACATGTCCCGTGTGGACTCACACATGTCCCGCGTGGAGTCCAAGTGGGATGCACTGCATGAGATGACGGCGGTGCACAGGGACATTTTACAATGCCTCCGCCAGATTAACAGCAACCAGTCCACACCTCCCTGTGTGCCAACAACATCTGGTGCCGAACAAACTGCAACTGCCACAGGGAGGGAGGAGGACTCTGGCGGAGAGTCCCCTGCACCGCAGCAGCCTGCACTTGAGGGCCCCCCAAGAAGAGGGGTCGTCCGAGGAGGGAAAAGTGAGAGGCCGATGGCCAAGCGCAACTCCCAGGAAGCCTGAACCTGTTCTGGATGTTCGCCTTTGTGCACAGACTGTTCACCCTGTTGACGGCAACACTACTCCCACACATTGCATGGGGAGTACAAGTTGGACCAATGTGTCAGACAACTGTGGCCCCGATACTGGGGATCCTGTCTACCCGGACTTTCAATTCACCTAGGAACTTGGGATTGCAAGATTCATGTACAGCACAACCCATCCTATGCACTATTAACACAAATGTATCACAATAAACACACTAATACACCATACTTGCCTCTGTCGTGATTCCAACGTGGGTGCTGTTATGGGGATGATGAACTGCAAAATTACACTGTGTATGCGAACTGCAACAGCAAGGACAACACAGGCATGTGAGTACAGGCAACGTGACACACATGAGGGAGACACACCACCAGGGCTACACGACACATACACACCTAGGCCATCTGACTCATTGCCTACACTGATGTTGCCAGGGAAGACGGTGCAATGCACAGACACCACACCCATTCCCAGTTGTAGTCAAGTAGCCCACAGGTGCAGTAAGCAAATGGCAGTCAAATGTGTGACCACAGACAACGCACATCACAAAGTGAAGCACAGGTTTATTACACAGTTGCAACATGCCGTAACCACTACAGATGCAAGGTAACCCCACCTGGTAGCGGGCACACAGTCAACAACTGTAGACGGAAGGAAGTCCATGGGTGTGGCGCACATCACCTGTAGGGACACAACAGCTACCAGCCTGGATGTGCAATCACGTCGTCGGTGGACACAGTTGACCAAACGAATCTGAAAGTACCCTGTGAAGGACAGAAATGACACACAGTCAAAAGCAATGGAGTACAGGACAGAACAGCAAAACTCATGCACAATACATGTTACAAGATACCCACCCAGAACCAAGTTAGCATGTCAACATTGTTGGGGAGTACAGCCCACCTGTCACCACACATCGCAACACACATCCAGTCAAGTAGCCCATGGACACACTCCAACAGCACCAGAGCACCACCCACACATCATGCCAACTCACATCATTGACATGACACCTCAGGATACTCACATTCAGCTAAAGAAGTTGGTGATGAGCTGTGTGCGGACATCACCATCACCATCATCATCATCATCGTCACTGGCATCGTGGTCCAGGCCAGGATCCTCCACAGGTGGCGGATGTTGGTCATCGTCATCCTGGATGAGAGGCAACTCCTTCCGCACTGCCAGGTTGTGTAGCATGCAGCAGACGATGATAATCTTGCACACTTTCGCAGGGGCATATGGGAGGGACCCTCCGGTCTTGTCCAGGCAGCGGAAGCGGCTCTTCAGGAGACCAAAGGTCCGCTCAATCACTCTCCTGGTCCGACCATGTGCCTCATTGTAGCGCATCTGGGCAGGTGTCACAGGGTTCCTGAGGGGTGTCAGCAACCACGGCATGTTGGGGTATCCCGAGTCACCTACGGACAGACAAGTGCACATTAGCTGACTTGGAAAAGTGGGCGGAATACTACAGATCAGATCACACACAATGGCACAAAATCAGTACACACCGACAAGCCAGGCACGCTGGTTCTGCATCTGTGCCATCATCCTGGGGATGCGACTACTCCTCATCACAAAGGCATCATGTGCTGAACCAGGGAAACGGGCACACACGTGTGTGATGGTCATGTCTGCAAGACACACCACCAGTGCATTGACCGAGTGGTAGTGCTTGCGGTTCCTGTAGGCCTGCTCCTGGGCCTGTGGTGGTACCAAAGCCACATGTGTCCCATCAATGGAGCCAATTACATGCGGCATCCTCCCCAGGGCATAAAAGTCACTCATCACGTCAGTGAGTCGTCGCAGTCTAGGGAAATAGATGTACCGGTTCAGGAAGAGCAACATTGCCGCCAAAACATCGCGGAGCACACGGCTGAACATGGTCTGTGACATCCCACCAGCAGTCGCCACAGATTGTTGGAAGGTACCGGTGGCAAAGAAGTGTAGGGCTGCCATCACCTTCACCTTGGGGGTCAGCGCTGTAGGATACGGCCGGCCAGGCTGCAAATGTGGGGACAACTGCACTGCCAAATCCTCAATCAGCTGCCTGGTGAAGCGGTACCGTCGGATACTGTCCCGTTCCACCATCGTTGCCAGGTCTGGGAATAGCCGATGGACAGCAGGAGCCCTGCAGTGCAGAGGAGAAGTAAGCAAGATTGTCAGTCACCCCACATATGCGGCATTGAACACACTCAAGATCCCAACATACATCATTATGAGGCACAACTACATGAAGTGTGCAGTACCGGAAGGACATGTATGGTACAACCATGGCCAACATCTGTCAACACGGTCCTACAGGTGGCATCAATTTGTCCCAGGTTGGCCCATTGGATATCATGATGCCGTGTCACAGTTCCCATCTCCTGCTGCCGTGTCACAATCACCCCCACAGTGACATGTGAGGACAGATGTGCCCCAGGCACCACAGCTCAACGACAGGTACATTCCCAGGGACCCTGTAATGCCACATGGACACTGGCATCACATGGAGTATCATGTGTACACCACAGCAAAACAAACATGACCCCCACAGGTAGTGGCCCCACTTGCCATGGCAGGACAGACATGGACATCTGTGACACACACGCACAACATCAGAGTCCATGCACACACAATGTGGATGTGGAGACTGTCTCCCATTGTGCACATGAAATCAGAGACATTGTAAACACTACATGCACAAAGACTGTGGAGGTCCATCACTATTGTGCCACTGGGACACCCTGGCTCAAACATACCGTCCCACATGGGACTCACGGGGTATGTGACATGACATACACAAACACCACTGTGAAATGTGACCATGGCACATGCACAGATATGAACAGTTGCACATCACAGTGGTCACGTACACGTAACACCCAGGATCCTGTCCCCATGAACACGTGCACAGCCTGGGGGTGGCTGCCCACAGGTGACACCCACAGGACAACATGTACACCAACATACACACAATAGGAAATGCAGCCTTACATGCCTTATGATAAGGTTTGGACAGGCTGTCGTGATGTAGGTGTGCCCCTCACTCCCTGGGAGCTATCTGTGGCTGGCATATGTCCATCTGAGACAGGCATGCTGACATATGCCAGTCACATGTACAGTGATGCGTTGTACTGCAATGGACCGATCGGTGCCTCCGGCCGGCCCATTGCTTTCAATGTGTGCGGGTACGCGTTGTACCCCTGTGCGCGTTGAACTGCAATGGACCGATCGGTGCCTCCGGCCGGCCCATTGCTTTCAATGTGTGGGGGTACGCGTTGTACCCCTGTGCGCGTTGAACTGCAATGGACCGATCGGTGCCTCCGGCCGGCCCATTGCTTTCAATGTGTGCGGGTACGCGTTGTACCCCTGTGCGCGTTGAACTGCAATGGACCGATCGGTGCCTCCGGCCGGCCCATTGCTTTCAATGTGTGCGGGTACGCGTTGTACCCCTGTGCGCGTTGAACTGCAATGGACCGATCGGTGCGCACCCATTGACAATGGGCTTGCCTGGCAACGGACGCGTTTTCGAATTTCGAACGAGTCGGTTGCTGGAAAATCAGTTGGTCACCCACAACAATGTTGCAAAATCATGTATGTCATGAAGTTGAAGATTTGAAGGATGCTGTGGGCGTGTTTTGGTGCTGCTATTCCATGGATTGGCCAGATTCAGAAGATGCAAACAACTTGGACCTATCACTTTGGACACAAGGGACAGTATCTGCCTCTCCAGCACATATATATTGCTGGCTGTTCCCCTGAGAGCCCACTTGCCTGCACTACATGCTCCAAGATGACATCTGCCACTGCACTGCTGCTGTCTCTGCCCCTCTGGACCCTGCAATGGCACGTACTGTGGAGAGAGCCCCAGCCTTCAGCCTTGAAGAGAACCAGGCCCTGCTGGACAGCCTACTTCCACAGTACAGCAAGCTGTATGGGACACCAGGGGAGCAGGTGAGTGTCCTGTGCACTGCCTTTCTGAATGTCCATTTTGTCTGTCTAGCAAGGCTGAGAGTCTGCACGCCACTGGCTAGCAGGCTCACTGAGTAGTTGTCACCCCCCATAGTGTGTAGTGACTTGCACTGGACAGGTATGGTGCAGTGACAGTGCTTCTGAACAGGGTTTTACTCCCCATGCAATGATACCATGTAGTGACTTCTGTCCATGGGCAGCCGTGCACTGCCTGTGTACACCATGTGCCCCTGTGATTGCGACATGTATATGCAACTGTGTCATGCACGGATATGTTGCATGTGTAGTAATGGCCTTATCACTTTGTCATCCTGACAGGCTTCTGCCCATCGGAAGCAGGAGATCTGGAAGGACATCGTCCGGGCTGTCCGGTCCGTGGGGGTCTACAAGCGCCGGATCCGCAACTGCCAAAAGAGGTGGCAGGACCTTCGGGGCTGGACCCGGAGGATTGCACGGGTCCAGCTGAAGCTGTCGCCTCCTCGCAGGAGGGGCGGAACACGGACCCTGACCCCCCACATGCTCAGGATCCTGGCGGTGGTCTTTCCAGACCTGGATGGGCAGCTGAAGGCCAGAGAGCAGCAAGGAGGGGTGAGTCAAAGACTGCACTGTGAACTCTGTCTAACATGCTATGTGCCCTCCTCGGGCCTGGTTAAACTGCCACAGTACAGCAGTCATGTTGTCCAGGAGCCATGTCCCTCTATTGTGCACTGCCCACTCCTCATCTGATACCCAGGTGTGGCCCTTACATGCAGGGAATTCTGTCACTTAGGACTGTGTCCTTGCAGTTTGCTTGACTCAAGGTGGGAGACAGCATCTGTTTCCCTGACTCTGTGGTGGGCATCATGGGTGGGTCCATTGCTTACACAATGCCTGTATTCTGACATGTATTCAGCGTGTTACTTTGATCTGTGGTCCAATTGCTGAGCTGATCCACCACATGTGGCTGGGGTATCTGGCACACACCCATGCTGCGGGTGGGAACAATGTTTGGGCCCCAGGAGTATGTATATGACGTGTGTCACACATACTTAGCCAGCTGCCTACAGTCCAGGGCTCATCCCTCATTCATGTGGGGCTGGACAGTCATGCCTACTCCAGGCCATACAATACACTCTGTACTCCCACTCCCGTGTATCAGCTGACACATTGTGCGCAGTGATTTGACCCCTCAGGTGTCTGCCTCTGTGTCAGTGTGCTGTGGATTAGTCGCCAGGACTGCTGTGGAGTTTCTTGGTAGGGGCTCAGCATGCCACTGGAGATGTGACCATAGGAGACGATACTTGTGTGTCACATAGGTGTCTGATCAGCTGCCCATGCAGACTGGGGCATGTGAATGTGAAGTTCAGGCAGCTGTTCCCCATTCACAGCAGAGTGTGAGGGGCTCAGGTTCAGAGGGTAGTGTCACAGGTCTCCCATATGTCCAATAGGTATGACCTGGACAGATAAGGGTTGAGAGGATGTGTTGTGGGGGGATGTACATGTGCACTTGTGCAGCTCCAGGACTTGCATTCCCCATGACCTACTATTGTGACACAGTGCAGAGTGTTGTTGTCTGGCTGCAAAGTCATACATCACTGAGACAGTGATGTATGACTTTGCAGTCATGCCTCCGCCATGGCATGTGTCTACTGATTGGTGAGCCTGCAGGGGAGTGACATGTGCTACATGCACACCATTGTGGCGCTGGCTATCAGGACATGGGTGCATCATGGTGTCTGTCGCTGGTATGCATCACATGCATTTCCTATTTGACTCTGGGCATCCCTTTCATCCGGAAACCTGTACTGACTCAGTGGCAAGAGCTGTGATGTGTGCATGTCCACATGCCACACCGTGTCCTCTGCACTGTCCAACTACTGTGTACTTGGTGCATGTGTCCACACTGGGGGTTGCAATCCAACAGACACCAGACAGATGGGTGCAAGGCCATGTGGGATGTGAGTGCCATGCTTGGCATCAGACTGACAATTGGCTTCTCCTGTTCAGTTAGGGCACTTTTAGCAATGTACAACTAATGATGCCAGGGCTTGCTCTATGATGTGCTGTGCTCACAGTGGTGTGTGCGTTTTGTGCAGGTGACTGATGTCTGTCTGTTTCCCCATTGTTTGCAGATACATCCACGGCCACGGAAGGGGACAGCTCCACGGACCAGGAGGAGCCAGAGAGCCAGACTGGGTCAGCAGCCGAGGAGTGGTCGGAGGGACCCAGTGGCACGGAGGGCGAGGGGAGCCACACCGAGGAGTCCTCAGCAGCATCCACCTCAGCTGAGGACCAGAGCAACTCGGAGGATGACTCCCTTGTGGAGGCGGGTGTCAGCAGCCACCACACCCCAGCTAGTGTTGCTGTCCCCGCCACCACCAGCACCACCACCGCCCTCCCATCGGCTCCCATTCCCCAGGTCCGTGGAGGCTCCCATGTCCGGGAGCGTGTCTCCTTTGGGCCAGGCACCGCAGCCCCTGCCCCTGTGTCCCCTGCTGCCCTGAGTGAGGAGTCTGTGTACCTCCTTCGCCAGCTCCATGTAGGCCAGACAGCCATGCTGAGTGTCCTCCATGCGCACACCGCGCTGTTGACTCAGCTGGTGTCGTTCATGGAGGGCATCTCATCGGGCATGTCTGACCTACAGAGGGGCAATAGGTCCATGGACTCCTCCCTGACGGCAGCAGTGTCCCTCCTCAAACGGTCCCTCACCCCTCCTGCCTCTGCTCCATCCACACTCCCCAGCACCTTACCCATCCCAAGCACACACACCGGCACAGGCACACACCAGCACACACACATCCAGCACACTGACACACATGCCAATGACAAAACGCACACGCACGCACATTCAGGGGACTGAAGCCAGACTCACAGGGGATGGGGCCCTGGAACACACACACGCATCCACATGCACTGCGCAGTCCTCAGTTCCCTCTCCCTCCAAAGCACCCTCCCTTGCCTCACCTGCAACCCCAAAGTCACAGCAGCTCTTCCTCTGTGACCTCGGCCTCTTCCCCACCGATGAAGCTGCTCCAGCATCCCGGGGGAAGAGGAAGCCCACCCACACGGAGCAGAGTGCCCCTCGCCCCCGGACACCCTCCCCCAGGCGCAGACGGACTGAGGCCCCCACCCGCAAGTCCCCCGGAGTCCTAAGAGCAAGACCCCGCCACCGCCCTGCAGCTCAGGCACAAGGTCTCCGTCCTCCATCCCTCAGGCCCCCACTGCACAGGTGCCCCCACCACACCCTGCCCCAGGTTCCCCCACCCACAGATATACCATCCCCAAGAGGATCAGGCCTTCTCCCCCTGCCACTTGCTCTCCCAGCACCACACCCCCGCTGCGCTTGTCTGTGCCACTGATGTGGTGAGGGTGTCCTCCCCCTCTGTCCAACCCACCTTGCCTGTTCCCCATTCTCCTCCCCTGGAGGTAGGCACTGCAGTGGAGTCCACTACCGCCCTGTCTGACTTGGGCACTGCAGTGGCGGACCTGTCCACTCCATCTGCATGGTCCACTGCAGTTGTGCCGGCACCCACGACATCTGAGTCATGCCCCCCAGTTGTGCCGGCACACACCATGTCAGACACCTCCACTGCAGTTGTCAGTGGCTCTCCAGCACCCACCACCCCTTCCCTGACTCCCCCTGGTGAGCCCTGATCCTGTCCCTGCGGTGCCTGGCCTGCCCCCGGTTGCCCCTCCTAGTGGATTGTCCCTGGTTTTGTGCAGGCATGCGTAGGGTGACATCTGCCAGTGTCACCCTGTTTGAACTTTGACAATGGACTGGCCATTGGCCTTTGCTCTTTTTTTCTGGACGTCGTTTTCATTCAACACATATGCTGAATAAAGCAACTTTCTTTTCTCTAGTGCTCATGCTTCAGATGTACATGTTGTTGGTGCTGCTAACCATGCCCTTGCTGCAGTGATGGTGATATCTGGTCTCATGATTATGAAGTGTTACTGTGCAGGAACCCATGTGGTCCAGGGGGAATGTGTCCTATCATGTGGTGTATCCATGTCATCCATAGCAGCATCTGAGGGTGTCATGTGTTCAGTATTTGGCAATGGGATTTCCTACTTACATTAGCAATTTCATATCTGTGGCTTCCACCCCTGCACATCTGTTGTGCCTGCCATTGTTGGATTTGTCTACTTCCCTGACCGTGTTGCCATCTCCACTGGACATGCAGGTTTGGGCATCAATGGGGAAGGACTCATCCGTGTAGTCAGTGTAACATTGCTATACAAGTGTGTTGGATCTGTGCTGATGATTCCGTTGGCACATCCATGACCAGGCTGATGTGACGGGAGCCCTCATTTGGTGCTAATTGTTGATTGTGTGACCAAGTGCTCAGCTGACATGATGGGGCCCTACTGAGGCAACATATGGCACAGCTTTCCTCACACAGGAGTGGAGTCCCCTCATGGCAGTGTGTACACGTGTGACATTGCCTGCGCCCAAGGTGTGTGTTGTAGGTGCATGTCTGTGTGTTCACTTCTATTTATCTGCGCATGCTGTGATCCCTAGTGTTGTACCTGTTTGTGATGCTTGCTGACTTGAGCTATGTTCCCCCAAAGTCTTCTCCCTGTGTTCTCTGTGATGTGGGTGCATGGCACATTACTGGTCATCAGGGTGTCACCCATAGGTGTGTTTGCTGTCAGGGCTGAGTTTGTGTGCAGACGCAGATAGGTCACAGTCAGGTTTCCCCTTGGCACTTGTTGTTTGCCCCTGTCATGTGATTTTCATTTCGTGTTATCTTTAAGTTATTGTGACACGTTGTGTGTGTGACTGCTGGCACTCCTCAGGGTCCGGGCTGCGATGTTGGTTGTTGTCTATGTGTGTTCTTTGTGGGTGACCTTGGCTTCTTCATTGGTGTGTGACTGTGGCTGGGATCCCATTGGTTGGTGTGGTATCGCCGTCATGTCCATGTACAGCGTAGTGTGCAGTGTGTCAGACATTCAGGAGTCTTGTTGAGTGGCCATGTGTGATGTGTTTCTGCACCTTGGTTCCCACCCACCACCCTGGAATAGTCATGGGTGCATGTGCAATGTCACCAGTGCATGTGTACTTCACTGCTGCACATTGTTGGAGGTCGAGGGTGTGGTCTTGAGTGTGTGCAGATGGGAGTTGTTGCCCAGCTAGACCCCTGCCTCCATGTTGGCCTTGGCTTACTGGCCATGCTGATTGATTTGTGCTTGTGTCGGTGTGATGGTAGTTTGTTGCTCAGGACACATGACTGTGGTTCACAGTGTGAACCACATTCAGCTTTGTCATCAGAGTGGGATTTTTATGCAGCCAAGGGTCACCACATTGTGGGGGCCCTGGGGGTGGTGCTGTGGTGTGTCTGTGTCTTGCTGTGTCAGTTGTTGTTCCTACGTGCCTGTGTGACATGTGTGTTTTGTGCTCCCTCTCATCTGACAATGCCTGCTTGCCCACATAGGGGATTTGGATCCATGAGTTACCTTAGTGTGGCAGTGTATGCACATCTGTATGATTGGTATTCAGCTCTCCTCATGTGTTGTGTGGTTACCTGGGGACACTGGCACCCCCCCTCACCTGCTGTGTATGATGACAGTGTTGGTCTGCCTGTTTGTGTTTGTGCATCTGCACCACTGCATTGGCATATTTTGGGTGTGCCATTGGCTGTATGTTGTTTGGTGTGTTTCCCCTGCTGTCCCTGGGACTCCTAGGTCATCGGTCAGCACAGTGATCATGGTTTGTGTGTCCCATTGCTGCCATGGTATGGTATCTGTTCACCTCACATCTGCTGTCTCCACAGGATATCTGCATTTGTGTGCCCATTGGTGCAAATATGTGGTTCTGCATTCTGATGGTCACTTCTGTCATTGTGTCATTGATGAATGTTGACGGTGTCAGCCCCCATGGGTGTTGTTTGTCTGCACATGGCCAAAGGAATGTCTCATTTGCACTGCAGTATTTGGCTCACCCAATTTATGTTGCAATGGGACACATACACTACTTTGCCACAGATGAGTTTTTGGTTCTGTGACCAGGAATGATCCATGCAGTTTGGCAGTTGCAGCTCTTTCTTTGTCAACACTTACCTTTTGGTCACTGTGATGATGGGGGTGTAGACCCCATTGCCACAATGGTCAAAATGTGCTTCAGCTATGGACCCCACACTTGCCTTTTGGTCACTGTGATGATGGGGGTTTAGACCCCATTGCCACAATGGTCAAAATGTGCTTCAGCTATGGACCCCACACTTGCCTTTTGGTCACTGTGATGATGGGGGTTTAGACCCCATTGCCACAATGGTCAAAATGTGCTTCAGCTATGGACCCCACACTTGCCTTTTGGTCACTGTGATGATGGGGGTTTAGACCCCATTGCCACAATGGTCAAAATGTGCTTCAGCTATGGACCCCACACTTGCCTTTTGGTCACTGTGATGATGGGGGTTTAGGGTTAATGGCTGCTTGCATTGTGGGTGCCACACACATATATGTGTGGCACATGTGCTAGGAGGTCACATTGTATGTTCAAAGTCATGTTCGGTGTTGTAGGCATTTGACACAGCCTACACACGCTTGTCATGGTGGTGGGGGGATGTCTTTATCTTGCATTCCCTAGGTTGTGGTGTGCTGGTTGTGTCATGCATTGTCCATCCTATGAGTGGGGGTGGTAGTAGTGGTAGGCATCCAGCCCCCCTGGGTGAGGGTGGTAGTCGTGGTAGGCATCCAGCCCCCCATGGGTGAGGGTGGTAGTAGTGGTAGGCATCCAGCCCCCCTGGCTAAGGGTGGTAGTAGTGGTAGGCATCCAGCCCCCTGGCTAAGGGTGGTAGTAGTGGTAGGCATCCAGCCCCCCTGGGTGAGGGTGGTAGTAGTGGTAGGCATCCAGCCCCCCTGGCTAAGGGTGGTAGTAGTGGTAGGCATCCAGCCCCCTGGCTAAGGGTGGTAGTAGTGGTAGGCATCCAGCCCCCCTGGGTGAGGGTGGTAGTAGTGGTAGGCATGCAGCCCCCTGGGTGAGGGTGGTAGTAGTGGTAGGCATCCTGCCCCCCTGGGTGAGGGTGGTAGTGGTGGTAGGCATCCAGCCCCCCTGGGTGAGGGTGCTAGTAGTGGTAGGCATCCAACCCCCTGGCTAAGGGTGGTAGTAGTGGTAGGCATCCAGCCCCCTGGCTAAGGGTGGTAGTAGTGGTAGGCATCCAGCCCCCTGGCTAAGGGTGGTAGTAGTGGTAGGCATCCTGCCCCCCTGGGTGAGGGTGGTAGTGGTGGTAGGCATCCAGCCCCCCTGGGTGAGGGTGGTAGTAGTGGTAGGCATCCAGCCCCCCTGGCTAAGGGTGGTAGTAGTGGTAGGCATCCAGCCCCCCTGGCTAAGGGTGGTAGTAGTGGTAGGCATCCAGCCCCCTGGGTGAGGGTGGTAGTAGTGGTAGGCATCCAGCCCCCCTGGGTGAGGGTGGTAGTAGTGGTAGGCATCCTGCCCCCCTGGGTGAGGGTGGTAGTGGTGGTAGGCATCCAGCCCCCCTGGGTGAGGGTGCTAGTAGTGGTAGGCATCCAGCCCCCCTGGCTAAGGGTGGTAGTAGTGGTAGGCATCCAGCCCCCCTGGCTAAGGGTGGTAGTAGTGGTAGGCATCCAGCCCCCCTGGCTAAGGGTGGTAGTAGTGGTAGGCATCCTGCCCCCCTGGGTGAGGGTGGTAGTGGTGGTAGGCATCCAGCCCCCCTGGGTGAGGGTGGTAGTAGTGGTAGGCATCCAGCCCCCTGGCTAAGGGTGGTAGTAGTGGTAGGCATCCAGCCCCCCTGGCTAAGGGTGGTAGTAGTGGTAGGCATCCAGCCCCCCTGGGTGAGGGTGGTAGTAGTGGTAGGCATCCAGCCCCCCTGGCTAAGGGTGGTAGTAGTGGTAGGCATCCAGCCCCCCTGGCTAAGGGTGGTAGTAGTGGTAGGCATCCTGCCCCCTGGGTGAGGGTGGTAGTAGTGGTAGGCATCCTGCCCCCCTGGGTGAGGGTGGTAGTGGTGGTAGGCATCCAGCCCCCCTGGGTGAGGGTGGTAGTAGTGGTAGGCATCCAGCCCCCCTGGCTAAGGGTGGTAGTAGTGGTAGGCATCCAGCCCCCCTGGCTAAGGGTGGTAGTAGTGGTAGGCATCCAGCCCCCCTGGCTAAGGGTGGTAGTAGTGGTAGGCATCCAGCCCCCCTGGCTAAGGGTGGTAGTAGTGGTAGGCATCCAGCCCCCTGGGTGAGGGTGGTAGTAGTGGTAGGCATCCAGCCCCCCTGGCTAAGGGTGGTAGTAGTGGTAGGCATCCAGCCCCCCTGGGTGAGGGTGGTAGTAGTGGTAGGCATCCAGCCCCCCTGGCTAAGGGTGGTAGTAGTGGTAGGCATCCAGCCCCCCTGGCTAAGGGTGGTAGTAGTGGTAGGCATCCAGCCCCCCTGGGTGAGGGTGGTAGTAGTGGTAGGCATCCAGCCCCCCTGGCTAAGGGTGGTAGTAGTGGTAGGCATCCAGCCCCCTGGCTAAGGGTGGTAGTAGTGGTAGGCATCCTGCCCCCCTGGGTGAGGGTGGTAGTAGTGGTAGGCATCCTGCCCCCCTGGGTGAGGGTGGTAGTGGTGGTAGGCATCCAGCCCCCCTGGGTGAGGGTGGTAGTAGTGGTAGGCATCCTGCCCCCCTGGGTGAGGGTGGTAGTGGTGGTAGGCATCCAGCCCCCTGGGTGAGGGTGGTAGTAGTGGTAGGCATCCAGCCCCCTGGCTAAGGGTGGTAGTAGTGGTAGGCATCCAGCCCCCTGGCTAAGGGTGGTAGTAGTGGTAGGCATCCAGCCCCCCTGGCTAAGGGTGGTAGTAGTGGTAGGCATCCAGCCCCCTGGGTGAGGGTGGTAGTAGTGGTAGGCATCCAGCCCCCCTGGCTAAGGGTGGAGTAGTGGTAGGCATCCAGCCCCCCTGGGTGAGGGTGGTAGTAGTGGTAGGCATCCTGCCCCCCTGGGTGAGGGTGGTAGTGGTGGTAGGCATCCAGCCCCCCTGGGTGAGGGTGGTAGTAGTGGTAGGCATCCTGCCCCCCTGGGTGAGGGTGGTAGTGGTGGTAGGCATCCAGCCCCCCTGGGTGAGGGTGGTAGTAGTGGTAGGCATCCAGCCCCCCTGGCTAAGGGTGGTAGTAGTGGTAGGCATCCAGCCCCCTGGCTAAGGGTGGTAGTAGTGGTAGGCATCCAGCCCCCTGGCTAAGGGTGGTAGTAGTGGTAGGCATCCAGCCCCCCTGGGTGAGGGTGGTAGTAGTGGTAGGCATCCAGCCCCCCTGGGTGAGGGTGGTAGTAGTGGTAGGCATCCAGCCCCCCTGGCTAAGGGTGGTAGTAGTGGTAGGCATCCAGCCCCCCTGGCTAAGGGTGGTAGTAGTGGTAGGCATCCTGCCCCCCTGGGTGAGGGTGGTAGTGGTGGTAGGCATCCAGCCCCCCTGGGTGAGGGTGGTAGTAGTGGTAGGCATCCAGCCCCCCTGGCTAAGGGTGGTAGTAGTGGTAGGCATCCAGCCCCCCTGGCTAAGGGTGGTAGTAGTGGTAGGCATCCAGCCCCCCTGGCTAAGGGTGGTAGTAGTGGTAGGCATCCAGCCCCCCTGGGTGAGGGTGGTAGTAGTGGTAGGCATCCAGCCCCCTGGCTAAGGGTGGTAGTAGTGGTAGGCATCCAGCCCCCTGGCTAAGGGTGGTAGTAGTGGTAGTCATCCAGCCCCCCCTGGGTAGGGGTGGTGGTGCGCATTCAGGCCCCTGTGTGCATATGTGGCATTGGTGATGGGCATCCCGCCCCTATGGTGAAATGAAATTTGTACTTGTAAAGCGCACCCATACCCCCAAAGGGGTGTCCAGGCGCTGTACGCATACCGCTGTGGAACCCTTCCTGGCTTTTCCCTGTGAAATGTCCACTCCTGGGCACCCCCAGGATGAAGCCAGGCATCCCAGCGCTGTTGGGGCTGTTGTGGAGATTAAGCAAGCTATTGCCCAGAGTTGCAGAGTGGGACCCATGATTAGAATAGGCACCGAGGCGAGAATTATCAGGTCCGAGGAAATTGAGCCCAAGACCCGCCGAGGCGGGAATTGAACCCTGGTCCTGGTCCCGGGCCAGATATGGTGCTGCTGTTGCTGGTGTAAGTATATTCAGCATCCCCGTGTATGTGTGTGATGTGTCGTGTACGTGTTGTATGTGTTTTGTGGTTGGTGTCTGGCTTACCTTCTGCGCCGTACGCGTCCGTGCCTGTTCCGGTAGTAAATGTAGAATATTGGTATGATCGGGACGAAGGGATTCATGGTTAGTTCGTGTCGTTCGTCCTTCTCGTTGCTTGGCGTCGTCCTCGTCGCTTCGCCTCGTCCTCGTCGCTTCGCGTCGTCCTCGTCGGTGCCGTGTTCGTCTCGGAGCCGTGGATCGTGTTGTGGCGCGAATCGGAGCTTATGTGCGCCTCTCCCGGATGCTTTGACGTGCCGTGCGTAGCGACGGGTTCGGAGCGTACGGAAAGCGCATCGTACTTGTCCGGCCGGACGGGGCTGCATTTTTCCTTCCGTGCGACTCGATTCGGCGTTTCCGGATTCGCCTCGGTCGGAGAACAGGACCTGGTTTGGGTGAGTACGGCTCGGCCGGATTTTTTGCTGTTGTGCGCATCGTACTTGCTCGTTCGGTGTACTGTACGGATCGGTCGGGAAACAGGCTTTCGCATGGCTTTTTTCCCGACCGAATGGTATTGGGTGCGCCTCCGACCGAGATCGGAATCGGCCCCTAAATTGTGCTAATATAACATAAAAAATATTGAATTGTTTAGCATACATTTATGTGAGATAATCAGATGTCATTATTCTAGTATGATTTTTCTGCACTTGAATTCATTTAGTATGGTTCTCAAATAATGCGTGTCAGTATGACAGACCTCTATGTTTTCAAATGTATTAAAATGTAATTACATTCAAAAATTTAGTTCATTCTGAGTGCACTGCATTAGTGCATGTATGAAATACAATCTATAAACATCTCATAAAGGCATCATTAGTTAGGAATGTGTTGTACCTACTTTTCTTTTGTCATTTCAGTGCGCACGTTTACACAAGAAAAATACATTTAAATTGAATTCATCCTCATAGTCAGGTTAAATCTTGATGGTTTACAAATGTTAATTAGTTATATACACATATAAAAGAAAATAAAGTATGATTAGAGATAAACTCTATAATGTAAGAGTTCACCATTTTACAAGTTTCTAGCGCATGTTGATTCTTTAATGTATCCCAATCTGTATTAATGATATCATGTAAACTACTCTTTTTCTACATGCATTTATGATGCAGTAACTAAACTTCTTTGTTTTCGTCATCTTTTCTATAAAGTGTAGTTGGTGCACATTTATTAATTTGTCTCTCAGAAGGTGTCATGATTGGTTTTCTAAGGTCTCTAAAGTGGTAAATGCAATTTCCTCTCCAACAAACTACTTGAGTTCTAACAAAAGTCATTGTTTTTTGCCCAAAGTCCTTTGCACAAGGCTGAAGGTGAGACCATAATTATTATATATTCAACACATTTTCACTTGATAATTAATATAGCTAAACTAACAATGCTTTTCACAACTTATGAAGTTTACATGCATAGTTTATTGACACTCCTTTTTTGGTTTAGCACACCTTAGGAGCATGAAGTAACTGTCTACCCCTGCCAATATTATGGAGTACTGACACTGATATGTGGCATGACACTGACATGTGGTATGAGGTTGACTAACAGGGTACTTTAAAGACTTCTGCATTGTTACATTGCTGTTGTATGAAAGTAAGGCATAACGGCCAGAGCTGCCGACTTTGGAACTGGGGAATAGGGTTGGAGTCTCAGTGTCAGCTCAACATTCTATGATTCTGGGCAAAACACACTGAGTCTGATTCACAAAGGGCCTCCACACTCATGGCAGAATCCCCACAGTTATGGTGAAGTCTTCTCACTTGGCAAGGAATCTCCGCAATGAGAATTCTCATTGCTGAGATTCCATCCAGAGAGCGGAGACTTCCCCATGACTGCGGGGCCTTCTCCACCAGTGTGGAGGCGTTTTGTGAGTCAGGCCCTTAATCTACAAGTGCCCACAAAAAATGAATGTGAGCTTGCGTAATGTAACTGGGGCTCATGTAAAATGCTCCAATACCCTTGGGTCGAGTTTGCGTTATATAAAACTGCAAAAATAAAAAATAGCAATATGGCAATATAAGCAGTTTTGTCAAGGTGAGTCTTGAAAACTGTACATCTTACAACTAATTACTGTTACAATTGGCCCTGAGATGTAAAGGGATTTCCTTTTCTCTCAGTGAAGCAAGTCATTGTAATATGTGTATATGTTTGTCAATCTACAACTCATTATGCAACTTGTGTGTATTTCTTCTCCAGAGTTGTTTTAAGTCATGGGCAAAGTGAGCAGATGCCCAGGGTCCCACCTTCCAAGAGGACCCCTGGGAAAGTAACCTTTCTCTTTATCTAGCTCACCTCTGTCTATTTCCATATCTCAGCCTCTCTCCTCTCTGCTTATGACTTCCTCTGAATATCTCTCTCTTTGCTCAGTGGCATTTTAGGAACTTTTTGGGCACTGAAAGACATATTTCAACGGTTTTTGTGTGAAGTCCATTTTGAAAATTTGTTTGGCACCATGTCAGGTTCAATTAGCAGAAAATTGTCATTAAAATGACGAATAAGGGGCCCTAAAATATGTTTTCTCAAGTCCCCAAAAAGTTTAAGACGCTGTTTTCTTAGCCCTGATAAAGTCACTGAGTTACACCCCCATGACAAATAAAATACATGTTGTGTGTGCTGGAGTATTATTTACAGCAGAGAAGTTTGGAATAAATGAAGACTTGACTGATGGACATTTGGAATTATTTTCACTTCAGTTTTATTATAAGATAAAAACAGTACTTGATGAGCGCCAGTTTAAATTATATACTGGAATGTAAAGTTCTGACTTGGATATTATGGACATTTCTGTTTTTCCTCCATGATTGAGACCCGCAACTGACTAAACATATGTCCTGTACCCTATCTGAAAGCATTATCTACACTTGGTGCAGGTGTGGACCAACAGTTCTCTAAATTCTGCTTTGGAAAGATATCAGGAGAGAGAAATGTACTACACAATCTCTATTTTTGTTAACACTATCAACAGGCAATGCATAAAGGTAAGATGAAAGATAATGGCTATGGAAGTTCCCTAAATAGATGTGGAATAATTTAGACATGGGATCCAAGCTAACTGTTATTATACAAATTGGGGTTTGAAGATCATGTATAATGGCGGGTCTATGGTATTTGACCCAGAGACGCCACATGCAAACATCCATTTAAAATACCAAGAGAAATAGGAATTTCCAGAAGAATCAAGACCAGAATTACAGATTTTTCTTTTAATTCCGCATTTTCAAAGGGACCCTCAAGAGCCCACTTGTAATCCTCAGTGTTTCCGTCTCTAGAGTTACTGATTCCCAGAGTATTGCTAACTGGAAGGGGGCAGAGTTGCAAGGGATTACTCCAGGTACCTCGTAATAAGTCATTTATATTTCCTTCCTTTGAACTTTATAATTGATGTCACCATCACTGGGCTTCCTTCAGGCTCTATTGTTTAAGCAATATTATCCAAGGGGAAGGCACTCTCGGGTAGTTATTGACCGGGATGCAGGGAGAGGTCCCAAGGAGAAGTCCAGGGCCTTCTAGCACCTCAGCCAGTAACTATCTGGTAATACACTCCCCCCATGGGTAATATTGCTATTGTAAATCAGAGCCCTCCAATTCGGGGTAAAATTCACAAAATTCTTTGGTATGGAGTGCATATTCCATAACACTGCTTAGGTGGAAGGTTACAAGAATCTTATCTGCTGGATTGTTTTTTCCTTATAAGGTTCACCATTTTTGTCCTATTAAAATATATTGCAGTAAATGTCTGATTTTGACAGTCATAAACAGGAGAATATAGAAAGGGTTATAATATATTTTAGTGACAACATAAACCATATACTGAAGAGATGATTTCTCCTTAAATTGGCAGCTTGTACTGTAGAGTATAGTAAATCATAAGATACTTGCCATATTGCTTCTGTACTGGAACCCGGCAAGCACCCGCCCCACAGCTGCGATGGAAGGGTGAAATCGCCATCTGCAGATCTATCAGGAGCCAGTAGAGATTTGCCACCTCTTTCTTATTTCGTTGTCTCATTCTTAAGGCCGTCTCTAAATCGTTCGTGTTGCCAACCATTATACCAATCGCCTGATACCAACTTTTTATTTGTAAATATTTAAATTTGGATAGTTGATTGTCCGTGATTACCCTCAGGTCTTCCCATGATAACAAACAGCCATCAGGAATAAGTTGGGCCCAACAGTTTATCCCGGCTGATTTTAACGGTGTTACTAATAAATCTTTAGTCCACTCAGGTGAGCCTGGTGTGTCCCAGATAGGAGCCATAGCGCTGTAGTAACTGATCTTTAAGAGCTTCCTGATTTTGAACCAAGTGTTAACTAAATACTTTAAAGACTTCAGACGTACCTTCTTGAAAAAGCGTGGATCTCCAAATTTGTATAAAAAAGCATGATCTCCTCCTTTTTCATCCTGCAACATTTCCCTAAACATTTTCCCTATATCTGAGGCATTTGGTTCACTCATGAGCATTTTCCCTGTCCTCATTAGAAAAACCCATGCATAAAAAATTATATCAGGCGTACATAACCCTCCCTTATTCTTCTTTCTCCGAAGCTTTTTATGCGAAATTCTTATTCCTTTGGAGGCCCATATAAAGGAATTTATTTTTGCCTGTATTTTCCTTAGACCTTCTTCTTTGAAAGCTAATGGTATATTTTGAAACAGAAAAATAAGTTTTGGTAAGAGCATCATTTTTACCAAGTTGACTCTCCCTATTAGTGTCAAAGGTAAGTATGCCCAGCTTTTTAGAGAATTAGAAATTTCTTTATCAACTCTACGTAGATTTGTATCAATTATATTGTTAATATCCTGGGTAATTCTAATGCCTAGATACCTTATTTCGCTTTTCAATGTAGGGGAGCAAATGTTCAGATTCCAGGCCATACACTCAGTTTTTGACTGATTGATCTCATACCCCGAGATACAACCAAATTGCTGTGCTAAACTGTATATGATCTCTCTCCACAGAGTATACTGGTCTCCCTCTAAGCTTTCTAAGTTTGTGAAGGGAGCTATCCCATGCTGTCCAAAGTGTCAGCAGAAAAAAGCAGACGACGATCATATGTTCATAAGTTGCCCTATGTTACATCAATTTTGGGGTTCTGTTATCAGAGGTATGGAAGATATATTTGGTTTCGATATCCAGGTGAGCACCTCTTTAGTATTCTTTGGTATTTTTTCAAACTATGAACTATTATTTCTAGATAAAAATAAGCTGTGTTTTTACCTCATTCTACTTGCTCGGAGAGAAATCTGTAAATGCTGGATTAAGTGTACGCCTCCGACTTTTTTAGATTGGATAAATTCCATTAAGTATGTAATGAAATTGGATAAAGTTATATGGGAAAAGAAGAGCAAGAGAAAGAAAGAGTTTTGGTTGCCATGTAAGGGTTGGCTGGATAATTTATGAAAGCTAGGGCATATATGTCCAATGATTATGCCTCTACATAGAAATACTTCACCACTCGGGTCAGTTCTGGGGGCCAATCAGATAGAAGAGTTGAACAGACCGAATACGAGAGGTTCTGTGTAAAGTGCATCCATTTAGATCAGAGTTCTCTTGCTGGTGCCAATCAACTGGGGGCCGCAGAGTAGATTAAATCGGCTCTGGATACATCTAATGGCGTATGAGGAAAAAAAACAAAAAAAAACATATACTGGTGAGGCCATAGTGATTTTAGTAACTTTCTTGGACTCCAAGGCAATATCACACAGTGAAAAAATGTTGATCTTATGATGGGAACACTTCAAATATGTTATACAAATACATGAAAAGGAATGTTTTCAGGGACCTCTGTATTTCGAGATCATGTATTAGCAGAGATAAGAACAATTTTCACATGCATATGTAGCCTTCTGCATAGGAAAATTAATAATTCTAAAGCTGTCTTCTCCAGACACAGGTTTACCAGTGAAGTCATATTTTGTGAGCTAGGTTAACACCCTAGTTCTTTATTGAAACTCTGCAAGGGGAAGAGGGCACTGTGATTTGTGGGTCTATACTGTAATGAGTCTGATCTTAGGTATTAGCTATGAATCTCCTGGGTAGATACTGACTGACTAGAAGGCAGTCAAAATGCAACATATTTTGTAGTGCTCAGCTGGCTGATTTACCGTTTTGAATATTAGCTATCAAACTCTGGAATTCTCTACTGGTTTAATGCTGTTTATGATCTAAAAGAACCTTGTTTATAAAAATGTTTCAATGGTCTTTTCTTTTTAAATTTTCCAATGCACTTTCTTTATTATCTTTTTAATAGATCTTACTTTACTGTCGAAATAGTAACCATAACTGATTCTGCCAATTACATTTTAAATTATAACTACAGAGCTTTGCTGGTAACGGCTTGGGCAGTTTGGAGCTGGGTCCAACCATGAGTGAAGTAAAACAATTTTCCTTGGTACCAAGTATGGTTCTTGTTTTTCCTGGTTTGCCCAAATAAAGTGTGAATTGTCTTATGTATTTTGAGATGAAACTCAGATGCTAAGCAATAGCAATCTATGAACATGTATGCATCAAAAAGTACCCGAATGTTTTTCAGCTTACTTTTTTCAAGAATAAATACACTATCTAACATGCTACTAGTGAATCTCTCAGATGCAGGGATCATAAACATTTTTTTGTCTTTATTGAGGCTTACCCAGTGTTGGACCTGGCCCTTTCTGCAGGGTCATACTTAGACTTTTTGCCTCTCTCCTCCTATGTTTTGCTAAGTCTGTTTTTGTTTGGCCTTATGACTATGTGCACTTTACCCCTGCTAACCAGTGCTAAAGTGTGTATGCTCTGTCCTTAAAACTTATTAGTCTCTAGTATAGTAGTACTACATGTTCCCAGGGCCTATACATTAAATGCTACTAGCGGGTCTGCAGCACTTATTGTGCCACCCACCTAAGTAGCCCAATTAAACATGTCTCAGGCCTGCCATTGCAGAGCCTGTGTGTGCAATTTTAAACTGCCATATCGACCTGGCAAGTTAACCCTCTTGAAAGGCCCAAACCTTCCTTTTGAATACATATAAAGCACCCTTAAGGTAGGCCATGGACATGCCAAGGGAAGGGTGCAGTGTATTTAAAGGGTAGGACAAGTACTTTTAAGTTTTACATGTCCTGGTAGTGAAAAACGTTTACATTTGTTTTACACTACTGCAAGACCTATCACTTCCATAGGTTAACATTGGAGTGGCCTTATTACATTTCATAGATGTAATTTCTAAATGGATGAGATAACTGGATCATGTTTGGTGTCTCTAGATCCCTAATTTAAAATCCTAGTTTATGATGAAGTCAAATTTTTAATTACAATTCTGAAATTGCCACTTTTAGAAAGTTGGCATTTTCTTGCCTTAGCCTTTTGGTGCCAGAAGCCTGTCTCTAGTCACATGACTGGGTGTAGTTGGCAGTTGGGCTTTATGCATTCCTCTTAGACAGCCACACACAATGGGGGCTTAGGTGAGACTGAATGGGCCATTACTGGCAGGATGGAGGAGAGGAACTGGGCCCAGCCCCACTTACACTTGAATAGGCTGTGTCATGTCTCCACACAAAGGGCTGCATACCCCCTGCCGTTAGTCTGGAGCCAGGGCAGGGATAGCAGGGCATCTGTGCACTTCAAAGGCATGCCTACAGAAGCTTCTCCCCACTTCAAAGGCACAACTGTGTATAAAAGAAGGACCTCAGACACCACCACTTCAATACACTTCTGAAAGAAAGGAAGAAGGACTGCTGTGCTTCTACAAGAACTGCCACTCTGTTGGACTGCTGCTCTAAAGGTACTGATGCCCTGGTGTACTGATCTGCTGCCCTCTTACCTGGGGAAGAAGAACTGGACATGCAACTTCATCCTGAACCCAGAATCCTAGAGAGACTCCAAACTCTCGTCTGCTGGCCTCCTGATCGGAACCTCACAGACATTACAGGCTCCCCAACTAGCTCCTAGGCCAAGCTGCAGCAAGTTCATGACCCCAAAGTCCTAAAACCTTGGTGTGGCTCACAATCTTTTAAAATTAAGCTTTTTGGGCTTTTTGTGACCGGAAACTAGCCCATTCACCCTGGAACCATGCCGTCTCACACCAAAGATTGAAGCCACCGCCAGCCCATCTCTCCACACAGCAAGCATCGTTCGTCCACAGAGGACCGCCAACACGAAGCTCCAGCCAAGCCGTCCGTGGCGCTAGGCCTGGTCTTCATGCCATGCTGACCACCAACAGCGACGCTCTCCTTGTTCCCCGGGATCCTCTCCAATGCAAACTGGACTCTTGGCATAAAACTTAAGAAGGTAAAACTTCAGAGGGACTGATCTAGGACTGCATCCGATCCATTCTACACTGCGGTGGGCCTGAACTTTTGACGTTGAGTTCCAGGGCAACCAGATATCCCCGATTGGTGCTTTATGCTCTTAGGCACTATTTTTCACTTTAATCTTTAAAAATTCATATCTCTGATTCTACTGATTGGATTTTTGTTCCTTTGGTCTTGCTTTATTTCTTAAATTTTGCCCTATTTTTCTAACTTGGTGTGGGATATTTTTGTGTGATATTTTCACTGCTTTACTGTTTGAGGTGTTGCACAAATACTTTACACATCGCTTCTAAGTTAAGCCTGACTTCTCTGTGCCAAGCTACCGGAGGGTTGAGTACAGGTTAATTTAGGGTTGGCTTGTGCCTCACCCTAGCAAGGATTGTGGTTGCTCACACTCCACTCAAACAGTAACCCAGTTTATACCAACAATTTTTTGACCGTCCAATGGCAAAAACAAGCGACTGATCCTATCTTGATTGAAGGTGAAGAACCAAGTTGGACAGACAATAATAAGCATTTCAAACACATAATTAAGGGATGAACCACTTATTTCTTGAATAGACTTAAGCAGGAGCTGTGTATACACATTCAAAAAAGTATGGAGAGGGATGACTTCTTTGGCACTCTGCATCTTACTATGTGACTAGAAGTTAGTTCCCCCCTAGTTTCACCTGTGTCTGTCAATCTCATAGAAAAGATGCAAGCCATTCCCCAAATATCTCTGACACCCCACTGCATCACACATATTCTACACTTATCAGCTTTCATCAAAGGTGCCAAATTCTACCAATTAGTTTATTGACATAGACCTACGAGTCTCCTCTTTGTCCGTTATGGGTTCCTGCACAATCAATAGCACAATCTCTGTCCCTCAGTTCAGTCTAAACATGTAATGCCCCTCTCTCAGACTTAGGGGTCGATTCCGATCTCGGTCGGAAGGCCTCTGAATCTGATTCGGCTTTACCGGATCCGAGTCGGAGGCTTTGTTTCCGACCGAGTCGTACAGAGGTCCGGACGCCCAAGTACGATGCGAATGAACGCGAAATCGCCGACCGAAACATTTCCGGGTCCGAACCGCTCCGTACGACTCGTTCGCACTCGATTCGTACCGCGCAATGGAGACGTTTTACGACCGAGCCAGTACGATGCACGATCCGGACAGCCGGATCGAGTCAGAGCCTCCGACACGTAAACGCTCTGGGAAGCGGACTTCGGGGGTCCGTGCCGGACCCCCCTTCACCTGTAGCCTTACGAGTCGGACACAGGGGGGACCCAAGGGTCCCCCCTATAGATGCATGTATGGTGCGGATGGCACCAACGCGTATCCACTACAGGGGGCACCCTTTTGCGCAACTTACCCATTCAGTCAATGGGAGCCCATGTACGCGTCGTACGACTGGCTCCCATTGACTTCAATGGGAGTCCGACCGAACCGAGTCCGTCAGCATGCGGCTGCATCGTATTCGCTCGCTTGGTGCCAAGGGGCACGAATCGGTCGGAAATCGCTCCGGGAACGTGTCGGACGGAACGGTTTCCGACCAGGATCGGAATCGGCCCCTTTGATGTTACTAAAGAAAATTCTGCAATTGGATGGTGGAAGCCTTTTCAAGTATCTTTAAAAGAAATGGTGTAAAGAATTGGGCAATAGTTTTAAGGGTTTTGAATGTCCAAGCCAGGATTTTTGAGAAATGTCATCATTCACTATCTTATTAGTTCAGGAGGTATGTCACCAGTTTTGAACACATGCCTAATTCTAACCTGTTTACTCCTAGCAGATGCAGTGGTAAACAAAGCAGGAATTTGGAATGGACGTAGTCTGCTCCTTCTTTTTGGCTCTCAAGATGTGTCTGCTGACATCTGACGATAGAAGTCTTGGGCAGCATTAACAGACTTTTATCTCTGAGGAAGGCAGATTACAAAACCTCTGGTGCCACAAATGTGAATTTGACTCCTCCTTTTACCTGTGATGGAAGTGGATTTATGTTGAAGAAAGACAAAGTTCTAAAGAAGATTCTCAGTCAAAATGAAGATCTGCGAGCTGCTTCGATTCCAAATTCAGGGCAGATGAATAGATACCCATTATCATTACCATTCATAGTCCATTCCAATGTGACAATTGCAAAGGTTAAGCTAATCATCCTAAGTGTTCTTTTCACTCCTCATCAAGGGTCTTAGATACCAGAAGCCTCTGATGGAAGCTGGACCTCATTCTTCAGCCACCTCTGGTGGGAAACCGTTTATATTTCCCCCTCACAGGCTAATACGGTAAGTAGACATAATATCGATATTTTAATATCGATATACATAAATATTGAGTTTAGTAAATCGATAGTATTAAATATCGATGTTATGTATATCGATGTTAAAAATATCGATTTTAAATGTTGTTAAAAATATCGAAGTATGTAATGTCGATTGTAAAAATATCGTTGTGTCAAAATATCGTTATTGTACTATATTTTAATTTTTTTTAAATTTGTTTTGAGTATATTAATAGTTTGAATTTAGTACATATTGTTTTAGGTGCGGGATGTTGGCTTTATAAGAATAAGGGTTTGGAGTGTTTTATAAAAATTGAAATAAATTTGTAATAAATTCGAAATTTCAAATTTGAAATTCGAAAGTATATTTTCAAATTTAGCAAATATTGTTTTAGGAGCGGGCTGTTGGGTTTATAGGGGGTAAGGGTGGGGAGTGTTTAAAAACAATAGAATTTAATATTTAATAAATTCAAAATTTAAAATTATAATTTTGAAAATATATTTTTAAATTTAGAAAATATAGTTTTTGGAGTGGGATATTGTGTTTATAGGGGATATGGGTGGGGAGTGCTTGAAAACAATTGAAATACATTTATAATCAATTCAAAATTTTAAATTATAGTTTAGAAAATATATTTTCGAATTTAGAAAATATTGTTTTAGTAGTTGGATGTTGAGTTTATAGAGGATAAGTGTGAGGAGTGTTTTCAAAATGTTAAATTAAATATTTAATAAATACAAACAAATATGTTTGAATTTAGAATGTTTTTGGTGAATTTAGAAATTATTGTTTTTGTATTTTAAAGTTGTGTTTATAGGGTATAATTTTGGTGAGTGTTCTAAAAAGCTTTTAAAAATATTTTAAATTTAATTTTTTGTTAAAAAGCAAAAAAATATATATTATGTTTGTAGTGTATATTTTTACATAAATAATAATTAATATTTAATTCATTATTATTAATATTTATAAATTACAAGGTTAAATAATGCAGTATTAATAATGTACAATATTAATTTATACATTAAATTATGGAAATATATATAAATATGTATTAATTTTTAATATAAAATATTAATTAATGAAATAGTCAACAATCTATTATTTTAATATTAAGTATTATGTTTAGTATATAAGTTAAATATTATTGAAATGTAAATCAAGAAGCGAATAGACTTCAAAATCTGTTGTCTTGTCCATAAAACCCTAAATGGACAGGGCCCTCAGTATCTGGCAACTAAACTAAAGAGATTTCAGCCTTCTAGGACACTACGCTCTACAAACAAACTCCTATTAATAGTTCTGAAGGTCCGAACAGCTAAGCATGGCAGTAAATCTTTTTCAAAATTGGCCCCCACCCTCTGGAACTCTCTGCCTATACATCTACGAACCGAGACCGAGCATATAAAGTTTTGTAAGTCCCTAAAGACCTGGCTTTTCTAAATCTTTTTTATTCCTAGCCATCTTCCTGTCTGTTCCTGAGTCCTGGCAAAGTGCTATGAGACCCTCGGGTGATATATGCGCTCTACAAGAAACAGTACATAGACATAGACATAGACATAATATTTATAAACAAATATTTAAAAAATAAAATAAATATTTTTAACTATTTTATAATATTAAAAATTTAAAAGAAATATATAATATATACTGTACTAAAAATGTATAGCAATAATTAAATAAATTATAATATAGAGTACAGTTAGTGATATTATATTATATTATTTGTATTGTGATTAGAAAATTAGATATGTTTAGTGTTTGGCTAATTATTTGACTTTAGAGTAATTAGAGTGGGTATAGTAAATTAATTAAGTTTAGTGTCCAGCACCTACCCAGATAAAATGGTAACTGGAGTGGGAATAGTAAATTAATTAAGTTTAGTGTCCAGCACCTACCCAGAATTAATCCTAATTGGAGTGGGAATAGTAAATGATTTAAGTTAAGTGTCCAGCACCTACCCAAACTTAATACTACCTGGGGTGGGAATAGTAAATACATTCAGTTTAGTGTCCACCACCTACCCTGATTTAATGTTAACTGGAGTAGGGATAGTAAATTAATTAAGTTTACTGTTCAGCACCTACTCAGATTAAATGCTAATTGGAGTGGGAATAGTAAATGAATTAAGGGGCTGATTAGGATGGCGGGTGGACTTTAGTCCGCCCGCCATCCTAGCAGTAACGGGACCGCCCGCCTGCCATGCGGCGGTCCCGCCACTCTGATTATGATGTGACCGCCACCGCGGCGGTCGCATCTGGCGATTTAACATTGCGGCGGGTGCTGCTGGCTGCAGCACCCACCACAATGTGAAATGGCCATGTTGTGCATTTCCCTGCACAACGTGGCAGGCACCGCGCGGTGCCTGCCACCTTGTACATGGAAATGCCCAGTGCCTAACTGACACCACGAGGGGGTGTGGAACGGGCCCCCAAAGCCAGTCTCCGCCTGCCTTTTTGCGGCGGAGAATCTGCCGCAAAAATACAGGCAGAGAGAGCCATTGTAATCACTACGGCGGTGCCTGCATGGCACCACCGCCATGATTGCCTGGTTCCGGGTTCCGCAAGGTGGGCGGAAAAGGACCGCCTTGCGGAACCGTGGCGGTCAGTGTTTCCGACCGCCGCAGAACAATAGTGATTCCCACCGCCATCCTAATATGGCGGTGGGTAAATCACCTTTTGATGGTGGGCGGATAGCCATCGCAATCCGCCCGCCATCGTAATAAGCCCCTAAGTTTAGTGTCCAGCACCTACCCAGAATAAATACTAACTGTAGAGGGAATAGTAAATTAATTTAGTTTAGTGTCCAGCACCTACCCATAATTAATACTAACTAGAGTGTGAATAGTAAATTAATTAAGTTTAGTGTCCAGCACCTACCCTGAATTAATACTAATTGGAGTGGAAATAGTAAATCAATTAAGTTTAGTGTCCAGCACCTACCCAGAATTAATACTAACTGGAGTGGGAATAGTAAATTAATTAAGTTTAGTGTGCAGCACCTACCCTGAATTAATACTAATTGGAGTGGGCATAGTCAATTAATTTAGTTTAGTGTCTAGCACCTACCCTGAATTAATACTAATTGGAGTGGGAATAGTCAATTAATTTAGTTTAGTATCCAGCACCTACCCAGAATTAATACTAACTGGAGTGGGAATAGTAAATGAATTAAGTTTAGTGTCCAGCATCTACCCTGAATTAATCCTAACTGGAGTGGAAATAGTAAATTATTTAAGTTTAGTGTGCAGCACCTACCCAGAATAACTACTAACTGGAGTGGGAATAGTAAATTAATTAAGTTTAGTGTCCAGCACCTACCCAGATTAAATGCTAACTGGAGTGGGAATAGTAAATGTATTAAGTTTAGTGTCCAGCACCCACCCTGATTTAATGTTAACTGGAGTGGGAATAGTAAGTTAATTAAGTTTAGTGTGCAGCACTTACCCAGATTAAATGCTAACTGGAGTGGGAATAGTAAATGAATTAAGTTTAGTGTCCAGCGCCTACCCAGAATAAATACTAACTGAAGTGGGAATAGTAAATTAATTTAGTTTAGTGTCCAGCACCTACCCAGAATTAATATTCACTGGAGTGGGAATAGTAAATTAATTAAGTTTAGTGTCCAGCACCTACCCTGAATCAATACTAATTGGAGTGGGAATAGTAAATCAATTAAGTTTAGAGTCCAGCACCTACACCAGAATAAATACTAACTGGAGTGAGAATAGTACATTAATTTAGTTTAGTGTCCAGCACCTACCCTGAATTAATACTAATTGGAGTGGGAATAGTAAATTATTTGTTTAGTGTGCAGCACCTACCCAGAATAAATACTAACTGGAGTGGGGATAGTACAATAATTAAGTTTAGTGTCCAGCACCTACCCTAAATTAATACTAATTGGAGTGGGAATAGTAAATGAATTAAGTTTAGTGTCCAGCACCTACCCAGAATAAATACTAACTGGAGTGGGAATAGTAAATTAATTTAGTTTAGTGCCCATCACTTACCCTGAATTAATACTATTTCGAGTGGGAATAGTAAATCAATTAAGTTTAGTGTCCAGCACCTACCCAAAATAAATACTAACTGGAGTGGGAATAGTAAACAAATTAAGTTTAGTGTTCAGCACCTACCCTGATTTAATGTTAACTGGAGTGGGAATAGTAAATTAATTAAGTTTAGTGTCCAGCACCTAACAAGATTAATTGCTAACTGGAGTAGGAATAGTAAATGAATGAAGTTTAGTGTCCAGCACCTACCCTAAATTAATACTAATTGGAGTGGGAATAGTAAATCAATTGTTTAGTGTCCAGCACCTACCCAGAATAAATACTAACTGCAGTGGGAATAGAAAATTAATTAAGTTTAGTGTCCAGCACCTAACAAGATTAAATGCTAACTGGAGTAGGAATAGTAAATGAATTAAGTTTAGTGTCCAGCACCTACCCAGAATAAATACTAACTGGAGTGGGAATAGTAAATTAATTTAGTTTAGTGTCCAGCACCTACCCAGAATTAACACTAATTGGAGTGGGAATAGTAAATTAATTAAGTTTAGTGTCCAGCACCTACCCTGAACTAATATTAATTGGAGTGGGAATAGTGAATTAATTTAGTTTAGTGTCCAGCACTTACTCAGAATTAATACTAATTGGAGTGGGAATAGTAAGTTAGATATGTATGTATTATTTTCTAACCATAAACAATTAATATAGTTTGTAGTACTAATGTTTTTTCACTATGACATAGTTAGAAATGAAAAAATAAAACTTTAGATAGAAAGTTACTTAAAAATATTATTTAATACAGTACATTTAATTAAAACATTATTTTTAACATTAAATTCAATAATAATGAAATGATACACAAAAAAATAGACAGTTCATTTTTTTATTGATGTTTATTTATTGTAAATTATTCTCTAATGAACAAAAAATCTATATTTTCTTAAGTTCATATAATATAAAACAAGAGATATAGGGACAAAATCACATTTATTTTACACACAGAAAATATTTTGTACATATATATATTTTTACATTTGATAAATATGTAAACAATATTTTTTAACATTGGTAAATTTTTTAATACACTTATGTGAACTTTGTAATATTAAATGATGTACTTTTGCATTTGTTTAGAAGCATTTGAGAAAATAATATAATTTTAATTTTGTATTTTGAACATTTGTTTTTTAGTTACATATACTGTAGATATTTTTAAAAAAAATAACAGTTTCTATATTTTGGGAATACATTTTAAATTTTATACCTTGTAACATTTTGTGAACAAATAATAATACATTTTAATTGATATTATTAATATATAAAATATTAATATTATTAATTTTTACATGGTTTAATTTGTAATTTTTTGTAATAAGATTGACATTTTTTAAACATTGAAAAAAATATTGTACATGTATATAACTTGTAAAAAAAGGAATTATAATAATAAATATTATGGGGCCGATTCCGATCTCGGCCGGTAGGGCTCCGAATCGGATTCGGATTAACCGGATCCGATTCGGAGCCCTATTTCCCGACCGATTCGTACGCGTGTCCGGGCGAGCGAGTACGATGCGAAATCGCCGACCGACTCATCCGGGCGTCCCGACCGACTCGTTCCCGGGTCTAACCGCACCGACCGACTCGCTCGGACACGACTCGCACCGCGCAATGGAGACGTTTCCCGGCCGGGTAAGTACGATGCGCGCCGCGAGCAGTCCGACCGAGCCGCGCACTCCAGCTCGAAAGAGCAGTCGCAGCCGTACTTTGGGGGTCCGTGTCGGACCCCCCTGTACGCGTAGCCGCGCGAGTCGCACACAGGGGGGACCCATGGGTCCCACCTACCTGTGCGTGTACGGCGCGAGTCGCTTCGCCGCGTACACGCTGTAGGGGGCGCCCTTGTCCGCCTCGCACCCATTGAGTCAATGGGAGCCCGCGTACGCATTGTACGACCGGCTCCCATTGACTTCAATGGGAGTCCGGCCGACTCGAGTTCGATGGCATACGTGCGCATCGTACTCGTTCGGTCGGGCTGCACGGGTCCGATTCGGTCGGAAATCTCTCCGGGTCCGGCTCGGTCAGAGAGATTTCCGGCCCGAATCGGAATCGGCCCCTATATGTTTAATAATATTTATTATTATAAATTTACAATGATGGAAAAATGTTAAATAAATAGAAACATATAAGTAATATATTGTAGTATTTTAATTACACATTTAAGTAATTTATATATAACATAATAACATTCTCATTAATAAAATACATTTATTTTATATGTTTAAAGCTGCCATATTTGTTTGGTGCTTGTATTTTGTAACCGCTCGCGTTTGTTTTGGATTATTTCGAGGGGGACAAGGTCGCGGTTGAGAGCTGCGTCACGTGGAGGAAGGTAAGATTACTTTTCTTTATTTTAACTATATTTTAAATTAATTTTGAAGGTAGTTAGGTTGTACTTATTGTGTGTAATGTTAGGTTTTTGTAGTTGTGGCGATTTTGGTTTGTAAGTTAGGATTTTAGCGATGTATGTTATGTTCAGCCGTATATGCTGCTAATTGTAGTACCCGGAAGTAGAGGGATGCGCTGCACTGAGGTCAGCTTTCTAGTTGCTGAACCTCTTTGGGGATAAAACGCACGCTGGCGCGACCGCGCAGCGTGTGATGTGAATGCCCTGATTGCCTCGTTTTTACTGTGTTAGACTTGCTGCTCAAATTTGCTGATTTGCACTTTGACCTTTTAAAAATTTAAACAACAATATTTTTAGCCTTGTATATTCACTGCTGATTGTACTCTGACCTCTTAGAACGAAAACTTTGTTCAGCCGTATATGCTGCTAATTGTAGTACCCGGAAGTAGAGGGGACGCGCTGCACTGAGTCAGCTTTCTAGTTGCTGAACCTCTTTGGGGATAAAACGCACGCTGGCGCGACCGCGATGCCGGCGCGCCAAAGGCGCGCCAAAAGCAAGCCCGTCTGCTCCCGTCGGCGCCCGGAGAGCGACCAGCGCCAGAACCCCTGTTCAATCCAGCAGAATAACCTACTCGCGTAATGACATCTTGGCACTAAATAAAGGTGAGTGCCCGCAACCATCTTTACTATTGGATCCTCTTAGCTATGGCCCAAACTGCTGCAACCTTTGCGGGCTGTCAGCCACATATTTGCCGGTTAAACACAAAATGTCCACATTTGACTTGAATTATCCCACGCTTGCAACTAACTTCGAAAGTAGTGTGCTAAATCGTTCACCAGATTCCATTAGGTGTATTTTACTAAACACAAGATCCATGTCTAAACACAAACTTGATTTAGAATGCCTTATATCAGTTGCTAACCCGGACCTGGTGTTCCTTACGGAAACATGGGCTACTCTTACCTCTGATCCAGACTGGAACCAAGCCATTCCAGCTGGCTACCTTGTGGCTCAAAAAGATAGGCTAGGAGCAAAAGGGGGAGGAATAGCTTTGATTTATCGCTCCCACCTTACAGTGAGGTTCAGATCTGAACCCACACTTGAGGCTGAAGCCATAACTTTTAGTGTTAAATACCATGACCATGAACTCCTGCCTGGCTTACTTGTTTATAGGCCTCCAGGAACAAGAACCTCTTTCATTTGTTCCATACAAACATTTATGGAATCATGCTTTGACACTACTACCTTTACAGTACTGGGGGATTTTAATTTCTATTTAGAACAAAATACCAACTCAGACCCCATTAGCCTAATTGACGTCATGGCTGGATATGGGATGAACCAGATTGTATGTGAACCTACCCACTTAGCTGGTCACACGTTAGATGGTATCTTTACCAACAACGCCCATATTGAAGTAGAGAGCGTGCGTCCAGTGGGTTGGTCAGATCATGCTGCAATCTACTTTAAAGTTAATATAGGTTCTCACCCTAACAGTCGCAGGCAAATCTCTCTGCGGACTAAAACTCGGCCGTGGAAAAATATACAACAGAAGCGGCTGGTCTCAGCCTTGGCAAAGTATAACCCCAATGTCACTAACATCGACTGTAATGGCGGGGCTAGTAATTTTAACAAATGGATCAGTCAGGCGGTTGATGAGGTGGCTCCAGAGGAAACCAATCACCCGAAGGAAAGGCGAGCTACCTCGCCTTGGTACTCAATAGAGCTCAAGACCATTAAAATAAAATGCAGACGTCAGGAACGCGTCTGGAGGTCTGTCTATAGCCTAGAGCACAGGACGCAATATAATATCACTTTGGAAGAATTTAAAACTGCTATAAAACCGGCCAAAATTAATTATTTTACTATCAAAATCCTCGAGGCCACAAACTCCTCCAAAGAACTTTTTAAAACGGTTTCGGCCCTTGCCAAATGTCCTCGAGACACGGAATTTGCTCCTGACCAAACTTTTGTTGACAATATGTCACTATTTTTTCAAAATAAAGTCCAGACAGTCTACAATGAACTGGAGAGCACACGATCAAACTTAGTAGAGGATAACACAAGTGTAAGGGATCCTCCCTTAATCAAAACCAGCCTGTCACGGTTTGCCACAGTACATGAGAACCAGATCACCGACTTGCTGACTCAAATCAAGTCTGGCTCCCCTTTGGACCCATGCCCCCATTTATATTACATTTGGCCCCTGAGGAGATCAGTGTCTCTCTGACCCCTGTTTTAAATAATATTATCACACATGGGGTTTTTCCACAGTTATGGAAAAAGGCATGCATCAAACCCATCTTAAAAAAGACTCATTAGATCCCCTGCAGACCAAACACTATCGCCCCATATCTTGTCTCCCCCTGGCCGCTAAGGTTCTTGAGAAAGCCTTGAATTTGGAGCTGATGGAATATCTGGAAATAAATAATATTCTGGACTCCACTCAGCATGGCTTTAGATCACGTCACTCAACAGAGTCGGCCTTAATTATGGCCACAGAAGAGATCCTTAAGGTGATGGATTCAGGTGGGAGAGCCGTCCTGATCCTACTCGACCTAACGGCGGCTTTTGACACCGTAAATCATGGGGTGTTACTGCAACGACTGGAAACAGTCGGGATCAATGATATGGCACTAACCCTGCTCTCGTCTTTCTTAGTCTCTAGGGTGCAACAAATACACTGGAACGGTCTCCATTCAGAGGAGTATTACCTCCCTTGTGGAGTCCCCCAGGGATCAGCGTTGTCTCCCACGCTGTTTAATTTATATGTCACGCCATTAGCAAATCTCATAAAAGACCATGGCCTGATGTTAGTTTCGTATGCTGATGACACACAGCTAGTTGTGTCACTCACGCACAGCGCTGAATTAACGGCAGAACGATTCCGTAACTGTCTTACTGGAGTAATGGCCTGGATGAGCACCAATTTCTTAAAACGTAATACAAAGAAAACGGAGGTGGTTGAGTTTGGCCAAAAACCTTCCATCTGGAATGATCTATGGTGGCCCCCAGAAGCGGGCACCTGTCCAATCCCGGTGCCTAAGGCAAGGAACCTTGGCTTTTTGATAGATAAAGATCTATCGTATGGTCCCCATATCAACCAAGTTACCTCAAATTGCTTCTTTATGATCAAGGTTCTGAGGAAAATACTCCCGTTTATACCATTCTCTTTAAGGAAGATGGTTGTAGTAGCCTTGATCCTATCCAGAGTAGATTATTGTAATGCTCTGTACTTGGGAGCGGGTGCGAGACAATTCTCCAAACTCCAATCACTGCAGAATGCAGCCGCAAGGGTACTGTGTGGTCTCCCCAAGCACCACCCTACATCAAAGGCCATTAGGGACCTACACTGGCTACCAGTTCTACGAAGAGTAGACTTCAAGGCCCTGTGTTTAGTACACAAAGCCTTTTATGGAGGAGGAGCAGTTGATATTGGACCACTCTTTCCTCGATACGTGCCAACACGGGCACTCAGGTCATGCAACTTAGGGTTGGTATGTCTCCCCAGGACGAAAAGAGTCAGATGGGGAGGAAAGAGATTCTCATTCCAAGCCGCTAAGCTTTGGAACTCCCTTCCTATCCAGATGCGACAGCAATCCAACTGGATTCTGTTTAGGAAGGCTTTAAAAACCTGGCTATTTGATAAATCCTAGAATGGTATGGCCTTCCCACCCCTTCCACGCCCCAGCGCCAAGACGCCTCGGCAATAGTGCGCTTAACAAATAATTCAGTCAGTCAGTTATTTTTTGAGGCTTACTTTAGAAAACGCAAAATAGGTTAGAATATGTTTGAATAATGTTTGTAATAGTGTTATACTGTGTATTATGTGTATATATGTGTGGGTGGGAATGTTTGTGTGTTTTTTACAGGTTTTGGTCGATAGAAGTGGCGGATACGAAAAGATTGTGTTTTTTTTTATTAAGGAAGTGTATATTAGTTAAAGTAACTAATAATTATTTAACACTTCCTTAATTTTTTGGGTTTTCATGGAGTGTTTCTTTTTTTGAAACACTTTTTTGGGTATTTATGGTTTGTCGTTGGTGGATTTACGAACGGACGATTACTTTTGGAACAGTTGTATTTTTACATTTTTTTGGGGGTACTTTTTCGTCCTATTTGGATTTTGAGATACCTGGATTGTTGAACAAAATTTGGGATTTTCTGTCTCCAGCTACGGAAACGGTAAGTTAATTTAATTATGTATTGTGGGAGGGAAATGCTAAGATAGTTACTTTTATTGTTGTTTATATTTTCATAAATTCAATTAATATGTCTATATATATTTTTATTGTTTTAATAGAAATATATTAGACCAATTAATTAATTTTGTGAAAATATAGAAATTATTTGTTTGCATTTTAATTATTTTTACAGCAAAGTATTATATATTTTAAACTTTATTGATAATTTAGAGTAGGCTTTTGGCAATCATTGCTAAGTATTCTAGGCCTCTTGATGTTGGGTATAGTCTGACTTGATGTTGTAGGTATTCAAACATTTGTTTAGTTTGTTTGGATAGTTTAGGCCTGATTTGTGTTACAGATTGCTCCATTCTTAGCTGTTGGTAGCTCTGTTCTTTTTGGAGGGAGAGTAGGAGTTTGTGTAGTGTAGGTGGACCTTGTCCTGTTGTTGCTTGGAAGGCATTATGCCAACCTTCAACAGCATTGTTTATTTTTGCCTCTTGGTTTATTGTGCTACGGTATACATTTCACCATGGAATTTGGTATTTGGGTTGTCTCCTAAGTCCTGATCTATGGAGTCTTCCCACCCAGGTATCTTCAAAATAGTCTAGGAGGGGACTTAATTTTTGTTTGTGTTGCTAGTAGTAAGGACTTTCTATTAATAGGTTGTAATGTTCGGCCACGTCAGTAACTGGTACGTAGGCCAATGCAATACGTTTTTTTATTTGCTATGCGAATGAACTGTTTGTTGCATATTCAACACTTAGGGGCTCAATATGATGGCGGGCGGACATCAGTCCGCCCTCCGGTAAGGCGGCGGTCCCGCTGAGTGAATTAGGTTGTGCCTGCCACTATGGTGGGCGCATCCAGGGCCCTGATCATTTTGGACGGTGCTGCTGGCTGCAGCACCGTTCTCAATGCCAAAATGCCAAATAGTGCATTTCCATGCACAACGTGGCAGGCACCACTCGGTGCCTGACACCTTGTGCATGGAAATGTAGGGGGGTACCATGGGTACCCCCCCAGTGCACATACACCCTCCCCCACACAGAGGGGGCCCACAACAGGCCCCCGAACCCAGCCTATGCAAGCCGTTCCATGGCGGTTCCACTGCCATGGAAAGGCTGGCTGACGCCAGCATTGTAATCTGGCGGGCAGTGCCTGCTAGGCACCACTGCCAATTCACCTATGCTGACCGCTCCGCCAGGCAATTGTGACGATTGCCTGTGGCGGAAGCGTGTAGGGCGGTCTTTGCGACCGCCGTGGTCACAAAGTGATTCCCTCCGCCATCCTAATGTGGCGAGGGGAAATGAGAGTCAGATGGCGGAGAGACCGCCACCGCCGGCCCGGCGGTCGCGGTCTCTCCACCATCATAATGAGCCCCTTAGTGTTGATTTCTGAAGGTGTCTCCATATACACTGATTGAAATGATAGTAGCAACCCTGAATTGATGTGTGTGGGTAGGATTTTAGAATTGCATTTATCATTGCCTGTTCAAAATCAATAATTATTTTCTGTGGAAAATAATTATTTGTTTCTTGTTTAATTTTATTTAGTATTTCCATATATGTGGAATTTTGTTTATTAGGTAGTAAGGCATAGATAAAAGAGATGTTGGTGTTTTGATATATGGCATGGATAGTATATAGTTGATAGAATGGTTTGGGACGAATCTTAAAAGTCCCATCCATCATCCATGTTTCTGACTGTTGTAGTTTGATTAAATTATTTGCGGTTCCAAACATAATTATTCTTTTTTCTTTGTATTTGTTGTCATAAAGAACAAAGGGTTCTTCGTTACGAGTTATAGCTAGTTCTGGGGGAATTTCTACCTCTTCAAATGTTTTTGGGGCAGGTGTGGTGGTAGTTGTGGCTTTTTTTGTTCGAGCTATAGTCCATTTTAATGAAGAAATAGAGGGCATTTGGCCAGTAGCATGTTTGGGTACTTTGGGCAGCATTTGTTTAAGTATTTCAGTGGTAGGTTTTTGTGAGCTTGTGCTAGCTTCTTTAATGTAGTCTAGGGCACTCCTCACCTCTATTTCTGTAACATTTGGGGGGTGGTTATGCTCCCTTGTATAAAAAACTGTTGTTTCTCTAGTTGTTGCCCTCCGATAACACTTATTCGAATAGTACTTGCTACATTTCCAATTTACTTTAAGTCCAATTTGCCTTTCCTGGGTATAGACATACCCCATGTAACATAGCAAGAACTTTCCTTTCTGGGAAGTGATAACTTGGGCACCTTCTGTCATTGTTGTGTTTTAAATGCTACGAAAAATGTATATGAAAATTAATAAAACCAATAATGTACAGGTGTTTTACTTAATACATACTCATTGTTATTAATATACTTACGATGTCGATTTTGAGCTCGTTTGCAATGTAGATGTCCTTTGTTTGTTAGTTGAATTCTGTTTTATTGCTGATGTTTCTGTTGGTAGAATAAAACATATTTTAAATAATTTTGTTCAATTGTATATGGGGAGGGGTGGGGGTTTGGGATGAAGTTGGCGTTTGGTTGGGTGTTTTAGATATTTTTAAAATGCTTTTTGCTGAATACTTACTTTATTTGTTAGATGATTTTAGAAGGTTGTCTGGAATTGTTGGAATGTTTTGAGAATTATCTGTAGAGGAGACATAAATTGCAAAAAGATATGTATTAATTATTTGTGCATGATAAATAGTAGTTTTAGAAGATTAGCAATACTATAATATTATAAATGATATTTTACTTACTTTTTGAAGTATGAGATATATTTTTTTAATAAAGTCCTTGCTTCTGGCAGAAATCCGGCAGAGTTTCGCCTTCTTTATTCTTTTTGGTTTAGGGTGTAAAATAAGAATAATTTTTCGTTCTTTATATAGTGTTCAATTAATTGTTTGGTTAACGCTATTGGTTTATTTTTATATTGTGTGTATTTCATTGGTTGATCTTCATTGTTTTAATTGTTTTGGTAGTTGTTTTCTATATATGGAAAACGCTAATTCATTGTCAGTTACTGTTTTTTTTTAAAAATAGGTTGAATGATTTAAATGTGTATTATATTATATGTGATGTTAAATAATGTGTGATTATTATTTAAATATAAAATGTAAATAGGTATTAATAGTGTATTTATGATTTATTGTTGTATAATATATGTTACTATGTTTTAAATTAATTGTATTTTATTTATTTTGTATGCAGTGTCTGTTTATTTATTTAAATATATTTATGGTGTTAAGTTTTGTTTGTTTTATCTGTTTTTAAGCTGTCGATATTTTTTAAAAACAATATTATTGCTATCTATATTTTTGTGATTGATATTTTGGACATGTGGTATATTTTTAAATGATGTTCGATATTTTAAATGACGATATTTATGTGTTCGATAATAGTGTTATCGATGTTAATGTTTAACAATATTTTGGTGGCGATAATAGTGCATTTTTTAAATTAAGTATAGGGTATCGATATTAGTGTAGTCGATATGTTTGTGTCGATAAAAAAGTAGGTCGATATTGTGTCTGTTGATATTAAGTCAGTGATTCGGCTGATACAAAGGACAGCAGGAAGGGCAAGTAGAGTATGGGATTGTCTTCTGTGGGAAGCACTCATCCCCCATCTTGGATGGACCATTCTTATAATCACCATAAGGTAAGGGTAACCCTAAGTACACATCCTAATATTTGGGAAAGGTTACATCCAAGATTACTATGTGTAAATGTTCAAGAACATGACATTTATTGGAAATAAAAAAATCATAAGGGGGTCCTCATTGGTCTTGAGCCTCTAGACTTACATTTTCCTAGAGAGGCCGATATGCAACTAACCTGGATGTACCTAACCATTCTCAAAAGTATACAAATCTGCCACACAACAGTTACTGGTTTATGGGGTTGCAGAGCTTTATGAACTTAAGAGTATGGGTCTCTCAGATCTCATCCAAATAATGACCAATAGGAGCACCAATCCACAGTTTTGGCTGGGCCTACTGATAATTGTCACTTAAAACAAACTATTGCCAAAAAAAAAATTGTAGGTGTATTATCATGGACTAAGAAAAAATATTATAAACACCAGCTTCACAGTTTGCTAGGGTATCCTAGCCTTACTTCATATCAACTATTGGCACTTGTATGGCTGCAGCCTGCCATCCTTTTTCTATTCTTCCGCGGCTGATGGAAGTTTGTCAAATTCATCGTCTTGCTCCTGGCCTTGGAAACCAAGTAATGAGGACACAGAGGTCCACCCACACATCTAACATGCTCTTACATTTTTAACTCTTCAGAGCTATCAGAATTGGTATAGAGACAACAAAAACAAGTTTGGCAGCCTGCCTTAGGGCATTTCAAAGTCACAGAGATTAATGTAGTAGCCCTGCTTTGTAGGTTCAAGCATTGTAGCTGTTTGCCAGAATGGTGGAGAAGGGATGGCTGTAGTTACCCATATGGAGTTGCAGCAAGTGAAAATGAAGTTAATATTAGTCTTAGGGGCCGATTCCGATTCGGGCCGGAAAACGTACCGACCGACTCAGAGCCGGAATTAATTCCAACCGACACGTACTGGTGCAGCCCGACCCGCAAAGTACGATGAGAAGCGTGCAAAACCCGACCGACGCGTACGGAACACAAGCCGAACGACCAAACCGCGCGGAAAACAGCCATCCGGCTGGAAAACCACGCGAATCGAACCGACCGACACGCACCAGGAAGAATCCCGAACGAAACGTACCCGCGAACTCCTACCCGCCAAGTACGATGCAACGCGTGGAAAACACGACCGAGTCGCACGGGGCCCAAGCCGTACGACCGACACGCATACAAAACTGCGAGCCGAAGCAACCCAAAACACCGCGACCGACGCGTACGCAGCACAGAAAACAGCACAAACACAGCGTGAACGAATCTGAGAGGCTCGCACGAGACAACTGCAGGGTCCGACTCGGTCAGAAGAACGTCTCCTACATGCACAAAAATAACTAAGGAAAAAACACACAAAAAAAGGCCAAACAAGCAATTACAAAGCAAATAAATACTGGGGGGGGAAACAGGGAACAAAGACACACCCACAACTCCACCCATATAAAGGACACAAATCCCTACCATGATCCTTTGCAAATTCAAATTACCTGCCAGCACTCAACACCAACAGACAGCAACCACACACACACTCACAGCTCATCCATCACACAAGCCACACACCAGCAGCACCTCAACAAATAGCACCCTCACATACACCCAGCAAAACACACACTCACACACCCTCACTTGCACACCAACACACACATCACTCACCATCACCATGCCCCCAAAGAAGAATCATAAGTTCCTAGATAGTGAATTGGAAGTCCTGGTAGATGAGATCCTCAGGGTAGAGCCACAGCTGTTTGGTACACTGGTCCAACAGACACCCATGGCGCAGAAAACTAAGATGTGGGAGAGGATTGTTGACAGGGTCAACGCACAATCACCATGTTTGCGCACAAAGGGAGACATCCAGAACAGGTGGTATGACGTGCGCAGGAGGGTCATGGACCTGTTGAAGAAGGACTACCTCTTGAGCCAACACACAGGCAGTGGCCCTCCTGCCAAACCAGTATACCTCAGGCCCTGGGAGGAGAAGGTGCGGGCCATCCTACCACCAGTGAGCGTATATGGACTAGAAAACATCCCAGAGCCTGGTGAGTACACAACAAATGTACACAATATTGTGCGACAATACACACACATCACTGTCAAGGGGAGATTCAAACCATGCACCCTTAGCAAATACACAGCAACCAAAACAGAATCATCCCAAAATGTGTATGTCAGTCAGATAAACACAATACATGCCATCTCATAGTGATATGTAACTGTGTCATGACATGTACAAACCCAACAACAAATAGAGCTAGGCAGTGGCACAAATCTAACCAACAAACACAGTCAGATATGTAGCCACCACTAGAACACCACCTCACAGGGAAGCTCACTGAAAGGAAGGAATTCTGTGTATGCTGGGCAAGTCAGTGTAGCCAATAGCATCATGGGAGTCGTAGTCACAGATATTGCCCACCCTCACAATGCGCACATCAACACCACCATGAACCATGCCCACATCACAGGGAGTGGAAAACAACTGACAAGATGGCTGACACTGGCCACTGCTGTGGGGAGCACAAGGCCCTGCTAGGAACTGGGCACCACCAACAGCAGGGCACCACTGTCAGCCATTGCTGTCACACTCACACACAGTGAAGTACACTCAAAAGGAAGGAAGTATGGGCATGCTGGAAAGGGGGGTGGAGGCAATAGCATGATGGGAGTGGTAGTCACAGATATTGCTCACCCTCACAATGCGCACATCAACACCACCATGAACCATGCCCACATCACAGGGAGTGGAAAACAACTGACAAGATGGCTGACACTGGCTACTGCTGTGGGGAGCACAAGGCCCTGCTGGCAACTGGGCACCAACCAACAGCAGGACACCACTGACTGACATCCTGAAAGACAACTTGCAATCCCTGCAATAGAAGCACGTTCCATGGTGGGATATCTGGCTGGGTGGGAAGGAGGACTGACACCTCAGACCATATTTACAAGCAGCTTTTCACACACCCCCTTAACACAAACTACACACAACTCACCTGGGAGAATGCATTGCCTCAAACACACAAATCAAATATCCCACAAAGAACCACAACCCTGGGTCATGCTGTGTGAAGCACAGGGACACACATGGGACTTGTAGCAAAACTAACCCCAGGATAACACTGTCAGCCATCTTGTCAGCACAGGCACACAACCCCACAGGGAAGCAGAGTCAAAAGGAAGGAAGCATGGGCATGCTGGGAAGGGGGTGGAGGCAAAAGCATGATGGGAGTGGTAGTCACAGCCCAACATCCCCCACCCACATGGCCCAGCAAGATCACACCCAAGCATGCATACCTCACAGGGAGTCAAAAGCCACATCAAAGATGTCTGACACTGGTGCAATGTTGTGGGGAGCACAAGGCCCTGCTGGGAACTGGGCACCAACCAACAGCAGGACACCACTGTCAGCCATCTTGCCATTGCTGTCACACTCACACACAGTGAAGTCCACTCAAAAGGAAGGAAGCATGGGCATGCTGGGGAGAGGGGTGTAGGCAATAGCATGATGGGAGTGGTAGTCACAGCTCAACATCCCCCACCCACATGGCCCAGCAAGCTCACACTGAACCATGCACACCTCACAGGGAGTGAAAAGCAACTTCAAAGATGTCTGACAATGGTGCTCTGTTGTGAGGAGCACAAGGCCCTGCTGGGAACTGGGCACCAACCAACAGCAGGACACCACTGTCAGCCATCTTGCCATTGCTGTCACACTCACACACAGTGAAGTACACTCAAAAGGAAGGAAGTATGGGCATGCTGGGAAGGGGGGGTGGAGGCAATAGCATGTTGGGAGTGGTAGTCACAGATATTGCTCACCCTCACAACTGTCCCATCAACACCACCCTGAACCATGTGCACATCACAGGGAGTGGAAAAGAACTGACAAGATGGCTAACACTGGGTACTGCTGTGGGGAGCACAAGGCCCTGCTGGGAACTGTGCACCAACCAACAGCAGGACACCACTGACTGACATCCTGAAAGACAACTTACACTCCCTGCAATGGAAGCACGTTTCATGGTGGGATATCTGGCTGGGTGGGAAGGAGGACTCACAGCACTGACCATAGTCACCAGCAGCTCCACCCACACACCCCCCTAACACAATCTCCACACAACTCACCTGGGAGAATGCATTGCCTCACACTCCAATCAAATATCCCACAAAGAACCACAACCCTGGGTCATGCTGTGTGAAGCACAGGGACACACATGGGACTTGTAGCAAAACGAACCCCAGGATAACACTGTCAGCCATCTTGTCAGCACAGGCACACAACCCCACAGGGAAGCAGAGTCAAAAGGAAGGAAGTATGGGCATGCTGGGAAGGGGGTGGAGGCAATAGCATGATGGGAGTGGCAGTCACAGATATTGGTCACCACCACAACTGTCCCATCAACACCACCCTGAACCATGCGCACATCACAGGGAGTGGAAAAGAACTGACAAGATGGCTGACACTGGGTACTGCTGTGGGGAGCACAAGGCCCTGCTGGGAACTGTGCACCAACCAACAGCAGGACACCACTGACTGACATCCTGAAAGACAACTTGCACTCCCTGCAATGGAAGCACGTTCCATGGTGGGATATCTGGCTGGGTGGGAAGGAGGACTCACAGCACTGACCATAGTCACCAGCAGCTCCACCCACACACCCCGCTAACACAAACTCCACACAGCTCACCTGGGAGAATGCATTGCCTCACACTCCAATCAAATATCCCACAAAGAACCACAACCCTGGGTTATGCTGTGTGAAGCACAGGGACACACATGGGACTTGTATCAAAACGAACCCCAGGATAACACTGTCAGCCATCTTGTCAGCACAGGCACACAACCCCACAGGGAAGCAGAGTCAAAAGGAAGGAAGTATGGGCACGCTGGGAAGGGGGTGGAGGCAATAGCATGATGGGAGTGGCAGTCACAGATATTGGTCACCACCACAACTGTCCCATCAACACCACCCTGAACCATGCACACATCACAGGGAGTGGAAAAGAACTGACAAGATGGCTGACACTGGGTACTGATGTGGGGAGCACAAGGCCCTGCTGGGAACTGGGCACCACCAACAGCAGGACACCACTCACTGACATCCTGAGAGTCAACCTGAACCCACTGCAAGGGTGGCATGCTTCATGGTGGGATAACTGGGCTGGGGGGAGAAGGAGGTCCGGATGTCAATCAAATACAACCCATGCAGACCATGTACACACCCCAACATTCAAATTGAAATGCTCAAAGTATGCAGGACAATGTGCTACACCAATATCAACCTCTGACTGTGACAACTCAGGACAATGCAATGTACAGGCCCGCATCCAGAGGTACAGTCACAACTGTCAGGTGTGTCAACCATTGATGCCTGCAGAAACATAACATACATTGTGTGTGTCTTCCAAAAACAGGTGATGATGGGGACACAGCAGCATACGCTGAGGAGTCCCTGTCCCAGGATCCAGGGGAAACGGAGCTCACTGGTGTGGAACAGCCTCTGCCCTCCTCGGATGACGAAGACCTACCTGGCACCTCCGGAGCGAGTCAACATGCAGCACCAGCAGGACCACCAGCTGCACCCCCTGCACCCACCCCTCCAACGACTGACAACACACAAACCACCCCTGCCGACACGGACAGACCAAGGACCACCACCACCACCAGCACACGGACCCCTGCCCAACGTGGGGCTATGGACACCAACACCACCAACAACCCCCAAGGGGGCCCAGGATCACCTGTGCGTGCCACCTCAGGTACTGCACGTGTCGCCAGGGGTGGTGGGAGGGGTGGTAGACATAGGTCGCTGCTCACAGAGGGGTCTGGACTGCATGAAGACCCACAACTGGTACGCATAGCCGATGCGTACCAGACCAGCACCGGAGAGTTCAGCCAGGTAGTGGGGATCCTCAGGGACATACGACAGCAGCAGGCTGCCCATCATGCACGCTTGGACTTACACATGTCCCGCATGGAGTCCAAGTGGGACACACTGCAAGAGATGACGGTGGTGCATAGGGACATATTACAATGCCTCCACCAAATGAGCAGCAACATGTCAACACCTCCCTGTGTGCCCACAACATCTGGTGCTGAAACAACTGCAACTGCCACAGGGAGGGAGGATGACTCTGGCGGAGAGTCCCCTGCATCGCAGCAGCCTGCACTTGAGGGTCCCCCCAAAGAAGAGGGGTCGTCCGAGGAAGGGCAACTGAGAGGCCGATGGCCATGCGCAACCACCAGGAAGCCAAAACCTGTGCTGGATAATCACCTTTGTGCGCAAATTGTACACCCTGTTGAATGCAACACAACTCCCCCACATGACATGGGGAGTACAAGTTGGACCAATGTATCAGATGACTGTGGACTTTACTCAGGACATTTCTGCTACCAGGACTTCCAAATCATCTAGGAACTTTGGATTACAATAACAATGTACAGCACCCACCATCCTGTGCACCATACTCACACATGTATGACAATAAACACACTAATACACCATACCTGCCTCTGTTGTGATTCAAATGTGGTTTCTGTCATGGAGATGATGACCTGCCAAATTACACTGTGCATGGTAACTGCCACAGCAAGTACAACACAGGCATGTGAGTCATGGCAACGTGACGCATATGAGGGAGACACACCACCAGGGCTACACAACATATACACACCAAGGCCACCTGACTCATCGCCTACACTGATGTTGCGAGGAAATACGGTGCAATGCACAGACACAACACCTATTCACAGTCTTTGTCAACTAGCCCACTGGTGCAGTAAGCAAATGTCAGTCAGATGTGTGACCACAGACAACGCACATTACAAAGTGAAGCACAGGTTTATTACACATTTGCAACATGTTGTAACCACTAAAGATGCAAGGTAATCCCACCTGGCAGTGGGCACACAGTCAACAAGTGTAGAAGGAAGGAAGTCCATGGGTGTGGCGCACATCACCTGTAGGGATACGACAGCTACCACCCTGGAAGTTCAATCACGGTGTTGGGGGATTACAGTTGACCAAACAACTCTGAAAGTACCCTGTGAAGGACAGAAATGACACACAGTCAAAAGCACTGAAGAACAGGACAGAACTGCAATACTCATGCCCAATACATGTCACAAGATACCCACCCAGAACCACGTTAGCATGTCAACACTGTTAGGGAGTACAGACTACCTGTAAGGACACATCGCTACACGCATACAGTCATGTAGCACATGGCCACACTCAAACAGCACCAGAGCACCACCAACACATATCATGCATACTCACATCATTGACATGACATCTCCGGATACTCACATTCTGCTGAAGAAGTTGGTGATGAGCTGTGTGCGGACATCACCATCATCATCATCATCATCATCATCATCATCATCATCATCATCATCACTGGCATCGTGGTCCAGGCCAGGATCCTCCACAGGTGGCGGATGTTGATCATCGTCATCCAGGATGAGAGGCAACTCCTTCCGCACAGCCAGGTTGTGTAGCTTGCAGCAGACGATGACAATCTTGCACACCTTTGCTGGAGCATATGGGAGGGCCCCTCCTGTCTTGTCCAGGCAGCGGAAGCGGCTCTTCAGGAGACCAAATGTCCGCTCAATGACTCTCCTGGTCCGACCATGTGCCTCATTGTAACGCATCTGGGCTGGTGTCACAGGGTTCCTGAGGGGCGTCAGCAACTACGGCATGTTGGGGTATCCGGAGTCACCTACATACAGACAATTGCACATTAGCTGAGTTGGAAAAGAGGGTGGAACACAACATTGCAGAACACACACAATGGTACATAGTCAGTACACACCAACAAGCCAGGCACGCTGGTTCCGCATCTGTGACATCATCCTCGGGATGCGACTACTCCTCATCACGTACGCATCGTGTGCAGAACCGGGGAAATGGGCACACACGTGTGAGATGCTCATATCTGCAAGACATACCACCAGTGCATTGACCGAATGGTAGTGCTTGCGGTTCCTGTATGCCTGCTCTTGGGCCTGTGGTGGTACCAAAGCCACATGTGTCCCATCAATGGAGGCAATGACATGCGGCATCCTCCCCAGGGCATAGAAGTCACTCTTCACGTCAGTGAGTTGTTGAAGTCTAGGGAAATAAATGTACTGGTTCAGGTATCTCAACATAGCCTCCAAAACATCGCGGAGCACACGGCTGAACATGGTCTGAGACATACCACCAGCAGGCGCCACAGTGTGTTGAAAGGTACCGGTGGCAAAGAAGTGTAGGGCTGCCATCACCTTTACCTTGGGGGTCAGCGCTGTGGGGTATGTCCGGCCAGGTTGCAAATGTGGGGCCAACCACACCGCCAATTCCTCAATCAGTGGCCTGGTGAAGCGGTACCGTCGGATGCAGTCCCGTTCAACCACTGTTGCAAGGTCAGAGAATGGCCGATGGACAGCTGGTGCCCTGCAGTGCATAGGTGAAGAAAGAAAGATTGTCAGTCACCCCACATATGTGGCATAGACCAGACTCAATATCACATGATACACCATTACGAGACACAAGTACATGATGCGTGTGCCGTTCCGTAAGGACATGTATGGCACCTACATGGCTAACATCTAACATCACAGTTCAACATGTTCCCTCAACAAGTCCCAGGTTGTGCTATGGGATATCATTAGGCTGTGTCACAGTACCCATGTACTGCTGCCACGTTCCAAACACACACCACAGTGACATGTGAGGACAGATGTGACCCCAGGCATCACAGCTCATCGACAGGTAGATTCCCAGGGACCCTGTATTGCCACATGGACACTGGCATGACATGGTGCATCATGAATACACCACAGCAAAACAACCATGACCCCCACAGGTAGTGGTCCCTGTTGCCTCGGCAGGACAGACATGGACGTCTGTGACACACACACGCACAACATCAAAGTTCATGCACAAACAACGTGGATGTGGAGACTGTCTCACATTGTGCACAAGGAATCAGAGACATTGTAAACACAACATGCACACAGACTGTGGAGGACCATCACTATTGTGCCAATGGGTCACCCTGGGACGTACATACCGTCCCACATGGGACTCAGGGGGTATGTGACATGACATACACATACACCACCATGAAATGTGACCATGCCACATGCTCAGGAATGAACACTTGCACATCACAGTGGTCATGTGCACGACACACCAAGGATCCTGTCCCCATGAAAACGTGCACAGCCTGGGAGTGGCTGCCCCGAAGTGACACCCACAGAACAACATGTTCACCCCCATACACGGAATAGGTAATGCAGCCTCACATGCATTAGGATACAGTGTGGACAGGCTGTGGTGTTGTAGGTGTGCCCCTCACTCCCTGGGAAGTATATGTGGCTGGCATATGTTCACCTGTGACAGGCATGGTGACATATGCCAGTGACTTGTCCAGGGACGCGTTGTACAGCAATGGACCGATCGGTGTTCCCGGCCGGCCCATTGCATTCAATGTGAGCGGGTACGCGTTGAACAGCAATGGACCGATCGGTGTTCCCGGCCGGCCCATTGCATTCAATGTGAGCGGGTACGCGTTGTATCGCGGGTACGCGTTGTACAGCAATGGTCCGATCGGTGTTCCCGGCTGGCCCATTGCATTCAATGTGAGCGGGTACGCATTGAACAGCAATGGACCGATCGGTGTTCCCGGCCGGCCCATTGTATTCAATGTGAGCGGGTACGCGTTGTATCGCGGGTACGCGTTGTTCAGCAATGGTCCGATCGGTGTTCCCGGCCGGCCCATTGCATTCAATGTGAGCGGGTACGCGTTGAACAGCAATGGACCGATCGGTGTTCCCGGCCGGCCCATTGCATTCAATGTGAGCGGGTACGTGTTGTATCGCGGGTACGCGTTGAACAGCAATGGTCCGATCGGTATTCCCGGCCGGCCCATTGCATTCAATGTGAGCGGGTACGCGTCGAACAGCAATGGACCGATCGGTGTTCCCGGCCAGCCCATTGCATTCAATGTGAGCGGGTACGCTTTGTATCGCGGTTACGCGTTGAACAGCAATGGTCCGATCGGTGTTCCCGGCCGGCCCATTGCATTCAATGTGAGCGGGTACGCGTCGAACAGCAATGGACCGATCGGTGTTCCCGGCCGGCCCATTGCATTCAATCTGAGCGGGTACGCATTGTATCACGGGTACGCGTTGTACAGCAATGGTCCGATCGGTGTTCCCGGCCGGCCCATTGCATTCAATGTGAGCGGGTACGCGTTGAACAGCAATGGACCGATCGGTGTTCCCGGCCGGCCCATTTCATTCAATGTGAGCGGGTACGCATTGTATCGCGGGTACGCGTTGTACAGCAATGGTCCGATCGGTGTTCCCGGCCGGCCCATTGCATTCAATGTGAGAGGGTACGCGTTGAACAGCAATGGACCGATCGGTGTTCCCGGCCGGCCCATTGCATTCAATCTGAGCGGGTACGCATTGTATCGCGGGTACGCGTTGTACAGCAATGGTCCGATCGGTGTTCCTGGCCGGCCCATTGCATTCAATGTGAGCGGGTACGCGTCGAACAGCAATGGACCGATCGGTGTTCCCGGCCGGCCCATTGCATTCAATCTGAGCGGGTACGCATTGTATCGCGGGTACGTGTTGTACAGCAATGGTCCGATCGGTGTTCCCGGCCGGCCCATTGCATTCAATGTGAGCGGGTACGCGTTGAAAAGCAATGGACCGATCGGTGTTCCCGGCCGGCCCATTGCATTCAATGTGAGCGGGTACGCGTTGTATCGCGGGTACGCGTTGAACAGCAATGGTCCGATCGGTGTTCCCGGCCGGCCCATTGCATTCAATGTGAGCGGGTACGCGTTGTATCGTGGGTACGCGTTGAACAGCAATGATCCTATCGGTGTTCCCGGCCGGCCCATTGCATTCAATGTGAGCGGGTACGCGTTGTATCGCGGGTACGCGTTGAACAGCAATGGACCGATCGGTGTTCCCGGCCGGCCCATTGCATACAATGTGAGCGGGTACGCGTTGTATGTGCAATACGCGTTGTACAACAATGGACCGATCGGTGTGCACACATTGGCTATGGCCTGGCCTGGCAACAGACGCGTTTTCAAATCTTTAACGAGTCTGATGCTGTGAATTCAGTTGGTCACCCACAACAATGTTGCAAATTCATGGGTGTCATGAAGTTGAACTTTTGAAGGATGCTGTGGGTGTGTATTAGTGCTGCTATTCCATGGATTGGTTAGATTCAGAAGATGCAAACAACTTGGACCTATCACTTTGGACACATGGGTCAGTATCTGCCTCTGCAGCACACATATAATGCTGGCTGTTCCCCCCTGAGCTCACTTGCCTGCACTACATGCTCCAGGACGACATCTGCCACCACCACTGCTGCTGTACCTGCACCCTCTGGATCCTGCAATGGCACGTACTGTGGAGAGAGCCCCAGCCTTCAGCACTGAGGAGAACCAGGCCCTGCTGGACAGCCTCCTTCCACAGTACAGCAAGCTGTATGGGAAAGCAGGGGAGCAGGTGACTGTGCTGTCCACTGCCTTACTAAATGTGCATGTTGTCTGACTAGCAAGACTTACAGTCTGCACGCCACTGGCTAGCAGGCTCACTGAGTAGTTGTCACCCCCCATAGTGTGTAGTAACATGCACTGAACAGGTATAGTGCAGTGACAGTGCATTTAAACAAGGTTTTACTACCCAGGCAATGATACCATGTAGTAACTGCTGGCAAACGGTCCATAGCCATCGTTGCACTGCCTGTGTACATCATGTGCCCCTGTGATTGAGACATGTATATCCAACTGTGTAATGCACGGATATGTTGAATGTGTAGTAATGGCATTTTCACTTTGTCATCCTCACAGGTTGATGCCCACCAGAAGCAGCAGATATGGCTGACCATCGTCCGGGCAGTGAGATCCATGGGGGTCTACAAGCGCCAGATCCGCAACTGCCAGAAGAGGTGGCAGGACCTTCGGGGCTGGACCCGGAGGATCACACGGGTCCAGCTGAAGCTGTCGCCTCCTCGCAGGAGGGGCGGACACCGGACCCTGACCCCCACATGCTCAGGATCCTGGCGGTGGTCTTCCCTGATCTGGATGGGCAGCTGAAGGCCAGAGAGCAGCAAGGAGGGGGTGAGTCCATGACTGCATTGTGAACTTTGTCTGCCATGCTATGTGCCCTCCTCTGGCCTGGTTAAACTTCCACAGTACATCAGTCATGTGGTCCAGGACCCATGTCCCTCAATTGTGCACTGCCCACTCCTCATCTGATACCCAGGTGTGGCCCTTACAGTCAGGGAATTGTGTCACTTGGGTAGTGTGTCCTTGCATTTTGCTCAGCTCAAGGTGGGGGACAGCATTTGTTCCCCTAACTCTGTGGTGGGCATCATGGGTGGGTCCATTGCTTACACAATGCCTGTGTTCTGCCATGTAATCTGCGTGTTACTTTGATATGTGGTCCAATTGCTGAGCTGATCCACCACATGTGCCTTGGGTATCTGGCACACACCCATGCTGCGGGTGGGTACAATGTTTGGGCCCCAGGAGTGTGTATATTACGTGTGTCACACATACTTAGCCACCTGCCTACTGTCCAGGGCTCATCCCTCATTCACGTGGGGCAGGACAGTCATGCCTACTCCAGGCCATACAATACACTCTGTACTCCCACTCACGTGTATCAGCTGACACGTTGTGCTCAGTGATATGTCCCCTCAGGAGTCTGCCTCTGTGTCAGTGTGCTGTGACTTCGTTGTCAGGGGTGTTTCTCGTTTGGGGCTCAGCATGCCACCGGAGATGTGACATAGGAGACGATACTTGTGTGACACATAGGTGTTTGATCACCTGACCGTGCAGACTGGGGTATGCGAATGTGATGTTCAGGCAGCTGTTTCCCATTCACAGCAGATTGTGAGGTGCTCAGGTTCAGAGGGTTCTGTTACAGGTCTCCCATATGTCCAATTGGTATGACGTGGACAGATAAGGGTTCAGATGATGTGGTGTGTGGGGGATGTACATGTGCACTTGTTCAGCTCCAGGACTTGCATTCCCCATGACCTACTATAGTGACAGTGCAGACTGTTGTTGTCTAGCTGCCCTGCCCATGTGACTGGAGACAGTGATGTATGACTTAGCAGTCATGCCTGTGCCATGGCATGAAACTTCCTATGAGTGATCCTGCAGGGGAGTGACATGTGCTACATGCACACCATTGTGGCAATGACTATCAGGACATGGGTGCATCATGGTGTCTGTCGCTGGTATGCATCACATGCATTTCAAAATTGACTCTGGGCATCCCTTTATCCGGACACCTGTTCTGACTCAGTGGCAAGAGTTGTGATGTGTGCATGTTCACATGCTTCACCGTCTTCTCTGCACTGTCCAACTACTGTGTAGGTGGTGCATGTGTCCACACTGGGGTATTGCCATCCGACAGACACCAGACAGATGGGTGCAAGGCCAGGAGAGATGTGAGTGCCATGGTTGACCATCAGACTGACAATTGGCTTCCCCTACTCTGTTTGGGCACTTTTAGCAATGTTCAACTAAGGATGCCAGGGCTTGCTCTGTAATGTGCTGTACTTACTGTGGTGTGTGCGTTCGGTGCAGGTGTCTGATGTCTGTCTGTTTCCCTATTGTTTGCAGATACATCCACGGCCTCAGGAGGGGACAGCTCCACGGACCAGGAGGAGCCGCAGAGCCAGACTGGGTCAGCAGCCGAGGAGTGGTCGGAGGGACCCAGTGGCACGGAGGGCGAGGGGAGCCACACCGAGGAGTCCTCAGCACCATCCACCTCAGCTGAGGACCACAGCAGCTTGGAGGATGACTCCCTTGTGGAGGCGGGTGTCAGCAGCCACCACACCACAGCTAGTGTTGCTGTCCCCGCCACCACCACCACTGCCCTCCCATCGGCTCCCATTCCCGAAGTCCGTGGAGGCTCCCATGTTCGGGAGCGTGTCTCCTTCGTGCCAGGCACCGCACCCCCTGCCCCTGTGTCCCCTGCTGCCCTGAGTGAGGAGTCTGTGTACCTCCTTCGCCAGCTCCATGTAGGGCAGACAGGGATGCTGAGTGTCCTCCATGCACACACCACTCTGTTGACTCAGCTGGTGTCGTTCATGGAGGGCATCTCATCGGGCATGTCTGCCCTACAGAGGGGCAATAGGTCCATGGACTCCTCCCTGACGGCAGCAGTGTCCCTCCTCAAACGGTCCCTCACCCCTCCTGCCTCTGCTCCATCCACACTCCCCAGCACCTTACCTGTCCCAAGCACACACACACCGGCACAGGCACACACCAGCACAGACACCGGCAGCACACAGACACACACGCCAAAATCCACACGCGCGCACAGTCAGGGGACTGAAACCACACTCACAGGGGATGCGGCCAAGGCACACACACACGCATCCACGAGCACTGCGCAGTCCTCAGTTACCTCTCTCTCCAAGGCCCCTTCCCTTGCCTCACCTGCAACCCCAAAGACACAGCGGGTCTTCCTCAGTGACCTCGGCCTCTTCCCCTCCGATCCAGCTGATCCAGCATTCAGGGGGAAGAGGAAGCCCACCCACACGGAGGGGAGTGCCCCTTGCCCCGGACACCCTCCCCCAGGCGCAGACCGAGTGACGCCCCCACCCGCAAGTCCCCCAGGACCCGGAAGAGCTAGACCCCGCCACCGCCCTGCAGCTCAAGCACCAAGTCTCCTTCCTCCATCCCTCAGGCCCCCACTCCACAGGTGCCCCCACCACACCCTGCCCCAGGTTCCCCACCCACAGATACACCATCCCCAAAAAGATCCGGCCTTCTCCCCCTGCCACTTGCTCTTCCGGCACCACACCCCCACTGCGCATGTCTGTGTCACTGGTGTGGAGACGGTGTCCTCCCCTCTGTCCTGCCCACCTTACCTGAACCCCATTCTCCTCCCCTGGAGGTAGGCACTGCAGTGGAGTCCACTACCACCCCGTCTGACTTGGGCACTGCAGTGGGGAACCTGTCCACTCCATCTGCACGGCCCACTGCAGTCGTGCCGGCACCCACACCATCTGAGTCATGCCCCCCAGTTGTGCCGGCACACACCATGTCAGACACCTCCACTGCAGTTGTCAGTGGCTCTCCAGCACCCACCACCCCTTCACTTCCTCCTTCTGGTGAGCCATGATCCTGTCCCTGCGGTGCCTGGCCTGCCCCCCCATATGCCCCTCCGGGGGGATTGTCCCTGGTGTGTAGCAGTGCAGGCATGCGTAGGGTGACATCTGCCACTGTCAGAATGGACTGGCCATTGGCCTTTGTTTCTATTTTTTCTGGACTTTAACTTTAGAACACACATATGCTGAATAAAGCTACTTTCTGTTCTCTAGTGGTTTTGCTTCTGATGTACATGATGTTGATGATGCTAACCGTGCCCTTGCTGCAGTGATGGTGATTTTTGGTCTCATGAAAATGAAGTGTTACTGTGCAGGAACCCATGTGGTCCACGGGTAATGTGTCCTATCCTGTAGTGTATCCATGTCATCCTTAGCAGCATATGAGGGTGTCATGTTTTTAATATTTGGCAATGGGATTTCCTACTTACATTTGCAAAATCACATCTGTGGCTTACACCCCTGCACATCTGTTGTGCTTGCCATTGTTCAATTAGTCTACTTCCCTGACCGTGTGTCCATCTCCACTGGACATGCAAGTTTGGGCATCAATGGGGAAGGACTCATCTGTGTTGTCAGTGCAACTTGCTATACATGTGTGTTGGATCTGTGCTGATGATTTCGTTGACACTCCCATGACCAGGCTGATATGACGGGAGCCTTCATTTTGTGCTAATTGTTGACTGTGTGACCAAGTGTTCTGCTGACATGATGGAGCCCTACTGAGGCGACATATGGCACAGCTTTCCTCACACAGGAGTGGAGTCCACTCATGGCAGTGTGTACTCCTGTGACATTGCCTGAGCCCAAGGTGTGTGTTGTGTGAGCATGTCTGTGTGTGTTCACTTCCATTTTGCTGTGCATGCTGGGATCCCTAGTCATGTCAGGTTCCTGTTTGTGATGCTTGCTGAGTTGACCTATGTTCCCCCAAAGTCTTCTCCCTGGGTTCTCTGTGATGTGGGTGCATGGCACATTACTGGTCATCAGGGTGTCACCCATAGGTGTGTTTGCTGTCAGGGCTGAGTTTGTGGGCTAACGCAGATGGGACACAGTCAGGATTCCCCTTGGCACTTGTTGTTTACACCTGTCATGTGATTTCCGGTTTGTGTTAGCTTTCATTGGTTGTGACACGTTGTGTGTGTGACTGCTGGCACTCCTCAGGGTCAGGGCTGCAATGTTGGTAGTTGTCTATGTGTGTTCTTTGTTGGTGACCTTGGCTTCTTCATTGGTGTGGGACTGTGGCTGGTATCCCATTGGTTGGTGTGGTATTGCCGTCATGTCCATGTACAGCGTAGTGTGCAGTGTGTCAGACATTCAGGAGTCTTGTTGAGTGGCCATGTGTGATGTGTTTCTGCACCTTAGTTTCCCCCCCCCTGGGATTGTCATGGGTGCATGTGCAATGTCACCAGTGCATGTGATCTTCACTGCTGCACATTGTTGGAGGTCGAGGTGTGTGGTGTTGAGTGTGTGCAGATGAGAGTTGTTGCCCGGCTAGACCCCTGCCTCCATGTTGGCCTTGGCTTACTGGCCGTGCTGATTGATTTGTGCTTGTGTAGGTGTGATGGTAGTTTGTTGATCAGGACACATGACTGTGGTTCACAGTGTGAACGACATCTAGCTTTGTCATCACAGTGGGATTGTCATGCAGCCCAGGGTCAACACATTGTGGGGACCCTGGGGGTAGTGCTGTGGTGTGTCTGTGTCTTGCTGTGTCAGTTGCTGTTCCTACATGCTTGTGTGACATGTGTGATTTGTGCTCCCTCTCATCTAACAATGCATGATTGCCCACATAGGGGATTTGGATCCATGAGTTACTTTTGTGTGGCACTGTATGCGCATCTGTGTAATTGGTATTCAGGCCTCATCATGTGTTGTGTGGTTGACTGGGGACACTGGCACCCCCCTCACCTGTTGTGTTTGATGTGCAGTGTGGGGCTGCCTGTTTGTGTTTGTGCATCTGCACCACTGCATTGGCATATCTTTAGTGTGCTATTGGCTGTATGTTGTTTGGTGGGTTTGACCTGCTGTCCCTGGGACTCCTAGGTCATCAGTCAGCACTATGATCATTGTTTGTGTGTCCCATTGCTGCCATGGTATGGTATTTGTTCAGCTCACATCTACAGTCTCCACAGGATATCTCCATTTGTGTGCCCATTGGTGCAAATATGTGGGTCTGCATTATGATGGTCACTTCTGTCATTGTGTCATTGATGAATGTTGACAGTGTCAGCCCCCATGGGTGATGTTTGTCTGCACATGGCCAAAGGTATGTCTTATTTGCACTGCACTGTTTGCCTCCCACAATCTATGTTGCTATGGGACACAAGCACTACTTTGCCACTGATGTGTTTGTTGTTCTGTGACCAGGAATCATCCATGCATTTTGGCAGTTGCAGTGTTTTCAATGTCAACACTTACCTTTTGGTCACTGTGATGATGGGGGTTGGACCCCATTGTCACAATGTTCAAAATGTGCTTCAGCTATGGACCCCACACTTACATTTTGGTCACTGTGATGATGGGGGCTTAGACCCCATTGTCACAATGTTCAAAATGTGCTTCAGCTATGGACCCCACACTTACATTTTGGTCACTGTGATGATGGGGGCTTAGACCCCATTGCCACAATGTTCAAAATGTGCTTCAGCTATGGACCCCACACTTACCTTTTGGTCACTGTGATGATGGGGGTTGGACCCCATTGTCACAATGTTCAAAATGTGCTTCAGCTATGGACCCCACACTTACATTTTGGTCACTGTGATGATGGGGGCTTAGACCCCATTGTCACAATGTTCAAAATGTGCTTCAGCTATGGACCCCACACTTACCTTTTGTTCACTGTGATGATGGGGGTTGGACCCCATTGTCACAATGTTCAAAATGTGCTTCAGCTATGGACCCCACACTTACCTTTTGGTCACTGTGATGATGGGGGTTGGACCCCATTGCCACAGTGGTCATGGTCTGCTTGCACTGTGGAGGCCACACACATTTATGTGTGACACATGTGATAGGGGTCACATTGTGTGTTCATAGTCATGTTCAGTGTTGTAGGCATTTGACACAGTCTACACACGCTTGTCATGGTGTTGGGGGGATGTCTTTTTCTTGCATTCCCTAGGTTGTAGTGTGCTGGTTGTGTCATGCATTGTCCATCCTATGAGTGGGGGTGGTGTTGGTGGTAGGCATCCAGCCCCCCATGGGTAGGGGTGGTGGTAGTGGTAGGCATCCAGCACCCCCTGGGCAGGGGTGGTAGTAGTGGTAGGCATCTAGCACCCCCTGGGTAGGGGTGGTAGTAGTGGTAGGCATCCAGCCCCCCATGGGTAGGGGTGGTAGTAGTGGTAGGCATCTAGCACCCCCTGGGTAGGGGTGGTAGTAGTGGTAGGCATCCAGCCCCCCATGGGTAGAGGTGGTAGTAGTGGTAGGCATCTAGCACCCCCTGGGTAGGGGTGGTAGTAGTGGTAGGCATCCAGCCCCCCATGGGTAGGGGTGGTAGTAGTGGTAGGCATCTAGCACCCCCTGGGCAGGGGTGGTAGTAGTGGTAGGCATCTAGCACCCCCTGGGAAGGGGTGGTAGTAGTGGTAGGCATCCAGCCCACCATGGGTAGGGGTGGTAGTAGTGGTAGGCATCCAGCCCCACATGGGTAGAGGTGGTAGTAGTGACAGGCATCTGGCACCCCCTGGGTAGGTGTGGTAGTAGTGGTAGGCATCCAGCCCCCCATGGGTAGAGGTGGTAGTAGTGGTAGGCATCTAGCACCCCCTGGGTAGGGGTGGTAGTAGTGGTAGGCATCCAGCCCCCCATGGGTAGGGGTGGTAGTAGTGGTAGGCATCTAGCACCCCCTGGGCAGGGGTGGTAGTAGTGGTAGGCATCTAGCACCCCCTGGGCAGGGGTGGTAGTAGTGGTAGGCATCTAGCACCCCCTGGGTAGGGGTGGTAGTAGTGGTAGGCATCCAGCCCACCATGGGTAGGGGTGGTAGTAGTGGTAGGCATCCAGCCCCCCATGGGTAGAGGTGGTAGTTTTGACAGGCATCTGGCACCCCCTGGGTAGGGGTGGTAGTAGTGGTAGGCATCTAGCACCCCCTGGGCAGGGGTGGTAGTAGTGGTAGGCATCTAGCACCCCCTGGGTAGGGGTGGTAGTAGTGACAGGCATCTGGCACCCCTGAGTAGGGGTGGTAGTGGTGGTGGGCATCCAGCCCCCCATGGGTAGAGGTGGTAGTAGTGACAGGCATCTGGCACCCCTGGGTAGGGGTGGTAGTAGTGGTAGGCATCTAGCACCCCTGGGCAGGGGTGGTAGTAGTGGTAGGCATCTAGCACCCCCTGGGCAGGGGTGGTAGTAGTGGTAGGCATCTAGCACCCCTGGGTAGGGGTGGTAGTATTGACAGGCATCTTGCACCCCTGAGTAGGGGTGGTAGTAGTGGTAGGCATCCAGCCCCCATGGGTAGAGGTGGTAGTAGTGGTAGGCATCTAGCACCCCCTGGGTAGGGGTGGTAGTAGTGGTAGGCATCCAGCCCCCATGGGTAGGGGTGGTAGTAGTGGTAGGCATCTAGCACCCCCTGGGCAGGGGTGGTAGTAGTGGTAGGCATCTAGCACCCCCTGGGTAGGGGTGGTAGTAGTGGTAGGCATCCAGCCCACCATGGGTAGGGGTGGTAGTAGTGGTAGGCATCCAGCCCCCATGGGTAGAGGTGGTAGTAGTGACAGGCATCTGGCACCCCTGGGTAGGGGTGGTAGTAGTGGTAGGCATCTAGCACCCCCTGGGCAGGGGTGGTAGTAGTGGTAGGCATCTAGCACCCCCTGGGCAGGGGTGGTAGTAGTGGTAGGCATCTAGCACCCCCTGGGTAGGGGTGGTAGTATTGACAGGCATCTGGCACCCCCTGAGTAGGGGTGGTAGTGGTGGTGGGCATCCAGCCCCCCATGGGTAGAGGTGGTAGTAGTGGTAGGCATCTAGCACCCCTGGGCAGGGATGGTAGTAGTGGTAGGCATCTAGCACCCCTGGGTAGGGGTGGTAGTAGTGGTAGGCATCCAGCCCCCATGGGTAGAGGTGGTAGTAGTGGTAGGCATCTAGCACCCCTGGGCAGGGATGGTAGTAGTGGTAGGCATCTAGCACCCCTGGGTAGGGGTGGTAGTAGTGGTAGGCATCCAGCCCCCCATGGGTAGAGGTGGTAGTAGTGGTAGGCATCTAGCACCCCTGGGTAGGGGTGGTAGTAGTGGTAGGCATCCAGCCCCCCATGGGTAGGGGTGGTAGTAGTGGTAGGCATCTAGCACCCCTGGGCAGGGATGGTAGTAGTGGTAGGCATCTAGCACCCCTGGGTAGGGGTGATAGTAGTGGTAGGCATCCAGCCCCCATGGGTAGAGGTGGTAGTAGTGGTAGGCATCTAGCACCCCTGGGTAGGGGTGGTAGTAGTGGTAGGCATCCAGCCCCCCATGGGTAGGGGTGGTAGTAGTGGTAGGCATCTAGCACCCCCTGGGCAGGGGTGGTAGTAGTGGTAGGCATCTAGCACCCCTGGGTAGGGGTGGTAGTAGTGGTAGGCATCCAGCCCCCATGGGTAGAGGTGGTAGTAGTGACAGGCATCTGGCACCCCCTGGGTAGGGGTGGTAGTAGTGGTAGGCATCTAGCACCCCTGGGCAGGGGTGGTAGTAGTGGTAGACATCTAGCACCCCCTGGGCAGGGGTGGTAGTAGTGGTAGGCATCTAGCACCCCTGGGCAGGGGTGGTAGTAGTGGTAGGCATCTAGCACCCCCTGGGTAGGGGTGGTAGTATTTACAGGCATCTGGCACCCCTGAGTAGGGGTGGTAGTGGTGGTGGGCATCCAGCCCCCATGGGTAGAGGTGGTAGTAGTGGTAGGCATCTAGCACCCCCTGGGTAGGGGTGGTAGTAGTGGTAGGCATCCATCCCCCATGGGTAGGGGTGGTATTAGTGACAGGCATCTGGCACCCCTGAGTAGGGGTGGTAGTGGTGGGGGCATCCAGCCCCCCATGTGTAGAGGTGGTAGTAGTGACAGGCATCTGGCTCCCCCTGAGTAGGGGTGGTAGTGGTGGTGGGCATCCAGACCCCCATGGGTAGAGGTGGTAGTAGTGACAGACATCTGGCTCCCCCTGAGTAGGGGTGGTAGTGGTGGTGGGCATACAGGCCCCTATGTGTATGTGTGGCATTGGTGATGGCCATCCCGCCCCTATGGTGCTGCTGTTGCAAGTATTTCTGCATCCCTCTGTGTGTGTGTGATATGTCAGGTACGTGTAGTTTGTTTTTGTGGTTGGTGTCTGCTTACCTTCTGCGCCGTACGCGTCCGTGCCTGTTCCGGTAATAGATGTAGAATATTGGTAGGATCGGCACGATGGGATTCATGGTTGGTTCGTCTCGTTCGTCTTTTCTTTGCTTCGCCTCGTCCTCGTCGCTGGCGTGTTCGTCTCGTAGCCGTGGATCGTCTTGTGGCGCGAATCGGAGCTTATGTGCGCCTCGCCCGGATGCTTTGACGTGCCGTGCGTAGCGACGGGTTCGGCGCGTACGGTAAGCGCATCGTACTTGTCCGGCCGGACGGGGCTGCATTTTAGCTTCCGTGCGACTCAATTCTGCGTTTCCGGATCCGCCTCGGTCGGAGTACAGGACCTGTATTGGGTGAGTACGACTGGGTCAGGATTTGGGCAGTTGTGCGCATCGTACTTGCTCGTTCGGACGTATGTGCGGATCGGTCGGGAAATAGGCATTCGCCTAGCTTTTTTCCCGACCAAATGGTATTAGGTGCGCCTCCGACCGGGATCGGAATCGACCCCTTAATGTTGACTGCTATTGTTGGAAGAACGTATATTCACTATATTTGTGTGTTTTTGCTGTTGTCATTCCACATAGAGATGCAACTGATGTGAATGATGATGGTGGACCCGCCCACTCTGGCACTGTTAATAAGGTCTAATTACTATGAGCACATAAGTCCCAAATACAATACTAGCTTTTGAATGGTTAGGTTGTGGTGGCCAATTTACCCTGCGTCAGGTTATTTATGTTCTGATTAAATATTAGATGCAAAGTTTGTTGCGAGATGCTTATGCTTTTATAATACAGCATGATATTTATATGGAATGCAGGTGTCTATGCTAAATTTGTTTATCCCTAGCGGTGTGTGATGGAAACGGTCTATGTCGAAGGTGCTATTTCTGACAACAATCTCCGCAGTGACATAACCCTACTTCTAAGTCTAAGGGGCACATCCACACACAAAGTTGTTCCCTTAAGTGCCAGGGAACATGGAAATGCGCGCTTTTTCAGTCGAAAAAATATTTTTGCTTTTAGACAATTTATTTAGATTGAAGAGGTCCCGTCAGCTTCCCCAAAATAAAGTTTTAGAAAAACCATGACAAAACACATTAATAATTGACAAACCCAAAGAGTTTAGAAGCAGCGCCGGACTCGTTGACTTTGCCAATGTGTGTTTGTGAATGAGATCAGGTGGTCCAAAATCTAAGAAAACACGCTGATTAATAAAAGTCAAGTAGAAACGTTATCCAAAGAATCTAGTAGGGATGACAAATTGTTAGGCTGAACAAAACAAATATTTGAGGCTATATATAGAATGACTTCAAGATAAGTCGCCAGAAAAGTAAATGTTCTCAAATGTCAAATATACATTTTGTTAAGAATATAAAACCCGTTCTTAAATTACAATTGTTTTCAAAATGTGTAAAAATACTTTGTGGTCGAGAATGATTCAGTTTTTTTCTCATGTCTATACAATACCCACTGGAAAATGGTGGAAATATTCCGTCTTCGCTCGCTGGGGGTGGTCTGTTTTTTTAAATATGTTAGCTGAGCACTACTATTTCCCAGGTGTGCCTACAGGAAGGAAAGGAGAGTCCATTCTCAAAATCTATAAAGTTATCATTTTCCTCATAGGATTCAAGGGTTAAGTTATTTGTAATGCTACTTGCAAAATTAAAATATATGTTTTTCATATTTTTAGAAAGGCACTAAGTATCTTAAAGATGGCATAGCTAAAAATAGCGAAAGGCGTTTGCATTTATTATGAAAATACTGAAAATACTGATCGTTTCATTGCAAATTCTGTCATAAGTCTCATTACAATTAAATTAATATATTTCAAATCTGGACATTGCAAGCAAAACTATATCCCTCTCATTTCTTGGAGGATCTTCAATTGTTAGCCATTACATGACTATGAATTTCGGAAGTCAAATTACAAAATATAGACATTGTAATATTCTTTATATATATTTTTTCATAAATGAAAAACTTTGTCTAGAGTATATAACAAACATTGCTTTGAAAAACATTGTTAAGATCCTACAAAAACGTTCTTGGGGTACTGTTGCCTCATAAGATACAATTACAGATATGAAACAGGGTAGTGTTTACTTTTTGCAGAGACACATTCAACAAGAACCTAAAGCATAGTGTTTTATCTTTATTAATCGCTACTATATTTGATTGGTAAGGAGAAAGGACGCTCTACAAGGCGGTGGTCCTAAATTATAACATAGCCTTATAGCCCGCCGTAGCGGGCTATACCGGCTATTAAAGGCCCGCTCCAGCGTTAAAGCGGGACTTTAATAGCCGGTATAGCCCAGCTACGAAGGGCTATAAGGCTATTAGAACATTCTTCCACTAGAGGGCAGAATGTTCTAACAAATGAAACAAAGGCCTCTCGGAGCCCGAAGGGATTGAAATCCCCTAGGGCTCCGAGAGGCCTTTGTTCAAACAACATTGAAATATTGCTCTGCAGGCCTTTACCGGCCTGTAGAAGCTCGGAGCACTCCATTGTATTCAATGGAGTGCTCCACATTCCAATGTTCTAATATGTCATATAGTTTACTGATTTTGGACAGTAATTGAGTGATATTGGCTCAAACATACACATTTTATTTAAGAGGACTAGGTCGCTAACTCAATGCTAAAGCTGTTGAGTCTTCATCAAGCTTTGGCCAGTGGTGTAACGAAACTTGAGGGAGGACCCCATTGCAAAATACATGGGGAGGGCCCATGCTCCGGATCCAGTCAAGAGTACTCAGGCTAGGGGTCTGCCGCCCGTGCACACTACTGGAGGGGGCCACCTGGAGTTCAGGGCCACCCTCACAGCAGGACCTACGGGGGCGATTGTTACGCCCCTGGCTGTGGCCAATAAAAGTGCTACATGCTGATTCAAGTTTTTCAAATCACAAAAAGTTGTTGTTCAAAGCTTCAGTATATAGTGTAACTGACAATGTTGTGCCATCCCTCAGTAACACGTAGGACAATATCCCTTTAGAGCAGTGTTTCCCAAACTGTCGATTGCAACCCACTGGCGTGTCAGGAGCCGATTTTCGGTGGGGCCCAAAAGTCAAAGCAATAAAAATAAAAATAAAGATGCCTTTAGATTTTGCTGTGCTTTAAAGACAGAGGTCAAACGTCAGGTTACGTTTTCGGATACATTTCTGCTGATGTTTTTAACATGATGATTGGTATTTACAAACTCCTCTCACTTTGCAGTTTGAGAAAGGAAAGTGAATTATGGGACAATTTTTCTGGAGTACAGGCAATGTCAAAGGGCTTTCTTTGTCCAGTTGGCACCTTGCATAGCCTGAGTTGTTTTTGGATCATGGGCTTGGGCTCTATCTCCATTATTAAGCTTGTACTACATTAAATGCATAAAACAATAGTTTTTATAGAGATGTAGATTGTATAGAATTTTTTTTATTTGGATTGAGCAATCGTTTTAGTATGCATATTAATTTTATTGGATTTTATCCTTGCCAAAGCATTATATTGAGATTTCTAAGCTTTTATTGTAATTGTGCTGAAATCTTCATTGCTGTTCTTTTATAGTGCTTTTCTTGTACCTTTAATGGTTCAAATGAACCAAAACAAAGGGTAATGAAATTAAATGACTGTAGGATGCAATGTTTTATAACGCATAACAAAAATGTAAATACTTGTAAATGAACTGTACACATTCAGCAGTTAGGAAAGACAGAATGAGGCACCATTTTTTGCAATTAATTAGTGTGATGGGAACAAAATATTTTAACAGGATCAAAATAAATTGAGACACCTCACTTGGTGCTGCACAAATGATAAGCATTCACTGAACCCCAATTTCCAAACATTATCATTTGTGTGCAATATACTTTTAACATTAAAACTGTGTGTCAGTGTTAGGACAGAAAGTCCTCTGCAGGGTAATGGACGTGCACCCCTGCCCTGAGTGCCCAACTTTACTGATGTCTGGATCCCTAATGCTGATTATTGTTGTCATAGGCAAACACACCTGTCTCACGGATTGTGGTCTTGTTGGACCCGGAAGGGTGCCCAAAGTGCTACCCTCGCAGTAGTGGAAGGCTACTGCCTTCACCAGGAGCTAAGCAGTACATGTGTGGTGGTGGCAGCATACCGTGTAGTGATCAGTAGGAGCGAATTAGTGCTTTTTAACCTGTGTCACTGGAGTGGTGCCTAGAGGCTCACTCATTTTAAAGTTCCGCTGCTGCGTGCTTGTAGAGAGTTGTATATTTGCTATTCTTAAGTTCTCTTGTATTCATTTGTTTAACTATAAAGTTGTATGTCACTTTAATCTGATGTAATAAGAATGCATTAGGTCACTGTACTTTGGGATCTAGAATCCTGGATGGGTAATTCATTCTTTGCCTGTTCACCAGCTGGAGCTGTCGTGGGTCTCTGCAATGGAAATAAAGTTTCCTGTACTTTGATACTTACCTGCTGTCTCATTCTCTTTAATTCACTGAGACACACTCTACATATATTGGCGACGATTTGGAGTTAATCAGAGGACCCACCGACCAACTGTCTCTTTCTTCTTCTTATTTACTTTGGATTATTCAACTGCATGTTTGAAGTGCATTTGGCCTCAGCACCGCCTACTACCGTCTACAGATTTCCTGCTCTACACAAATATATTTCAGATCGTTTCTACGAGAGATTGCACCTATACCTCTCCGATCCTTTCTACCAACGATCTAGTTCTGACGCTGACTTCATGCCACAACTAAAAGGTACTGTTAGTTTACAAGGGTTTCGTGCGTGATTTGGTATATTTGCAATTGGCGTCCGAAGGCAAACTGATTTTATTGCAAGTACAAAGAGTTTGTGTCGCATCGTACTGTTGCTTCCTTGTTTTACTTTGAATCTACCTTGCATTCCACGGCGCCCGATTCCAACTCCTCTACGTTCCCTTGGTGTTGATCTTCACGTCAGCTGTGTTCTTTTGAAGACGTTCCACACGCTGCTTGCTCATCACGCTTGTTTGTCATCACGCTCAAGGACGCACAGCACGTTGTTTGCTCATCGGGTCAGTCACGTCCTTGGTGGCCATCTTAACTCTGTTATTTCTTCTGTGACAGGCACACGTTACAACGAGGATTTTACCTGTGCTTGTTTTCCGTGATAAGCACACAAACTTTATCTGTTGCTGTGAATTCCTCACGCTGCTGCTTCTCATCATTTACCCCGGTGACATTTATTTGTTTTTCAGGTTATTTATTTTGTTTTACAGTTGGGGATCAATTTTATCTGTCGTTGTCATTTCTTAATTTTACCTTACATATTTACCACCTGTTTCTTCAAAGTTTTTCTGCCTTCTATTAGTACTATTATTTTATGGTAAGATGTCTTCTTCTTCCAGCAATGTTATGCAACCACCTCCCTTTTTGCAAAATCCTGGTAAACCTCTCACTCCTTGGCACAAGTGGTACAGAATTTTCGATAATTATATGGAGGCTATTGATGCTACCAAATATTCTGCTTCTAGGAAAAGAGCGCTTTTGTTTAATCATTTAGGTAGTGCAGGTCAAGATGTATTTGACAATTTGCCTGTTGTTCCAGCCCCATCTAGTGACGAAACCTGGAATGTATTTTCATAAGCGTTGGCACGATTAGGCAAACATTATGTCGATGAACCATCTGTAATGGTTGAACGACATATGTTCTTTAGACGCAAACAGACACAAGATGAATCTATTGAGGATTATTTAGCAGTCTTGCGTGTTTTGGCGTCTAAATGTCAATTTGGTACTAATTTAGATATTTCTTTGCGTGACCAACTAGTTTTTAATTGCTTTAATAAAAAGATCCAGGAGCGTATTTTAACCTGTATGAATCCTTCCCTCGAGGAAGTGATGGATATTGCACGTAGCATTAAACGTTCTGTGGTATCTTAAAAATTTTTAACTCAAGATAGTGCTTGTAAATTTCCTGAAAGTTCCAAGGTTATGCATATCACTTCCACTGGCAATGCTAATGATGTTGATTTAAATGTTGTCTCTACCAAACCTAAAGCACACATAAGTGTTGAAAGAAAGGGTTCTTGTTACAGATGTGGATCCAAGTATCACATGGGCAACAATGTGAATTGTCCTGCACAAGGTAAGAGATGTAACACTTGCAAAAAAATTGGACATTTTTACACAGTGTGTAGATCAGCTAAACAAAAGGGCAAGGTTAATTTTCTTAATGTGGAAGAGGATGCTCTTTGTGAGGCTATGAGTAATACGTTGTTCACCACTGAAATTAATACTTTACGTAATGATACTAAAAGGTGTAAAGGGCCCATGTGTAATGTTTCATTGGGATCAATCGATATTAATGTTATGGCTGACTCTGGCTCTCCGATCACTATACTAGATGAAAAGACCTTTAAAAAATTCTGGTCAAAAGTACTGCTCAAACCCACTGATGTCAATCCCAAAGCGTTTGGGGAATATGATATTATCATGTCTGGTTATTTTTCTGATTCCATCAAATTTAAAGGTGGAGAGATTTATACCAAAATGTATGTAGCTCTTAATGGTCATGACATTCTGGGGTGGCAAGACCAGGCGAACTTAGGCATCATTTTGAGACCTGGTCATCTTGAGCCAGTTGTGTTGGGAGACCTACCCATTCTATCTGTTGAACAAGAACCTGCGAGTATTCTCCAACCCTGTAGCGATTCTACTTTGGGAAACTTATTCTCCAAATATTCACGTGTATTCAGCAACAAGGTAGGCTTTCGTTAAAGGATTCCAACACATCATTAGACTCAAAAAGAATGCCATTCCAGTGATTCAGAAATGCAGACCTGTTCCTTTGTCTGCCAGGGATAATTTAAATAAATTGTTGTATGATATGTGCTTACAAGACATTATTACACCTATAGAGTCTTCTGAATGGGTTTCTGCTGCTGTTTTCGCACGTAAGAGCTCAGGTGATATTCGTCTGTGTGCGGATTTGAGAGTGCTTAATCATAATATCGTGGTAGACTGCCCAGAATTCAAGAAATGCTTGCCAATCTTGGAGGTAGCAAGTATTTAACCACTATTGATCTACGTCAGCGTATCATCAAATTCCCCTTTCCAAAGAATCTCAGCCTCTTACCACATTTGTTACTCCTTTTGGAGTCTACATGTATAAGCGGATGCCTTTTGGTTTAGCATCCGCTGCAAGTGTTTTCCAAAGGTTAATGGACCAATTGTTTACACATGTCAAAGGGATCCAAGCATTCCAGGATGATATTTTAATCCACACGGATACACTAGAGTCACACTATATACTCCTTGAAAAACTTTTACAGGAACTGGAAGCTGTTGGCATGACAGTGAATAAGAATAAGTGCAAGTTCATTACGCAAGATGTTGACTATTTAGGTCACAACATTTCTGTCAAAGGTATAAAACCTAAGTTGTCATTACTAAATGCTATTAAGGATGCACCCAAACCGTTAGACAAAGATACGTTGAGGGCATTCTTAGGTCTTAGTGAATATTATGCTCGCTTTGTACAGAGTTATGCCATTATAGTGCAACCACTCAGAGATTTATAATAAAAAAAATGCAAAGTACAGTTGGACTGAAGAAACACAACAGTCATTTGATTCAGTAAAAAAATTAATTCTGGAAGCACCAGCTATCAGAGCTTTTTTTTTTTTTTTAAAATCTGTTTTTATTTGTTTGACATAAGTAACATAGGTATGACAGACAACATACAGTCGGTTTTCTATTATGTACACAGTTCTCTGTTGTGTGTTTGCATTTAGGTCACTGGTCTATACTAGTTTAAAACATTTCACAATATCAATGTCTGTGTCGTTCTTAGCCCATCGACCCAGTAGATCCATGTACTCAGTTCCACCTGACTGATCAGAGGTCGTGCATTGGTTCAGGTATGTTTGCCGACGTATCGTTGTGTAGAGTTCTTACAGTTCATACCGTGTGAGCCGTGAAACAGTTGTTAAAGTTGCTACAATGTTAAAACAGTATTACAACATTAACAGCAGCCATATTATGGACCGACACAATCTCCTCGCTTCCGTTAAATGTTTCCCCCTCTCGAGCACCTCAGCTGGAAATGTCCCCCCATTTGTATTCCTTCTCGTTTTTAGCCATCTCATCTTAGTCCCATATTACGTGTGTATGTGTGGAACCATACGGTATGGTTTGCACAGGGTATCAACCTCCGGCCATTATTCATGCCTCTCCTGCTCAGGTTGACTCTCCATGTTGTCCCCGTCCCCATTTTGTAAACTGCGGTATAGTCCCTCCCATCTATCTGCTATGGGTTCCCTTCGTAGGCCCAGTGTTTCTTCTCTCCGGATTGCAATTCCCTCTGCCTTGGCCCATGCTAGCAGGGAGTATCGCCAGGCCTGTATGTGTGGTGAGTCCCTTGCTTCCCAGCGTTTGGTCAAGAGCCGCTTTGCTACCACGAACCCCAGATCGAGGAACCGGGATGTAACTTTTGTGGCTGGGGTTCTTCTGAAATGGTGGAGTAGGGCTACAGTCCATTCAGGGGTAAGTCGCGGCCTGTACATTGCTGTAGGGTTTCCTGATTTCGCGCCAATATGTGTGTATGTTGGGACAGCTCCACAGCATGTGTATCAATCCTGCCCCCAGTGTATCGCATCTAGGGCACGCTGCATCGTTTCGGTTAAAGTATTTATTTATCAACTCAGGTGTGAGGTACGCTCTATGGACAATAAATAGTTGTATTTGTCTGAATCTCATATTCCTGGGTATGCACACTGGGCTTCTGAGGATCTTCTCCCATTCCTTATCTGCTAGCTGTCGCCCCAGATCTAGTTCCCACTTTCGGCGGAGCGGATCTAGGCTGATCGCTACGTGTATTCGGAGTGACGATGCAAACCAGCGAACCAGGTGTCTTCCCCGTCCCATAACATGAAGATATTGCATTGTGAGGTGTTGGTTCGGTTCCTCGGTTATGTCCCCCCAACTAGTTGTTAACGTCGCCAGTAATGAGCGGTGCATGAGGAACTGCCCTGGTGGCAACCCATCCTCCGTCACCAAAGATTCATATGGTATTAGCGCCCCGTCTCTGTACAGGTCCCCCAAGGTCTGTACCTCCGCTGCCCTCCACTCCGCTAGGGCAATGGCGGAGAGCACCCCTGGTCCGCTAGGGGAGCCCTCCAAAGGTATTGCAGGTGCATAAGGGATAATGTGCCTAGTGAGATATAAACACCTACAATAGCACCTGTATGCCACTGCCAATAGCAGCGGCTTCGGCCTCTTTTGTCGGGTAGCAGGGTGGAAGAGGTTAATTATTTGCTCCAATGTGTGTGGCGGCAGCGTGGTCGCCGTGTCATCTCTGTCCCTGTCAGCGAGCCATCTGGCAATCCATTGTAGTTGGGCAGCGAGATAGTAGTGCTCGAAACAGGGCACCGCCAGGCCTCCCTTGTCAGTCGGTAGGTATAGCTTTGCCAGTGCCACTCTGTGTCGCGCAGCCCCCCATATAAAATTTCTAAGCGTTTTAGTGAACGCAGTGAAGAAGGCAGCCGGTACGTAGAGGGGCAGGTTTACAAAATAGTTCAAAAGTCTGGAAAGGATCACCATCTTGGTCAGGGCTACTCTGCCTGTTACCGTCAATGGGAGCGTCCCCCAGAACTTCATTTGCGACCGGACCGCCGTCACTGCTCTCCCCAGGTTACCATCCAGCAGGTCTTGTGGTTGGCGATACACCTGGATCCCCAGGTAGCGGAAGGTGCTCTCTTTCCACTTTACCCGCACACCGCCCAGCTCGTAGTCCGGGTCGTGTAGTCCCTCCCGGAACGCGTAGAGACAGGATTTATCTACATTGACTCGGAGCCCCGAAATATCTGCGAATTCCTGCAGAATGTTCGCCAGTTGCGGCGGTATGTTATACACTTCACGTATATAAACCAGTAGGTCGTCTGCATAGAGGGATACATGGTGCACCGCATCTCCCAGAGGTATGCCCTCCCCCACCATGGCTCGTAGCCTCATCGCCAACGGTTCCATGGCCAGCGCAAACAGTAAGGGCGACAGGGGGCAACCCTGTCTGGTGCCCCTGCACCAGCTATCAGAGCTTTTACGCATGATCAGATGAGCATTGTAACGGTGGACGCAAGTTCCAAGGGCTTAGGTGCTGTTTTGAGTCAAATGATTGACGGTCAAGAGTATACTGTAGCTTTCGCATCTAGAACACTGAGTGGTGCTGAAGTGAACTATAGCACTATCGAGAGGGAGGCTTTAGCATTCTCATGGGCGGCTGAGAAATTTAAGATGTATATTTGGGGCTCTAGGTTCCAACTATTTACTGACCATAAGCCGCTAATGTACATGCTTGGTGATAGTTGTTCAAACAAAGCTTCATCCAGACTTATCAGACTTCTTGCGAGGTTACAGTAATTGAACTTTGATATCAAATATATCCCTGGGGGTAAGAACGTCAGGGCAGACTGTTTGTCACGCATGCCCCTGGAATGTAGTGACGTGGATGATCCTATTAAGGATAATGATGGTGATGTTGTTTTCACTGTGAGTGACTTAATGCAAGATGTCAAACTGTTTGAAAATGAATGGATTGAAAGCTGTGAAAAGATCTTTGCCTTAAAAGAGTGAAGAGATGTTTAGTCCATGGCTGGCCATGTGACAGAAGTATGTCTATTCAAGATAGATGTTTTTCGCAAATCGCTTCAGAATTATCCATTGTCAATGTTATTTTGGTTAGAGAAGACAAATTTGTTCCACCTGAGGGTTTAAGAAGCAAAATTATAACCCTTGCTCATGAGGGACATTTAGGAATCTCAAGCACTGTTCGCAAGATTAAAGAAACTTATTTGTGGCCCGGTATTGATGGTCAAGTCAAATCCTTTGTGGACAAATGTCCTGAATGTTTATGTTCGGATAAACATTGGCGCACATCCACTACTCCATTATGTCCAGTTGAATGGCATAAAGGTCCCTGGCAGAAGTTAGCATTGGACTTTTCAGGTCCGTTTAACCAGCTAGGCAGTGATAGTAGGTTTCTTGTTGTAATCATCGATTACTTTTCTAAGTGGCTGTACTTTTCTTTTGTGAGAAGTTCAGATTCGACTTCAGTCATTTCTTTCTTACAACGTTTATTTTTAATTGAAGGTCTGCCTAAAGAGATTGTAACTGACAACGGCACTCATTTTGTTTCAAATGAATTTGAAAATTTTCTGGGAGAGGTCTCTGTTAAACATATATTGGTACCTTTATATAGTCCGGCCTCTAATGGTCTTGTTGAGAGAGCAAACAAGTTGTTGAAAGATGGTGTACAAACAGCTATGGTTAATAATTTGGATGTTTTCAGGTATGTGAATCAAAAAGTCTGGAGTTACAATATGACACCTCATTCTACCACTGACGTTTCTCCTTATGTATTGTTGAGAGGTAGGAAACCCATTTCTGTTCTCAATCCCTCTTGGTTGACGGATAAAGTTGATCATGCACATACTTTAGATTTGCACAAAGTAAGGGAACATGTGAAACAAAAACAAGCATTGTACAAGGAGAACTATGACAAAAGAAAACATGTTAAAGTAACCTCTTTGTCTCCAGGTGACTGGGTTCTTATTAAAAAACCAATTAAGGTTGGCAAGGGACAATCTAAGTTCACTGAACCAGTCAAAATTCTTAAAGTTTCTAAAATGGCTGTTTTATTACAGGATCGTGGATGGTGGAACCGTAATGCTTTAATAAAACTGAGTGATGAACAAGCCAAGATAATCTATAACCGAGTTAAAACTCAATCCGATACCGATTGGTTTGATCTGGGTGATCTTACCCGTGTGCGCAACTTAGATGAGAACATGGCTTGTCCTTCTCATCCTTTAAGGGACAGAGGTGATGGCTGTGTTACTTCTCGTTCTAGTAATATTGATGAAAATGCTAATCAAAATGTCACTAATGGATCTGGTGATAGCAGACAACTGAGGAGTAGTTCTCGTATCAGATCTTCTCCTTTTCGTTCTGATGATTTTGTGTATTATTAATTGTTTAAGTTTTGCTTTTATTTTGTTTTGTTTTCATCATTATAGAAAGGGGTGTGTGTAGAGTGTTGCATATTTGCTATTCTTAAGTTCTCTTGTATTCATGTGTTTTAAGTTGTATGTCACTTTAATCTGATGTAATAAGAATGCATTAGGTCACTACTTTGAGATCCAGAATCCTGGATGGATAATTCATTCTTTGCCTCTTCACCAGCTGGAGCTGTCGTGAGTCTCTACAACGGAAATAAAGTTTCCTGTACTTTGATACTTACCTGCTGTCTCATTTTCTTTAATTCACTGAGACACACACTACAGTGCTTAACTCAATCTTGACCTACATCGGTTTGTTGTGAAGTGTTGCACATTGCACGAGTGGTATTTCTGTGCTGGGTGTATGTGCACTTGGAAAGGGTACAATACAGGGATAATGCAGTACTGAGCAGTGTGTGCATGGTGAGTGCATCTACTGGGTGTTTGTGTGCCTACAAGTGGTACAATACATGGGGAATATAGTGCTGTGCAGTGCGTGCATGGTGAATGCAAGTGCTGGATGATTTTGTGCCTATGAGTAGTGGCACAGTACATGAAGGATGTAGTGATGTGCAGTGCATGCATGTTAAATGTATGTGCTGGGTTTATGTGTGCACATGAATGGTACAGTACATTAAGGAATCAGTGCTGTGCAGTGCGTGTAGGTTGTATACTTGCACTGAGTGTATGTGTGCCTGTGGATGGTACAATACATGGAAGACCCTGGGTTCTATTTTGGGAGCCTCAGTTCTGCATGGTGAAACATGGAGAGGAGGTTGAGAAATCTCCCAGGCAGATTTGTGTATTGCTGCATTCATGTAAGCTGGGTGGGACACACACTGGAGAGGAGAGAACAAGGCTTCCCCTCTAAACTTCAAGGAGCGTTCTTTGATTCAGTGAGAGGTCGCAAGGAAGGGGCCTGAGCACATCTCAGGAAGAAGATGTGGTTGCTAAAAGAATCATAAAGAATAGGGCTGGGGCCCTGGGAGAATTTTTTGATACACATATCACTATGACTGACACCCAATTGTGAGCTCTAGTCTCTCTTATAGCCTGTCTTGTAGGGCTATTAGCTTTGAAATCACTCCTGCTGTGACAGACTAACTTTCAGAGGAAGAGAGAACAGAGAAGTGGACACGTCAAAAGAAGCAGACCCCCAACATAAACCTTCAAAGACTCAGACTGTAGATCACTTTTGGTGCCAGAAAATAGACTATAAGAAAGGGGGTTTGAGACCCTAAAAATGTATATCTGCCAAGCAGTCAGACAGGCTGTCTGAGGAGATGAAGCTCTGCAAGACTTCTGCCTTAGACCAGGACTGGAGCAAAGCCCTGCTAGTCTCCCTTCTGGGTGAGGGAAAATCACCCGGGCAATCAATGACCACCTGCCCTGGAGACTGGAGCAACAGCACGTGTCTGCTTGCTAAGACCAGTCTGCCCTGTGAGGTAAGCAAGATCATTGGAGGGAGCGACATCCAGTGAGGAGCCCTGTGGAGGGGACTCCCTTTACAATGTGTAAGGAGATGGCTCATGCACCGATTGGGTTTTTGCCCATGTGCAGGACAAAGCCGGCCACCCTGTAGGCCAAAGGAGGGCGAACATGAATTGACTGCACTGACATGATCGGACAGAGCCCATGCATAGTACCAAGTCAGTGACGCCATAAGCCAGAAGGGGGCTGCCACCAAGGACTTCACTGTGCTGATTTGGTAGACACCTGTGTATTGTAAAGACACAGTGATCTTTTATGCCAGAAGGGGTCACTGGGAGCATTTTTTGATACACATATCACTGTGACTGACACCCAATTGTGAGCTCTAGTCTCTCTTATAGCCTGTCTTGTAGGGCTATTAGCTTTGAAATCACTCCTGCTGTGACAGACTAACTTTCAGAGGAAGAGAGAACAGAGAAGTGGACACGTCAAAAGAAGCAGACCCCCAACATAAACCTTCAAAGACTCAGACTGTAGATCACTTTTGGTGCCAGAAAATAGACTATAAGAAAGAGGATTTGAGACCCTAAAAATGTATATCTGCCAAGCAGTCAGACAGGCTGTCTGAGGAGAGGAAGCTCTGCAAGACTTCTGCCTTAGACCAGGACTGGAGCAAAGCCCTGCTAGTCTCCCTGCTGGGTGAGGGAAAATCACCCGGGAAATCCAAGACTACCTGCCCTGGAGACTGGAGCACCAGCACGTGTCTGCTTGTTAAGACCAGTCTGCCCTGTGAGGTAGGCGAGATCATTGGAGGGAGCGACATCCAGTGAGGAGCCCTGTGGAGTGGACTCCCTTTACAATGTGTAAGGAGATGGCTCATGCACCGATTGGGTTTTTGCCCATGTGCAGGACAAAGCCGGCCACCCTGTAGGCCAAAGGAGGGCGAACATGAATTGACTGCACTGCCCTGATCGGACAGAGCCCATGCATAGTACCAAGTCAGTGTCCCCATAAGCCAGAAGGGGGCTGCCACCAAGGACTTCACTGTGCTGATTTGGTAGACACCTGTGTATTGTAAAGACACAGTGATCTTTTATGCCAGAAGGGGTCACTGGGAGCCTCAAGAACTGTGACTTGAACTGCAACTCCCACCAGAGTAGTGAGGACCAGCACACCATCACACAGGCAAGGGACCCATGTCAGAATCCATGTCAGAATCGTTGCAACAACCCCCACCGGGAGAAGGGTCAGATACTTACTCCACTGGAGGAACCCCAAAGAACTTTCAGTTACCTCTGGAGAGTGACCGTCTGTGAAACTCTGCACCCGCTGAGCGTAGTCTGCCAGAGCCGCATGCAGTGAACTCACCTGAACTCAGCTGCTGCCGCTCCAAGTGATCATGGTCAGGGCATGCTCAGGAACTCCATTTCCTTCACTCCTGCCTGTGTGGGTAATGCTGATTTCGGTCCTCTCAGCCCCGGAGGAAACTGCTGCTATTTAGCAATGGAAGTCTGTTGACTTTAAATTGAAGTCAAAGTGGATTCTTGAGACTTGGACTACTAGTGGTGCCGACCCTGGATGTTACTAATCATGAATGGAGAGTAACCACTATCACTAGAGTGAAGAGGGAGTGGGTGAGGGAATCGCCAAGGAAACACTACAGACCCAACCTCATGGTGGACTGTCTGATTGTTTGTGAATGTCGTATTTTTCCTTTGTGTTGGTTAGCAGTAGAAATAAAATACTTCTCTTTTTTCACGAAATTAGTATTTGGCAAGACAATGATTTATTGCTGCTGCCACACACATTTTGAATTGTGAGCCCATGTTCACTATCCTGAAACTTCCCCTATTCCCCCGCCCCCACCCCAATGGAGCTTTGTTCTGCTTGGTCGCGCACCTACTGGGAGTAAAGTGCAGAAGGGGTAATGAGCTCAGTTGCTCACGATCCATAGGAGTTCATGCCCTGGGACATCAGGAATAAAAGGCCTTAACAATCAAGATTGGGCCCAGTAGCCCCTGCATGCCACATTGCCCTCTGAAAGGGTTCCGACAGTCTGAGCAAATAAAGTGTCATTTCAATGGAAAATGTGCTGTCTGTAAAAGAAAATGCACCAGCACATGATGCTTTAGTCACATTAAAAATATGCCCTCCTCATGTCCATTAATGCTAGTTTGACCTAAGAAGTCTGAAGTTCTCAATATCTGGTTTGTGGTTCTAAAAGGTTTGGGAAGCACTGCTCTAGAGCATCCGGGGGAATTGAGAACACTCCCACTTTCATCAGGCCTTAAAGACAGGAACTGAAGAGACGAGAAGGGAAGGCAAAGCAAGGCAAGATCATGTCTGCCTTGTGCATGTTGCCATATGGATTACTTGACCTTTTTTAGGTGTGCTCACACACAGCACTCCACTGCCCGCGGCGCATTCTGTGTTATGAAACTGCCAACTTGTTTTTACTACTGACTCTATTTGTAACTTGTACCCCCACACCACTTCTCCATCACACTGATAGGCGATACATACGATGACAGGATACGTGCAACTTTGAGGCCACACATAGGGTTAAGGTGTGATAAAGAAATGCTTTACTACAACATAATACAATACCAAATTGCATTATGAAAGAGAATACTTGCTGCCTTGTGTTTGGAAAGAATATCTTCTGTCCTCTCACATGAAGTAAGCTCTTAAAGTTCTAAGTTAAGCCTTGGTCTCTGCCACTGTTTTGGGCTAACAGTTATAGAGCAGGAGCAGCCCTATTTACTAAGTGGCAGTCTGTCATAGAAACCTTAAAGGCATCTACTAATTGTGGCTGGAAATGTAGAATCATTTGTTGGCATACCTAAATTACTAAGCTAAACAACAGAATATAACACAGAAACATGCACAAAGAAATATAGCAATGCAATCAAAACATAACACAACAAAAACAAAACTGTGAAATCACAAAAATACAAATACAGTACAAGTCAATAACATTAATCTGAACTAGTGCAGCAAGAATCCACAGTAGAACAGAAAACAACATAAAACCTAGCCATCACAAACAGAACACAACAACCAAGTGTTTCATCACCACTTCCAAAAACCTGGCATCATAATATGATGTTAACAGGGGTTTGACCCTAGTACTGCCTTTATTTACCACCAAGGAGATAAAATAGTCTAAAATGTTTTGTGATCCATCCCTCAAGTGCTAATTTAAGATATAGTCTATGGCACTTTTTTGTTTGACTGGTGTCTTATATTGTTGTAGAGCAGGAACAGCATTATTTTACTACTTTAGACAATGGGAAATGGTTGTTTGTCGCACAACCTCTAAAAGCATGTGCTACTTTTGACTGGAATGTAGGAGCATATGTCAATTTGTATAAGGTAAGCAATTGTACATAACATAATAACATACACAGAACAGCATAACAATACAATAAAACATAGCACGGCAAAGCATAACTGTCAAAAGAGAATACAACACAACAACAGTAGATTACCTTAATTTACCACAAGAGACATGAATTAGCGCGAGTGATCAACGGCTTGAAACAGTGCCAGTCACAAATGTTTTGTCATAAGCCCCCTCAAGTGGAGTAAATACTACTTAGTTGATGACCAATTTAAAGCCAATGTCTGTTCATCAACCAATGTATTGTGTTGATTTTGAGAATACTGACGGACAGTTATTACAATGCAAGTTGTAAAATTAAGTTTACCAACAGGACATTGACAAAAAGAAAGGGTGTACAGTTTCCATACGAAACTTATGACCATTGTATGTTACTTCAACAGGCTTTGCAGAGCTTCCACTTTAAAGATAAAATCAGCATCCATTATTTTGGGTTTTTCCTTTTGTCCATACATAATCCACCACCAATCACCTGGCTCTAACACACATCTCAGTTGCCTGTTCTTCCTAATGGATGCGGCAGCTAAACTTTGCATCGCTTTTGAGTGTCGACAAGTCTTACATCAAATTACTTATTCATGCCTTATTTATTCTGCGCGCAAATCGCTCTTCTCGATAGGTCACTGCGACATTTTTCTGTAAATTAAAAGTGCTGGACGGGCGAATTTCTCGAGCAGAATCTTTTATAACATTTGACCGGTGTATGTCTTCTTACCTTTTGCCTGAATGCAGCTGTTGCAGTGCCATTATTCTCTTTGCCAGGCGCAAGTCCTCGAGCCATCGCTTTCGTAAGGTGGGGGACACACGTGGCGTTCTGCCTTTTGTGGTATCTCGCCTTTGTCCTGTTTTTGCGCATCATAGTTTTCCCAGGTCGCTTTTGATCTTCTACAAACTCGTAAGTTTGTTCCCAACAGGTCATTGAAATGAAACCATGTTATTAGCTGGTACAAAGTACTCGCTTTTCACATGCACCGGAATTGTGTTAGTTTTGTCTTTTATACATGTTGCATCTTTGTCTCTTTTTATTTTGATCCAAATGTTCCATAAAATCATAGGCTATATGCACAGCAAACTTGAGGTTTTAATCAGCTCCCCTTGTCATGGCTTTAATGTAGCTGGGATTTATATTTCATACCGGTTGCAGTTTTCAGCAAACTACTTCTATACCTCATGTTTGCTGCTGAGAGCAGAAAGTTTCCTTTCTGAGTGTGAATACTTGAGCATGCCACACAAGGAATGTAAGCAGATTATATTAAACATTAATACAAATCCCCCCACAGATCATTCAGGCAAGATTGGCTGCTGGCTTCATCACTCAGCAGAGAAAGACCTCCTGTAGTGTTATTTGCCACTCTCTTCCTTTGAAAAGCCTTGTCTTGACTTACAGCAGCCCCATAACAGGAGCCTCTGCCATTGAAGATATTAACCCTTGCCGTGGAAGCTGTGCATTGTGTATCTCATCCCATCTGAGGGATCATATGCTGGGGATTACTTGAAGTGTGAAAAATGATTTCAGGTTTTAAGTTGTGTATGCACATCTTCTACAAGTGGCTTAAAGCTTTGGAGAATTTCATGCATGCACGGTGCTGGCATGGTAACGTGTGTGCATAGAGCCACAGAGCCTCGGTATGCCATGTAAGTACTTTGTTGAAGTCACACATTAGAGCTGTCGGAACACACCTGTATCCTCTCCAGGTAGCTCCTCAACTCCCCGTTAATTAGAATATCGACAGGCTGTGCTCGAACTGAACGCCACAGTGGGGGCACCTGCCAGCACAGAACATTTCACAGACAATAACACACGTTTTATCCAATCAAAAAAACACAACCAACAAATTAATCTGTGCAGTGGGAGGACTTGAATCAGAGAGTGACAAGGAGCATGTCACGGGATCCCGCACCGGGGACCAGCAGGGAGTGAGTCTAGTGATGAACTTGACGGACACCCCATTGACTGAATTGCAGGAGAGATTGCTCAACAAGGGACTGGGTTTTGTTCCCACCAATACATTGGACAGTTTCAAACTCAGACAGGAGCTGTCTGAGTTTGTTAGAAACATCAGACTAAGGGTCTTATTTGAGGGAAGAGCAGATCCAGGAGAGAGAAAGGGGGACACGAAATTCCGCCCTAAATCAAACTTTATACTGACAAGTTCAGCACTCCCCCTGGAAGTAATCGCTTTTGAACGGGCAGTGATCCATGAGGTTGAAGAACTAGCCCAAGGAGACTCGCAACCTTTCAGGAATGTCACAAGGGAGGAAACTAGGCACTGAACCAATTGAAAGATAACCAGGATGTGGTTATAAAACCAGCGGAAAAGGGAGGGGCTATAGTCCTTCAAAAGAAAATAGCCTATGAGAACGAATGCACCAGATTACTAGCGGATGTGAGGAATTACAAAGTTTTCCCTAGGGATCCAACTCCAGAACTGAGAATTGAGACAACCTCTTTGGTAGAAGAGGCTACCAGCAATGATTGGATCTCAGAACAAGAAGGGAACTTTCTCTGCCAACAGAACCCTGTTGTACCATATTTCTACACCCTCCCTAAGGTGCACAAACCAACTAGACCTCCCCCTGGGAGACCAATTGTCTCGGGAATTGGATCCATTTAGGAATCATTATCGCAGTTCTGCGATTTTTTCCTAAAGCCTCTGGTACAGAGCAGGGAGGCCTATTTGAAGGACACTATGGATGTCCTTAATCTTATTAAGGATATAGAGTTTGATCCTGCAAGAGAGTTCCTGGTGGGACTGGACATTAAGTCCCTCTATACTAACATCCCCCAAATGGAGACACTAACGGTGGTAGAGGAGATTCTGTACGACCAGGAGTGGCAATATGGCACACCAAGGTCATTTATACTAGATATGGATGAAAATGCGCTGACTAAGAATTTCTTTGACTTTAAGGGGACATACTATCTGCAAACCCACGGCACTTCCATGGGGAGCGCATTCGCTCCCTGTCTAGCAGGCCTCTATGTGTTCTCTTTTTAACAAAAATTCATCTTCACCTCGGAAAGCCCTTGGCGGACCAACATCAGATTGTGGAGACGTTTCATTGATGACGTCCTCCTTATTTAGGAAGGTGACGAACAATCCATCAGGGATTTCCTGGAGTGGCTAAATGGCCGCAACCCTCTCCTACATTTCACATCTACAATCACTAAGGAATGTCTCCCGTTCCTTGATTTGGAGATAATTCCCAAAGATGGGAAACTGACCACACGAGTTTTCCACAAGCCTACTGACAAGAATGGTCTACTGCTGTTTGAGAGTTTCCACCCAAAATATTTGAGGGAGAACCTTCCGGTTGGGCAGTTTCTCTGTTTACGTAGAAACTGCTCAGATACTGTGGACTTCAAGAGAGAATCAGAAACATTAGCAAAAAAACTCCAGAGGAGGAAGTACCCCACTAAAATCATCAAAAAGGCACAAATAGAGCCCTGAACTGCCACTGTGAGGCCCTCTTGGAAAAGGTGAAAAAAACACTGAACAAGAATGCCATCTGTGTCACCACCTTAAAACAGCCTCTACCCATATCAAGCGTATCATACTAAGAAATTGGCGAATCCTGAATTCGAATGGCTTGGGCCTGGAAAAACCGCTTTTCTCATTTAAAAGAAGTCCAAACATAAGGGACCATCTGGTCCACATGAGACCCCGTCCAACAACAGAGAGGGATCAACAAAGACTTTGGGAACTTCCCCCGGTCACAGGACACACCAGGTGTGGATCGTGTGATGTGTGCAGACTAACAGAAAACACTAAAAGCATTGATGTAGGGCTCAGTTACCCATGGGAACAACGGAGACACACTAATTGTAACTCCACTAATGCCATCTATATGATTAGATGTCCATGTAACCTAATATATGTCGGGATGACATCACGAAAGGTCAAAGTTAGGATCATGGAGCATGGAAGCAACATTAGATGTGAGAGGACCATGACACACTTTACCACACATTATGCTGAGAAAAAGCACACAGTAGACAATCCATACTGGATTGTACTGGACAAGCCATACATTTCCACCACTACCAGAGACCCTAATAGAATTTTATTTCTAAGGTAACAAAAATGGGTGTATAGGCTGTGAAGCCATGAAATTGGCTTAAAAAATGACATTCCATGGAACACTCTGAACAGGCTTTGATCAGATGTTAAAAACGGTTTCCTGACTGGTGGCCTCAAGTTATATTTAGGGGGTGGGTATATCAATATTTCCTCCAGTTTATAGCATAATAGTGCCAGAATAAATGGGGTGACATGACCTCTCACTAAGTTTCTACCCCCTGAAAATCCGTCAAGGACGGAGGAGTGAGTTTCATGACATTCGGTTCCGTGTATGGGTTAGATTCAATGACGCGAAGCAAAATATGTAACTTCATCCTGGTCAGACCATAATGACCCCTCGTTACACCCGGGGGGCTGGGATATGGGCATAATTCCCCTCGTTGAGAGCGCTCCAGGTCACTGGAGAGATAAGAATCCTTTGGGATTAAAAGACTTCTTTGATATGATTTGAACATGGTTAGAACACAAATACATATACTTGTTTAGACCTGGGCTCATTGTTTTCGGGTCCGAGCCTCAATAGAAAGAAAAAAACCGGGGGAGGTGATGTTCTGCTCACGCACTAGCCGAACAGGTTAGAGTTCTAGTGGTTATTACCCTACCAAATGCATCACTCTGCACACGAGACACACCTCCACTGTCACGTAGCAGGAAGTGAAGCGCCTTTTAGAAGCCCCGATCACGGACTCCTGGTACCTACGCAGCACCGGGAGGGACATTGAACCAGTGGCGTACCACCTTGAAGAAGTAAGCAGGGGGTCTATCACTGAGAGGGATGAGGGGACGGATCTGTTCATTTGAAAATTGCTGCTCCTCATTTTAGCACGGGGAGCTTGATCCCTGGGTCCCGATCATGCATGATTCGCTCAGGGCACATCCACCGTTAGGGGCTCACTAAATTACACCCCTGATGTATGAGATGCAGACAACGATTGGGTGATCAGTGTAACATCAATTCGTGTCTCTTTCTAACTATCTATACAATATTACCCCCACTTTCTAAATCAGTGTGTGACTACAGGGGGTCGCCCTCATTCCCGCTCCAGTTCGAGCAGGTTCCACAGTGAAACTCGGTAAGAAAAATCGAGTATTTAACTCAATACCCGAGATTTTCTATGAAGGGTATATGCATGTGATTTTGTCTCTGAGTGATGTTTAGATAGAGATTGATAGGTGTGCACATACAATGGTTTTTTATTATTGATGGAGATTCTGATAAAGGGATCGTGGATTTCAGGGTAAAATAAGGGCACTGTCCCAATGAGCGGTGTTTAACATAGAATGATCAACAAGCCGCATCGTTCCAAATGGGTTAAAAGGGGCCAAGAAAGTAATGCTTCTTCACATAAGAGCACACAAGATATTTTAACTGTTTTGATTGTCAGTTTTCTTTTCACTTGTACATACACTTTTTTCTCACTTACAGATCCAAATTGGAGGGTGATTACAAGACCTTAATAAAATTACAAATAACAGGTGTAGTAATCAACATTCAGTTTTAGGTATATTAGAAAGGGAGTAAGACAAGGGATCTAACAGTCCTGAAGAAAGCTAGGAGAGACACAATATCAGACTTCTTTGCAGAATGGAGGGGTGAATAGGGCATAATACACTAGCCTCACCACCATCCTTAGGTATGGAGATACCTTTTAGCTCTAACAATGGAGTATGTGAATAAAATAGATATTGGGATATCCCTGAGTTAGTTTTAAATTATTGTCTGCACTTACTTTTCTTGAGATCCTGACCTTTTCTATATGTCTGTATTCTCTTCCCCACCCTATTGCTCCACCTCATGCGTTGGTCTGCGCAGAGGTGTTTGTAGCAGCTCTATGATGAAGCATGCCACAAATCTTTGTGAGTGAGGGCAGTTTTTTCAAAGCATTGCACTTTGCCATTTTTTATCTCTCTTAAAAAGCGATCTACACTTTCTTACTTCTCAGTGTATGATTAGGTAGACCCAGAAGAGAGCGAAGTAAGGTTATTTCCTCCTCCCCCTTTTCTCTGTGTGAGGTTTTCTGTTTATTCCTCCCAGACAGCCACACAATAGAGGAATTACATGTACCGGGATGGGCCATCAACTGGCAGGATGGGGGTGTGGAGCTGGGCACAGCCCCATTTGCAACTGAATAGGCCATGCTCTGCCTTCACACAAAAGATGTGTCCCGTTTGCATTGTTCATGCAGCCAGCTTGGAGCTGGGGCACAGTCAGGAAACTTCAAGCACTTCAAAGGGTATTCTCTAGAAACCTCTCCTACTTCGAAGGTGGCACCAAGTATCAAAATAGGACCCTTAGACCCACTCTTCAGTTCACTTTCTGGACCTGTAGAAGGACTCTCGAGGATTGTCTGCTGCTGGGGCCTGCTTTGTACTTCAGAAGACTGCTTTGATCCACCTGGAAGGACTGCTTTGTTGCTTGAAACATGTAATTAAATCCTCATATGCCTGCCCTGCTGCTTGAGCCCTGTTCTACTTCTTGAACCCAGGACTACCAGAGTGACTCTAAGGGCTAGTTGGCTGGCCTCCTGCTCAGAGCCTCATCGACAGAAACGGCTCCCTCCATCTTAAACCTGCACCTGGACCCAACCTGAGTGAGTTTTGACCCTCCAAGTGGTGTCGCTCCAGTCCTGGACCCTTGGAAGTGGTACTAAAGGTGCCCAAATAGCCAAAATGTGGGACTTGGGAAAAAAACTGCCCTGAAAACTGAGAGAAGACCAGGAACAACCTGCACGTCTATTCACCCAAGGTGCATCACCTGACTTTGAAGAGGCTCCTCCTACATACTTCTCCACAGCAGCAAATCCTGTTCAGCTGTCCTTCACAGAAGGAGCATGAGGCCCTTCTTGAATCCTCATTGACTACGTCCTTCAGAGTCATCCCGCAATGAGAGCATCAAATACAGTTGCAGGAACTTGGGGTGCATGCACACAGGGGGGCACAACATGTGACCCCTTGCATGCACCCCATGACGCAGAGGCAACAGAGAGCCCTGTAGGGCCCCCTTTGTTTCCTCACTGCCATAATTTTCCTGGCGGTCGCACTGCCATGAAAAGTGTGATGGTGAGGAAACTCCTAACATGCTTGGCAGGGCTGCAGCAGAACCACCAGCATTTTAGGGGCCTCACACCGCTGCGCCACCGCCAGGGATTGCGGATCCCTGGTGGCAGCAGCGGTCCCGTGACAGTCCAACCGTCACAGTCCTAATACGGCATGCAGTCCGACAGCCTGGCAGTCCGTGAACCGCCCCAACGGCTTTGGCAGTCCATTGGAACGTCGAACTCGTAATAAGGCCCTTAATCCGAATGTGGAAATCTTCACCGCAACTTCATCCAGCGGCTCCCTGACGCCGACACCTCTTCCTTGGACACCACCTGCAGCCTTGCACTGCTGAACTTCTCAGGCACTTTTTCCTGAAATTTCTTTTAAGTCGGAAGGTAAGCTCCAACCAGACCCAATCCACTCTTCGTATCCAACTCGTGCTCCATTGCAGGTGGCCATATTTTTTGGCTTTGATCCGGTGTCGCGCAACTAGATATCCGCGGTTGGCACTTTGACCTTTTTGGCACTAGTTTTTACCTTAAGCTTTAAAAATTCATAACTCTGCTTTCACTGATTGTAGTTTTGTTGTTTTAGTATCAAATAATGTATTAAAATGTACTAAATGTTTCTAAATTGGTGTGGGATTTTTTTGTGTTGTGTTATTACTTCACAACTGTGTGCAGCATAAATACTTTAAACATTGCCTCTAAGTTAAGTCTGAATGCTTTTGTGCCAAGCTACATGAGGGTTAAGCAGAGGTTAATTTAGTTTTTTTTTTGGTGCTATTTAGGGTGTTTATAGTAACAATATAAATAATGTATTTTATTAGTCAGAATTATGCACAGGTATTTCGTACAGAATTATATATTCTACACAATAAATACTTTGGGGCAGATTTACAAGCCCCTTGCGCCACTTTTGCGTCATTTTTCCCATGTTAAAAATGACGCAAAAGTGGCGCAAGGGGCTTGTAAATCTGCCCCTTTATTACTACTACTAATTTAGTGACTTTTGTGGTTCACCCTGACAAGCATTGTGCCTGTTGCTTGAGTAGGGTGAATACCCCACCCATCGAACAACCCAATCTCTCACAAAAATCATAACAGAGGAAAATACACGCACTCTATTACCCAATCGCCGACTGGAGGAAAAAGAACATATAAGAAAATGCCTCTTTTTGCATGAACAACCCGATGTTTTTGGGACTAGTGTTGTTGGTTTTTGGAGTCTATACACTGGGGGGCAGATTTACAAGCCCCTTGCGCCAGTTTTGCGTCACTTTTAACATGGGAAAAGTGACGCAAAAGTGGCGCAAGGGGCTTGTAAATCTGCCCCTGGGTCTTTGCTAACCAGGCCCCTGTGTACAGGCTCTGAACCCTAAAAACTTATCAAATATTTTAAAATCCTAATAGAAAATTTAATTTGACTCTAAGTGCCTAGTGTATGGTACCAAGTGTAGCCAGAACCTGTAAGTTAAATGTCACTCCTGGACTGCTGCAAACTACTACTCCATAGCTAAAGTGACAATGCAAAGCATGCCTCCTGTAGCCTGAGTGTGTAGTTTTAAAAATTCCAATTTGGCCTGGCAAATTAAGAGTTGGGTTGCCCTTGTGCCACACAAGGGGGTGCAAAGGTGACACAACCATTAAGTCAAATTTATCAAGCCATGCAAGGCCACCTTAAATGGCCCTGCATGGCTTGATAAATCTAAAATAACGCAGTACAAATTGCTGCGTTGTCACTCCAGGGAGGCATTCCATGGTGGCGTGTGGGCCCACACACCCACCCATGGACTTTGGCACATTTCCAGATTTACTATTATTGGTAAACATGGGAATGTGTCAAAAAGCTACGCCTCCCCAGGTGAGGTGTAACAAGAAGAAATATCTTTATTTCTCCTCGTTTTTTCCACTTTCTATGTGTGCTGCATTCTGCAGCATGCTTAGAGAGGGAATGCCTCAGAGGATTGTTATAGTACAGGACGGTACCCCTTCCTGCACAAAAACAATCCTGTCTTCAACACAGGAACCCTTTCACCATGGTGCAAGGATGCCTGCGTTGGTGCTAGGCAGCACATTGTGCACCATTGCAAGGAAAGGACGGAAATGCGCTGTATGATGTTAAATACCGCACATTCCTGCCCTTTCGCTCAGCTCAGCAAGGTGGATTACTGCACTGTTCTGCGTGAAATGTTGATAAATCTGTCCCTAAATCTTTTGGCAGGCTTACACCTTCCTCTTTAGTATTTATATTCACGCCTAAGGTAGGCCTTAAATGTCCCTAGGGCAAGGTGCATAGTATTTAAAAAGTAGTGCTTGCGTACTTAAGTTTTACATGTCCTGGCAGTGAAAAATCTCCAAAGTAATTTTTCACTGTAGCAAGGCTGGCTCTCCCATAGAAAAGCACTGGGTTACAATATAACACCTTATAATTCATAACTTCAGTTTGGGAATAAATAGAACCATGGTTCTCAGCCACTGGTAAGTACTCGAAATGGATTGGGATTCAGCACCCTAGTAATTACCAGTGGCTGAGTTTAACTCAAGCATTTCATCAATTAATGTTTTGTATATTTTAGTGTGCTACCCTAGGTAGGACGGGTGCACCCAGATGCGGGTCCTGTGCAGACTGTGTCAGTGGAACCAAGTTATACTTTGCTGATGAACCCTTATTAGGGTGAAACAGGTCTTGGGTTGCATGTGTTCCAGCTGAGGGGGGACATGGCCTGGCAGTTCAGACTGGACTGTTCCCATTGCTGTGAAAAATAACAATGGATTGGGATGTGGCCCATGAGTAATTACCAGTGGTTGAGATTAATGGAAGCATTCCATCCATCACTTTTTTGTATACTATTAGAAAGTTGGCATTTTCCTGCATGAGCCAAATGTGCTTTTCTGCCAGTCTTCAGTGTCACCTGACTGTAAAAGGCTGTCCTGCGGTTAGATGAGTATTGCTCCCAGTCAGTGGACAAAAGGATTGGGAGTGGGGAGGTGTTTTCATCCCTGACATAATGGCCATCTTGGCTATGTCCAGGAACCTGAATAAACTTCAAAATGTGCCTACACTGTTACAATCAGATGTAACTGACACCTATGCCTGCCTTTAATTGTCCTGATAGCCAACTGGCCACCAATCTCTGTGGGAGAAGGGCTGCTTCCAGAGAACCGGGTTAGGGTGACCACAAGGAAACGTTTGCCCTTTATACTAGCCACCCCTTTGTGGAAACCCTAAGAGCTGTGCACAAGGGAAGAAAGGTTCTGTCACCCACTTAGAGGTTTCCTGTCATCAATGTCAAGAGCTTAGAACGGCCCATCGGAGCTGAGGCTCCTACCAAGTTCCTGCACTTTAGCCACCTGCTGTTGAGGAGTCCTTTGAGGATCCAGCTGGCAGTGGAGCAGCAGTCTGGGGCAGCAAAATGCTGGTGGTGCCACTGTGGCTCCTCCAAGCCTATTACAGCTTACTTGACCTCCACTCTTCATGGCGGTGATCCCTCCATGAAAAGAGTGGTAATCAGGAACATATGGCTCCTACAGGACCCCTAGTACCGTTGTGCATGGGGGTGCATGCAGGGGGCACATAGTGTGCCCCTCTTTGTGCATGCACCTCAGTTCCTGCACGGCATGGACTGCACAGTCCATGCCATGCAGGAACTTGCTTTGTCACTCCCTCGGCACTGCAGTTCAAAGGCTTACTCATAAGCCGTAGAACTGCACTACTGTGGGACCGCAAAAGCACCGCCCGCCAGACCACAAGGAAACTCGTAATCGGGCAGGTGGCAGTCGACTTTGGCGGTGTGGGAGCAGGGCACTGGCGTGGCAGCCCACTCCCACACCGCCAAAGTCGTAATCGGCCCTAAGTCAGAAGGTGAACTTTCCACTGGAACAGACCTTGCCCCTGTATCCATTCAACTCTTCATTGCAGTCAACCTTAACTTTTGACTTTGACCCAGTCTACAGCTACCAGATCATATCTCCGGTTCCCTACTTTCAATTTTCGTTGTTTTAATGTCTATTTGATAAATAATATTTTGTCTATTTTTATAAATTGGAGTGAGAATTTTACAATGTTATGTTTTCTTACTCTTTAACTGTTTTTTGTAGTGATAAATGTTTTACAAATCTCTCCTAATTTAAGACTGTGTGCTCTGTGTTACAGCTACCAAGAGTTGACCTCAGGCACAAATTATTGAGACTTAACTGGACCTAGGGAAGAATATTGACTGCCATCCACTTCAACTAATAATCCACTTCCTCACAGAAGGGAACCACTTAGTACTAAGGATTAGGAAATGGCTAAGAACATGAACCTACCCACTGTCACCTTTAAGGCAGTATACTGAACACAAATACAAGTGGAACGGTGTGGTCTATACTTATAGGGCAGGACAAAGGATGGCTGTCACAAATAACATGTACTCCAGAAAATAGTTAAGTGGCTGTTTTTGTGCTTTTCTCTATAGTTTCCATTGCTGAAGAAGGCACTTGCACTACCAGGGTCCACAAACATGAGCTCACCCACAAGACACACTACTACCACTGGCTAGCAAGATTCATGCTAGTCTTCCAGGACAGGTATTGACAGCTGGCCAGCCACTTCCACCCTTAGCATTGGCTCTAAACAGTCTGCTGTTCTTTACTTTAGCAATACTCTCAAGATTTCCCTAATGTCTGGTTTCCAACTGGATGGCATTCACAAGAAACTTCAGTCATACCACAGCACACATTTTTTATGTTTTCTTCTTTGCACATCTAGATCTCTCACATACACTTTTCCTGATCCACCCACAGCTTGCATTTGACCACTCCATAATTCGCCAAGCTTTCCACATGCTGTTTCTTCTGTCTATCCAACCACATAGGACACAACCATGCACTGTCTACTTTCCCACTCAAAGGATTAAAAGGAGCAACACAAATATGGCTGGGAGTCATGCCATGTTAGAACCACAATATTGATTGCTTGACACACTGCAATGGAATTTTGTAAGCTACTCCTCAACTCCCACAATCTCCTATGAATGTATTAGCCTTCCTGGCCATGCAACTACATTGTGGGTGATGCAAGCAACTACTTTTATGTCTGATATCAGCTATATTAATAAAGATAAGCATATCTGGTATACTGAAATGGACATATTTGTATGGCACCAGCTCCCTGCTGTAATACTCTCATGTAACTTTAACACTCTTGGGGTCAGATCCTGCACAAAGTGCACTTCATTCCACTTAGAACATTATCTGTGAATGCTATGTCAACTTTACCCTCATGTGGAAGCCCCTGCAATAGCCCCATAAAATGATTCCTAAACACTCTCATGCCCTGTCAACAAAATCAAAGTCACAAGGTTACATCTTAAACCTGTATCACAGGCATTTCAAACATACCACTTGACAATGTTATGCTCAGCTGTGCTCAATGCTGGGCCATCAGTGGTGCTCACAGAGCTCTTGGTGAGAGTCAAACCCAGAAAACACACAAGAGCAAGGTCTATCAATGGCTCCATCAGCTCCCCTGGCAGAACATGGCTTTGGCCTTTTTGTGTACGAAATTTCCCCTACATGATATACAGTAGTGTTTACCTGCCCTGAGTGCCTGACTTTGTGTATATGACATTCTGGTTTTTGACTTTGTCATACTAATCTAGCTAGTGCACAGAGACCTACGCCTATGCCTTAACATGAGTAAGGTCCTGGTCTTGTCCTGTAACTTGGAGTGGTTCACCAGGTGTGCCCTTATTGACAGACTGGTGAGTGTTGTTTCTGTCATGGATTTAGAACATAGAGTGAGGGTAGCAGGGTCCCATGGTTTGTGAAGCCATGGTTGTGAGCATACCATTTTATCTGTTTCGTATGAGTAGAGGCAATTGCTGGCTCCTTCATGTATATTTCCCCTTCTATGCACATTTAGAGCTCCTATTTCTCACATCCTGAACTTTCATCATGCACAAATGTGTATGTAGCCTGTATGATACATGTATGGTGTAAGTCTGAGTGGACCGGCTGGTACTGCAAAATATCTAGGCACCTTTGTTTTGACCAGTGGCTACTGGCCAATTGTGTTAGTGCCTAATGCCTCTGCTTCCCAACGCCTAGTGAACCACATTTTATCAGTGCTAGAAGGTTTCTTTATGCTCTACCCGAATGACACTGCATTGTTGAACTACCTGAAGCATTTATACCAGATGTTGGCCAGGAGGCAGGGGGTGAAACTGACCATCAAGGCAACCAACTGGCATTTGGGCAGTCTACAGTATACCTTGGGCATCAGGTATGCAATTGCAAGATTCTTACATTGGATGGCAAGATTCAGTTTGTGTTAGAGTGGGAAGTGCCCACCACTCAAACACAAATGAAAGCCTTTTTAGGACTTATCAGATATTACAGGAATTGTATGTCCAATTATGTGACTATAGTTGCCCCGTTGACATTTGTGAGCTCCAAGAAGAAGCACAAGAAGGTGTTTGAAGTGAAAAGTGTCAAACTACTTTTGAGGACCTGAAAACAGCACTCTACAATGCAATGCACTAGAAATGAAGACCCCTGGCTAAAGTCAGCCCTTCATAGTACAGACAGACGCCTCGGAGTTGGGGCAGTGCTGCCTGCAACTAAATGAAAAGAGTAGAGAGCATACAAAGGCCTTTATTAGTTGTATGTTACTTTCCAGAGAACAGACCTGGGCAGCCATTGGGAAGGAGTGATTTGCAACAGTGTGGGCTTTGAGCAGGTTACAGCCATACATGTGTTTGTGGGAAAAACACATCATAAACCACTAAATTTGTTGATGGCAATGAAAGTGACAATCCCCATTTACTGAGACTTTTTATCTTGTTACAAGGTGTAGACTTCACAGTGGAGCACAAATCCGGAATGAATCATGGCAATTCCGATGGACTTTCCACCCGTTTTTTGCTGATCTGACAACCAGAATCCTCCAATAGTGGAGTAAGAGCCCTGGTAGTCTGATTCTGAAGGGGTATCTGTAGAGACAGGAATGTTCACTGCATGGTAAACAGTCATATTTCCCAGCACTGAGTGCTCTACTGTGTGTATCTAGTATCCTGATTTCTTATTTTGGTTTAAGTGTCACACTAATCTAGTGGGTGTGCTTAGACCTAATCCAATCCCTTAACATGCGCAAGGTCCTGGACTTGTGTTGTGACCTGGAGAGGTGCAAGAAGCATACCCTTATTGACAGTACAGTAGACTACTGCCGTTGTTGTGGGTTTTGCACATACAACAGTGGTGGCAGCATACTGTGTTTTGTGTATAAATATATGTGATTAGACCTTTTTGTCCATTCATTGAGCTGCTGATTACTCTTCCTGAAAATTTCCATTTGGTGGATGGTGGAGGTGACGGGCGGGACTGCAGACTCTGTTGTGCATGGTGAGAGGAACCTTAAAGTGAGGCCAGTCCTTTTCTCCCTCCCCAATTAACTCCTTCAGTTGGCTGATGACAGCCAAGTGCAAAAACCTCACACTTCTATGTGCCTCTGCTTTGGGCACTCCTTGCTGTGAAATCTATGGGGGAACTGAGACAGGGTCAGGGAGGAGGTGTGGGGAGATAGAGGATATAGTTGCTGCACTGCCTGATATTACCCAAAAACAATAAACTGCATTTTGTCATAATAGTACATAGTATTTTATTGTAGTGTGTGTTAAAGCACTCTTCTTTCTTAAAAGTGAAGCACTGGGTTGAACATTCATTTAGTGAGTTCTTGTGTGCTTTTTGAGCTCTGAGCTTCAGCACCACAACACTACTTCCGTAGAAAGCTTCTGACTGCTTGCCGATTTTACCAGGGGGAGTGAAGTGCTGAAAGGGTTGTACCTTTACAAGACTGCACAGCTGTATTAGCCGTTTCGCTGCTAGGTCTCCCCCAAACCCCCAGTGCTGAGCCATTTTTGGGCTATTTGGAGTAGTTTCCTCTTAGGCCTCCATATTTTTTTCCACATAAGGTATCCATGCCAACTTTGTGTCCTTTCTTTCCAACATCCTTGGAATTTCAAAGGTACCCAGGGTTTTTGGATGCCCCTGGAGGGGAATATGAAAATAGCCAAAAAATAGCAAATGTATTTGGGTGTGAAAAATAGGAAAAGAGGGCTTCGCAAAAAAAGCTTCTGGTTTATTTTTCCTAAAAATGGCATCAACAAAAGGTTTGCTGTGCTAAAATCATAATTTTCCCAGCTATCAGGAACATGCAGAGTTGAATACAAAAACGATTTTATTACCACATTTTTGGAATTTTTCAAAGAGGTGGCCCAATTTCCTAATTTTTGTGCTTTCAACCTACTTCCAGTTTGTGATGGAAACCAGGGTGAACCCATGGGTGATCTGAGAAAGCTGTACATTTCTGAAAAGTAGACATGATTCTAAATTCAACAAGGGGTCATTTGTGTATATCCCTCGAGGTGTTTGCATGCAAACTAACTGTTTAGATAAAAAAAGTAATGAAAATGAGCATGAAAAAATGGCCATTTGTGACAACATTTTCATCAGTAATTTCTTGTCACAATGGCCATTTACAAATCTATATACCATTACCTCCGGTAGACCCTTCTGGTTGTGGGGATATATAAGGTTTTGTAGGTTCTCTAAGGACTTGAGGTACCCAGACCAAGCAACTGACCTGCACCATACAGTGTTTTTTATTGTGTGTGAGCAATTCATATGGTAAAATATAAAGAGTGAAAAATGTGTATCAAAGAAACCTATTTATTTCTGAAAAAGGCATAAGATACAGGGTTGGTGAGCAGTGGTTATTTGTACATCTCTGAATTTGTAGGTACCCATACTACTAAGTAATTCAGAGGGCATTTATCAAAATGTCTTCTTTCTCACACACTGTCTTACAGGCACAAATATACAGAAGTACAGTTGGCGATAACAAGTTTACTACTATTCTGTATTTCCACATGTCTCCCAATAAAAATGGTATGTCACTTGTATGGGTAGGCCCAGTGCCAGCGACAGGAAAGATCCCTAAACACATGGACACATCACATTTTTTGCCACTGAAAACTGGCCTTTTTTTCAATATGTGTATCTGTGAATTTTGGGCCCTAGTTCAGCAGGCACCTAGGAAAACCCAGCAAATGCGAACATTTTTGAAAACTAGACACATAGGAGAATCCAGGGGGTGTTGACTTGTGTGGCTCTCATGAGGTTGTCCTATCTAGAAACCTTTGCAAACCCCAAACCTTGACTAAAAAACACATATTTTTCTCATATGTCTGTGGGAAGAACTTCTGGAATCTGTGGGGAGCCACAAATGTCCTACCATGCAGCATTACCCCAAGTCTCCCAATAAGAATGGTATCACACTTATGTGGGTAGGGCTAGCCTGCAACAGAAAAGGCCCCAAAACGCAACATGCACACATCACATTTTCCACTGAAAACAGACTCTTTTTATTTGCAGTGAAGCTAGCTGTGGATTTTAGGCCATAGCTCAGCTGACACTTAGAGCAATGTAGCAACACTGAGCATTTCTGAACACTAGACAACTAGGGAAATCCAGGTTATGGTGACTTGTGTGGCTCCCATCAGGTTTTCTTACCCAAAAACCTTTGCAAACCTTAAACTTTGACTAAAAACACACACATTTTCCTCACATTACTTCTGTAATCTGTGGGGAGACACAAATGTCCTACTACTCATTATTCCCCCAAGTGTCCAGACAAAAATGGTACCTCACTTGTGGGGGTAGGGCGAGTGTGCCCGCAACTGGCAAGACCTCAAAACACACATGGACACATCACATTTTTCAACTGAATACGGACCCTTTTTTGTAGTGGGGTTAGCTGGGTTGCACCTAAGGAAACCTATCATACCTGTACATTTTTAAAAAATAGACTCACGGGGGGCATGGTCTCACTGCGCATGGAGTGAGACGTGCACCTGAGGAGCTCTGGTCTGCAGCTGCCGTACATAGCCAAATCCACGGCACCGGGGCCCGTTAAGGCCTCCCAGAATGAAGCAATACCCATCGGAAGGGCTTGGGGACCCCCCGATCGAGTCCTTGGGCACTGCCGGGACTCGGGACTACCTCTGCGGCGGAGGGGCCTGGAGGCCGTTTTTGCGGCTGCCATCTTGATGCGCTGGTGTTTGGTGGCGAGCGGGCGCACCTCTCACCAGCAAAAGCAACCGGAGCTACACTGCCTGTGGCGGAGCGCTCCTTTAGAAAGGGAGTAACGGCCTGCGACTGGTGCCTAGAGGTCTGGTGGCGCCTGATTACAGCGTCTGGTTCGGAGAGATGGGACCGATGCCGCCATCTTGAGGCCTGTGCGGCCAAGAAGCTTTCCTGTCGCGGACCTCCACGGATGGCCTACACGTCGCTGGGGCGCTGAGGAGCCCAACGGTCAGTGCTGCAGTGGCCTGGGGCTGCTGGTGACACCTGCGATCTGGATCTAGTCATCTGACACAGTTGCCTCTGAGACCCTGAGTTTGCGATTTGCATGGCTGCTTGGCGACTGAGGGCCAGGTTTGCTGCGACTTAGGAGTTGCCAGGCTGAATCGCGAATGAGACAGCCTGTGGCACAGAACTTTGGTGCAGACTCTTTGGGGGTGTACTGGTGGGCTGGACTCGCCCCCCCCTTTTTTCTCCCCTCCTTGTTATCCTTCCTCATTTGGCCAGAGTTTACGGCATGGTCTGCTGATGCAATGCAGGTGTGGCCCTTGAGAGAGAACCTGCTTCATATGCCACTCCAGCTCTTCGATGCCACGGATTAAGGTCAGTGAAGATCTGGGACATAAAAAAAGGTCGATAAGGCTCTGAGAAGAGGCGGACCCTTTTATTTCTTAGCCTGCATTTTTGTTAAACGCATTGCAAGCAGAGCGTAGCAGTATAGTGGCCTCCCCCCTCGTTCAGGCACAGCTACCCCTCCTTTTTGAGGCATACTCTGCTTACACTGGTGGTGCTGTTTGACTCTATTGAGAGTGACCCGCCTTTGCAACCTGGGGCATATTGGGTACCTATTAGATCCTCCTGCTGTAACTCCTTTCTGGGAACGCTGCTGCTCGAAAGGTCATGCCACGCAACAAGTCAGGTAAAGAGGCTGCATTGACCTTGAAAGATAACCCTGTCACATTGTTGTGGAGTAAAACTGGTTCCGCTACCCCAGCGTCTATGGTGTCTTCAACAGAAGGTCCTGAGGACCCCCTCACCCAATATTTTATGACACAATTTTCACAAGAGATCAAAACAGAAATTGGATCCCTTAAGTCTGAAGTCCAAACTTGCATCAAAGAAATCAGAAAAGACGTAACAGAAATAGGGGAGAGGGTAGACAACCTTGAAAAAACAGTGGATGCTCGTACTGAAGACCAGGAACACCTCTGGCAGTGTCTAGCCCACCTTGAAGAACAACACATCGATCTGCAATTAAAGCAGGAAGATTTGGAGAACAGGAGTAGACGAAACAATCTTTCCACCTTTGAGATGTGCCACGGGGGGCAGAGGGCACTGACATTATGACCTTTGTTGCAGAGCTTCTCCACGAGATTAGAGGAGACGAAGATGCCTCCCACAGGCGCTTGATAGGGCACATAGAGTGGCCGTTCCCTCTGGATGCTCGAAGCTTGTCCCTGACATATTGACTAGGGTACACTTTTTCACAGAGAAAGAGGCCATCCTTAAATCAGCGCAGAACAAGTCTGAACTGTCCTACAAGGGTTTTAATATTCAGCTCTTCCAGGATCTTGCGCCCACCAAGCTTCGGCGCCGCAGGGACTTCAAACCTGTCACCGATAAACTTCGCAAGATGGGCATTCAATACCAGTGGGGCCATCCCTTTGCCCTAATTTTCACCTGGGAGACCAAGCGCCGGGTGCTGCGCTCTCTATAGGAGGCCAAGCGGCTGCTCCAACTCCGGACCTCCCCTACATCAGCCAGCCCCACGCGTCTGTCGCCACCGGACAGAGAACCAGCGTGGCCGCAATGGGCTTGAGTGCTCTGACAGCGCCGGATGTCCAGACCTGGGGGGCAGTCATCATCCAAGACCAAGCAGGACATTATCCAACACCTTCGCTCCATGAATAGTTAGCAATCACCCACTTGTTCACAAGCAGCATCAGATTGATGGGATTGTTATGCTAGAAGATCCGACTACTATATTTCTTCGGCACTCCTCTCCGGTACTAAGGTGGGACCCCTTAGGCTGCTACAAGCTGCCTCCTTGCCCTGGCTAATGCCTGGCAGCGGGACCGGAGTTCCTCACCCGGCGATTGTGTTTTATTTCCCGAGACTCACCCCCACATCCTATTCCTAGGAGAGTGACATCTCCGGAATGGCCTGTGCTGTTGTGCTAAGCCCATTCTTGGACTAGAATAGGGACTGTTGTCCTTGTTGGCCTTTGTTGACTCTTGAAGGTTTGCTCTATGCCTTTTCTTCTCTTTTTCTTCTTTTAGGTCTCTCAGGAGGGAGGGAGGGTTGCACGACTACGCTTGTGCTGATTCCCGGCTTTCTGCTGTTGGTTTGCTTGGCTTTATCGCAGACCATGTCTATTGCTGGGGCCTACCTACCCATTGTGCTCTTTTGGGGTGGTTACTGGGGGATGAATGCGGGGCTTGGGGCTTACTTTCTCTGCTTCAGCATTTTTAGGGCAGACCAATACATTAAATGCTCCCTATGACCACTGTTCCCTGCTTGAAGGTCCTTTCCCTTAATGTGAAGGGCCTCAACGCCCCTAATAAGCGTCATCAGATTTGGCGATATTTGCTGCTACAAAAGCCAGACATTATCTTCTTGCAGGAGGCGCATCTCCTACGGACAGATACACATCGTATGGCCCACCCCAAATACCCCCTGCAATGCTGGGCACCCGCGCCCATGAAAACAGCTGGGGTGGCTATCCTTTGTAGAGCAGGTATCCATCAGGGAGCTGTGCGAGCAGTGAAAAGAAAGGAGGGTAGATATCTTAAGCTTGTGGTACAGGTAGGCGTGCAGACGCTTACTCTATTTAATATTTACGCTCCCAACCAGGCACAATATCTTTTCCTTAGAGACCTCCTTAAAGAACAGTTATCACAAAACGATCAGCAGCTTATCCTAGGGGGCGACCTTAACCTGGTATGGGACGCGGAATTAGATCGAAGCGCCAGCACCTTTCAGGGGACTGGAGCTATATCCGCCTCGTTAAAAAGAGATTTTAAGGATCTGGGACTACTGGATGCCTGGCGTTATCATTCTCCCGACACACGTGACTACTCATATTTAACCCTGGGCGAAGTACTACGCTCGCGTAGTTTGCGAAGTTTGCGCTACTTCGCACTACGCGAATTGCACGTAGCACAGTGCAAACATGCGTAGCGTAGCGGTCATTTTTTGCTTGCTCGCGGTCCTCAACGTCAAGTTGGCGACCGCGAGCGAGCAAAATGACATCCCGGCGAGACTTTTTCCTCGTTCGCGATCAGCAACATCAAGTTGCCGATCGCGAGCGTGGAAAATAAACATCCCGGCGAGATTCTCAACGCGGGGAGGTCAGGTGTCTCATTGCGAGTGGTCGCATATGCTCGCGACCGCTCGCGATGAGAAACTACCAGTCCGCGTTGAGAAAGCTGCCGCTCGAGTACAAAACCACTCGAGCGGCAGAAAACAACCTCTTGCACTGTGCAAGATGCCGTTTGGAATGATTGCACAGTGCGGGCAAGCATCCGGCACTGTGCAATCATCGCGAACAGCATTTCCTACCGCACTACGCAGTTCGCGTAGTGCGAAGTGCACTTCGCGTAGCTACGCGTAGCGATACTACGCGAACTACGCCCAGGGTTACTCATATTACTCACATGTGCATCGCTCCTATTCTCACATCGACTATTTGTTTGTCTCACACTCCTTAGTGCGCGATGTACTTTCGTTCTCCATGTCTGATATCTCAGTCTCGGACCAGACACATTTAGAACTACTGTTGCACAACCCACATATCGTACACAACAGACTCCCAGATGGCGATTCCCTCCCCGCGTCCTGCACGATCCGGTAGATGTTACTGAAATGAGAGATGCCATCACGGCGTACTTCTTGTCTAATGACCTCCCTGAAACCCCATTTCCAGTGGTATGGGACACTTTTAAGGCTACCATTCGTGGACGGATTACCTCTATTGCGATAACATGGTATCGTGAAGCCCGTCTTTTTGAGGGCAAATTGACTAAAGAAATTAAGACGCTTGAAAAACAAGACCGAGATCGCCCTTTAACTATCCACAAATGCCGCTTGGCCATGTTTATAGGCCAGCTAGGTGCCCATAGAACTAATGAGGTGGAACGAGCTTTGCTGGCACTGAAGCAGAAGTATTATGATGGGGGAGAAAAGTTGGGAACGGTGTTAGCACGTCGCCTCCGGAAGAGGGCGGCAAGGGCGCACATTGGGAAACTTAAGCTGGCTGATGGCACGTGGGCCACTACTGAAAAGGCTAAGCTAACTGCTTTCCACGACTATTACACCTCTCTTTACGCGCAGGAGACTCCTCACCCTCAGCAGATACAGGCGATCCTGGAGGACTGCCAGTGGACCCCGATAGATGGGCAACACGCACAGCTCCTTGAGGAACCAATTACACTTGACAAACTTATATGCGCATTGAAAGATTTGCCTCTCGGCAAATCCCCGGGCCCGGATGGCCTACCGGTTTATTTTTATCGCACCTTTCTCCCTCAATTACAGGGCCACTTGCTTCGCCTTTCTAATTCCTTCACGGATGACACTGGCCCATCTACCTCTATGGCCATGGCTGAAATAGCTCTCATCCCTAAACCAGGTAAGGATCCCACTCTAGGCTCCTCCTTTTGTCCTATTGCGCTGCTCAATACGGACATAAAACTTTATACTAAAAATCTAGCTAAGCGTTTAGACCCACACATGCCAGGGCTCGTTGAACCTGATCAAGTTGGCTTCATTCGACATCGACAGGTGGCTGATAACGTGCAGAGGATAGCCCACTTGGTAGGGAAGACACAACATTGGGATATACCCTCCTGTCTACTATTACTTGATGCTGAAAAAGCTTTCGACCGAGTGGACTGGGACTTCTTACGGGCTGTTCTAAAGAAGATAGGGCTGGGGCCTATGATGATTTCTAGAATCATGGCACCATATATCTCCTCCCAAACCCAGGTCAGGGTTAATGGCCAACTCACGAGCCCTATATCTATTTATAGGGGCACTAGGCAGGGGTGCCCCTTATCCCCTCTCCTCTTTGCGCTTGTTATTGAACCCCTTGCCATAATGATTCGTCACTCAAAAGATATTAGTGGCATTATCCACGGAGGGGTGGAACACAAAATAGCTCTCTTTGCTGATGATCTTCTCCTTACCCTGACGAAACCTCATGCTTCACTACCGGCTCTCCACACATTATCACAATCATTTGGAATTGCGTCGGGTCTTAAAATTAACCATGCAAAATCCTGGGCTTTAAACCTCACAATCCCTGCCACCCAAATTTCTGTGCTACAGTCCTTAGTCCCCTATCAGTGGGCCCAACACTCCATTAGGTATCTTGGGCTTAATTTAACCCCTACCGTCCACACATGGACGCAAGCGAATTGGCAGGACTATAAAAGAGCAGTTATGGAGGATCTGCGAATCTGGAAATCTCTACCACTATCGTGGCTGGGACGCCTGAATGCGGTTAAAATGTTGGTGTTTCCTAAAATACTGTACCTATTTCAAACACTGCCCACTTCTATACCGCAAAGCCAAATATTATTTCTATAACACGAACTCACTACCTTCATCTGGGAAGGGAGATGACCGCGCTTTTCCAATAAAGTGCTTGTGCTGCCAAGCGATAGGGGAGGGCTGGCGTGTCCTAACTTACTAGAGTATTACTGGGCTTCTCATTTACGCTACATTTCAGAATGGGTGGTGCGGGAGAGCAAGAAAACCTGGTTCCACATGGATAGGTCTGTGGCATGCAGGCCTCTATGGGACCTCGCGTGGCTCCCATGAGGAGCCCGGCCGCGTAGTGCGTATATGGCCATACCCACGAATACCGTACTGGAAGTATGGGACAAACTTGCTTTAACCAAAAACATTACATCCTTCACTTCCCCCAACACTCCTATTGCACGTAACCCTAATTTTCCACCAGTTCTTCAGCCTCATTCTTTTCTGGCCTGGTCTGAGGGAGAATGTCGAATAATTGGCGACCTTTTTGTGGGCGACACTTTTAAAACAGTGCAAATGGGAATTCCATCTCCCAGAGGGTGCGAGAATGCAATATCTTCAACTCCGACACTGGTTACAGACACCGTCTATTATTCAGGGGGCTACTCGTTCCCACACCTCATTTGAAAAACGAATCCGCTCCTTTGATGGATCTAGGGGACTTATTTCCCGCACATATCAAGTGCTTCAACACGCTCCCCGAACCACTCTGCACACTTACCAGTCACAATGGCAATCCAGTAGACCTGACGAGATCACTTCTAAGCAATGGGAACAACTTTGGCATGACATACCAAGGGTTTATCGCAGTATGCCCCAGAGGGAGACTGCTTATAAGGTTATGACGCAGTGGTACTACACTCCCCATAGGCTACATAAAATATTCCCTACCTCCTCCCCTATTTGTTGGTGTTCCACAAGCGCAATTGGGGATTTCCTCCATGTCTGGTGGCATTGTCTACTACTGGCCATCTACTGGAAGGAGATCCTCAGCCATATTAGAAAGGTGATTGGCTATCCCATTCCTCAAACCTTGACGCTAATTATTCTAGGTCTCAAACCCACAAATATTTTAGCCATGACACAAGCGGATTGGCGTCTAATCTCACATATGCTAGGTGCAGCTAAACAAACAATAGCCGTGTATTGGAAGAAGGCAGAAGCGCCTCCAGTGACCCTGTGGTTTACTTGTCTGTGGTATAACATGGCGATGGAACTACTCACAGCATGGCTCACTCTTTGCAAGACACAGTTTGCAAGCACATGGCAGCCATTGGTAGACTACTTTTGCACATTAGAGCACGCTAACCTACAGCCACCTAAACTTCGGGCCTTATGCCTTATTGAAGATAACATACTCCCTTCATGTGCAGAAGATCTCTGGGGATCAGACAGAGAAAGTACGTAGTCAAATTAGTTGCATGACATTTGGTATTGTATATCAATGTGTCTACTTACCTCACACCTCCTCCGTGCTTTTCTTTATTCTTCCTTTTTCCCATCTTAAGGGGCTTTTCTGTCCTTTGGAGCTATATGTTGCTCTCTCTTCTTCTTTCCCTTCTCTATTGCTTACTAGTTTTGAATTGCCTACTTACATGGTTCAAGACTCTAGATCATACATGGCATCTTCTCTTCCTTTAACTGTTTGGAATATGATATTATATAATAACTGGGTTCTGCTATAAATGTTGCTTTTGGACCTTAATGCTATATTCGGAGAATGACGATTTACGCTTGCCCCATCTTTTATTTCCCTCCCCCCCACCTCCTTCCCCCCCCTTTTTTTCTCCCTTTTTTCTCTTTCTTGGTATTTCCCCTTCTCCTTTTTTGTTATTTTTCCTTTACGTTTATTGTTGTTATTGCTTATATAATTTGTATGCAACTTTTAATAAAACAGATTTGAAAGAAAAAATAGACTCACTGGGGAATCCAAGGTTGGGTGACTTGTGTGGCTCCCACCAGGTTTCTTACCCAGAAACCTTTGCAACACTCAAATCTTTACTAACAAACACACATTTTCCTCACATTTCTCTGAGGAAAACATCTGGAATCTGTAGGGTGCCATACATTTCCTACCACCCAGTATGCCTCCAAGTGTCCCAATAACAATAGTACCTCACTTATGTGGGTAGGACTAGTGCCCACAACAGGAAAGGCCTCAAAACACACCATGAACACATCACATTTCTGTGAGGAAAATGTGTGTAGTTTGTGGGGAGCCACAAATTTCCTACCACCCAATATTCACACAAGTGTCCAGATAAAAATGGCACCTCACTTGTGTGGGTAGGGTAAGTGCCCGCAACAGGCAAGACCTCAAACACTCATGAACATGTCACATTTTTCAACTAAAAACTGACACTTTTTTTAAAACTAGACACACAGTGGAATCCAAGGTTGGGTGACTTGTGTGGCTTCCGCCATGATTTCTTACCCAGAAACCTTTGCAAGCCTCAAGTTTTGACTAACAAACACATATTTTCCTCACATTTCTCAGAGGAAAACTTCTGGAATCTGTGGGGTGCCATACATTTCTTACCACATAGTACTCCCCCATGTGTCCCAATAAAAAAGGTACCTCACTTGCGTGGGTAGGGCTAGTGCCTGCAACAAGAAAAGCCTCAAAACACACCATGGACACATCACATTTTTCAACTGAAAACATACCCTTTTTTTGCAGTGCAGCTAGCTGTGGATTTTGGGCCCTAGCTCAGCCGGCACCAAAGGAAACCTAGCAAACCTGTACTTTATAAAAACTAGACACCAGTGGAATCTAGGGTGAGGTGACTTTCAGTGCTCTTGAAAGATTTTCTTACCCAGAAATCTTTGCAAATCTCAAACTTTGACTAAAAAACATACATTTTCCTCAGACTTTTGTGATGGAAAGTTCTGAAAATCCGCAGGGGTCCACAATTTCCTACCACCTACCATTACCCCAAGTCTTCCAACAAAAATGGTACCTCACTTGTGTGGGTTAGTCCTAGTGACTGCAACAGGATAGGCCCCAAAAGATAAACATCAACATTTCCTGTCGCAAAAATGATCTGACTTGGCAATAGGAGTAGTGGCGTTTTATTGGCCGGGGATCGATGACCACCCAGGGAACCTACCAAACCCAGACATTTCTGAAAACTAGACACCCAGAGAAGTCCAGGGTGGTATGCCTTGCATGGATCCCACAAAGTTTTCTTACCAACAATACCCTGCAAACCTCAAACTTTGCCAAAATTGCACATTTACCCCACCCATTTCTCCACCAAAAAAATCCCTGGTGTCTAGTAGGGCAGATTGGAGTAACAACTTCCAATCTGCCCCTGAGAGGGCCAGAAAGACTTTTGGCCCTGAGGGAGGGGGAGCATTAGCCCATTGCATGAGGGGCGCTTCCCCCTCCAAATATAATCCCAGGTGGTATAGTGGAATTTCAGCCGCCCACTGGGGGCAGATTGGAGGAAAACGCCTCCTATGTCCACCCGAGGGGGACCAGAAAGACTGCTGAGGGTTGTATGGGTGGGTGGAGCCTAGGCCCGATGCCTGGCAGTCCCGCCCCACCCCTTTTGCTTTAAAAAAAAATCCCTGGTGTATAGTGGGCTTTCTGCCCCCAGGGGTGCATGAAGACTTTTGGGCCTGGGGTGGGGGGAGCATTTGCCCATTGCCAGGGGGAGCTCCCTCGTTAAAAATAGTTCCTGGGGGAGATCTATATGGTGAGTTTCTGCTTGAGTATCACCCTCCTACGGCAATTCCCAGGCAGGGATCCACTATCCATAGGTACCATTTTATTCTCCCCTTTCCAATGATACCTCTCCTCTCTGATTCGGGGTGAGATATGCCCCTGAGCACAGACCAATAAGCTAATTTGCTCATTTCACTTTCACTTTCTATAAGCCAATGTCACACACACATTGTTATTTCAGAGAAAAAACTAAAGCTCTTCCCCAGCTCCAGAAGCTAAACTAAATGAAAGGAAATATCTCTGATGCTCGCACCAGAGGGATTTCCTGCCTTGGGTGCTAGGACGGCCTAGAGCCATTCTCAGCACATGATCACTGGTGCTGAGGGTGGGTCCAGGCCATCCTCAGCACCAAGGGAGTTGAAGGTTGTACTTTTCCAACTTTGCACATCTACATTAGGATGGATCCCAGAAAAACAGAGGCGGGCACCCTCAACACCTACGGTTGAGGCCCATTAGCTCCTGCCTGGCATGTGGACCCTGAATAGAGTCTGACAGCCCTTTAAACAATAGTCTTTCTCCCAAAAACAAGTCTGCCAGCACTTTGCTTTATGATTTCAAACTGAGAGAAAAACCACCTCCCAAGCTTTTTTTACCATGTAAAATCATATTCACCAACACTATATCAGCTTCCAAGGCATTACCATACTGAGATTCAATCTGAACTGGCAAAATAAATGCTTGACATCAGACATTCAAGGTTGTCTTTACCTTCTTGTAGTCAACAAATAGCAGCCAAAATTCCTTAGAAATGACATTTCAGAAGCTTTGTACCTAGACTTCAAATCTGGCTCAGACCTGTGTGTACATTTGTGTCAATTAACCTATTGTCAACTGGTCTTTAATCTCTCCAGATGATAAAACATGTACTTTGCTGGCTGACCATAAACCTACTAGTGTAGATTTGCATTAATTGACCCCTTCTCTGCCAGCCCCCCCCCCCCCCCGGCCTGTGCGAAGCCTTTTTTGACTATATGGGGTAGTTTGCGCTAAGGCCCCCATAACGTCTTGTCAACATAAGGTATCCATGCCAAATTTGTGTCCTAAAGATCTCCAGGGTTTGTGAGTTCTCCTGGAGAGGACAGAGAATTTATCCAAAATACAGCTAGATTTTCGGTTTGGGGGAAAAATGGGAAAAAAGTGCTGCAGAAGAAAGCACCTATTTTTTTCCCTGCAAATGGTATCAATGAAGACTTTAGGTGCTGAAATTACCATCTTCCCTGCTTTCAGGAACATGCAGACTTTTGTCAGAAAATCAAACTTTTCTACACAGTATTGGCATTTTTCTGGGAGGCTATACATTTCTTAAAAGTAGATACAATTCTGAATTCAGCAAGGGGCCATTTGTGTAGATCCTTCAAGGTTTTCCTATAGAAAGTACCAGTTGAAACAAAAGAAATATTGACATTGAGTTGAAAGAAACAGCTATTTGTGCCTACATTTTCTCCTGTAACTTCTTCTAACTATGGCAGATGTTTTAAAGCCATTTACTGTTATGTCCACTGGACCATTCTAGTTGCAGGGATATAAAGGGCTTGTAGGTTCACTAGGAATCCGAGGCACACAGAGCCAATAACTGAGCTGCACCTTGCAATGGATTTTCATTGTGTACCGGGTATACAACAATTCATTTGGTAAAATATAAAGAATGAAAAATAGGTATCAAGGAAACATATGTATTTATGAAATGGGAACAAGATATGGAGTTTGAAAGCAGTGGATATTTGAACAATTTTGAATTTGTGGGTACCCATACTACCATGTAAATTAGAGGGCATTTTTCAAAATTACTTCTTTTTGGCACAGTGTCTTACATTTTACTTTTTACCATCAGTACATACTTTCTCTATAGTGAACGTCTTTTGCCCTCACATTTTTTTGGAAACTGGTCACCAAGGGAATAAGATTTGATATGTTTGTGTAGACCCCACAAGGTTTACTTACCCAGAAGCCCTTGTAAATTTGATTAATTGAAAAGAAGTATTGTTTCCTCATATTTCTGTGTGGGAAAGTTGGGGGATCACTGCACTGACCCAAATGTCCTACCACCCAGTGTTCCCACAGGTTTCCCCAAAAAAATCCGACCTCACTTACGTGGGTGGGCCAAGTGCCAGCGAAAGGGAAGGGCCCAAAACATATTGTGGAGGCATCGAAATTATCGATCACAAAACAACCTGGTTTTGGGAGGGGGTCATCTGTGTTTTTTGTCCTGGGCTTGGCTGCCATTTAGGGAAACCTACCAAGCCCAGTAATTTCTGAAAACTAGACACCCGAGAGAGTCCAGGGGAAGTATGGTTTGCATGTATCCCCCAACGTTTTCTTACCCAGAATCCCCTGCAAACCTCATATGAAGATAAAAAAATCAAATTTTCCTCACATTTCTGTGTGGGATCACTATTCTTACACACATTTCCTTCTATCCACCATTCCCCTCGGTCTGCTGAGAAATATGATACCTCACTTGTGTGGGGGCTCAAGGCCGAGTCAGTCCAAAAACATAGAATAAAAGCTGCCTTGTGCACCCGCTTTGGTCCACCCTAAATTGGCCCTTCCCTATCGCAGGCACTTGACCCACCCACACAAGTGAGGTATCATTTTACTCAGGAGACCAAGGGGAACTGTGGGTGGTAGGCTGTGCCGGCACTGTGATCCCACGCAGAAATTTGAGGAAAATATGATTTATTCGCTACATTTGAGGTTTACAGGGGATTCTGGGTAAGAAAACGTTGGTGGATCCACACAAGCCATACCTTCAAGGACTCCGCTGCATGGCTAGTATTTAGAAATGTCTGGGCTTGGGAGGTTTTCCAAGATGGCTGCTGAGCCCAAACCAAAAACGCTGATGACTCACATGCAAAACCAGGTAATTTTGTGATCGATAATTTTGATTCCTCCACAATACTTTTTGGGGCCTTTCCTGTTGCAGGCACTTTGCCCACCCGTGCAAGTGAGGTAGCATTTTTATTGGGAGATCTTTGGAAATGCTGGGTGGTAGGAATTTTGTGCCAGTGCAGTGATCCCACAACTTCCCCACACAGAAATGTAAAGAAAATGTGATTTTCTTAAGCTAAATTTGAGGTTTGCAGAGTATTCTGGGTAAGAAAATGTTGGGGTATCCACACCAGCCATACCTCCCTGGACATCCCTAGGTGTCTAGTTTTCAGAAAGGTGTCTGGCTTTGGTAGGTTTCCCTAGGTGGCCACCAAGACCAGGACCAACATCGCATGAGACCCCCTTGCATAACCAGGTTGTTTTTGACCGAAAATGTTTGATGCCTCCACAATATGTTTTGGGCCCTTCCCTGTCATGGGCACTTGGTCCACCCACACAAGTGAAGTAGTATTTTTATCAGGAGACCTGGGGGAATGCTAGGTGGTAGGAACTGTGTGCTGGCACAGTGATCCCACAGCTTTTGTACACAGAAATGTGAGGAAAATGTGATTTGTTTTAGCTAAATTTCAGGTTTGGAGGGAATTCTGGATAAGAAAACGTTGGGGAATCCACGCAAGCCATACATCCAAGGACTCCCCTGAGTGTTTCATTTTCAGAAATGTTTGGGCTTGGTAGGTTTCCCTAGATGGCTGCCGAGTCCGGGACCAAAAATGCAGGTGACCCCCTTGCAAAACCAGGTCGTTTTTTGATGGATAATTTTGATGTCTCCACAATATGTTATGGGCCCCTCCCTGTCACAGACACTTGGTCCACCCACACAAGTGAGGTAACATGTTTATCGGGAAACCTGCAGGAATGCTGAGTGGTGGGGAATTTGTGCCAGCCCAGTGATCCCACACAGAAACATGAGGGAACAATACTTTTTTTCAATGAATCAAATGTACAAGGGCTTCTGGGTAAGTAAACCTTGTGGGATCTACACAAACATATCACATATTATTCCCTTGGTGACCAGTTTCCAAAAAGATGTGAGGGCAAAAGACGTTCACTATAGAGAAAGTATGCACTGATGGTAAAATGTAAAAAAAAAAACACCAAAACATTACTGTACACCCATCCACTAGTCAATCCCAGGCATTCTGGTTGGATTTGGCAGAAGGGTAAGTAAATATTTCATTAAAAAAAAAATACAATCCTCAAAAGTAACTAATAATAATTTCAACATTAGAGCAAAGAACCACTGACTTACAGCTCATGAGCTGTAAAACCACGTCAGGACACCAACCACCTTAAAGTCCATTCTAATGCCTTTCATGTGTCAGACAAAGAAAACTATTCACACTGCCAGCTGCGGGCCCAACTCAATGCAACACTTACATTTACAGACAGCACCATTCAAGGGCTCATCACTCTCATATGCCAACAGGACTAACACACCAATCTCACCACCAAGCACCCAAACATCAGACAACTGACAAACACACCTCAAGCAAGTCCATACACATACTGGCTACGAGCCACCAACACACCACCAGTTCATGTCACCATCAGCCAGGTGCCAGTCTACATACACTGCCCTCCAAGCAAGCACCAGCCTGCACACACTGCCAGCCACACACCAGTCTATACACACCACCAGCCAGATGCCAGTCCACACGCACCACCAGTCAAGCGCTAGTCCACATGCACCACCAGCCAAGTACTAGTACACACGCACTGCCAGTCGAGCGCCAGTCCACACGCACTGCCAGTCGAGCGCCAGTCCACACGCACTGTCAGTCAAGTGCCAGTCCATATGCACTGCCAGCCAAGCACTAGTCCACACACACCGCCAGCCATGCACCAGTGTACACACACCACTAGCCAAATGACAGTACATGCAGACCGTCAGCTGAACTTCACTTCACACACACACACATTAATTTATAAGAACATGCCTTTTCTGCTAAAAATAAACTTTGCAGTGCTCTGGGCATAACATTGCTTCAGTTCGCTGTCTGCAAGAATGTAGCCCTTAGCGAAATGCAACTCTAATCACTCACTCATCCAGCCATCATTTAAAAGCAGTAAAATGTAACAATAGGCATTGATGCCTGTAAGTTATGTGCAAAACAAAACAAGATCAAATAAGTTTAAATTGAATCACAGTGTAGTGCACCGTCATTCTTTAATTGCAGACATGCATCAAACGGCAATAGTGAAGCATTTTCGGATTTGAAACTGATCCAAATTGCTTTAGCAATGTTCATAAAACCACTAACAATTTTCAGACACAAAAAGTCTAAATTCAATAGCTTAATATTAATAAAGTTTTATTTTAATAAATAGAGGAAAGGTTAATATGCATGAAAAATATTTGGATAAACACAAGTTTTTGAGCTTTTCGAAATGTCTGTCCTTTCTGCTGCTAGTATGTGATTCTGCAGAGCAAAGTGTGTTTAAGACTGCAGTACCGCTACCTGTCTACAGGGGCAGAGCTGAGCAAAAATATATACACTCTTGATGTAACACAGGTAACCACAAGGTCATTTTTTTAAAAGTTGCAAAAATTGGCACAGGTGTTCTTGAAGTCATTTTTCATCATTTAGAAGACGTTGCCTTGTGGGGACATGGGTTCAGGTCCCCACAGTGCAATCAAGTCCCCACAGCAAGAGTGTGTTATAATACTCAAGTCCCCAGAAGGATAGTAACACAAACCCACACACACACACATAAACCTTTCCTGGTGTCTAGTGGCTTTCTGCCTCCCTTGGGGCAGATGGGCATAAATATAAGGCTGCCCTGCCCTCAGTGGGGTCAGAAAATGGCCAACAGATTGCCCCATAATGGGGAATAACCCTTGCCCAAGGAGCCGCTTCCTGACATGTAAAAAAAATCCTTAGTGTCTAGCGGCTTTCTGCCCCCTTGGGGGACAATGAGCCTAAAAATAAGGCTGATCTGCCCCCAGGGAGGGCAGAAAATGGCCAAAATATTGCACTCATAATGGGGAGTGACCCCTGCCCAAGGTGCAACTTCCCAACATATCTATAAATTAAATCCCTGGTGTCTAGTGGGTTTCTCTCATCCTTGGGGGCCTATCAGCCCAAAAATATAGCAGATCTGCCCCAATGGGGGACAGAAATGGCCACAATAATGCCCCCCAAAAAGGGGGAAGCACCCTTGCCTAAGGGGCCGCTCCACCACATACCACAACACATATCCCTGGTGGATAATGACTTTCTGGCAGATCGGCCTAAAAATATGGCTGATCTGCCCTCAGGGGGCAGAAATGGCCAAAATAATGCCCTCTAAAAATGAGGGTGCGCCCTTGCCTAAGGGTCCACTCCCCCACATGCTAAAACACATATGCCTGGTGTCTAGTGAGTTTCTACCCACCCCTTTGGGGGCCGATCAGCCTAGAAATGTGTCCAATCTGCCCTTAGGGGAGCAGAAACAGCCAAAATAATGCCCCCCCAAAACCTGGGAGTGCCCTTGTCTAATGGGCTGCTCCCGCACTTGCCAAAACCCATATCCCTGGTATCTAGTGGGTTTTTGCTCCCTTTGAGGGCAGATCAGCCAAAACATATGGCCAATCTGCCCTAAGGAGGTCAGAAACGGCCAGACTGCCAAATTGTAAAAAAGAGTGACACTTGCACAAGGGGCCACTCCCAATGCCCCAAAAAATACCTGGTGACATAGTGGGTGCATTCTTACTGCGTGATCGCAGCCCCACCCACAATCGTGCAGCAGGAATGCACTGCAAAGGGACACCAGGGGGAAGGAAAGGCTCTTTTCTTACATCCCCATGCCTCTTTGCTGTCCCTGATCCCCCCAGGAGGAAAAACGTACCTTTCCTTCTAGGTGCTGGAAGCAATGGCTTCCAGCGCATGCCCGGCCTGCTTTGATGTCATCAGAGCACTGTGTGCGCACCAACTTCATCAGATAGCTGAGGGGCTTCAGGGTGATACCGGAAGCACTTCCACTGCCACCCTCAGTGGGGGCATGTAGGTGGGTGGCCCACGAGTGGAGCACCAGCACTTCCCCCGTGGGCGGGTGCTTGGACGTAATGGTTACGTCCTTGGCACAGCAGCACCACAGCCGAGGACGTAACCATTACATCAATGGCATAGAAGGGGTTAAAATGTATACGAGCGGTCAGTGATCTGTCTGGATAATGCACCTTTTGTCACATATGTGAGACTTATGTTTCTCCACAGTGTTTGGACAAAATATCAAATAAAAAATATAGTGATACATAAATACTGTGTCAAGAATATTGTAATGTCCAAAATATCATGGACAAGTATATCGAAGGTAAGCTTAGCCTTTTACATGTTGTTTTTAGTATTGTAAAAAATATTATTTAAAAAAATATAGTTGCATGTTACAAAAAATATTATTTAATATAATAAAGTTGCATGTTACATCATTTACATGGGTTAATTTAAAGTGTTTTTGCAATAATTTATTTTAGTTGTATGTTAATATTTGTATTAGTTTATTTTGTAAATTATTTCAGTAATTTAAAAAAGTTTAAATAATTATTTTGTTATGTATTTGATTAATGTTATAGTAATGTTATAGGAGTGGGATGTTGGGTTTCACAAAAATTATATATATAAGATCAGAACTAGACATATGAAAATATACGCACGCCATTTAGACCTAAATCTGTCTTCACCCCCTTGATGCCCAAGGACGGAATAGACATGTTTGCTGATAAAGTAATCAAAGACCTGAAAGAACTGGCTATAATCAGTAGCAGAGACTTTATCAAAACAAACCACAACCAAAGGACGCAATATAACAACTTAGTCCAAAAAATCAAACAACGACCAGACATTGTAGTACAATGGTCTGACAAAGGCGGAAATGTAGTCCTATGGCCTCTAGAGATGTACAACCAGGAGGCAATGACACAGTTACAGGACAGAGAATGCGACAGCCGCACTAGTGCTACAAGTATAATGGGAGTAAAAGAAAAATTCCACAAAGCACTGTACGAATGGAGAGGAGTGGGACTCATTTCAAAACAAGAACTAGACTATTTGAAAAATGACTATCCAATAAAGCCCCAACTATATCTTATACCTAAGATACATAAAGATGCCCAGCAGATTTATAGACTTTTTTCTTCAGCCATATGTCCGAGAACTCCCAGCATATATCAGAGACACTGGGGACTTTTTATCAAAAATCTATGACCGTACCTGGAATGATAACTTTGTATTTATGACGTTGGATGTACATACTTTGTATACAAGTATTAGACACAGGGATGGCTTGAATGCATTGAGCTACTATCTAGGGAAACGGCCCATAGGACTGTACCAACACACCATGATGCTACTACAAATGGCAGAATGGTGTTTGGACAACAATATATTTATCTTTGACAGACTCTTCTACAAACAAACACAAGGCACAGCCATGGGTACTTGCTTCGCCCCCAGCTATGCTAATTTGCATATGGGCTGGTGGGAGCAGCAAGTACTCATGAAGACGCAATGTGCGTCTATGTCTGAAAATGTGATGTTATACACCAGGTACATAGATGACATTTTCATTCTGTGGCAAGGCACTGAAGAAAGTGCTACTAAGTTTGCAACAGAAATTAACAAGAACTGCCTTAATCTAACTTTCACTTGTACCACCAGTAAAGAGTCCATCAAATTCCTAGATCTTGAACTGTATGTGGAAAATAATAAAATCCAATCTAGGACGTACTGAAAACCCACATCAGGCAATGCAATCCTCTACGCCAGTAGCTTCCACCCCACTAACCTTAAGGAGAGCATACCATATGCAGAATGCCTCAGGATGAAGCGGAATTGTAGTACACAGGAGGGATTGAGAGAATCTACGAATGGTCTCTTTAAGAGACTCAAATGCAGGGGCTACAACACTAGAACACTGACCAATGCAAAGCAGAAATGTGCAAACACCAAGAGGGAGGATCTCCTGTTTTCTCCCAATAACAGCAACAAACACAGTACGAAACAAAATAAAGAAACAACACCTAGATTGATTACCGGGTTCAATGCTTACCATACTAACCTGCGTAAAATATTGCACAGACATTGGCAACTAGTACGTAGCGACCCAATCATAGGGCCCACGTGTACTAAACCCCCACAAATAACATTCAGGAGAGCCAAATTGATGCGCCAGGAACTAGTCTGCAACGCACCATCGATAGACAAGGGAGCTGGCTGGCTCAAACCGCAGAGAGGGTTTCACAAATGCTTTAAGTGTAAAGCGTGTAAACACGGCATAAACACCAGAACTGTCCCTTTACAGCTTAGGCACACTCCCTTTGAAATCCGAGGAAGCTACTCATGCAAAACTGATTTCGCAGTATACGTCCTCCGATGCACATGTGGCAAACTGTACGTGGGAAGTACCATTACACACCTGTACACGTGCGAATATTACAACATCTAAGGGCCATCAGTACCGATGACCCAGCATATCAGGTAGCGAGACACATGAATTCATGCCATGGCGGAAAAATCCAAGAACTTTCTTTCTTTGTGATTGACAGTATCCCCAGAAACATCAGAGGAGGGGACGCTTGGAAGTGCTGTTTGCTGCCCTTGTGTTGAAGGGGACTACCTGTCCCAGGATCCTTCCCTGGAGGGGAGGTGCACTGCCGCCTGAAAACACGCTAAAAAGCGCGAGCAATCACCGCGGTGCGGGACGCTTGGAAGTGCTGTTTGCTGCCCTTGTGTTGAAGGGGACTACCTGTCCCAGGAACCTTCCCTGGAGGGGAGGTGCACTGCCGCCTGAAAACGCGCTAAAAAGCGCGAGCAATCTCCGCGGCGCGGGACGCTTGGAAGTGCTGTTTGCTGCCCTTGTGTTGAAGGGGACTACCTGTCCCAGGATCCTTCCCTGGAGGGGAGGTGCACTGCCGCCTGAAAACGCGCTAAAAAGCGCGAGCAATCACCGCGGCGCGGGACGCGCGCGGGCCAAGGGCCGGCCCGTCCTGCACCAGTCATCGCCAGGAAGAGACAGGGCAGGGTCGCCCTCCCCTGATTGTTGTGACTGGCACTACAGAGGGAACAGCTGGTAAGACTTTCCGCAGCCCATTCCCACTCCTGTTAAATGAACGTATCCTGCCTACCTTTCTGGATAGCATCGTCACAGCTGAATAACGTCTGCAAGCTGAGGCGTTATTAGGACCACCAGACTTTAGAGACTTTGTTTTATTATTATCTTTGATGCGAGGTGGGATGTGTTAGAGTGGGAGTGTATAGATTAGACTGTATATTTCCTGTTTATAATTTTAGTTTTTTTTTCTTCCTAAGGTACTGGCTAATAAAATGGGGAGGAGGACAGCACCTACCCGAGGCAAAACGATAAGTACGCCCCACTCCCCCAACATCTATAGATAAAATGCTTCAGAGGGCAATTGGGGTGGTGGACTCCGAAATTGAGCGAAGAGAAAGGCGGTTATCACTTCTCCTGATTTATTTATCTCACCACCCTTACTGACCAGCCAGCCAAACCAGGTTCAAATCCAGGCAGACGTACATTTACCGACTCCCACTGAGGCAGCTGTACACAAAAAAGTGATTGACAAAAGCAAACATGCCCAGAGTACCGTTAAAAAGGGAAAGCGTAAATTAGCTCCTGAGGCTGGACCAAAAAAAAAGAAATTCTGTGAGGATTCTGCTGCCAATATAGAGGATGAGGTAGAGAAAGAGTTTAGAGCTGGCGGGCAGAATCAAGCTAATGTAGATAAGCAATATCCGCTGTGGGCTCTGAGTCTAGTGGAAGACTTGCAGAACAACCTGAGGGCTATCATTAAAGAAGAATTGGCCCCCCTTGTTGGTCGTTTAGACATTTTGGATAAAGTACTAGTGACAGGGGAGGCCTGCTCACTTAACCATTCTAATGGTCAGCCCATAAGAGGGATTGATGTATGCTGTCAGGTCGAAAGTAAGGATTTAATATCTCTGCTGGGGCCGGAGAGGAATGCATCTAAGGGCCCTAGTCTGAATCATGAACTAGGGAACCAAAGCGACCACAGGTTAGAGAGAGATAGGAGCATTGGCCCGGAGAATAGAATTAAGAGCAAGTCACCATGTGCAAGAAATCGAGAAGAGCCTACTTCCCTAGCCCCAGCTACAAATAGAAAAGAGAGCAGACAAATAATTCAAGGATCGAGTGAAGGTGGAAATGTTTCAAATCTCCCAGACATAAACCTCCCTCCTGCCTGCTCCCCGTATGTAGCTATTTTGACGGGTGTCCCATCTTTGAACCTAGTATGAAAGAAACACATCTTGAGCTGAGGAACAAATGCCTGTTCTGGCTTGTAAAACATAAACATTTTGACTTCGCCAGAGCTGGAGAAATTATCATGGTTCGTAGAGTGAGGTGGGTGGGAAATAGGAAAAAAAGCGAGGCAGGTGAGTGTGTTGTCATAAATTTTAAAAACCCCTACACGGTGGCCAATCTATTTAATAATCCCACTAGTTGTTATGATTCTACGATGGCTATGAGTCTCCAACCCCTGAATTTTTTCTATCCACTACCACAGTCATTGGTAAGAAGCAGGGTTCCATCTCTAATCTCAGAAGGTGGTGTAGGCTTCCGCCCAGAAGGCAGTTGGGATGTTCATCATAGGCTCCCGCCTTTTAACATCCCGGTGAATAACAGATATGATGCACTGGAGGGTGTAGATTGACTGAGAGAGGGATCTTCGATGGTGGGGCTAACCCAAGCCGTAGGATATGATTTTGAGGATAGAGTTGGGAAGGGATTGAAGTGAATTATGGCAGGTGGCAGTCTAGGCCCTCCCCGCTTGATTAACCAGATAGGAGAAAGATCCATTACATCCACGGTCCCGGATGCAAAAGTTGATGTCTCTTTGAGAGAAGAAAACAGAGAAAGTATAGAGTGTGGGAAAATAGGCGATGACCCTGGCGACCCTGTTATACATGATAATGTAGTACTGGGGGCCGTGAGAGGGGCGAGTGGGCAAGCCAATGGGTTGAGGATACTCTCATGGAATGTGGCAGGTCTCAAAAATAAATTGCCCTGCATGGATTGGGGTGACTTTGTTGACAAGTACGACATTTGTATATTCCAAGAGACTTGGGCGAGGGAAGACTTTCATCGGGTGGGCTATGCCTCTTATAACATCTTAGCTTCTATGGGGGGGAGGGGGAGACCATCTGGAGGCCTAGCAATCTGGGTAGGCACCCACCTCGGTTGCAGGGCGGAGCAGTTATCAACCCCGTCAAGTGACATCCAATGTGTCCTGCTCTCCTTTCCAGCAAAGGTGAAAATCGCCATAATGAATGTTTACTCTCGCCCTGTTAACAATAGCCAGGAATCACCTACTATTGCTCTGCTGGCAGATTTTATTCCAACCTTAGATCCGGCGATATGGTTGATTGTGGGGGGTGATTTTAATTGCCACTTTGAACCCCTCACTGATTCTCTACATTTTGCCCCAACAGAAGAAGACCTTTATTGGTCTATTCCTAACCCCTTACTACACCTATTAAAGCTTGGTCTCCATTGGTCATGCAGTTAAACTCACTTACCCTCACTTTCTCACTAAGAGCATGCAATGGCCGGACTAAATCTGACCAACCAGGGCAGTCTACATTTAATAGAGTAGGCCAGGCTTCACTCATTGATTATATTTTGGTGGAAACAAGACTCTGGGGAAAAGTTCTTGATTTTCATATTGTGCAAAGGCGGGATAGTGATCACAATGCTTTGATCCTAACCCTTAACCAGGGGGACCTAGGTATTGCTAAAATACCCCTTTCACCCGTCAACTGCCACAGTGCTCTGGTAGTGACTAACAATAGAAGATATGTTAGATGGGGCTACATTCAACAGTCCCCCACAAAGATAGCGAAAATCTACCAGCTAGCATTGCCATCTCTAGTCAAAATGTGGGAGACAGTTTATGAGGTGGGTCAAAACCCGGATCTAGACAAGATAGGGGAAATACACTCTGAGCTCTCCTCCAACTTGAGTGAGGTTTTCTACCCGGTGAGCCGTGTTAGAGCAAACGGTCCCAACAGATGCCCCTGGTTTAACGATCAGTGTCGTAAGGACAAGCGGGATTTATTGGAAGCAGTCAAGGCCAATGATAGGGTGCAAATTAAAATTGCCAGGGCCAGATATAACCGGTCTATCCAGCTGGGGAAAAGGAACTGGGAGCAAGAAAGGTGGGAAATGCTAAGGAGTGCCCTGGAGGACAAGGATTTGAAAACTTTTGGGCAATAGTGAGTACAGGTGATAGGGAAGGAGACCCGCCATTGAGCCCAACATAGCGTCAGAAGCGTGGGAGACCCACTTTGGGACATTATACTCCCAACGGGATGTCGGTTCTCCCAGCACTAGCACTATTAGTATGACTTCCGAGACACAATTAGAGGGGGAGATGGAGATCACTGGCACTGAAGTGAGGAGTGCCATTAATAAGCTTCATAGCAATAAAGCCCCAGGCCTAGACAAACTTCCAGGGGACCTCTTTCGTAAAGAACCTGTAATATGGGTCCCATATTTGTGTGCTCTATTCAACGCGGTATTGCAGGGATCTAACCCCCCTGATACTTGGCGGGGGGCCGAGATTGTTCCCATACATAAAAAAGGTTGCCCCCTTACACCCTCCAACTACAGACCGATTAGTCTAATTGATATCCCTCAAAAACTTTATGGTCAGGTGCTTTTAGATCGCCTCCAGAGTTGGTTGGAAGAAGAGCAAATATTAAGTCCCTATCAGGCCAGCTTCAGATCAAAAATGTCAACTGTTGACCAGATATTCAGACTCCAACTACTTTACTGGAAAACAGTGACTTTAGAGGGTGGCAGCCTCTATCTGATATTTGTTGATCTGAAGTCGGCCTTCGATCTTGTACCCAGAGAAAAACTATGGAGGGTTCTGATTGAACTAGGGATTCCCACATATCTTTTAAAAGCTATTAAGAGCCTACACTTTGATAATTTTGCACAAGTGCGCTGTGGGAGGCACGGGGGACTTACTTCTCGCTTCCCAGTTGAAAAGGGGGTACGGCAGGGATGTGTTTAAGCTCCTACCTTGTTTTGTTTATTTATTAATGATCTTATTAACCATCTTAAATTAATTAGGGATAATGATGCACCAAAACTAGCCTCAGGGAAGGTTCCTGCGCTGATGTTCGCAGATGATACCTTGCTGCTTTCGAAATCGCCTATGGGCATTCAGCGCATCTTAGATGGTTTCGCAAATTTTTGTAAGTTAAGAGGGCTGGAGATCAATCTAGATAAGACTAAATACATGATCTTCAACCCTCCTCTTAAAACCCGGCCAAACCCTTCTCTGTATGGTACCGCTTTAGAGAGAGTTAGGATATTTGATTACCTGGGAGTTACCTTGGCTGAGAAATTTGAATGGGGCCCTCAAATAGATAAAGCGAGGCTTAGACTAACACAGACAGTTGGTGGTATAATGAAATTGTATAGATCTTCTGTTTTTAAACCAGCTGCCCCTGTGGTGGAAATCTACAAAGCCCAGGCGTAGGGTGCTACACTCTACGGGGTAGAGCTGTGGGGACACTGTCCAACTGGAAGCCTGACAAAGGTTGAGAATAATTTTGTGCGACAAGTCCTAGGTTTACCCCGCAGCACCCCTTTAATTCCCCTTCGTATGGACCTTGGATTGAGACCGCTGGATGAAGAAATTGCTATAAGACCCCTAGCTTTCTGGCGGAGGATGTGGGTGACTCCGGAGCTGTCTGTTTTCAGGGATGAACTCTCTGAGTTTTTATCTATGTGTAATATAAAGAAAATCACATGGCTTTGCCATATAAGGGACCTTGCCCTTAAGATGGGCAAGCCGGATCTGTGGAACACGCCTGAGACAGCGTGTGCCAAGCTCTCAAGGCTGGACCTAGTTAATTCTTATAGAGCAGTCAAGCTAAGTGCCACCCGAGAAAGCACCTCAAGTGGTCGTTTAACTCTAGAATTTTTAGCGATAAAGGATGTATATAGCAGGGAAACCTTTTGGATTTTGTTGAACCCCCAATCGCAAGGAAATTGTATATGCAATTGAGGTTGGGGACCCTCCCACTTGCAGCATACTCCAGCAAATGGCTGAGAGACCAGACTAGTGAATGCCCTGCGTGCAAGTATAAGGTGGAGTCTGAAATACATGTGTTGCTCCTCTGCCCCGCCTATCGGCTGCCGCGCAAGCGTTGGTTAATCCAACTATGTAAAAACCTAGGGTTTGTGCGCGCCATAGAGGCTTACAGAGTTCTAAAATATGACACCCACCCCCCAATTGTCTTTGCTGTATCGCGTTTTTTAAATTGTATGTGGCACATCCGTCGGGCTTACATAATGTGATTGTTGGTGGTTCAGGGGAATTGACTGGGTGAGTAGGTCTTTGTTTGGGTCTTCGGCCCTGCACTGATGTCCCACAGTTCTATTTTATCATACGATTTTAGCACAAGATTTTATTGTTTGGATATTTTTATGCACTCGATGTGATTCTTTTTAACGCTTTTTTATCTGGCTGGTTGTATTTTAACTGTTTATGTTTTAACATACACAACTTTCATCCCTGCCGTACCTATGAAGCCTGTGCTATGTGTTTTTGTCTCTACTCTCCTCTGTGGGTTGATCATTGTATATGTAATCCTTTGTGAGTATTTATTGTTTTTTAATACAGATGTATATACTGTTTGTTTTATTGATGCACTTTGATGGCCCGAGTGGCCGAAATAAAGTATTAATGGATGGAATAGACAACTGTCACTCAGAAGATTAGAATCACGGTATATAATCCTACTGGATTGTAAAATCCCAAATGGGATGAACACAGATGAGGCACTTAATGTACACCTCTGATACTCCAGCCGCTTGTCCTGCACCTTAAACCCTGTCCGTAGCGTTAGGTTCTTACACTTTTGAAACTTTTTTGATAAGTTTTAGTTGGCACATTTTCACACACTTAGGGCCCGATTCTGATGCGGGTTGGAAAAGCTTCCCGACCGAGGGCCTGATTCTGATGCGGTTAGGAAGGCCTCCTAATGGCATTTGCTCCTTCCAAATCGGATCGGGAACGTGTCTTCCCGACCTAGGGCCCAATTCTGATGCGGTTAGGAACAAATGTTCCCATTGAAGTCAATGGGAGTTCAACCAAATCGTATCTGGAAGCATCCGGATGCATCCTACTCTGCCGGTCGGACTTTCCCGATCCGAGTGGGTCGGACACCATTTCCCAACCGATTCGGTCGGGAAGCTTTTCCACCCCGCATCAGAATCGGCCCCTTAGTGTTAAACACCAATGTTCAGCTTACAGTTGTTTGAGGGGCATTGTAGCTATTCAGATACATAACATAGGAGATAAAGAATCTGTATTAATTGCCCACGTGGGCCTCATGACTTGTCCGCTGCCTACCAACCCCGCATTTGCCTGCTTGACTGTTACTATACAGCAAACGTGAGATGTTGTTTGTATTGCTCAAATGATTTACAAACATATAGGAATTCTCCACACACACATCACTCTTCTAGTGCATTAGCCGCTAGCACACACAGGCAAAGACACAAAGAGATTTCTCTTTTGAATTGCGGTTTAGGCATATAAGCGGCTGTAACTCTTCTATGTCTCCTTCAACAAGAATGTGAACCTGTAATAGTACCCTTAACAAACTGCATATATGAAACAATTTTTATCGGTTTTTAACTACTGTCACAGTTTATTTTAAAATGTATGTAAATACTGTTGTGATGTTAGCAAATGTAGCTTTAACAACAGGACAATATATTTTCCGTTTCATCACTTTCTTTTTGCACTGTCATGGTTGCAAAACCATTTCTTCTATGTCTTTGAGCCACAGACGGTTGCTGTGACAACCAAACTAATGTGCTTTACTCACTCATGTATAAGTAGCATAATTCAGAGAAACCTGATGTAGTGAACAAGGCGGTTCGCCGCCGAAACGCGTCTAGGTCATCATTGTGGAATAAAGAATCTTTCTTTGGCAAAATTTCCCACGGAGTCAGCGCCTGTTTTGTATTTGATATCAGGACTGGTACAATATATATATATATATATATATATATATATATATCCTCGATTCTTCTCTCATGAAACTCCGCCGCTTGTCCTTAGCGAAAGGCACGTCGCCGTAGCGGACCTCACGAGAGAAGGTCCGTATTTAATTCTGCCTCTTCCTTACATAAAGGATGACGACGCCGCATGTAGATTCCAGAATTCTTTTATTAGTAGTCGGCCACCATTGTACGCGGTTCGGCTACAAACAGCCTTGTTTACCAATGCCAAGCCGGGGTTTGTGAAAGTCTTTCGAACATTTTCCATACCACGTGCAAAACTACAGTGAAAACAATAGTGAAAACAGACTAGTAGTTTTCATTTCTTTTCAGTCAGAGAATTGATTTTGCATTATACAAATAGTTGATCATAACGATCATTACCACATGATTAATAAAACAGTACCAATAATTAATCAAAACTCCGCTGCAGGAATTTACATTTCATTGTTTTCAATTATCGAATTGGTTTGCATATTTTCAGTACCAATCCGCAATGGCTAAAGACTGACACATCTCTCCAAAGTTATTACTCAAAATATCACTATACAATATAATAATGATGGAACTGATTCGCCATTCCATTTGGTTGTAAGCTTTTGGATTAATCAAATCATTCCAGACTACATATTCAATATAATTACGAATATGAAAATATCAACATTAAACATGATAATTCATCCAATGCATTGGCACATTCCTATAGTCTCTTAACACGTTGTGCAATTATTAGCACTTTTATGCCTGCAGCTGAGTAATTAAGCCCCAATGGGCAATAATACTGTTGGTATGCTTTTTGACTTTCTTCTGCTAGTCTAAAAAGTGCTCAATGTAAGTGTTCTGTGATGGATAAAATCAAGTTTCTTTTAAAATAACTATTGAGAATTAGGAGGATAATTGCATTATCTTGTCTTTGTGATGTTATATTACAAGTGAGTATTTAAATCCTCTTCAATATTCAGGCTCCCTGGGGTCTTGGTGTTGAGCTCTATAATATAGCGGGACTCTAACTTCCTCAGCTGTTTTTCTCTGTTCACTCCCCTCATATTGGCAGCCACTGCAGCTAATAGAAAATATGTCAAAACTTTTGCGTTCTTATTGTGACATGCTTCAAAGTGGCGCGCCACCGGATATGTTTTATCGCCATTTTTGATGACACATAAGTGTTGTAGTATGTGCTTATCTACCTCAAGAATTGTACTGCCTATGTTCAGCAGACCACATGGGCACTGCAGCACATAGACAGCAAACTCTGTTTTGCAGGTGTACTTGTCATTTATCTTTTTCGTTAAATTGGACAGGCATGATTTATATGTCTCTGTGTTCTTTCCATAAAGGCAAGCCTTGCATTTGGAACATTTTAAAAATCCCAGTTTCCTGCTTATCCAATTTGTCTTTCCTTTTTGGTGTCCTTCATAGTATTACTCACTAGTGCTCATTTCAGTGCTCTTGCTCTTCTGAATGTTATCTGTGGGTTTTGAGGTGCCACTTTCCCCAGTACTAGGTCATTTTTGACGAGGTGCCAGTATTTACCTAAGATACCTCTTATATTAGCTTGCTATTTGCTATATGTTGTTATTAACCTAAAGTGCTTGTCCTCATTTTCTTGTTTATTCTTTGTTTTGCCTTTCTTAAACAGAATCTTTTCTCTGGGCTGCTTGTTGGCTTTTGCAACTGCTGCCTCAATGCACCCATCTGAATAACCCCGAACTCTGAATCGACTCTTCAAGTTTCTGATCTCATTGGTGGTTTTAACCACTTCGCTACAGTTCCGTCTTACTCTCAGGCATTCTCCATATGGAATGGATGGAAACTAGTTGCATGTAGAAACGTGTTCCCCGCCTTGGGTTTTCTGTACAGCTTTGTTTCAAGTTTTTTAGCTCTGATGTACACGGTGAGATCTAAAAAGTTGACACAATTAGCACTGATATTGCTTGAGAAACTTAAATTCAGGTTGTTGACCTGGATTTGGTCCAGGAATTGTTTGGCACCGGTTTCTGATTCTTTCCAGACCAAAAACAGATCATCAATAAAGCGACTCCAGTGTACAATATGGTTATCCCAAATCTCAAGGTGTTTAATTCGGACTACCTGCTCCTCCCACCAGCCCATATGCAAATTCGCATAGCTGGGGGCGAAGCAGGTGCCCATCGGCGTACCACACACTTGATGAAAGAGTTCCCCATTAAACAGAAAAAAATTACTTGTGAGCCATCTCTCTGTCATGTGTAAAAGCATCTGAGTATGCTGTCATAGTTTTAGTGGTCTGGCACCTAAAAAAATGTCATATGACCCTCAGGCCATCTTCATACTTGATGCTTGTATAGAGCGTATAGAGCGTAGATACATCGATTGTGATCAGCAGGAAATCATCTTCCCAAGGAAGATCATCGATCCTCCAAAGGAAGTCTCCGGTATCTTGAATATAAGATGGGAGGGTCCTGACAATACTATTAAGAAATAAATCAACATATTTAGAGGTGTTTTCTAAAGTGCTCCCAATTGCTGAAATTATGGGGTGCCCTGGCGGATTTACCGCATCTTTGTTAACTTTAGGAATTAAATTTAATACTGGAGTGGTGGGATTGTCGATTTTTAAAAACATGTATTCTTGACTAATCAAACAGCACTCATGCCATTCTTGCAGCTCTAGATTATAACTATTGTATGATGTTGACATAACATCTTCTGTTATTCTGACATAGCATGCTCTATTGTTGAGCTGTTTGTAGGCCTCAGCTAAATATTAGTTTTTGGCCCACAGGACTATATTGCCCCCCTTGTCAGAGTTCCTAACAATACAATCATCATTGTTTGATAACTTGTTAATTTGATCATAGTATTCTTTGTGTTTCTGTGAGTTAACATGTTTTTATTGCTAATACTGATATGCAGGTGTTTAAGCTCATTAGTCACCAGTTCACTGTAAATGTCAATTGCATCCCTCGCTGTTACTGGAATGAATCGCGAGCTGGGTCTGAATCTGGTTGGTTCCCCTCCCCATATATTGACTCCTTACTCTTGCGCTAATGTTTCAGTATCATGGATTGCCTCTGCTCCTGTGCTTTCTCTCTCCTATTCACTTAAATCAATCATTAGGTTCATATCATTAACTGAAAATCCTCCTTGTTGTGCTTCACTCGTTGCTCTTTCCTGTTGTCTCGGTTTCTGATGCAGCATGAAGTGTTTTCTCAATTTTAACATTCTAATAAACTTCAAGATGTCAGTTCTTGTTTGTACATAATCCATGTCTGTTTCTAAGCAGAAGGATAGCCCTAGTTTCAATATCTTCTTGGTCTGAAAGAACAATGTTCGTTAAGTTGATAATGGAAGCTTCATTTTCACGACTCAATATTTCTATTTCTTGCTCCATTTCTTTTTCTCTGGTGGCTCCTCTTTGCTTTGCACCTTTCCTCCTCTTGCTCCTCTGCCTCTTCCTCTTGGTGGTTTTGGGTTTGGAGCTTCCTGTCTTGGTCGCAGATTGAAGCTTCTGTCCTGCCTTAAATAATCCAATTCATCTATGACAGATGGTACTGGACCTTTCATCTGTCCACTCGATCGTTCATCCGCATCAGTGTCTGCTTCAGAGCTAACCAAGCTGCTCTGTTCTGAGTGAATTTCAGGGCTAGGCTTGTTACTGGCTGTCAATCTCTGCCTGCGCAAGTTGTAGAACTTTTTGGCAAAAGTATAGATTTTCCCTTTGTCATAGTCCATTTTATGAATTGGATTTTTTTGTCATAGTTCATTTTATGAATTGGGTTTTTAAGGCAGGACAGAAGATTCATTCTGCGACCAAGACAGCAAGCTCCAAACCCAAAACTTCCAAGGGGAAGAAGCAGAGGAATAAGAGGAGTAAAGGTGCCAAGCAAAGAGGAGCCACCAGAGAAAAACAAATTGAGCAAGAAATAGAATTATTGAGTCGTGAAAATGAAGCTTCCATTATCAACTTAATGAACATTGTTCTTTCGGACTAAGACAAGAAGACATTGAAACTAGGTCTATCCTTCTGCTTAGAAACAGACATGAATTATTTAAAAACAAGAATTGACATCTTCAAGTTTATTAGAATGTTAAAATTGAGAAAACACTTCAAGCTGCATCAGAAACCGAGACAACAGTTAAGAGCAACAAGTGAAGTACAACAAGGAGGTTTTTCAGTTAATGATATGAACCTAATGATTGAATTAAGTGATTTGGAGAGCAAAAGCATGGGAGCAGAGGCAATCCATGATGCTGAAACATTAGCACAAGAGCAAGGATTCGGTATATCGGGAGGGGCACAACCAGATTCAGACCTAGCTCTCGATTCATTCCAGTAACAGAGAGGGATGCAATTGACATTTACAGTGAACTGGTAACTAATGAGCTTAAAAACATGCATACCCGTATTAGCAATAAAAAACATGTTAACTCACAGAAACACAAAGAATACTATGCTCTAATTAACAAGTTATCCAACAATGATGATTGTATTGTTAGGAACTCTGACAGGGGGGGGCAATATCGTCCTGTGGGCCAAAAACAAATATTTAGCTGAGGCCTACAAACAGCTCAACAATAGAGCATGCTATGTCAGAATAACGGAAGATGTCATGTCAACATCATACAATAGTTATAATCTAGAGCTGCAAGAATGGCATGAGATGGGGTAAATCCGCCAGGGCGTCCCATAATTTCAGCAATTGGGAGAACTTTAGAAAACACCTCCAAATATGTTGATTTATTTCTTAATAGTTTTTTCAAGACCCTCCCATCTTATATTCAAGATACCGGAGACTTCCTTTGGAGGATCGATGATCTTCCTTGGGAAGATGATTTCCTGCTGATCACGATCAATGTATCTACGCTCTATACAAGCATCAAGTATGAAGACGGCCTGAGGGCCATACAAAATGTTTTAGGTGCAAGACCACTAAAACTATGGCAGCATACTCAGATGCTTTTACACATGACAGAGAGATGCCTCACAAGTATTTTTTTCTGTTTAATGGGGAACTCTTTCATCAAGTGTGTGCTACGACGATGGGCACCTGCTTTGCCCCCAGCTATGCAAATTTGCATATGGGCTGGTAGGAGGAGCAGGTAGTCCGAATTAAACACCATGAGATTTGGGATAAACATATTGTACACTGGAGTCGCTTTATTGATGGCCTGTTTTTGGTCTGGAAAGGATTAGAAACCGATGCCAAATAATTTCTGGACCAAATCCAGGTCAACAACCTGAATTTAACATTCACAAGCAATATCAGTGCTAATAGTGTAAACTTTTTGCATCTCACCGTGTACTTCAGGGATAAAAATCTTGAAACAAAGCTGTACAGAAAGCCCACGGTGGGGAACATGTTGCTACATGCAACTAGTTTCCATCCAAAGAACTTGATCAGAAGCATTCAGTATGGAGAATGCCTGAGACTAAGACGGAACTGTAGCAAAGTGGTTGAAACCACCAATGAGATCAGAACATTGAAGAATCGATTCAGAATTCGGGTGTATTCAGATGGGTGCATTGAGGCAGCAGTTACAAAAGCCAACAAGCAGCCAGAGAAGAGAATCTTTTTAAGAAAGGCAAAACAAAGAATAAACAAGAGAATGAGGTCAAGCACTTTAGGCAATTACACCATATAGCAAACAGCAAGCTAATATAGGAGGTATCTTAGGTAAATACTGGTACCTCGTCAAAAATGACCCAGCACTGGAGAAAATGGCACCTCAAAACCTACAGATAACATTCAGAAGAGCAAGATCACTGAAACAAGCTCTAGTGAGTAATAATATGAAGGACACTAAAAAAGTAAAAGTAACTTGGTTAAGCAGGAAGCAGGGATTTTTTAAATGTTCCAAATGCAAGGCTTGTCTTTATGGAAAGAACACAGAGACATATAAATCACGTCTGTCCAATTTAACGAAAAAGATAAATGGCAAGTACACCTGCAAAACAGAGTTTGCTGTCTATGTGCTACAGTGCCCATGTGGTCCGCAGTACATAGGCAGTACAATTCTTGAGGTACATAGGCGCATACTACAGCACTTACGTTTCATCAAAAATGGCGATAAAGCATATCCAGTGGCGCGCCACTTTGAAGCATGTCACAATAAGAACACAAAAGGTTTGACATATTTCGTAGTAGATGTAGTGGCTGCCAATATCAGGGGAGGGAACAGAGAAAAACAGCTGAGGAAGTTAGAGTCCCGCTATATTATAGAGCTCGACACCAAGACCCCAGGGGGCCTGAATATTGAAGAGGATTTACATACTCACCTGTAATATATCTTCACAAAGACAAGATAATGCAATTATCCTCCTAATCCTCGATAGTTATTTTAAAAGAAACCTGATTTTATCCATCACAGAACACTTACACTGAGCACTTTTAAGACTAGTAGAAGAAAAGTTAAAAAGCATACCAACAGTATTATTGCCCACTGGGGCTTAATTATACAGCTGCAGGCATAAAAGTAATAATAATTCCACACCGTGTTAATCGACTGAAGGAATTTGCTAATGCATTGGATGAATTATCATATTTAATGTTGATATTTTTTTTATTCGTAATTATATTAACTACGTAGTCTGCAATGATTTGAATAATCCAAAAGCTTACAACCAAATGGAACGAAGAATCAGTTCCAACATTATTATATTGTATAGTGATATTTTGAGTAATAACTTTGGAGAAATGTGTCAGTCTTTAGCCTTTGCGGATTGGTACTGAAAATATGCAAACCAATTCGATAATTGAAAACAATGAAATGTAAATTCCTGTAGCAGAGTTTTAATTAGTTAATGGTATTGTTTTAATATTCATGTGGTAATGATTGTTATGATCAACTATTTGTATATTGCAAAATGAATTCGCTGACTAAAAAGAAATGAAAACTACTAGTCTGTTTTCACTATTATTTTCACTGTAGTTTTGCACTTGGTATGGGAAATGGTCAAAAGACTTTCAGAAACGCCACCTTGGCATTGGTGAACAAGGCTGTTTGTAGCCAAAACGCGTACAACGGTAGCCGACTACAAATAAAAGAATTCTGGTATCTACACGCTGTGTCGTCATCCTTTATGTAAGGGAGAGGCAGAATATATATATATTAAAACTTATGAATTTATTTATCTTTAAAATGAATAGAATATTTTTTAAATGTTAATTATTTATTTTTATTTTTAATGTTTCTTAAATTAATATGAATAATTTTGAATTTTTGTAAACTGTCTTTTAATATTTATAAAAATAATTACATATTTGAGTATGTCTAAAGCAGGCTCTGCTGAATTTGGGCCAGACAGAGAGAAATTTATGGTCTTACTCAAAGGATATTTTAATGTATTCAAAAAAAGAAGTTAAAGAAAATGTGTTTGAGGCCTGCCGTGGGAAAAGGGAACAAGTAGACCTCCCCAAGGTAACAGTGAGGTGGTACATAGCATGGTACGATCAGTCTAAATGCAAATTATAACGTACTATATCCAATAATGCACAGCACAGGTACCTTTTAACACGTTTTAACCTTCTTATTTTTCATTATCCGACTGCATTCCCCAAAAATTTATAGTGGGGTACAATCACCCGAAAAAGTCCCTGTGACAACCGATTGGAGCAGACCACTCAGCACTTAGCACTTTTTTGTAAATTTTGCCTGAACCCCAGGAAATCCCTCCATAAACCCCTCTTCCTACAAAAAGAAATTATTTATTATCAGGCGGCTCTTAAACTTTTGTATGAAATAGGGTACGTTACAGCATGTTTTAGGGTTGCTCTGTTACTTTTCAGAGTAATCTGTATTAGAGCTCTATTAGATGATTGTGGGAATCCAAATACTTAAAAAGGGGACAGGTAAATTATTTAATCCCATGCCCCGTTTTGCTGTCTACACCCTCTGGGGCCTATTACGATTGGAAACGGGACTGACCTCCGACCTCATTATGATGCGTCCAACATTTCCCTATGGAAGCACGTGTGACAGCCATAAACCGGCAGTAATACATGCTCCCATAGGGAAATGTTATGTGGTGTTAATCCCTGCACCCCATAGCAGGCACCTAAAGGTGCATGCCACAGGTGCAGGGATTAACATGGTGTCACCATATGTGCCCCCTCGGCCACTGCCCGGAGGCCGCAAAGGAAAGGGGGCCCTGCTAGAGGCCCCAAAACATGCTTTCTGACAGGGTTTTCATGTCGGAGAGACCGTGCATCGTGATCCGGACGGCGTAAACTGCCGTCCATTTGGATTAAAGGCCAGTTCCGACTAGCCGACGGGCTCCTTGAGCCCATCGGAAGCCAGCCAGAATGACCGGCCATTTCAATTTCGACCGGCTGAATCAGATCAGCTGGTCAGAATTGAAACCAACGATGTCAGTCGTAAGGCCTCCGACCTGAGGTTGGCAGCCTTACGACCGACATCGTAATAGGCCCCTTAGTGTTTGAATGGTTATATTCAAATAGTGTCAGAAGAACTTAATTTCAACCATAATTGCTAGTGTCCGAACTTGGTTTAATTATGCATGACATTTATATCTTATTGTATTTTTTATACATATTTTAAGTTTATTTTAACTGTCTTGTCACTGCGTGAATTCCGATATTATGAGATGCATGTATTTAACTACCAAGGGGCCGATTCTGATGCGGGTTGGAAAAGCTTCCCGACCGAATCGGTTGGGAAATGGTGTCCGACCCACTCGGATCGGGAAAGTCCGACCGGCGGAGTAGGATGCATCCGGATGCTTCCAGATACGATTTGGTTGAACTCCCATTGACTTCAATGGGAACATTTGTTCCTAACCGCATCAGAATTGGGCCCTCGGTCGGGAAGACACGTTCCCGATCCGATTTGGAAGGAGCAAATGCCGTTAGGAGGCCTTCCTAACCGCATCAGAATCAGGCCCTCGGTCGGGAAGCTTTTCCAACCCGCATCAGAATCGGGCCCATAGTATACAATTAACTGCATTACCCTTTTGCTTTTATCGTTCACATAATTTGTGCTCAATAAAGCTTTTCTGATCTGATATGGGTATGTAACAAATCATTTTTGATTTTTTTAAATAAATTATTTATCTTTTCATGATTTTTAGACTAATAATTTTATTCAGAGAATTTTATTTTTTGTTTTTATGTTTAAAATAAAAAACTGTACTTTTGAGGTAATTATTTATTAATCCGAAAATGTTTATTTCAAATTTAGAGTGGAGTGGGAATAGTAAATGCAACACCTTTATTGTCCAACACTTTCCCCAAAATGGTTTCAATTGGAGTTGATATTGCACTTCTTTCATACATTTGTAATTTTTATTTAATGTATATCTATACACACACATAAATATATATTTATACATATTTATATATCTATATATATCTATATCCTACTGGCGGTTGCCAGTAGATAGCTATAGTTAGGACCATGTTTTCATAGGAAAAGCATTTTTTGTCTTGCCAAAAACGTTGGTGCCGCTAGACGCATCTTCACAAAATTTTCAAAACATTTCCCCTTTTTGGATCAGCTGCTGTGTTGAAAGTTTCAGGGTGATCTGTGGCGGGGGCCGAGAAAAAAGAAGGGGTTGAAAATGCTTTTTCCCCATGCATTTTCCCATAGGGATTTTGAACACAACTACAGCCTAAACCGCTGAACGGAATTACACCAAATTTGACAGAAAGCTAGATGTTAGTCCAGAAAGCTTGCTTTTTGTGATTTGGTGTAAATCCATTCGGTAGTTGGAGAGATATTTAGGTTTGAAAAAATAAAGATATCTGCGGACGCGGGTCCTTGCAGTAGAATCGCGTATCCTACTGAAATTCGATTGGCTGTCAACACTTCAACCAGGAAGTGTTGCCAGCCATCTTGTGCTCTTGCTTGCTAAAAGCGGAGCCCAATTGCTTCGAGAGAGAAGGAGATGCATGTTCAGCAGCTCCCTCTAAGTCAAAGCAATGCTGGCTCCTGCAGGAGGTGGGGAGCCAGTAGAGACCACGTGGGCCTTTGGGTTACCTTCGTGGGTCCCATCAGTTGAGAGTGGGTGCCCTGAGTGGGACCAGGACACCCACAATTGAGGCCAGCCCCGAGGAATGGGGTCTCCGGGGCTGACATTGACCCGGAAGGGGGGCTGCTTGGCCCCTCTCATTATTATTTTTTTTTAAAAGAGGTGGTCCTTGGGGGATGGGTTCCCTCCCTTTTAGTTTTAAAAAAAATTATGAAATAAAGGCTGGCCCTGGGGATAGGGTAATGGGGAGCACAGAGACCCTGCTCCCCTAAAAATAAAAATAAAATACAAATAATCCTCTGGCAAGTTGCCACTACTCTGAAACACGCCTCCTGGTGCACAACTGGTTGGGGGATGAAGTCACCTTGGCTCCAGAGGGTCCTTGGGGGCCAACAAGCCTTCCTGTTACCTCTAGTAATTCCTAAATAGTGGGATTGCTGAGAAGACTTCAGAGGGCACACCCCCTTTCTCCACCACTCTTCAAATGTGACTACTAGTTAAAAAAACAGAGAAATTCCCTTAAAAAACTGAAGGTTACAGGGACATTATAGTTAGAAAACAGAATTTGAAAAACCTTAGAAATTCACTTAAGAAAACCAAAGGTTACAGGGATGTTATAGTTAGCCTCAGATTTCACTCGTACAAAACCAGTGAAATTCAGCAGTTATAGTTAGTTGAGCCAATTATAACTTACACATCTGCAATGCACTGCTTATGACCTCACATATTACATCACTCATTACATGGTCAGTAACATCATTGATGACAACACTAATGACGTCTCAAATATGAATTGTGTGTTAATGTTTCAATATTCACTATGTATGCTCTGTATCTGAGTAAATGGTATGGAGCACATTTTAAATGTCGCATCCATCATCCATGTTTGGCTTAGTTTTAATAGTTATCTGCTATAGCAAATGTCATCATGTGTTTTCCATTGTTAAGTTTATCATGTAAGAAAAGCGTTCTTCATTATGTGTGGTGGTTGACTGTTCAGGAATCTGCATATCTTGGTTTCTTTTAGGGGCAGGAGGGGTATCACTGATGGCATTTTTAATTCATGTTATTAAGTGATTTAAGGTGGGTATAGCTGGCCTGTCATGTGTTCAGGTACTTTAGGGAGCATATCTTTTAGTATTTTAGTCTTGGGCTCTTGGAAACTAATGCTTACCTCTCTTAAATCTTGTATTTCATGCCTTACTTGTATTTCATTGCCATTTGGGGGGAGGGGGGGCTTTGTTGTCTTACACTAATAATATCATCTTTTGTAATCGCCCTCCCATAGCAAGCATTTGAGTAATATTTAGTACATTTCCAATTGATAGTTTCCCTGTCTGTATTTTCTTGACTATAAGTGTAGCCCATGTGAGAGAGTGATTGTTTTTCTTTCTGTGACATGATGTATCTTGCTCATTCTGTGCCTGATACACAAAGCAAAACCTACACTTTTGTCTATTTTACACACAGTATTTTTACGACTGCCGAGTCTCCACACATAGAAAGATAGTTAAGCCCTATCTTTTCATATGTGGAGGCTTTGCAGTCATAAAGATACTACATGTAAAATACCTTTGTGAAATGCAAACAATCATACACCTTAAGGTAAGTTTACCTTTGTGAATCAGGCCTACAATCTTCCTGTTTGAAAATAGTGTAATAATATTAATAAATAAATATTACATTTATTATTGACCTACAAAGTTATTGTATTTGTTTTCTATTTTATACTTACATATGTGTTTTTGTTGGTAATTGCAGTCTTTATTTTCTGTTTTTTCATTGGTGGTGCTGTAATGTGGGCCAGGTGGCTGCTTTTCTTCTGGGTAAAAAAAGTTGCTTTAAATTTATTTTAAAAGTTTGTTTCTTGGTAGCTTGTGGGAGCTGAGGGAGTTTGGTTTTATTTTTAGCTTTTTAGGGTGAGTTGGTATTTAGAAATATTTTTTATTTACTTAATTTTTGTGCGCCTTTTTCCATGTGTGTGATTGCTGTAGTTTTTTGGTAAATTAGTAGTTTGTTGATGGTGTAGTAATTTCTTCAATATCTACAACTTAAGATATAAAAGAAACAGAGTATTTCTTAGTTTTTTATTATTGTACATTCTTAATTAGTTAATTTATAAGTTAGTTTAAATAAATATCTTACTTACTTTAGAAGGTATATGTATGTATTGTTCCTCTTCTATTTTCAGAATCTTCCAAAATAGGGCGACCTTTTTGCTGGGAACTTATTTTTAGCGTTTTTTCTCACAGTGCAAATACATATGTGCGTATTTTCACGAACCAAGTCTTTAAATACACACATATGTATTACATCTATGGAAAACTAATCTTCCCCTACAGCACGGGTCCACAGCCATTACAACAGTGGATAAATGGACAAGGCACTTACCTGTGATTCTGGTGATGATGGTGTGGATTTCCCTCATGGACAAGTGTCTGCAGCAAAGGTGGGACCTGGACGAGAGGCTCTGTGATGGAAAGAGGCATGGAAACAGAAGACAAGGCAAGTTTTTTCCTTAAATCTTGTGTTTCTGCCAGGTCAAGTGTGGAGGATTTCCTGCAACAGGCGGCTTGGTAGTAAGGCACTTCGTCATCCTGGAGCAGGGGCTGGACTCACTTCATCAACTGCTGTTGCCTGTGACTGCCATTGAGGTGGGAAGAGAAATCCTGGAGGGCGCGGTGGACTTTCATCTGTGAGACCGCCAAGATTGTAATTTGGCTGTTGGACCATCTAGCCGATGGGCAGGGAATCCGACAACAACGTGCTGGTGGTCCCAAGACTGCTGAAGTTGTAATCAAGCACTAAATCACAAGCTTGCAAAAATGCACTTATTCTTCTTAATCTCCTGCTCTCAGTTCACTCAGAACCACATCCAGAATCTTGTCATTTCCCTTGTGAACTGCATCATACACCAAAGTATCATACTGGAGGATGTTATTCAGCTCTTTTCAAATCTCACAATACATCAGAAGATAGCTGTTGCCATTAGACTCCAAACTGCTAAACTAAAAATCTGCATCTGGGGAAACAAAAACAGATAATTGCCTGGATTACTTCTCAGACCCAACTACAAAAATTAAAAGTTGATATCCATTTTAGAAGAACAATTAACTTTATCTAATGCTCCAAACATGGCATTTTTCCTTACTAAGAGTGCTTGTAAGAGAGTAGGATCTAATGTGTGAAAGTCTTAACTTTTGTTTGCTTACTGGCACCTCGTTTTGGACCTCACTTGTAACCCCCTAATGAAGTCTCACCCACTCTAAGGTCAATCTAAATTGGACTTTAGGTGTAGCACATAGTCTCCATAATTATCAAAAGGATCCGCTGCTGCACAGCTGGGTTAAGAGGCTCTTTGTAAGTCATGTGTACACATGCATGTGCATACATACAGGTTAAGAAAGGAAGACTGTTGTCAAGGTAGTGCTCTAACCCTAAAACCAGATTAATTTGGTTGTGACATGCTAAGGACTTATAATTCAGTTGAACATTCTAAGATAAATGTCCCTTCATTTTGAAACACGCGTGAAGTGTAAATCTGTAGTTTTGAGACTGGTTTAAACTTGATGTAAAATGTGCCTAAAATATAATTGAATCGAATTAAATGTACTTTGATTAGCATGCAGTAGAAACATAGTTGACATGTCCTCTCTTATCAATTCCTCAAGCCTAAGCTAAAATCTAGAGTCAGTTAACACTATATGAATTTGTTCATGTAAACAAAAGGTTTGCCATGTTTACCTGAGTCAGCCTTAATGGAATTCATGTTTTGAGCTGAACTGCAGGGCAGGTTAATTACTCTGCTGGTCATTTGACACCTCAAAGATTCCCTGGAACAACAGATGCAAGATTAGCTTTGTCACAATATAGGAAAGGTGTATGGTTAAAATTTCCATGAGCTGATTAGTGGTATTTTTCTGACAATGATTTACCGGATGTTTCCACATGGATTAAAATGAATAAGGGTAGGACTCTGGCTCCAGTCACTACAGATTTCTTTTTTGTGAAGCATATAGGGAAGACACCATACCTGAGTGGGCAGAACCTGGCTGATAGGAAAGGCATGCTGCAATTATGTTCTTAGTTGCCATTTTGCTTACTTCACTGTGTTATATGAAAGGGTTTGGGCAGCATGTGAGCTGTTCCCAGGAAGTACCTATTAGTATTAGAGAGGTAAAGGACTGGGTAGGTGACTCCCAGTTTCTAGAACTCTCCACCATTATTTTAAAGGTTTACACAGGAAATAAGAGTAGAGAAAAAGTGAAGCACATTGAGGACAGACCAGCATGATGATGAATCACTATCTGGAGTTTGGGGGAAAATATCTGGATTTGTACTGCTGATGATTTTGCAGGCACTTTCACAAGAGTCAGTCGCATTAACTCACTGACTCCTTCTCAGGGCCAATAGAGTTTGAAAATGCTAGTTATCCTAAAGATTTGGGGATCCCTTTGTCTTCTATTGCCTGGCCTAGTTTGTGGATTCCTAAGGGGTCTGTTCCATAGGTTTCTTTCAGACACACACATATCCTTCAAGTGAATGAAAACTCTGGTGCTTGGAGAGTCAGGCACACAGAATGGTAGGCCATTCTTGAAATATAGTCCACCATCTTAGAAGTCAGTCCTGCCTGGCTGGTCGCGGCTTTGTCTGGAGTGTTTCATTGAGACAAGAGAGCTACCAAGACTCATCAAGCTCCACTCATTTCCCCACTTCTGCAACCAAGTACTGAAAGATGGGAAAGCATAAGCGAAAGTGAAGCAGTCAAATATGCTGCTGACAAAGCATACAGTATGTTGGACAACGTATGAGCTAGCAGGTAGGTGAATGGCTCTAAGGAGCTCACAGTCTCAGGCCCCTTCACTCTCCCAGCAAGGGTGGAGACCAATGAGTGTGGAAAGTCAAATGTACCAGATCAGCTTGTGGGTGCCTCAAAGAGTTGAAGTAAAAGGAAAAATAATTATTAGCTAGCCAATGTTAGCAACCATGAGAAAATATATCCCAGGGCGAAAGAAAACTGTACAAGCCACAGGAGCCAGGCTAAATGTTTGCATACTGTATCCCTGCAGAATGCTAGAAGGGCAGGTGCGCAACATATCAATGTTTTGGGGTCTGAGGGCTACCTGAAGCATTCGCTGTACCCCCTTAGTACTAGACTCCTCAAAGTCTTGTCAGAAAAGTGTGTTATTCTTTTCCATGGATTAACAATGGTAATAAAATCTACAATGACAATTTTACATTGAATTAACATTTCTTTGCATGCATGCATTTAAGACTCCAATGATTCACATGCTTTCCCTCCCGCGCTCCCTCCACCCGCCCCACTATTTTTTTGTTTGTGGCGGCTGCCACTGGTGACAGCACTATACTATTTCCTATGGAGATGCCTTAGCTAGCAAGGGATTTTTCTGAGATAAAAGTCTTTCTTGAGTGTTCTGCTTTATATATCTTACAACTAGTTGATCCCCAATGAGCAACTTTAGAGAATTTAAAAAACTGTACCAAGTGCACATTAGTAGCCATTATTTATTGAAGAGGAAAGAGTCTCCTTGACCAAGTCATCAAGTAGTATGCACAAAGTGAAGCGCAAAACCTTCCAACCAACTAAAGAAAAGAAATTTCACCAGTAAATGGGTATTTTCTGTGTGGAACATAGAGTATATGTAAACATGATGACCCGAGTTAGACTATCGACTTGGGTATAGAAAAATATGGTACAAAAGGAAAACATAATGTGCAATACTGAGATTGTTGTGTATACAATGAAAATTTCCTTACAACCTGACATATATTGGCATGACCACCTGAAATAACAAATCAGAATATTGGATTCTAAGAGTAACAGCGGTTGTGCTAGATTAATCAGAGAACTTGTCACACTTTTTAATGACAAGGAACACTCTAAAATTACAGTAATTAAAATCATTTGAGAAAGTGTGCAATTGAGTGGCAGTACATCAGGCACACGTCCACATCTCAAAACATTTTGATTTTTTAATTCTTCACACATCTCACGATTATATAATTAAGTGGAATGGATCCAGTGCTAATTACAGCCCACTGCTCTTTTATGACAAAATTGCAATTTAGCTGGTGTGGCCCGCGTGAAATGAAAGGAATTGATTTACATCAATTCCATTCCATGCGTTTATGTTATTTCCAACTACTAATTATATCAATAAAGTATTGTTTGGTTACTTAAAACCATTACAATGAATAATAATGAGAACAATGTTACAATTCCAAGTCAAATGACTTTCAAAGCATTTTTGCAGTTAGAGATAAACCATTACAATCAATAGTCATATGAACAATGTCACAATAAAAGTCAAATGACTTTCAAAACATTTTACATTTATTGATACTGTTGCTGCAGACAACTGCTCCAGTGACTGAAAAAAACAAGTTGCAAAACCATGACAGCCAAGGCAACATTGAAACAGCATAACCAAAGAGGATCACGGCATTTTAAATAAACCAATAAGGCAAGAGCAAGCAAACTCATTGGTTAATACTAAGAACAAAGTGTAGAGTGCAGTGTAAAAGATAATGGTAGTACAGGCTCCGATTGCTGTCGGAGGACTAATACATGCGTAGACTCAGTTCATCTTCAGTAATTGAATAAAGCTCAGGATGCGTTCACAATGTTTTTCACGCAGCACAAAAAAACAAAGATTTCATAAGCAAACTCAGCTGTTAGCAGAAATCAGGTAAACAACAATGAAACAGGGAGCAGACAGAGCGCTTAATCTTCCTAGAATGTTATCACAACATTTTTACTACATCAAGCCCACACCTGCCACCCGGCAACAGCATTGCTGGGTGCAAAGAGCAGTTGGCTGTATTGCGAGCCCACGGTCGACCAATGGGGAACCGCAGCTCCGCACAGTGCTAATACCCAATCATTGGTTTACGCCTGACTATATGTTTTCTGTTTTTCTTGTCTTGTTCTTTTGTCATTCTAGATCAAATCAATCTACAATCATAAAGAGTGGCACTACGACTATCTACTAGGCCACTACACTACACTAACACTCACCTCACTTTCTATCTTGGTCCTGAAGAAGTGCCTAGGGTTTCCCCTTGAGACCACTATACTGCGTGAAACATGTCGACCCCTTACATGTCCAGAATGGACATGACACCTGCCTAGCTACTGAGGGCCATTATCACCCTCAAGCAGCACAACCTTTTGATTTTTTACCGATGACAGAGGGGTTCTTTCTTATTAAACCTACTACTACCCCCTCCAGCCATCTTTTAACACTGCACTGGACACCACTCCAACTCAGACCCGCACACACCTTTACGGCTTAATCATTCAAAAGATCTCCAAAAAGTGACCCTTCGGGGGACCCGTAGGGCATTGCAGCACCGGCCCAACAAGCAGCACCGCCCAATGATGAAGCATGACATCCTTCGGGGTGTGTGAGGGCACCAAGACAAGGACACACTGTCCCCTATCACTATCTTAAGAGAACTGCATTATCTACCTCTTCTACTACCTCTTCTTAGGCACTGTGACTCCCCCGAGCAACGGTACATCTGTCACAGGCACACATCTCAAATCTTTTTGATTTTTTAACTCTTCACACATCTCACGATTATATAATTAAGTGGAATGGATCCAGTGCTAATTACAACCCACTGCTCTTTTATGACAAAATTGCAGTTTATCTGGTGTGGCCCCCTGTGAAATTAAATTAATTGATTTACATCAATTCCATTCCATGCATTTATGTTATTTCCTACTACTAATGATATCAATAATTTATTGTTTGGTTACTTAAAACCATTACAATGAATAATAATGAGAACAATGTAACAATTCCAAGTCAAATGACTTTCAAAGCATTTTTACAGTTAGAGATAAACCATTACAATCAATAGTCATATGAACAATGTTACAATACAAGTCAAATGACTTTCAAAACATTTTACATTTATCAATACTGTTGCTGCAGACAACTGCTCCAGTGACTGAAAAAAACAAGGTGCAAAGTGCAATATATAAAATAGCAGCAGACTTTTATCAACAAGAGTTAGGCACAATAGCTTAATGTTTCCTGTGGGAACTAGCACCTAGTATGCTCAGATTACTTAAAACCATGACAGCCAAGGCAACATTGAAACAGCATAACCAAAGAGGATCAATGCATTTTAAATAAGTCAATAAGGCAAGAGCAAGCAAACTCATTGGTTAATACTAAGAACAAAGTGCAGAGTGCAGTGTAAAAGATAGTGGTAGTGCAGGCTCCAATTGCTGTCTGAGGACTAGCACATGCGTAGACTCAGTGCATCTTCAGTAATTTACTAAAACTCAGGCTGCGTTCACAATGTTTTTCACGCAGCACAAAAAAACAAAGATTTCATAAGCAAACTCAGCTGTAAGCAGTAATCAGATAAACAACAATGAAAACAGGGAGCAGACAGAGCGCTTAATCCTTAAACTTGAGATGATTGACTGAGAGTTTGCCTTAATTTGCTGTGGCACTAGAGGGAAATACAGTAAAGTGCTTTAACTATTAGGTGGAGCCACACCACACATTGTTACCCCCAAGCTTATCTGCTTAGCTGCTAGGGCCACAAACCTAACCAACAAAATGTTCAAGGTGTTCCTGACAGAGATGAGAGCATTAATAATTGCCTACTGGCATGCACGCTTGCCTAATTTGTTGCTTTCCGGCCTTACTAGTACTTTCTGCTACTCTGACAAGGCTCGAAAGCTGAAAACGATGTGTTGAAGTGGCTCATCATACATACCACTGCCGCTGCACATTATAGATTCCAAAGGCTGACGCCACCTGGCTAGGTGTTTTAAAAACAGCCACTCCATAAGCATGAGGGCCATAAACTTTAATTCATTATATTTTGAGTGTGTACAGGTCAGATAAGGTTTATGATGCCTCAGCTGATAAGAGTTGATGATGGCCATTGCATGCCTGTGCTTCGCTACAACATCCATGTCAGCCTGACGTGAGAGGAAGTGCACTTGCTTTTTAATACTTAACTTAAAGATGTTTTGACTCATGTGTGAAGCCCAAAGCTCTCCCGCATTCAGGAGGCTGCAACACTCCTCAAGGTGCAGGGAATGGGGTTGTCGGGTGCCACCTGAGTGAATTTCATCCCACAATAGGGCCTTCAAACTTCCTCTCCTAGAAAGCCAGAGTTGGTGGCAAAGATTTGAAAATGCTCCTGCTCTTTCCACCCATTGGTCAAGAAGGCCAAATTCTAGTCAGATCTGAGTGGCTGATGAGGATCTCAGTAGTGGAAGCCTTATAAATCTTGGGGACCAACTTATTTAGAAGCTTACTATCCCTCCCCAGCAAGATTTCACCGCCATAAACTAGCGATGGAATAATTTTTGGCCTCATTACCTTCAGAAGTGGTCGAGGCAAGTCCCCTACAACGGGCTGACAGTTTGGAAAAAGATGACAGGAGGGCCGGGGCCTTGGTTTCTATGGCCTCTATGTGCTAGGCAAAGGAGCACCTTGCATCATTTGTAACACCAAGATATTTATGTCTGTTCCTTTGACATCTTGTTGCCATTGAGGTACCAGCAGCCTGCCTTGTTGATTTTCCTGCTCAATATTAAAATCTTGGTTTTCCTTAAATTAACTTCTAGGCAGTTAACATTGGTGTAAGAGTGCACTATATTTAACAAGCTCTGCAATCCAACTCTCGTATAACTAAGGGCCTGATTTAGAATTCAGCAGAGGGGCTATACTCGTCCGCCGAGTTCTAAATAAGGCCCAAAGCCATTCGCATAGAGCAAGTTGCTGATGTGTTCACCTCTGATCTTGGCTCTTTGTATTGTCGGGAGCACTGGACAAATCAGAAATGTAAAAGTTAAAAAGCAGTGGGGCTAGCATGCACCCCTGCTTGACCCCCGTGAGGTGGAAATTTTACTGCATATGCAGGTTCCGTCACCCAGTTTGACATGATATCACCTGTCAGTGTGTAGTTGTATAATTGCCTGGAGGAGTTTCAGCTGCATGCCACAGTTCTTTAACTTTGTCCACAGGGACCCCCTTGGGACACAGTCGAATGCTGCCCTAAAGTCCACAAAACAACAGTGCTGCAAGGCCCCAGATTTTGTCACCCTAACTAATAATTAGGATATAGCTAACAGGTTTGACTAGGTACCAGACTTCTTAACAACCCCTGTTTATTTCATCTTAATAAGACCCCTCACCCCAGCTTTAAAGATAGGTTGAATGATAGCACCATGCCAAGAGTCCGGTATTAATGAACTCCTTAGACAATTATCAAATAATGGTGTGAGTTTGCTAGCTGAAAAGGGGATGTCCTGCTCAAAGAGGTTCTGAGGGAGACCATTTGACCCCGGGACTCCATCTGATCTGGCCTTTGCCAGGACAGTTCAACTGCCATGTCTGTGAGGACAGATTTTTAGTGAAGGGAGTACGGCATTCAGAGCCTTTATAACTGTCAGGGCTGAGAGTCTCCATGGTGCCCACAGGGCTCACTCCCTTGCTGAATGGGATAGCAGTCTGGGCTTTCTGCTGAGTCACTCGACATAACTGTCTAGACAGAAAAGATGACTAATCCGATTCAGAGATGTTGTCAGGTGCCGGCTCTGCAAGGACCATTCACCTGCTGGTTTATCAAAGTCTTTTCACTCTCATACAAGAGTGTCATCCAGAACTAGTCAATGCATCTGGTCTTCTCAGCTTATACTGCTTGCTTGAGGCATTTTTGCACCAGCTTAAACTCAATACCTAGCTCTTTATTTCCTGGATTTTTGTGAGCTGCTCTTTGAGTGGTATTTAGGGCTTTCTTCAAACTTACAATCATAGCAGTGGGAGGGAACAGTTACATATGGATCGGAGGCTATGCGGTAACCTCCCTTTTGTGTGGAAATTTCACAAGCATCAGGGAAGTAAAGTTGGTCCCCTCAGCAATTGGAAATGTATTTTCATTAGTGACCTTCTCCTTTAAAAATACTAGGGCTTATTTATTAGGGGTGAGCGGTAAACTCTGCTCCGCCGGTGGAGTCTGCAGAGTTCTGCCACTCCGGGCTTCAGTTGGAGTCTTGAGTTTGGCAAATAAACTCCACCAATTGAGGGTGGAGCAGAGTTTAGTTTTTATTAACGGCGCCCACCCCTCAAGTCGGGGCTAAGAGCGGATCTTGTAGGCAGGCTGCTCATGGAGCAGCACAGGGCCTGACTGCCTGCCAACAGCCTTCATCGGAACAGCTGCAAACATTTTCCCTCGCTGTGAGAGGCTCTGCTCTCAGCCAGAGCTGGCTCGGGACATGGAATTTACAGTACACACACCCGTCTAGGTGACGGTGTGTTGCTGTTGCTTTACATACCTCAAGGAGCCTGCTGTTCTGCATCTTACCCAATAACCTTCTCTTTTATGTCTGCAGCAGCACGGGGCTGCAGAGACCCCATGCACCCAAGTCATCCCATACAGGCTAACCTCATGAGCTTTGAGCATCTTCTGCCCATGCCAGTTGCGAATCGGCATAAAGTCAAGCCTGACAGAACAACAGCTGACTTGTTATTTGGGGTGGACCATCCAGCAGGGATACAACAGAGAGAAGCGTACTGCGTACAGCATGCCACTGCTTTGTGCGCTCATAATGTTTCCCATCACACACAACAGGACACCGGGGGCGACTGCAGCTTTTTCCAGCAAAGCTACGATCCGGGGGAAGGTATCTGCCAGGAAGCCCCCAAGAGAGTCCGTGTGGGCTCAGTCTGGGCACAGGCAGTGTACCAAGAAGCAGCATTATGATTGGTGCGTGCCCTCGAGGCCGCCCTGATGGCCCATTTTTGAGGGGTTGTTGGGGAGGGATTGGGGCAGCGTTACAGTGCAAGGTGAGTGAGGGATGATCAGAACTGCCTGCAAGGGGCACCTGCTGATCCTGGCATGCAATTGACATGCTTAATGCTGCAGGAATGAGGCATGCACCGTCCTCGCAGGAGTGACTCCGGGAGCACATTATATGCTCTGTTATATATATCCATTTATAGTTAGCGCTCATGGCAGTGTAGATTGAGAATGCTGCCACTCTTCATCTGCGAGGGGGAGTCTCACATGCCTGCCTTACAATTTCCCATCTGCTGTTTGATTTCCAATGAGCCAGGTGCACTTCAATGTGGAAAATGAACGTGCCTTACTTTACACATATACCCCATTTTCTAGACTTTTGTCATGTGCATGTTCTGGATGTGTGTGCAAGTGCAGCTCTGTGCATTGTTTTAAGTGGCTTGCTGCTAAATGTTCTCAGGCCTGGGACAAAGCTAAACAGAGCACAGGAGGCATTGTTGGGGGCTGGTGTCTTTCTTCTTCCCTCGCTGCCCTGCCAGAGTGCTTTTCTTCCTGGTGTGAGCCAGATGTGTCTCCCAGAGACCAGGAAGAATTTACTTCCCAAGGGCTGAAGAAGATGAGGGTCACTAGGCAGCATCTGGTGCATGCAAGTTCCATTTCCGCTGCCCTGATTGTTACTGTTCTGTCATGTGTTCATAGAAATATTATATTTTAGAATAAAATTCATACTAATAACTGTCGTGTGTACAGGCAGATTTGCCTATGCCTGCCTCTGTGGGTATTTTCACTCCTGCTGATAAGCCGAAAACAAAGTCCTCATTTCTCCGGGCATGCCGAGCAAACATGGCTCCTGATGAAGCATTTATTAATGCCAACCATGAGCTGAGAGCTGTCTCTCTCAGCAACGTGCCCGCTGCCGGCCTTCCTCATGCCAATCAATGCACCTCAGGGCCCTGGCAGGTGCTAGCAGTTACTCAGCCTGCTCACGGAACTCCGTGGAATTCAGTGGAATGTTTTGTAACTCCGCGAGCTCCACCCAGGCCTATTATTTATGAGCACACAACCTTGCGTGGCCCTGCATGACTTCAGAAATCTTGAGTAATGTAACACAGTGCAAATTGTGCCAGGGAGGCGTTTCCATGGGTGTTGTGTTCCAACACAAAATCCATGGATTTTGAAGCATTCTCAGATTTACAAGAACAGGTAAACCTGGGAATGCGACAAAAAGATATGCCTCCCCAGGAGAGGTGCAATGAGGGGAAATATCTTTATTTCTCCTCGTCTTTTCCTCTTTCTATGTGTGCTGCATTTTTTTGCAGGAAGGTGATCCTTCCTGCACAAAAACAATCCTGCATGCAATGCAGGCCCCCGCATTGGAGCTAGGCAGCTCATTGTGTGCCAGCAAAGGGGAAAGGACAGGAAGTTGCTGTATTGCTTTAAATATGGCACATTCCTGCCCTTTCTCACTGACACAGCACAGCAAGGTGACTTGCTCCACCACTTTTTCATGAATATGGCCCACTGAGTTTAATGTCCCAGGGGTTAAACACCTTCTCTTTTGACAAGATCTTTTGCATGTGGGCTGAAGAGGCAAAAGTCACCAGTGTAGACCCAGAGATTTGTGCGCCCTTAGAGTTAGAAACTCAATTGAAATAATGTCCTTTGGTTCCAAGCACAGCCATGGTCGGTGCAGGTAAGTGCGGTGTTTTTCGACAGACGAGGAGGAAAAATTAATTATTTATTTAATTTTCACTCGTGGTCGTCTGTCGAATACCCCCCAACACAGCCCCACTGCTCTTACCTGCACGGGTCGTGGCTGTCCAAACACCTGAGCTCCAGGATGGCCTTCATTAGACATAGGATATTTTCCTTGTTTAGGATATCATGGGGAACCTGTGTATGGTATTCCGGGATGCATAACAATTTGACATTGGATTGGTGCAGAGCAAGTTGCCTGATGGTACCTTGGCTTGCAATTGTTGTAAGGAGAGCCTGAGTGGCATTTAAAGCATTATAACCTCCCTGGGCTTCTTCCGCCAGTGGGCCACTCATCAGATGATCCAGTTTAAAGTCCTTTTTGGGCCTGGAGTCCATAGGGAGCAGACCTGCCTGTTCTCTTACGGGCATCATGGAGTGGTAGGAGGATGCTTGCAGAGTTGTAACTTGAATACTTTCAGCATTAGCATAGATTCAAGGCCCTGAGGGACTACCTAAACAGCCCGAGTTCTGTGACACCTTGACTCCGGGGGAAACATGTTCCTCCCTTCTTTCCAGATGGCCCTCCCTTGCGTCATCTTGAGCACAAGGATCTGTTTGACATGAAGTGCTTTCCATTTGACTTGTTTCCAACCCACAAGGATTTAAGTAAATAATTAAATTAGCAGTGACAATGTCGGGATTGTGATCCGGTTGTGGTGCCTCTGTGGATAGGTGGATGCCACTTCGTTCTGGAGATGCAGTGCTCCCAGGACTCCTTTTTAAGAGCAGTGGGCACTTCAGCTGGTGGTGCGCTATGGAAGAATTCCTGCTGTTTTTGTTCCATTGCTTCTGATAGTGCTTCCTCTCTCTTTTGCTTAAGGGAGATGTAGATGGGATTGAGGCTAAACCAGCTGTAGTAGAGATAGCCTGGGGAGATGTTACAACCGCCTGCTCAGCAGCGGCCAGCATGTCCAAAGGGGGAGCTTCTAAATGGGGACCCCAAGGAACCACCCAAGGTAGTGACACAGGGGACCCACGGGGGACGTGTGCAGTGTGTGAACACAGCCGCGAGCTCCGTTAGCGTCTATGGGGAAAGTCGCGGTTAGAGTTTTAAAGTTTAGGGACACTTCGGAGTGGACTAGGAACAAACCCTTTTGGACTTGGAGGGTTCTAGGGCCAACACCCATGGGAGCACCATAGTACTCGTGTTACCTCACCCAGGGAAGCCGGGTGCACAGGTGTCAAATGGTGTCGGGCCGCGCCGTCGTTTTCAATGGCCGCTGGCTAGAAAGTGCTGGTGCCGGGAAGCTGCGAAGTGTCCGTAGAGATCCAAGCCTGGATCGAGGATGAGAAGAACCTGAAAGCAGAGGGGAGAGAGTCTAGGTCTCTAGCCAGTGACCAGGGGCACGATAGTCGAATGCCCACCGATGTCGGGTGCTTCAAGTTCGAAGAGGTGAAGATTGTCTCTGCAGCCACGAGGACCAGGAGGCGTCGACGACAACCAGGAGCTGGAATCAAGCTGTCCCACAAAGGTAGTAGCTGACTGTGGTGTTGGTGCCCAGATTGGACCCAACAAGCCTTGGTAACAGCAACCCACGCAGAAAAAGAACAAAGGCTTCGGAGTGGACCAGCGAGGTCCGAGGGACTCCCCATGCAAGGGAGAGTCAGGGTAGGCCTGGAGCAATCAGGGAGGCCCATTGAAAGTAGAGTTGTCCTTCTGAGGGACCCACAAGTTGATGGACAAGGGATCCCCTCCCCGGACTCTGCTTCCTGAGAGTTCGTGAGGACTTCCCCTAGAGGTGCATCTGCTGAGTCTTGGCCCTGCGGAATACGGTGTACTCGATTCCATGCTCATTAGCCAGGAGGAGAACTTGTCGCAGGTGAACATTGGGAACATGAAGACTGGGTGTGACAACCGAGATTGTGCTTTGCCCGATTCCTTCTTTGATGCCTTTTATCGCAGATAAGATGGTCTTGAGGAAGGCTGGGAGCGATGACAGGTTATCGATAATTGGAGAGCAGCAGCACTGTTATGGTTGTGTGTTATAGGAGTGGTGCCCAGTCAGGAAACAAACATTGTACATCACTCACAGCATATACATATCACCGTATGTCTGGGATGCGAGTGTTGATTCAAGATGAAACAGCAAAGATCAGGAGAAAGGATCACCACTCCCAGAAACCTTTGGAGTGGTGAGAGAAGCATTTTCTGAGTGCAGACGCTTGATTGGCAAAAGGATATAAACCCCTCCCATAGGACCGACCAGTGCTTGACAATCCGTTTTTGTTAGCAAGCTCAGCACTTGGATTTGCACTGTCGTTTCCGCCAGGATGAAGCGGTCTCCCCTGTGAACTCTCTTGTTCTTTTTGGGTCGGAGCTCCAGGAGGGGCATGAGGCATTTGTTCTCTCGGGCAGTGTCTCATTGAGCGACAGCGTCTGGCCGCGTTCTAGTATACTGCACCTTCAGCGAAGGCGCCGGCCATTTTCTCGGCAGCCGGAATCCTCGCCTTTCCTTTATCGGAGTATTTCTCCGCTTGGACCTTTACGTCGGCTGCGCAACTAAACGCAGCGGCTTGTGCTTCCATGCTCTGCGAGCCTTCATATCATGTATTTTCAGCCTGTGAACCAAGACAGGAGAGAGGAGAGCTGTGCACGAACCAAGACAGTCGGCTGGCAGATAAGTGCACATACAGCGCATTTCACGCGCTCTTTTCTTTGGTGTTTTTCTTTTGTTTGTACCTCGCACAGGAACTATTTCCAAGAAGGCTCGTGCTCAAAGTCTTGGGATGTATTTATTTATCAGAAGTATTTCCTTTCCTCATTGACATATCAGCTCTCATTATGGATTACAATAGTCAGCGCTTTTTATGATGCAATTGCAATTGATTAATACAGCTGTTTGAAGAACGGAAGTGAGTATCTGAGTACAAAAGCAGAGTGATAATTGTGTGGCATTCTTATGAATGTATGTTATTACATTACTGTTTCCTTTCTTGCATACAGGACGCTACACATAAGGCTGGTGGTTCCCAGACACCACAGAGGTTTCCACGTTCCATGAGAGATTCTAGACTAAGGCCTTCCAGAATACTCAGCAGCCTTTTTTATTTTATCCACTCTCCTTTTCCCCGGTGTGTCCCCTTGCAAAGCAGTGCTTGGCATACACTCTTTGTGTGATTACACGAGGGGGAATAGTTGGACATTCTTCATGCCATCACCTCCGCTGGAGAACACTGAAGGTGAGTGGAATCTCAATCTGACAGCCCTAACAGATTGTCAAGCCCACGTTGTAGACCGGCCTGTGTGATGGATTCAAACACGGTCCTTGCCTCAGTCTTAAAGACGATAACAGCGTTACAAATAGAAGTTAACGGCTTTCGTACTGAGAACCAGGAGTTACGTAAGGAACTAGGAGTGGTAAGGAGAGAAGTAGTGGGACTGACTAGAAAGGGGAAACCTTATAGTAGTAGAGGGTCCTATGTAAAGGATTGGAACACTACCACCTCCTCAGCATGTATCAGGGGCCACCACAGAACACTTCACACAGTCTCATACAGGAGGGAGGTCACAGCCTTCTGGGTACTTTTCTGCCACGCATACTTCTTCTTTGTCTGCCTTAGGTCCTGGCTCTATTCAAGTTCTACAGTCTCCACAGATACCCCTCGCCCCGCCTGAACGATTCTTTGGGGATCCCAAAAAGTTTGGGATATTCCTTAGCCAGTGCCGCTTACATTTCCTCTGCAAACCAACTGTGTTTCATTATGAACAATCAAAAACTGCCTTTGTAATGTTGTATTTAGGAGGGAATGCAGCAAGCTGGTCTATCCCATTGATCGAACAGGATGATCCCATATTATACAATTTCGCTAATTTTTGCACAGAGATGCGGAAACTATTCGATATGAATTCTCATCTCCTCTCTCTATATAGAGAACTGATCACCCTGAAACAAGGATCACAGGATTTGCTGACGTACATTACCACCTTCAATCGACTCATAGTAGAAACCGACTGGCCTGTGGACAAGCGGACCACCTTGTTCTATCAGGGGTTGCGCAGTGAGTTGAAAGGCGTACTAGCTCAAGTAATTCACCTTCCTCAGTCGTACAAGTATATAATAGAACTCACAGTGCAATTGGAACACCAGTTACAGGAAGGAAAGAGTGACAAAATGAGGGGCCACGATCTAAGCCAGCAATCAAAGAACACCCTCGTCATACGGATGGAGTGGAACCAATGAAGATCAATGGTATCCGTGGCCCCCTAACCAGGAAAGAAACAGATAAAAAGTGCAACAGAGGCTATGCCTGATTTGTGGTAAGGGGGGTCATTTCCTTAAGGACTGTAAGGCCCGAATTAGGCCTCCGGAAAAGACACCATTGCGAAAACCCAAGCCGTGGTTCATCAGAAATGGGACTTGAGTGAGGAGTCGGAACACTAATGGGCCCGAGCAAGAATGGGATCCCTTGTTTGGAAGCGGATAGTAATGCGATCTCCCCTATCATAGCTAACACCATCCAGACATCTGTTGCCCATATCAACGTGTTCATTACCCTTTGGCTGGATGAAGGGATACATCTGAAAGTACCTGCTCTATTGGATTCAGGAGCCACAGGCAATTTCATAGACAGGACATACGCTCAGAACATCGGTGTACCTTGCGTGAAGCAGGCTTCCCCTGAATCGGTAAAGGCAGTAGATGGAACAGCATTGATCTCAGGCCAGTGAGGTTTCATACCCGAACCCTTGTGATGCAGTATGGCAGAGAACATTTTGAGACTATCCAGTTCGATCTGATTGATGCCCCCATTTCCGTTTAATTCTGGGAATGCCCTGGTTAACCCAACATGACCAATTAGTGAGGTGGGCTGCCCGTACCGTATCCATGGATTCCCCGTTTTGCAGAGAAAATTGCAATAAGGAAGAAGCCTTTTAGCAGAGGAACCGAGAAACCCAGTCAGGCTTTTTGACTACCGGTTTTGTGGAACCTCTGGTGTGTTCTTCCACGTCCTTACCTACTGAGTATGTACAATACCAGTCTGTTTTAATAAACAAGGGGCCAGTCAACTCCCCCCATAGGGAGTCTGACTGCAAAATAGATATGATTCCAGGGGCAGCGATTCCATGCAACCAGATATACATGCCAACGGAACCTGAAACACAACATCTGAAGGAATACTTGGATGAAAACCTCCAGTCAGGCTTCATTCAGCCCTCATCCTCTCCTGCTTCTTCTCCTCTCTTTTTCTTCCCTGAGAAGGAAGGAGATCTTCGGACATGCATTGACTATCGTGCAATCAACAGGGTTATGATTAAAAAACGTTGCCCTTTGCCACTCATTCCTGTGTTGTTAGACCAGCTAAAGGTAGCCCGAATCCTCACCAAATTGGATCTTCGTGGGGCGTACCATTTGGTGCGTGTGAAGCAGGGGGACGAATGGAAGACGGCATTCCGGACTATGTTCGTATCGTTCGAGTACCAGGTGATGCCCTTCTGATTTTGTAATGCCCCGCTGCATTCCAATATTTTATGGACGAGGTGCTTTGGGGATACCTGGATGTATTTTGTATCGCCTACATTGATGACATCCTCATTTATTCCACCAATATGAATGACCACGTAGCTCGCGTAACGGCAGTACTGGACAGACTACAAAGGAATTTGTTGTTCGCCATACTCGAGAAGTGTCTGTTTCACGCATCTGAGATAGAGTTCTTGGGTTATGTGATAAACGCTAGAGGGTTACAAATGAATATCAGAAAGATATTAGCCATCACACAATGGAAATCTCCTACAAATATAAAGGAGTTGAAAAGATTCTTGGGGTTGTCAAACTTTTACAGGTGGTTCATCAAGGATTTCTTGCGGATCGTTCAACCCATCACTCGTCTGCTGAAAAAAAGGATTCCATTTATGTGGGGAGAAGATGCAGAACAGGCCTTCCAGGAGATGAAAGACCATTTCATACGGGCTCCCATTCTATGACATCCGGACGTCCAGCTGCCCTTTGTGGTTGAAACAGATGCCTCTCAATATGCCTTAGGGGGAGTGTTATCTCAGATACACCCTGAAACCAGACAGCTGCACCCAGTGGCGTACTATTCAAGAAAGCTAACCCCTTGGGAGACAAATTACGGATAAGGAACTGTTGGCGATCAAGAGGGTATGTGAAAAATGGAGGCATTACTTGTTAGGAGCCAAACACCATAGAAATCTATACTGACCATTGAAACCTACTATTGTTGAAAACGACTGTTACGCCATGGCAACTGAGATGGTCTCTCGACTTTTCCGATCATGATTTTGTTATAAAGTATCGACCATGTCCTCAAAATGCCAACAATGAGAACAACAAAGAACCCATTCGTGAGCCACCAATTATCCTTCAAAAGGCCTTGTTCCCTGACACAGAAATAGCAGTAATAGCGTCGGACGATTTCTTGGAGAACCTGGAGGTACATTTGGCACTTCTAGATCAACAGGCTTGGAGTCAAGAAGAACTGCGCTCTAGGAAGGATGATATGCTCTATCATTCCCAGGCCCTGTACGTACCTGATGAAGCATTGCAGAACCAAGTCCTGTCCTGGACTCATGATTCAACAATAGGGGGACACATGGGAATGTACAAAACCATTGCATTAACCGAGTGACACTTCTGGTGGCCCACTTTAAGGCAAGACGTAAAGAAACACGAAAAGGAATGTGCCATATGTGCACAGGGAAAAACCAGTCACAGCAAACTAGTAGGATTGTTTCGTCCTACACCTATGCCACCAAGTCCATGGCATACCGTATCAATGGACTTCATTGAGGAAATGCTCCTTAGTAAGGGTTATACCATCATACTAGTCGTAATTGATCATCTAACGAGTATGGGCTACTTTATACCAATGAGCCAGGTACCGACTGTGAGAAGTTGGCCTGGCATATGCTGTCCACCTTGCACCAGCCCAAACGACCTTTATTGATGACAGGTTTAAAGACAACCTTTATTGAAAGCTATCCTAGTGGTAGCTATGGAGAGCAGCCTTCAGGCTAAGTCTTGAAGGAGTGTAAAGCTGTTTGTTTTACCAGTCTATAATCTCATGAATGACCAAATGAAAGGAGAACCACACCAGGTATATATATAAAATATATGTATTTATTACTAAACACTACCCACTAGTCTCTTTATGAGGCTAGAGGTTGAAATACACAAGTTACAAGTCAATTAACACAGTAAATTAGCACAATATACGATTAGCCCTAGGGGCGTACCAAACCATATATTAAGAAAGTGGTATAAGAACCACAACTTGACTAGACACAAGGCCTAGAGCCTGTAGAATCGCTGGGACCCCAAGGAACCACCCAAGGTAGTGACACAGGGGACCCACGGGGGACGTGTGCAGTGTGTGAACACAGCCGCGAGCTCCGTTAGCGTCTATGGGGAAAGTCGCGGTTAGAGTTTTAAAGTTTAGGGACACTTCGGAGTGGACTAGGAACAAACCCTTTTGGACTTGGAGGGTTCTAGGGTCAACACCCATGGGAGCACCGTAGTACTCGTGTTACCTCACCCAGGGAAGCCGGGTGCACAGGTGTCAAATGGTGTCGGGCCGCGCCGTCGTTTTCAATGGCCGCTGGCTAGAAAGTGCTGCTGCCGGGAAGCTGCGAAGTGACCGTAGAGATCCAAGCCTGGATCGAGGATGAGAAGAACCTGAAAGCAGAGGGGAGAGAGTCTAGGTCTCTAGCCAGTGACCAGGGGCAAGAAAGTGGTATAAGAACCACAACTTGACTAGACACAAGGCCTAGAGCCTGTAGAATCGCTGGGACCCCAAGGAACCACCCAAGGTAGTGACACAGGGGACCCACGGGGGACGTGTGCAGTGTGTGAACACAGCCGCGAGCTCCGTTAGCGTCTATGGGGAAAGTCGCGGTTAGAGTTTTAAAGTTTAGGGACACTTCGGAGTGGACTAGGAACAAACCCTTTTGGACTTGGAGGGTTCTAGGGCCAACACCCATGGGAGCACCGTAGTACTCGTGTTACCTCACCCAGGGAAGCCGGGTGCACAGGTGTCAAATGGTGTCGGGCCGCGCCGTCGTTTTCAATGGCCGCTGGCTAGAAAGTGCTGGTGCCGGGAAGCTGCGAAGTGTCCGTAGAGATCCAAGCCTGGATCGAGGATGAGAAGAACCTGAAAGCAGAGGGGAGAGAGTCTAGGTCTCTAGCCAGTGACCAGGGGCACGATAGTCGAATGCCCACCGATGTCGGGTGCTTCAAGTTCGAAGAGGTGAAGATTGTCTCTGCAGCCACGAGGACCAGGAGGCGTCGACGACAACCAGGAGCTGGAATCAAGCTGTCCCACAAAGGTAGTAGCTGACTGTGGTGTTGGTGCCCAGATTGGACCCAACAAGCCTTGGTAACAGCAACCCACGCAGAAAACGAACAAAGGCTTCGGAGTGGACCAGCGAGGTCCGAGGGACTCCCCATGCAAGGGAGAGTCAGGGTAGGCCTGGAGCAGCCAGGGAGGCCCATTGAAAGTAGAGTTGTCCTTCTGAGGGACCCACAAGTTGATGGACAAGGGATCGCAAAGGGACCTCAGGTGGAATCACAAAATGGCGGCCCACGGGTCACTTGGAGTAGCCAGGCTGGCAATCTTCGGTGAATTCACTGCTCGGGGTCAGGGCTACAAATAACCCAAAGCACAGCCTCTTGGATTGACCAGAAGCTTATGCACTTGCAAATATGCACGGTGTCCAGGGGTTCCGGTTCCACGGTACCCACGAGGGCTACGGGTCTCAGCTCTGCTGGGAACTCGGGTCAGCCTCTGGGAAGTCTGGAAACCCACCTCCTGTGTTGCAGGGTTGTCGGCATCTGGCGGGAGCTTCGGAGATGCAGACCGGACAGATGCGTCTTTGGTGCCTGCCAAGCAGGGGAATAACTCCTTTACTTCAAGGGAGATTCTTCAGTCATCTGGCGTTTAACAGATCGTTGAAGGTCCAGGATTCAGTTTCAGAGTTTCGTTCAGGGATATCTAAAGTCCTGTTGCCAGGGGTTCCTATCTTATACCCAAGGAAGGGGTTGGACTAACTCAGGTGACCCTCCTATGGGAGGGTTTGGAAAGAGGGGTGGCTACACCCATTTCCTTTGTCCAGTTTTGTGGCAGAGCAGGGGCTGGCAGCCCCTGCAACCGGTTTGAACTGGGGTATGCATAGGGACACCAAATGTGCCCCCAGTGCAGGACTTCAAAGCACTCAGAGAGTGCACCCACCCAGCCCCAATACACTAAAGCCTGTATGGGAGGTGGTAACACCTCCCTGTGACAGGAAACCTATTGTCCAGGCCTCCCCTGCTGGAGTTTCGGTCAGCAGTAGGAGGCCAGACTCGTGTCTGTGGCTGCAGCATCCATTTTGTGATGCCAGGGCTCTGTTTAGCTGGTACCGGGTATACCGGTGCTGCCATGTCTCTCCCTCTAGAAGTTTGGGATCATATGATTCCAAGGTGTTTGACACCAAACACGACATGTTTCCGTGCAGCCATCCCAAAGTTAGCATTTACCGTTGAGATATAATGTACTTAAGAGTATATGGTCAGGCTGCACTCACAGACAACCCCAGAGGATAGATTCCGAAGGCTGCAGAGGGGCTCTGCTCATGCATGGGCACCCTCTCACATAAAACCAAGCACCCTGCCTTCAGGATTGATAAGGCCTGCCATAGGGATGACTGATAGGTTTACATGTGCAGTGATAGGGTGAGATATAGTGAACCTATATCTCAGTAAGGGGTGCATGCACCACCTCACTCAGGCTGCTGTAGCAGTCCTGTGGTGTCATTTTGGAGGGCTTCCCAGGGGTGGCATAATACATGCTGCAGCCCCTGGTAGGCCTCTGGGGTACCTATGCCCTGGGTACATAGTATACCATATACTAGGGACTTATAAGGGCACCCCAGAATCCAATCTGAAGGGTACCTAAGGCACATGGAATCCATTTATAAGAGAAAGCAGATAGGCTGGGGACCTGAATAGCAGGTTCCTAGCCAAACTAAGACAAAAACCATCAAAACACCAGGAAAAAAGTGGGGGCAACCATGTAGTCAGATTCCACCTTCCTACATAACCCCCCCCAAACGAAAGGAGATAAGGCTAACCTTGGCCAGTTGAGCCTTTATTGACTAAGTGGCCATATAAGGAAGTACCTTCACTAGCATGGTTACCCCCTGTCGTATGGTCCACTAAGCTATCCCTCACCCTAAGGGTATGAGAGGGTCTCCACCATGGGGAATTAATACCTGTGGTGTGTTTGGGTAAAGTAAAAGGCTGGTGAGGTGTCTGATTAGGGAAGTGAGGCCCTAATAAAGTTGGTCTCAACTTCCTCAGATCACTGGTCACCATGTATGCCTCTCTTTCCATGACTGAGTTGCACTTTGCTCTAAGGGTCAACCTTTGGCTGCCTACAGCTGGGGGTTGGGTCCCTTGGGGTGGAACACTGGAGGGACATGGTAGGTTTGGAACCTTTTGGTCCCAGGTTTGCCCTTGCCCTACAGAGTCCTTCTGGGGGAGGTCCCTACACAAAGGTATGGGGGGATCCCTCAGTGTGTGGAGGAATGTTCACCTGGCTAGGGCTACTAGTCTGGGTGCCCCTAATCTGCTGATGGGGGGGTTCCTCTGGACAGGGGGCCCTGTGGGGACCACTGACCTCCTTGACCTCTGCAGCACTGGGCTGACTGAGGCAGGGTAGAGAGGGGCAGGTTACCTGCTCCAGACTGGGTACCACCTTGGAAGGGTCCCCTGCCATTAGGGGTGTTGCCAGGACAGGCCTGACTACCTCTGGGGCAGTTCCTTCACTAGGGGGAGGATCAGTTCCCTGAGGAGGCTGACCCTTACCTATAGTCTGGGGGAGAGAAGACTTTTCTTCAACCCTTGGGCTCTCTTGTGGAGGAGAGTGGGCCATTCTTTCAGGCTCCATCACTCCAACATTTCCCTGGGGTTGGGCTGTGGCTTTTACAGCCCCACCAACTCTCTCAGGGAGGCCTAACATTCTTAAATGGGCCTGGATTTCAACTTCAGCCCAGGCTGAAATTTCTAGATCATTGCCCAACAGGCAATCTACAGGCAAGTTTGGGGACACTGCCACTCTCTTTGGGCCAGTGACCCCTCCCCAGCTGAGATTGACTATGGCCATGGGATGATCTGTTCTGATACCCTCTATGTTGGTCACCTGGTACTTGAATTCAGGTAAAAGCTGTTGAGGGGGGACTAGTTTCCCTGTCACCATGGTGACACTAGCCCCTGTGTCCCTGAATGCCAAAGCTCTTTGACCATTGATTAAGGGCTCCTGCCTGTACTTGCCCAAAGTATTGGGACTCACAGTAAAAGTGGCAAACCCCATACCACCATCAGAGTCAGAGGAGTCTGGTGAGGAGGCCCTTTCTAAATTAGGGCCCACCTCTGTTCCCCTTGCAAACGCACCTAACTTTTGGGTGCACTACTCCCAACTGGGGGATTACTACTGGTAGTACCAGGAGGAGTGGTAGTTGTGCTAGGAGGAACATTTTCTTTATTGCCAATCCTGGGGCAACTGGGATCAGTTTTCCAGTGGCCAGGCTTTTTACAAACATGGCAATATGGTTTCTTTTCAGGAGAGGAAGGAGTTTGGGACCCACCCCCAGAAGAGGACTTTTGGGGCCCTGTAGGGGACTTATCTTTAGATTTATCCCCACCTTTCTCTTGGGACTTGGTAGAATCTTTCTTCTGGTCACCACCCTGATTCTTAGTCTTTACTCTGGTTCTGGCCCATTTGTCTGCCTTCTTTCCCAATTCTTGGGGAGAGGTCAGATCAGAGTCCACCAGGTACTGGTGTAAAAGCTAATTTTGACAATTATTAAGGATCTGCTCCCTCATAATCAAATTGTACAATCCTAAAAAGTCATGCACCTTGTTGCCATGTATCCAACCTTCCAGAGCCTTAGTACCACAATCTACAAAGTCAACCCAGTTTTGAGTCTGAGCCTTTTGGGTATCTCTGAACTTCAACCTATACTGTTCAGTGGTTAGGCCAAACCCATCAATCAGAGCACTCTTCAAGACTTTGTAATTGTCAGCATCCTCTTCTCTTACAGTGAGGAGCTTGTCTCTACCTTTGTCTGCAAAGGAGAGCCACAAGATTGCTGCCCACCGCTCCTGGGGGACCCTCTGAACTTTACAGGCCCTTTCCAGTGCAGTAATCCATTTGTGGATGTCATCCCCACTCTGGTAGGGAGGGACAATCTTGCTTAGGTTTCTATGGTCATGTGACCTTTCCCTACCACTAGGGAAGTTGCTGCCACCATGGGACTCTAGTCCCAACTTTCTTCTTGTTCTCTGAAGCTCTAGGGACTCCCTATCTAAAGCCACCTGCTCTCTTCTGATTCTAAGCTGAGCTTTTTCATACTTGAGCAGTCTCTCTTTCCTTTCCTGAGAGGATTCCCTCCTATGAGAGGAAACAGAGGTCCCTATTGAGGTGTCAGAATGGTTAGACTCATGAGAAGGAGACCTTGACCTTCTAGGCACACTCTCAACTCTTCCTGGTGGGACAAAGAGGAGGCCATTCTGGTCCTCTTCCTCATCTGCAGGAGCTGGATTCTCCAGGGTAAGATCATTGTCATCTTCCTGGCCAGCTTCAGAGGTCAGGTCATGGGATTCTTCACCCCTTGGCCCTTTCTCATTTGCTGCCCCACCCTCTCTAACAGCCTCATCAGACCCTGGAGCCTTTCTGAGGTCATCTGCCAGCAACAACTGTATGAGATGTTGTGTGGATGGGCTTTTCCCTGTCTTCAACCTCCTAGTACTACACAATGCTTTCAATTCCAAGAATTGGAGGTTGTCATACTTGGATGGTGAAAGCCCATGGGCTTCTGGCAGGGACCCACTGGCTCCTGGCCTTGAAGACATCACTAGTGAGGTGTGGTGTATGCACTACCTACTCTAGTGTGGCCTACTAAACTCTCTTGAGTTGTAGAAAGGGTGTGCTAAGCCCTTGACACACAACTCTAAGTTCAGAAGAACTTACTGTAACCTTAAGCTTGAATTATATGTACCTCAGGTACCTTTTAGTTGTTTTCAGTTAGTCACTCACCTGAGATTATCTGGTAAAAAAAAGGCAAGCTTAAATCCAACCGCTGCACACCAATGTGAGAAGTTGGCCTGGCATATGCTGTCCACTAGTTATAGTGGGCACCTTGCACCAGTCCAAACGACCTTTATTGATGATAGGTTTAAAGACAACCTTTATTGAAAGCTATCCTAGTGGTAGCTATGGAGAGCAGCCTTCAGGCTAAGTCTTGAAGGAGTGTAAAGCTGTTTGTTTTACCAGTCTATAATCTCATGAATGACCAAATGAAAGGAGAACCACACCAGGTAGATATATATATAAAATATATGTATTTATTACTAAACGCTACCCACTAGTCTCTTTATGAGGCTAGAGGTCGAAATACACAAGTTACAAGTCAATTAACACAGTAAAGTAGCACAATATACGATTAGCTCTAGGGGCGTACCAAACCATATATTAAGAAAGTGGTATAAGAACCATGACTTGACTAGACATGAGGCCTAGAGCCTGTAGAATCACTCGGACCCCAAGGAACCACCCAAGGTAGTGACACAGGGGACCCACGGGGGACGTGTGCAGTGTGTGAACACAGCCGCGAGCTCCATTAGCGTCTAGGGGGAAAGACGCGGTTAGAGTTTTAAAGTTTAGGGACACTTCGGAGTGGACTAGGAACAAACCCTTTTGGACTTGGAGGGTTCTAGGGCCAGCACCCACGGGAGCACCGTAGTACTCGTGTTACCTCACCCAGGGAAGCCGGGTGCACAGGTGTCAAATGGTGTCGGGCCGCGCCGTCATTTTCAATGGCCGCTGGCTAGAAAGTGCTGCTGCCGGGAAGCTGCGAAGTGTCCGTAGAGATCCAAGCCTGGATCGAGGATGAGAAGAACCTGAAAGCAGAGGGGACAGAGTCTAGGTCACTAGCCAGTGACCAGGGGCACGATAGTCGAATGCCCACTGATGTCGGGTGCTTCAAGTTCGAAGAGGTGAAGATTGTCTCTACAGCCACGAGGACCAGGAGGCGTCGATGATGACTAGGAGCTGGAATAGAGCTGCCCACAAAGGTAGTAGCTGACTGCGGTGTCGGTGCCCGGATTGGACCCAACAAGCCTTGGTAACAGCAACCCGCATAGAAAAAGAACAAAGGCTTCGGTGCGGACCAGCGAGGTCCGAGGGACTCCCCACGCAAGGGAGAGTCAGGGCAGGCTTGGAGCAACCAGGGAGGCCCGTTGAAAGTAGAGTTGTCCTTCTGAGGGACCCACAAGTTGACGGACAAGGGATTGCAAAGGGAACTCAGGCGGAATCACAAAATGGCGGCCCACGGTACCCATGAGGACTACGGGTCTCAGCTCTGCTGGGGACTCTGGTCAGCCTCTGCAAAGTCTGGAAACCCACCTCCTGGGTTGCAGGGTCATCAGCGTCCGGTGGAAGCTTTGGAGATGTAGACCGGACAGATGCGTCTTTGGTGCCTGCCAAGCAAGGGAGTAACTCCTTTACTCCAAGGGAGATTCTTCAGTCATCTGGTGTTTAACAGATCGTCGAAGGTCCAGGATTCAGTTTCAGAGTTTCGTCCAGGGATATCTAAAGTCCTGTTGCCAGGGGTTCCTATCTTATACCCAAGGAAGGGGTTGGACTAACTCAGGGGACCCTCCTATGGGAGGGTTTGGAAAGAAGAGGGCTACACCCATTTCCTTTGTCCAGTTTCGCACCAGAGCAGGGGCTGGCAGCCCCTGCAAACCGGTTTGAACTGGGGTATGCATAGGGACACCAAATGTGCCCCCAGTGCAGGACTTCAAAGCACTCAGAGAGTGCACCCACCCAGCCCCAATACACTAAAGCCTGTCTGGGAGGTGGTAACACCTCCCTGTGACAGGAAACCTATTGTCCAGGCCGTCCCTGCTGGAGTTTCGGTCAGCAGTAGGAGGCCAGACTCGTGTCTGTGGCTGCAGCATCCATTTTGTGATGCCAGGGCTCTGTTTAGCTGGTACCGGGTATACCGGTGCTGCCATGTCTCTCCCTCTAGAAGGGTGGGATTATACTCCCACACCAGTTACTGGTGTGGGGGTATGATTCCAAGGTGTTTGACACCAAACACAACATGTTTCCGTGCAGCCATCCCAAAGTTAGCATTTACCGTTGAGATATAATGCACTTAAGAGTATATGGTCAGGCTGCACTCACAGACAACCCCGGAGGATAGATTCCGAAGGCTGCAGAGGGCTCTGCTCATGCATGGGCACCCTCTCACATAAAACCAAGCACCCTGCCTTCAGGATTGATAAGGCCTGCCATAGGGGTGACTGATAGGTTTATATGTGCAGTGATAGGGTGAGATATAGTGAACCTATATCTCAGTAAGGGGTGCATGCACCACCTCACTCAGGCTGCTGTAGCAGTCCTGTGGTGTCATTTTGGAGGGCTTCCCAGGGGTGGCATAATACATGCTGCAGCCCCTGGTAGGCCTCTGGCATACCTATGCCCGGTGTACATAGTATACCATATACTAGGGACTTATAAGGGCACCCCAGAATCCAATCTGAAGGGTACCTAAGGCACATGGAATCCACTTATAAGAGAAAGCAGATAGGCTGGGGACCTGAATAGCAGGTTCCTAGCCAAACTAAGACAAAAACCATCAAAACACCAGGAAAAAAGTGGGGGCAACCATGTAGTCAGATTCCACTTTCCTACACCGTCATTCTCCGTGCTTGCAGAGTCATTCCTGCAAAACATAGTACGGCTTCATGGCATACCAGCCGTATTGATTACAGATCGAGGATCCAGGTTCACCTTGCAGTTTTGGCAAGCTTTAAGTGCAACCATGAAAATTGATGCTCGACTATCCACCAGTTACCACCCTCAAACAGATGGCAAAACAGAACGTCTAAACCAAACTTTGGAACAGTATCCCCGATGTTTCACTCTGCAGCATGCTGAAGAGTGGAGCACGTTCTTATGGATGGCAGAATTTGCGTACAACAACGCGGAGCATTCCACCTTGGGGTACTCACCCTTCTTTTGTATAAACGTAGATCATCCAAACATGCTTCCCTTCGAATGGCCCTACTCCTCTAACCATCCCTCAGTTCATGAACATCATGCACGTGTACATCGGTGCTCCAAAACACCTAGAACCATTTAACAAGGGCACAAGAAGCTGAGAGGCGCTTTGCAGATAAAAAGCGTCCAAAAGAACCCTCTTATCAAGTGGAAGACAAGGTCTGGTTCACCACAAAGAACTTACATCTGAAGGGGGTTAACTAACTGAAACCCAAATACATAGATCCATACGTTGTTGAAAAAATAGTAACTCCAATAGCTAAGAAACTAACTCTGCCCTCTTCCCGGCACATACATCCCGTCTTCCATGTGTCTCTGCTCCGTTCTTGTCATGCACCAACACGATTGTCTGACCCACCACTTCCTGTAGAGATAGAGGGAGAATTGGAGTATGAGGTGCAAAACATTTTAGATTCTAAGCTTATGAGATGGCGGGTTTACTATCTAGTGGATTGGAAGGGTTCGAGACAAGAAGACAGGTCTTGGGAACCTGTCCAGAATCTGCATTGTCCACTCCTGGTCGAATGTTTTCATGATTAGAATCCATCAAAACCTGGCCTACCGCCGAGACGGCGGTCTTTGCGGGGAGGTACTGTTATGGTTGTGTGTTATAGGAGGTGTCCCCAGTCAGGAAACATACATAGTACATCACTCATACAATTTACATATCACCGTATGTCTGGGATGCGAGTGTTGATTCAGGATGAAACAGCAAAGATCAGGAGAAAGGACCACAGCTCCCAGAAACCATTGTAGTGGTGAGGGAAGCATTTTCTGAGTGCAGACTCTTGATTGGTAACAGTATGTAAACCCCTCCCATAGGACCAACCTGTGCTTGACAATCTGTTTTTGTTAACAAGCACAGCACTTGGATTTGTACTGTCATTTCCGCTAGGACGAAGCAGTCTCCCCCAAGATCTTTCTCGTTCTTTTTGGGTCGGAGCGCCAGGAGGGGCGTGAGGCATTTGTTCTCTCCGGCAGTGCCTCATGGAGCTGCAGCCTCTGGCAGCGTTCTAGTATCCTGCACCTTCGGTGAAGGCGCCGGACATTTTTCTCGGCAGCTGGAATCCTCGCCTTTCCTTCATCGGAGTATTTCCCCACCCGGACCTTTACTTTGGCTCCGCATCAGAACGCAGCAGCTTGTTTTTCCATGCTCTGTGAGCCTTCATATCACATCTTATCAGCCTGTGAACCAAGACAGGAGAGAGGCGACCTGTGCACAAATACAAGACTGTCGGTTGGCAGATAAGTGAACGTACAGCGCATTTCACACGCTCTTTTCTTTGGTGTTTTTCTTTTGTTTGTACCTCGCACATGAACTATTTCCAAGAAGGCTCGTGCTCAAAGCCCTGGGATGTATTTATTTTTCAGCAGTATTCCTTTCCTCATTGCCATATCAGCTCTCATTATGGATTAAAATAGTCAGAGCTTTCTGGGATGCAATTGCAATTGATTAATACCAGTGTTTGAAGAACAGAAGTGAGTATCTGAGTACAAAAGCAGAGTGGTAACTGTGTGGCATTCTTATGAATGTATGTTATTACATTACTGTTTCCTTTCTTGCATACAGGGCGCTACACGTAAGGCTGGTGGTTCCCAGACACCAGCGAGGTTTCCACGTTCCATGAGGGATTCTAGACTGAGGCCTTCCAGAATACTCAGCAGCCTTTTTTATTTTATCCACTCCCCCTTTCCCCCGTGTGTTCCCTTGCAAAGCAGTGCTTGACATACACTCTTTGTGTGGTAACACGAGTGGGAATAGTTGGACATTCATAACACCATCACCCCCACTGTACAACCCTGAAGGTTAGTGGAATCTTAATCTGACTGCCCTGACAAGCATGCTGCCTGTGCCAAGTTAGAGCTGGATTGAGCTCTAATTATAAATTTAAATTATCAAGCTTATTAATAATCCTGGCAGTGGAAACTGCAAGTGTGTTCAAAAGATCAACTTGAGGGTCCAACTTGTCTGAATGGTAATGACAATGCATAGAATTGGGGCTCCTTCTTCCTTGCTCCCTGCAATTGGAGTTTGTAGGTGCCTGAGGAATAAAAGGAGTCAGGGTCAACTACAATTGAACAATTACAGTGTAACCTATTTGGCCACAGAGTAAAACTCAGAGTTGGAAGATGGAATTAACTATGGATTTATTACAAATTCGAAGTCAAGCTGATATATATCAGTCTTAAAAACATGGTATGAAAAATAAATCACTAATGGATATCCAAATCATCTGACAAAATATATCCTCAATAACAGAAAGCAAATGAGAAATTCCGTAGCTGCAATACAGAGAATGAGAAACAAGGTCTGTTGAGTAGATTGAAAGTTTTGCTCTTCCTGCCTATACACGAAGTTGTCTACGAAAATCCAATAAGCCCTATTGTAAACTAGGGATCAGGAAGCCCTGCTTAAGTCATGGAAGCAGAGAAAGGTCTCAGCATGGCAGAACCTCTGTAGAGGTTCTCTAAAGCAAAAGAATATTGTATAGCATGAAGCCACACAACAGTGATGTCGCAAAGAGGTCTGTACCTCTTACAATCAAAAGGGAATCAGAATAAAGCTAAAGTGTGATTCTCAATTATACCTACAACAGGACCTTCAAGAATCCCATGTCACATGTCTCATTGTTATTGTCCATTGGATTCCTCCCGTCTCCCTATTCTGCACGGATGGTAGTCCTCCATTTGTTTGTCAAATCGTCCCATCCTTGCCAAAAGTAATCTTCCCAAACCTCAATATTTCTCACAATGTGTCTTTCTCGATTCATAAGATCATAGGACTGCACCTGCAGAGGAAAGAAAAACATTACATCCAAAGGAAACGTTCACACTGAAGGTTAAACATTAAGAAATCCAAATGCTTAAGGCCTTTGGTCAACTCAAAGTGGCAAACATTTCAATACACTATTAAATGCATGATTACAGATACACATAGGATTATAATATAAATGTAGAGTACTATTCAAATGGATACATTTTCAGTTATAAAATAAATGTAGAAAATTATTCAAATGACTATGCTAATATATAAGAATTGACAATATTATTCAAACATACAAATGCAGATATATATGAGAACTTTAATTCAATGTTACTGTAATGAAAACAGTATGCACCCTTGTATAAATGTCGAGATTACATAGTAAATGCTCTTTGTATCTGGTCAGGTGCACTACATTACATTAATAATGTTGTCACACAAATACATGAGGCCATAAGTAAACATATATGTGGCCTAGTCAAACATGAAAGGGCGGGGCCAAAATTACCCTGCTCCAGTAATTAAGAACAGCTACCATGGACTGAAGAGTCTGCAAGAGCTGTGACCAGCTGCCGGGTGCGAGCTATGTGGCTGGCCATGCTGGATGTATGCTGTGCGGTCGTAAACAGTTTCCCCTGGTAAGGGCAGGGAGCGGGCCCAGGCCTGTTCGAAAATCAACCGTCCAAACACGCAGCTCCTCTTCCTGCATGTCTGCATGTCTGTGTACTGTGCATGACTTCCGTGACCTTGTTTCTTCAGCTGAGCCACTACTAATAGAAGAGTAATGTGTGCATGTGCCTAAAGTTTAAATTCTTGTTTCCACTTAAGACGTTCACAATTGTATCCCATATCATACAATTATATTGACTTGTGTAAGAACACTTCTATAATAAATATTTGATTCTCAGTGGAGGAGATGACATAGGGGAAATGGTTGAACAGTGTACTTTGGTGATATTAAAGTGCTATATGAATATTCAACAGGACCTCAAGAATCAAAATTTGACACCTTGATTTTTAAACATTATTTGCAATCCAACAGCACACTCTAAGGCACTTAGCACATCTAGCATGTTGCATCTACAGCAGTGTGTTCTTAGATTGCACTGCAGTTTGTCATATTTAAAATACGAGTATACACCAGTCCCCATACACATTCAACATATAAAGAGCAGTGGCTCCTTCCATGCATGCCACATACAAAATGTTAATTGGGTTAAAAATCAAATTTCCTGAGTTTTATATAGCACAAACTTGACCCAAAGGTATCAGACCTCTTTACATGAGCACCGGTTGAATTACAGACAGACACATTAATTTTTTTTGTTAGGCACGGGGAGATTAATTTATTTGCCCAGAATCACAGGATGTTGAGCAACACTGCTGAGACTGGAACCCGGTTCCCAAACGGCGAGGTTGACCGCTCCAGCCGTACGGCCACATCCTCTTAAGTTTTCGTTACCTGCGTCCGATAATCACAATATTTTGGACTGTAGTCATTGATCTTTAAGTGTATTAACCTCCTCTCCATTGCCATGAAGCCTGAATATGTTCTAGTCAACAGTGAGTAGCACTGCATGAGGAAGAGTGTTTGACTTCGGACACTAGCGAAAAATTGATTCTAAGACAATCTGCTACAATTAGAATAGGATATTGCAGAGAGGCCCTCTTGGACCCACTTTGGTTCTCTTTTTAGTTTGACATTTTACACGTTTTGATAGACTTCATTTCAGACATATTATATTTACACAATATTATTCTAGGAAGACGCTATACATGCTGCTTGTTCTTCGAAAGCCATTCCTGCTACACTGCCTGTACGATTTGTTAAAGGCTAATAACAGAACGAGATAGGTTAGTGTTTGTGTTGCCCACTTGGAGACAGCTTCTAACATCTAGAGAAATCATTGCATCAGAGTTTACCTCTAACACAGTGGTTTTATTATATAAACAGTGCACGGTCCCTTTACAGGTCAGAGAGGCACTCCAGCAACAACAGACCTAGAACCAACGCTGTGTACGACATGCAGCTCTGGTGTCACGCTGATATTCCAACATGATCCTGCAGAAGGGACAGCCAATCCAACTCCAGACTAAGTCATCCTGGTTAGCTCTAGGCAAACCTCAGAGATTGGCCAGAGAGTGCACCTCAGAGTAGTGGTAATGATAGGTATATATATGGGTATATATATATATATATATATATTCTATCAACAATAGCCCCAAAGCATTTCTGGAACACACTCAACAGGTGCTAGAAACCTGTGATCAAGACTGTTTGTCGAAACGCGTAACTACTGAGTATTAAACGCTACACTTTCTCCGATATCTCTGAGAGCGCGTTATTATTTGGAATCGTGTGGAAAATTAATCGCCGGATTTTGGCTCTGCCGGCATCTACGCGCCACCGGACTATGGGCGGGGATCCCGGAAGGAGCTTCTTGGTTTTCTGCAATATATATATATATATATATATATATATATATATATATATATATATATATATATATATATATATATATCTTCCAAGGTTGCCCTGTAAGCAGAGACACACATACAGTGGATGAATCACCAGGATATTTATTTCAAAATCGGCATTTCCTCCCCATTACAATTCCGTTGCCTGGCGCGTTTCGGAGCGGGCTGCTCCTTCCTCATAGGCTCTGAGCGCAATCCACAGTCTAAGTGAACCAACCCTCTTTCCCTTTTTCTGCATGCTCCTCGGTAATTGCCCTCTGGTGGGACTCTCAGGTGAGTCAAACCTTTGCATGCTGGGAGTTTGAGTCCACTTCACTAAATCATCCCCTCTAGTGGGGTCCGTGATTTTGCCTCAATAATATTTCTATTGTTAAGCCCTCCAGTGGGCCACAGGGAAGAAAGGCCGGTTTCAATCATGCATCCACTGCGCTGCTTCGGCTCCAATATTCAAAACCAGCAGCCCCAGCTTCCATTCTCCTGGCAGTGCAGCCTCCCACGGCCGGACTGCCGCGCGTTAAATCTTCCAAGGTTGCCCTGTAAGCAGAGACGCACATACAGTGGATGAATCACCAGGATATTTATTTCAAAATCGGCATTTCCTCCCCATTACAATTCCGTTGCCTGATGCGTTTCGGAGCGGGCTGCTCCTTCCTCATAGGCTCTGAGCGCAATCCACAGTCTAAGTGAACCAACCCTCTTTCCCTTTTTCTGCATGCTCCTCGGTAATTGCCCTCTGGTGGGCCTCTCAGGTGAGTCAAACCTTTGCATGCTGGGAGTTTGAGTCCGCTTCACTAAATCATCCCCTCCAGTGGGGTCCGTGATTTTGCCTCAATAATATTTCTATTGTTAAGCCCTCCAGTGGGCCACAGGGAAGAAAGGCCGGTTTCAATCATGCATCCACTGCGCTGCTTCGGCTCCGATATTCAAAACCAGCAGCCCCAGCTTCCATTCTCCTGGCAGTGCAGCCTCCCACGGCCGGACTGCCGCGCGTTAAATCTTCCAAGGTTGCCCTGTAAGCAGAGACGCACATACAGTGGATGAATCACCAGGATATTTATTTCAAAATCGGCATTTCCTCCCCATTACAATTCCGTTGCCTGACGCGTTTCGGAGCGGGCTGCTCCTTCCTCATAGGCTCTGAGCGCAATCCACAGTCTAAGTGAACCAACCCTCTTTCCCTTTTTCTGCATGCTCCTCGGTAATTGCCCTCTGGTGGGCCTCTCAGGTGAGTCAAACCTTTGCATGCTGGGAGTTTGAGTCCGCTTCACTAAATCATCCCCTCCAGTGGGGTCCGTGATTTTGCCTCAATAATATTTCTATTGTTAAGCCCTCCAGTGGGCCACAGGGAAGAAAGGCCGGTTTCAATCATGCATCCACTGCGCTGCTTCGGCTCCGATATTCAAAACCAGCAGCCCCAGCTTCCATTCTCCTGGCAGTGCAGCCTCCCACGGCCGGACTGCCGCGCGTTAAATCTTCCAAGGTTGCCCTGTAAGCAGAGACGCACATACAGTGGATGAATCACCAGGATATTTATTTCAAAATCGGCATTTCCTCCCCATTACAATTCCGTTGCCTGACGCGTTTCGGAGCGGGCTGCTCCTTCCTCATAGGCTCTGAGCGCAATCCACAGTCTAAGTGAACCAACCCTCTTTCCCTTTTTCTGCATGCTCCTCGGTAATTGCCCTCTGGTGGGCCTCTCAGGTGAGTCAAACCTTTGCATGCTGGGAGTTTGAGTCCGCTTCACTAAATCATCCCCTCCAGTGGGGTCCGTGATTTTGCCTCAATAATATTTCTATTGTTAAGCCCTCCAGTGGGCCACAGGGAAGAAAGGCCGGTTTCAATCATGCATCCACTGCGCTGCTTCGGCTCCGATATTCAAAACCAGCAGCCCCAGCTTCCATTCTCCTGGCAGTGCAGCCTCCCACGGCCGGACTGCCGCGCGTTAAATCTTCCAAGGTTGCCCTGTAAGCCGAGACGCACATACAGTGGATGCATGATTGAAACCGGCCTTTCTTCCTGTGGCCCACTGGAGGGCTTAACAATAGAAATATTATTGAGGCAAAATCACGGACCCCACTGGAGGGGATGATTTAGTGAAGCGGACTCAAACTCCCAGCATGCAAAGGTTTGACTCACCTGAGAGGCTCACCAGAGGGCAATTACCGAGGAGCATGCAGAAAAAGGAAAGAGGGTTGGTTCACTTAGACTGTGGATTGCGCTCAGAGCCTATGAGGAAGGAGCAGCCCGCTCCGAAACGCGTCAGGCAACGGAATTGTAATGGGGAGGAAATGCCGATTTTGAAATAAATATCCTGGTGATTCATCCACTGTATGTGTGTCTCTGCTTACAGGGCAACCTTGGAAGATATATATATATATATATATATATATATATATAAATATATATTCTAATAATATTGCAGAAAACCAAGAAGCTCCTTCCGGGATATATATATATATATATATATGGAAATCTAACCGCCATAGTTGGACTGTTCATTCTTTTCACCATGTACATAATGCTGGTCACATTGCTTTGTTTTATTTGCCTAATTACCACAGCCCATTCTTTCTATGTAAGATTACTATTGTTTCAATAAATGTATTGAAAACGCTATTCGTATATTTCCTTGTGTTTAGCAGGGGCATGCATAAGTAAACAATGAAAGGAGTAAGATCTGTTTCCACGATTCTCTTGGGGATCAGAGTTTCATATTCAAGGTTGCCAAATTCACCTGCCAGTCTTTGATAGTGTAGATGGACTAAATCCCTGCACCCTTATGTCCTGTTGTCCAAATACTCAGTCCTACCTTTTCTAGAGGGAACCATATAACTGCGCCACCAATGTTCTTAGGTCAGGTACTTATTGAACAGGTCTCCTAAGTAGTTCATGTGTGTGCCCAAGGTACCCTATTCACCTTTAAACAGAGACGTCCGTGGTGTCAGGGACGAATCCTCCTCAGCATTATAGGAAGCACCTATTTTGGTCTGTAGGTTTTTAAGCTTGAACCTTTAAAGGGGTACCCCACTATAGTCATTTATTCTCTGAATTCTACTCACAATAACAAATGTAATTAATATTCCTGCTAATTTGAAACCTGCTGTTACAGCACACTTAACAGTGCATGGGCTACAAAATGGGGGTGGAGATATTACATTCATGGTTGAGGCTCACAATGCTTATAGAACTGAAGTTTTCTACTCATGGGTCACTTTTCCAGCAATAATTGCTAGCTCACAAACATTTCACTATTCTGATGAAACTGTCTTATCAAGCCAATACAGACCTTATAACGATTTAGGAATACCATTAACATATCAGAAACATCAGAATTGGGTCCAAGGTGCACTACCACATACATCAAACAATATTTGACTGGGTCCCCATGACGGGGCTACATGGCCAGCACTATCTGGCTAAATACCATATCCAAATTTAGCTACGCTTAACATGTGTATTCCATGCACTCTCTATACTGAGCTATATAGTTAGACTATATGGACGTTTAACGCAGTTTGTTATGCATACAATAATGACTGCCCCAGCGAGGGCTGTTCAAGCTGTCCAGCCACAGTTAGCTGTGCATGAGATTAGTCCTTAAACTATAAATGCTATTATGAGAAAGATTCCCACCAGACACGAGGAAATTCTTTTCTGGATTGCACAAAAAACAGATCAGCTTGAAGCAGTGTTTCCACATACGGTTCCCACCATAGACAATTGTGCCACTTTGGGTACAGTTTTTACTGCAATATATACCATAACCCATGGTACGCCATCACTAGCTGTTTTGCCGGAAGGGCTAAAACAGATTTAAAATGAATACGGGGCGGCTCCAGTCCTGGATTTCGGAATTAAATTAATTGACAATTTTGCTACAGTATCCTCAATAATGTCAAGCAATATTAAAGGGGAAGCAGTAGCAATGGCAATATGCCAAAGCCTCGTGGAAGTAGTGGCAGTAGACCAGGAGAGAGAGTTACCGAAAATGATTGCGTACACCTGTGCATCTATAGGTCGAGATAATTTAGAGGACAGACCAAATAAGCCACACCTTAAAGTTAGTTCTGATAAGGACAATAACAAACAAGCACCAGAGTTTTCAGAAATTGCTGGGACAAACAAATAAAGAAAAAACCAAATCACAGGGTGGATCTCTGCAATTGAAGACCTCTGATAGACATTACAAACTACTTAACTTTGATACATTAAAATAGCCTGATAGGTATCAGTATACTGATACACGTCCTTCTTGTTCCTTTCAGGACTCATCAGACAAATGATCAGAGAGAGGTGGGTGATCAGAGCACAGACAAGTAGAGTGTGTGAAACCGAAAAAGGACTCATCTGACGTTAGCATAAAAAAGGGAGAGAAACTTCCACAACAAAAACCCCAATTCAAAAAGAAGGAGGTTGTGGGAATTTCAGCTAAATATGCCACACATGTTGAGAACTTTCCTTCAGAACAAGATATGGGTAGTGACTCTGCTAGACAGCGTGGTAAAGGTCACAATAGTTTGCCGGAATCTTCTAGAGTTTCTGAATGCAAAAGCAACTAACAACTTCATTGACGTTGAAACCCCAGGCCAGCGCATCCGATCTCCAACCAGACTCTATAAATTAAACATATAGATTGAGGGTGGCATAATGTGGACCATTAAGGTAATATTATTAGTTGTGACATTCTCTTAGAGAAGGTTGATTGGCCACCAGAGTTTGTAAGAACAGCCCCACAAGGAGAGGAGGTAATTTCACCGTCTTTCTCTGTGCTTGTCCCCGAAGAAGTTAAACAAGCACATTCTGTAGAATGTGCTCTTGCAGAAGCCCTGGCATTATACCACAACCATGTACGCTGGGAGAAGGACTCACCTTTTTCACATTATACCCAAATGGTCCAGCTCGCAAGTGAAAACACAATACCCAATTAAACATGAAGCGAAAGCCCCTGTGAGAGAAATTCTTTCACAATTTGAGTACCAGGGAATTATTGAACCCGGTGTATCTACTATGAATAAGGCCTTATTTCTGGTAGCTAAACCAGATCATTCCTATTAAATAGTCTTAGACTACAGACATTTACCCACTCATACATGCACATTTGCAATTTAAAACTCACACAGTACAGCTCTAATTAACAACATTGTCCGTAAAAAATCCAAAACAACCTTGAATATTTCCATTGGTTTTTTCTGCCAAAACATAGTGCCTGAAAGCAGAGATTTCACAGAATTCTCCATACTCAGCTGTCGGCGTCACTTTTGCAGACTCCCTCAGGGGCATAAGAACAGTCCTGGACTGTTTGCTGCCCAAGAAATGTCATTTCTCATGATATTGACACAAAAGCATTGTCCTATGTTAATTATATATCTAACAGCTGTTTACTTAAACATACACTTAGCCAGAATAGATCGCATTGTAATGGGATTTGCTGAACATGGCTACAAATTTAATTTCAGAAAAACAAAAATTGCTTTTCTCTGTGCCCTATTTTTGGGATACAAGTTATTGAATGAGGGCAAGAGCCTGGCACCACATTTCTGAGAGAAATGTGCTCCTTTGCAACCACCGAACACCATTAAAAAATTGCAATCCTTACTAGGATTCTTTAACATTTTGCAGAACATACATACTAGATTATGCGCAGCACAAAAAAAACTTTATACGATTTAATTCACCCTGCTTTTTCCAGTACACATTGGACATCACATTTTGACATCAGAACATAATCAAATACTCAGATCACTATAGACTGATATGCTTGCATCAAGACACTTACATACATGTGTCAACAAATCAAATTTGGTCATTATTATAATTGCCAGTGCCATTGGCTACACATACGTCACATTCGATGAAGGTGACGCAGTGGTGATTGCATATAGATCACATTTATATTCTAATGATGAAATGCTTTTTGCATACACTGAAAAAATACTGACTGCAATACAGATGGCTGTCATTAAGAAAAGACAACTGGCTCAAGGGAAATGCCTGGATATCATTACTCCCGTCCCAGCCTTAGAGGTTGTTACAAAGGCCAGCATTCCTAACGCAAAATTCTTACATACTAGATAGGTACAATAGGCCACTTCCCTGACGGCTACTAATATAGACTATATTTTTTACCCTACTTTGCAAACTCAAGAATTTCTCCAATATGAACATGAATACCCCATGCTCATTCACATTTTGCCTCTTGATCAATACAAACACATCATATATACTGATGGTTCAGGCCAGCCTGCTGTAGGCACCAACACCAATACTAGGCTGGAATGCTCCTCGGTATATGTTGTCATCTTGGATGGAAAATACCATCCTCAAAAAACTTTTACAGAGTCCCTTCGGGGATTGCACTACACAACTGGCTGAACTAAAAACGTTTATCCTGGTACTACAGAATATTAATACTGAATTCACCACGCTCAGACAGTGTGTGATTCATATTACTGAGCCCAGTCTTTTCATGAAAACTTACATTATTGGAGCCTGAATGGATTCAGCGACTCAAAGGGTAATACTATAAAGCACAAACTGCTTTGGGGAAAAGTGGCATAACTTAAAGACAGTTTGCCACGGGCTCATGTGATATACACATTTAATTCACTCGCATGTTGGAATACACTTTGTATGGAATTCATTGGCAGATGAAGCTGCCACATCTGCAGTTAAGACTGCAACTGTAGCTGCGATTACTGGTTCTCACACAAGGGTGAATGAAGATATGGCTGCTGTCAATGATTCAATCAATGGTACAATTTTACCTAAAAAATATTCAGAAAAATATTCCTATCACTTAAGTGCCCAAAATATTCTTTTTGCTACCATCTCTGGGGTGGGTGATCATGTGATTCTCAACCTTTACCGCAGGCTAGAATTAATCATAGCTGCTCATGAGGGTGTAGAATGCCCATGCTGGTGTGGCAGCAACAATTTCATTATTGCAAAAATGCTATTGGTGGCATGGTCTGTACAAACAGACAAAACAGTATGTCCTTAGCTGTGACATCTGGCAACAAATTAAAAGTTCTACCATTGCTTGCCCACCGCAGACACCAAGTACCTAGATCATTGTGGTCCTGTAAATTTGGATGGTGCTTTTAAATTCATTCTTCTTGCTGTAGATTCTTACTCTAGGTTCCTACTCTAGGTTCCTATGTGTATGGTCACAACGATTGGGTGACACTCGCACTGTCATTAAAGAGTTGAAAGTCTTTATCCAGACATATGCAGTAGCACAAAGGGCTCTGCTTTTGCCTCTAAGACTTACAGGGATACTATGGTAATCCTGGGTGTGACTGTGCATTACTCCCCACCCTATCATCCTGAGGGAAATTTGATAGTGGAGAATATGAACCATGACTTAAAGCAATCTTTAACAGCTAGAGAATTAGGTTCAGGTCGTAGTTCAATCCATCAATCGTATGGCTTCCAGAGAGCATTAAATAATCTGCCTAGATGATCTTTGGGTGGCCAGACCCCATACGAGGTCCTGTTTGGTATTCAAATGTAAGTTTCAGATCTTGGCATTCCTGACGCAGTGATGGCAGATACACCTTTTAAAATAAATGAACTTTTTGTTCTCTTACAGGAATAACAAGACTTCCGGGATGAGCAGTCTAATAACCTTTCTAAAAAGCCTGCCACTGATAAAGTAAAGAAAAAACCAGCTCTTCAGCTGGATTCCAAAAGCTGGGGATCTAGTTCAAAAAAAGATTGCTGTAAAGAAGGAGTTTGGCCTGGGGGCGCCAGAAATCCGGCCACAACACGATCGATACTCTGTGAGGCTCTGCTGACCGTAGACCGCTACCCTGTATTTATCCACTGTTTGAGGAGGCATCGGCGCTCGCCCTAGAGCAGCTGATACTGCTGCTTCACTGGGGCTTTCTATTGTCTGGACAGGTGGCACGAGCCGTCGAAGGCCGACATGATGGTTTTCGCATTCTGTTGCAGATCCTGACAAGCGGGGCCAGGCGTGTAGCCACCAATAAGGAGGCAGTAGCAGAGTCCCCTACAGCATGCAGCATCACTGAGGGGGAGAGGGGACTCTGTGGGCTGATGCTGATGAGCAGCAGGAGTGGGGAGCTCTGTGGTGCGGCGGCTCTCACACGCAGTCAGGCAGGCATAGCAAACTGTCAGCAGAGCTTATGCAGCAGCCCAACGGGGCCTACAGAACCTGCTCGCCAGAGGCTTAAGGGCACCGGAAAGTCCTTAAATGATTGGCAGCCACCTACTGCTGGGAGCAGGCACGGACACAGAGAGACCCGGTAGGGTGACCATCCTTGCTGCTGTATTGGGGTGGGGATACTGGCAGTGGCGATCCCTGGGGATGGCCTGCCTGCCTGTCATGGAGGCTGGCCCGGGGAGGTGCTAGGGGTCAGAGACAGAGGCAGGTTTGGCCTGCACTCTGTGCAGGACTTGAGTAGATGTGCTTGGCTGAATGGCCCAGTAGCAGCCTCCAAAGACTGATTGCCTGCACTCGGGCCTGTGTTGAACTGACTGCCACAACCCCTTGCGCTGACTGAGATGCAGAGGCTGCATTGAAGATTTGAGGCGGCCTACTGGAGCTCTGTTTGAGACAAAGTGTGGCGTGCCCCTGACTGCACTGTGTTGGGCGCGTTGATAACCACATCCATTAAAGTGACACTGCAAATAGAGGCCCATACAGGAGGTGAGCCTCTTTGGGCACAGAGAGCCACACTGGAGATGTATTTTGCCCAAACTAATTGTCACCAAGCCTTTGACTATTGGAGGGTGTGACTTGACTGCTGCCAGCCTAATCTTGCCCCCTGACAAGCACTGCCAGGGGGAGGTGGGGCCTAGTTCACCCTACTATACAGCACCACCGCCCTCGGCGTGGGCATTGTGATCTTCCCTGTGGGGATCCAAATTTTCGCTCTGGTTGGCAGGCATTCCTATGGCACATGATTTGCTTGTGCCCCCCTGGTGCTGTTTGCCTGGGGTGAGGTGTGACCAAGTTGAGGAGTGTGGACTGGGACTTACTGTCACCTGGCACTGGCCTGACTGTGGTCACAGCTTGCTGGATGTCCTCTCCTGCCTCAATGATAGGGAAGGCGGATGCAAAGCAGACAAAACTCACATTTGACAAGTGCAGGGAAATGCTCATAGTGGACATATTCTCAGAGGATTGACAACCAGGCCCAGGTTGCAAGGACGGTTCCTCTCAGGAGCCAGACATCCAGGCTACGTTTTTGGATCTGAAACAGCCTGACTGCTATTGACACCACGATTGACTCGCTGAAAGACAGATTGAACCACCTCAAGGAAAGGGTATACCATCATGGTGAACACATTACCCAACTTGAAAGTCACACATCAATGGTCAAGGATGATAATGCGGCAGCGAGCGAGAAATTGCTCCAGATGGAAAAAGTATTGAAGGTCATCCGAAACAAAAATAGGGAACTCGAGGTATGCTCATGGAGGAATAATTTGGGTATCATCGGGGTCCCGGAGACCACTGCGATGTGGTCATGGAGGACTATGGAGAGATGATGTTCTGCACGCTCTTTAGAGATGCACTCTCAACCGTGCTGACATTGGAAAGGGCACACAGATTCCTGGGCCAGAGACTCCCACCTGGGACACCTGCTCATTCTAAAATCGCCTGTCTCTTAAATTATAGGGACAGAGACACAGTCCTGCAGCTGGCAAGAGATCAACAAATGCTCAATTATCAGGGTAACATCATATCATTTTACCCAGATTTCACAGTAGCTTTACAGGTGGCCAGGAGAGATTGCATGCCCCTGAAGTGTTCCCTCCTAAAGACAGACACCAAGTATTTCCTCTTGTATCCTGCCAAATTATGCTTTTTCCATGCAGGATAGACTACATACTTTACCAATCCCAAGGTGCCCACCAAGCTCGTCAAAGGCATCCCGCTGGTGGCTACTCAGCTGCACACTGAATCCAACAATGCTGACTCGGGTCATCTTAGTGACAACGATTAACACCGACACTACTAAAACATGTTATGCACTGACCAGCTGCATGCTACCCCTGTGCTGAATTGCCTCACCTGCTTTTCCCTGTGCTGAGACTTACTGTTCGGTGCCTCTGTTCTGGACCACATTTTGGATAAGCACTGGGTGTCTACCTGCTGGGCGGATGCAGACTGCCAAATTGATTCTCCCCCGGTCACCTAGCTGTCCCTTGCCTGGGAGTGAGCCGGTGCTCTAGTTTTCCTCTCTGGGATGTTTCCCTGGTTATTTCCATTGTATGGGCCCTTGAGACCCTGTTTGTCATGAGATGGCTGCATTTGACCCGTTTGGTGTGCTGAAGTGGGTGTTGGGTGGGTATTATGTGGCTTTGCAGTTCACAACAGGTCAATGTGTTTTCTTTGCTCTTGTCTCCTTCCTTTTCCTCCCTCTGCCACTCAGTGAGCAGCTGGTAATCCGACAGTCTGATGCCCCTCTCAGATCAGCTCGGCAATCCTATGCACTATGCTCACAGTTGAACTGATATGGCACCTTTAGCATGTGTGACAAAGAATGTCCGTGGCTTAAACAATAGGTGCGACTTGTCCTGGCATTCTGGTAGTGACATGAGGCAGACATTTGCTTGTTACAGGAGTTGCATCTGAATGAATACACGCTGGCACGCCTGTGTGTAGGATGGATAGTGGAGCAACATGTTGCATGTTAGTCAAATGATGCACGGGGTAGCTACACTTATTTGGAGGGGCCCGCCCTGGCATACACACCAAGGGCCAGATGTACGACAGTGGAAATAGCGCCTCGCAAATTGCGAGTTTTTTGCGACTTGCAATTTGCGAGATGCTATTTCCAATGTACAACAGTGTTTTTCACACTGTTAGCGATACCCAATGGGGTCGCAAAAAGAGAGGCTCATGAATATTAATGAGCCTCTCGCAATTTGCAACCCCATTGGGAATGGCAGGCCCTCCCAGGTATGGTGGCCTGCTGGGCTTAGCAGACCACCATGTCTGGGACTGCTTTTAAATAAATCAGTCTTTTTTTTAATAATTAATGCTGCCCGTTTTCCTTAAAGGAAAACAGGATGCATTTAAAAAAGAAAAAAATGAAACGTTTTCGTTTAATTTTTTAAGGGCAGGTAGTGGTCCCTGTGACCACTGCCTGCCCTTAAAAAATATTTTTCCCTGCATTAGCAAAGGAGAAGGGGTCCCCTGGGGACCCCTTCCCTTTTGTGACCCCATTACCACCCTCTTGAAGAGGGTGGTAATTTGCGAGTGTTTTGCGCCCACAATTGCGGACGCAAAACATTCTTACATAGGGTTGCGCTCGCTATTAGGAAGGAAACGCCCCTTCCTAATAGCGAGTCGCAAAACCCTATTTTGCGAGTCGCAAAAAATTGCGAGTCGCAAAATAAGGTTTGTACATTCCCCATGCTGTTTTTGCATGCGCAAACGGGTTCGCAAACCCGTTTGCACATGCAAAAATGGTCGTGCATCTGGCCCCAAATCCTCTACGACACGTAGGGTCGCTACGTTATACTCTTGGGCACACAACAGTGTCTCCTGTTTAAACTCATCTCTATGTAAGGCCCCAATGTGGATGACCCTTGATTTTTTTGCAGAGGTATGGAGGCTGTCGAGCTCCCTCGGACCCGGAAAGATCCTGTGGGTGGAGATTTTTATGTGGTCTTGGACCCATTGACAGATAGAGCTATCAATTCTAGATTGCCACATCCAAATACAACCGCTCTGCTGCAATTCATAATGGAGGATAACAACCTCATTGACCTCTGGAGGGCCCGACATGGTGACAGTGAGGAGGGAATGTGCATAGCCCCTGCCCTACTCACATTGTTGCACATTGACTATTGGCTAGGAACATGTGATGTTGATCCGTGGACCAGTGAGTTTCTTTACCTGCTGTAGTCTTTATCGAACCACGTTCCCGAGCTACTTCAATTCTCCCGCCTGAATTTAAATCTCATGCTTTTACGCGGTGCCTCCCACTAGGAGCACTGCGGGACCAGGTATTTAGTTTGGAAGTTTGGGTAGCCATTGTGGAATACTTCAATGTGTTGAATCGAGCTCCACCCTATGAGAGGCATTCAAGACTGTGCTCCGTGGGATGTGCATCACAAAACAGACTGGTGTGTTGCAAGCACTACTGGAGGACCTGACGCGACTTGAAGCTGAAACTCACTCACTAGAGCTCCAATACATGACAGACCGTGCGCTTCCACACTAGCTAGTATAAGAAACAAATTTAATGATTTTGAGGAAGCAGCACAGAGGGAGAAACATTATTTGAGCAGATAGACCCATGCATGACGGTATGGTGATGGTGATAAGGCAGGCAAGATGCAGGCCAACATGCTGCAGAAACCCTGGGCTGGTGATTGTATTGTGGAGCTGCGGACTAAGGACAATGACGCAGTGAATGGGGTGCAAGTGGTACAGGAGGAAACGACCAATGTCTACTCCTCACTGTATAGGACCACTCAGGCCACTGTTCCACCAGACCTTGTCTCCTTTTTTGATTTGGCGCAGTTACTTCGTCTGGTGAAAGGGCACTGCAGGTTCCTAGATGAACCATTAATGGAGGAACAAGTTGCAAAGCTAATAAGTGTAATGCTTGGAGACGAGGATCCTGGCTTAGATGGCTTTATGGCTGCCAATTTATAAAGAATTCCCTGCTCTGCTGGCACCGCACCTTCTAGCTATGTACAAAGAGTCCCTTGCGAGAGGGTGTGCTACCCTCCTCTCTGCAAGAGGTGCTGATTGTCACTATTTTAAAGCTGGACAAAGACCCAAGCGATACCAAAGGGGATGATGGACGGAGCGTTTGAGCAAATCAAACACTCACCCCCAGTCAACTGATCTGGGTTTAATCCATCATCATTCTTTAGCTCACTCCACCACCCCAGTTCAGACATGGCCATATGCAAATCAGTCTGACCCTGTGCCTCATGGGAACAGTCCAGCCCGAACTGCCAAGCCATGTCTTCCCTGGACCGGAAACAAGCATCCTGGGACCGGTAGCAATGTGAATCATGCAGACTGCTATCCATGATCAACATTGATAAGAAGAATTTCCCTAAGCTGGTTGCTTGTAGATTACTTCCACTGTTGCCTCTTATAGCAACACCAGACAAATCGGGCTTTGTGCCCGGGTGGTCCATGTCCCACAATCTCCACACCTTCTTTGCTCTACTGCACACCACTGAACCCTGCAACAATTTAAATCCCTTGACTAGATTTGGTGTGCTCTCCGGGATTACCATAAATTGAGCGAAGTCAGTGATTTTCCCACTTACAACGACAACCCAAAAGGTTGCTTTCGAGTTCCCTCTGTGATTGGGCAACTGAGCCGGTGAAGTACCTGGGGGTCGGGTTAAGTCATGACCTGGATGTCATTTGGAGGTCCAACTATGGCCGCCCAATGGACTGACAGAAGGAGCTGGTGGATGCCTGGATGAAGCTGCCACTCTCTATGTCTGGCAGACTGGCCCTGGCAAAGATGATTGTATCACCCAAATTCCTCTACCTGTTCATTAACCTTCTGCTCCCGCTCTTTTTTAGGTGATGTCTCCAGTCACAATTGGTGGTGCATGCGTGGGTGGGTAAACAACGCAGGATTGCATGGGAGGTGCTTACGCTCCCCCCGAACCAACTTTCTGAAGAAGGTGATTAATCAAAATTGGCACTTGGTCCAAAATGTCCAAAAATCTTTCAGCAAACCGCTGTTTGCTTTGAAAAAAGCGTGGGCAACTTGATTATCCGTGCAGCATTACCGAAGCCACCACAAAGGAGTACTTTAAGGACATAACTTGGCCTACCACCGATTGTGGGACATCATAAATGTGGAACCTGTGTGTGTTGCCCTCTAACCATTGAAGGCTTGTTGTTTTCCTTGAAAAATATCAAATGGAAACACGACACATTTTCCAACTGTAAAACCAAATACGTAGTTTATGGCATTCTATGCCCATGTATGAAGTTATACATTGACAAGACAAACCAGGAAGTCCGCCAACGAATCATACAACATATGTTCAGGATTCGTAAAAAAACTGAAAATGCACCATTGGTGAACCATTGGATACTCAAGAAACACACTGTTAACGAACTGAAGTGGACGGTACTATCCAAAATTGAAAGTGACCCACGAGGCCGAGATATGGATAGACAGCTGCTACAAAGAGAAGCAATGTTGATTGTTAAATTCAACTCAGCCGTGGATGGGCTGAACGAATTGTCTGAAATCTATAATCTATGACTAAGTCAAACCTGTAGGTTGTCAACCCAGAGAGTAATAGAGCTTCCATACATTGTGCAACGATAAGACGACTGGGAGATTGGCCCCTTCTTGATGTTATCTAGAACCTGGATATAGAGTGACAGGCCATTTTGATATACTGCCAATGGATAGATACTCGACCGTTCACAGAGATCTCTGTATCAGTTTTTTTAAAGAAAACGATTTATACACAATTTTTTCGTGTCTTTCAAAAATTGCTGGGTTTGCAACAAGGATGACTAGAAAGAGGACAAAAGGTATAAAGATGAGATCGGAGGGACGTGAGGCAGGTGTCTTTTAGACATTTGCAGTTGTTTCCGAGACATCTGAAACTGTCTCAACTCTGTTCAACTCGATTCGTTGTCAACAAGTACATATCAATAAAGTTGAAAAAAAACAAACAGAAGACCACATGGGCAATGTCAAGCGCGCGGGTCGCTGCCGTCATATTTAAGCGTCAACTCGGTTCCAATACACTCTCAAACGTTTGGGGCGGAAGAGATTGACGGTGCCACGGTGAAAAGATTTCAGGTATGATGAATTAAAGCGGTGCACCGCGACTTTTGTTTTGAAGTAAGGGTATCGTCTGCAATAACGCGGGTGTTGTCATCTCACTTGTAGCAGAATTCAGTACGAATGCTGTCGGCTAGAAAGATATTTAAGAAGCCGTAGCTGCGGATTGTGAAAGTACAAAGGTATTGACTGCATTTTAAACAGCTGCATCCAGCTCAAATTGTCCACAATCTTTCATCAAAATGACAGTGAATCATGCCGGTCAAAACGCTGTTATTTTTATTCTATTTGCAACACATATTAAAAAGAACGACGCATGAATGTGAACTTCCACGCAGTTTTGACAAAGAAACTAAAACCGTGACTCAAACAGACATGTATTTTAAACATGGCAGTTACAACCTTATGTTAAAGTAGACCTCGGTGCAGCACGTTTACTGCCTCATTCCACTTTTTTCAGCACAGGTTAGTCTTAATGGAAACGCACTGACGAAAATTGGAATTGGAATAAATTATCTGAACTGTTGGATGGCACACGCTGTACACAAGAATCGCCAGGTACTGATTAAATGGCATTCGTTTTTGGACATGTATCAAATTTCACATTATTTAAAACACTAACGCTGTTCTCACCGCTCTCTCTGCCTCCAGAGCAGGCACGCACAAAAACAACCCCGCTCCATCAGAAACTTGTTCAGAGCAGAGAACGATTCATGAACCACGACTATTGATGCACAAATAAAAGGCCAAGTAAGTGAGCTCAAAATCCTTCCCAAACTCTTTCCCTTGTTTGCAAACAGCACGGAAGACCGTGTTTGCTCAAAACTGAAAAAATGACACAGTCCTGCCTTGTTTTCATTTCTTCTTTTTTCTTCTTTTCCCTTTGATGTCCATAGAGTTTTTTCGGTAATTACCGGTCTTAAGAGAAAGTGGCAGACACCTTGTGGTGCAAGAAATTTCACGCAAGGTAAAAATAAAAATATAAACACCAACATAAGAAAACAAATGGAGTGTTTTGAATGTATGAATAGATGGTAACACGGGCACTTTTCTTTTCTTTTTTATTTACTTTGCAGCTTGTTCCTGGTCCTGAGGAGAACCCCACCAAAAATTTCAAATGGGGTTCGAAACGCGTAGACCTTTTCTTGTCCAAACAAATGTTTATTAAAATAACTTACCAGGTTAACCATTTTCCCTGCAGGATTTATGTTTTTGAGTCATTTTGGTTACCTGAGTTGCACGTTGTTTGGCAAGAGCCCTTAGTTGGGTAATGTTGTTTTTGAAGAGATTTTGACAATAGTAAAAATAATTTTGATCTACTCTCTCCCCAGCCTGGGCCTTCTCTTCTTTCTTTTCTTTTTTCTTCTTTTTTCATTAATACATTTGTCTTTTGGAACTAGAGCTAGTTCACTCTTCGACTTTTCTAAAGTACACGTGAAACGTGATGTATTGTGATGTCATTTATGTGATTAGTGAGTCATTAATATATATGTGTTGTTATTGTTATGTGGTTCATATGAATTGATGTTGAATTGTGTTTTAAAAAAAACATGAACAAAAGAAAAAACTGAATTTAAAAGAAAGGTTGAGAAAATAAAAATAAAAAATATTTTTTTTTAGTCACTATGAGTGTCACATATGATTGTGCAAAAAGAATGATTTAGTAAACATCAGCATTGGCAATTGTGTTGTTCTTTACGCTCCCTTTTCAGCAGGGTGTGCTGGCTGCACCGGATATTGACCTTTATTACTACGCAGGTGCAATTTGCACACTATTGGCTTTATCCTATGCAATATTTGGCTCACACGCACACAAACAAGATCACGTGGCCCCATGCCCCCTCCAGTTGGCACTGTACCAGACCCTGAGATGCCCTAGAGCGATGCTTGACATGGTGGGATGCACAATTTGTTCCTGGAATGAAATGTGGATGCGAGTTCAGGTGGATGACCTCTTTGTCCCCTTGAGTGGCCATCTCGCCTTATCCATTACACTAGACACTGGCACACAAAATAGATTGTGCAAGCTGCAACTCACTACCATGGGTGCCATCTATCTCAATGGCTCCTTTATTACATCACAGAAAGGCCCTGCAGGGACACGATATCACCATGCATCATGTTTACTTACTACCAGCTAAGAGCGGCGATATGAGTGCTTCATGTTTCGTTCCCACGGCATCCCCCACATTCCAGGTCCTTGTGGCTATCCTTGTGGACCCGTCCTCATGCAGGCTCATCACCAGGCTGTATGATGGCATGCAGGTAATGGCACTGGTGCGAGTCCCTGGCACTACAAAGGCATGGGCTGATGCTCTGGCAGCCCCAATTTCAGAGGAGCAGTGCTGTTTCCTTTGTTTTCAAGCTCGAGTGCTGTCACCCAACTACCGACTGTGCTTAGTGCATTTTAAGTATCTACACAGGCTTTATTGAACCCATGAGCATCTGCATAGGTTAAGCCTTATCAAAGACGCACACTGCACCCGATGCTCGGCACCGTGTGCTAATTTTCTACACTTGGCCTGGGGCTTCCCCGGGGGTAGGGAGAGTCTGGCATACTGTTTTTGATACCATCAACGAAGTCACAGCCCTTTTGCTGGAACAAACTCCCCAGGTCGCGCTGCTAGGCTATGTCAGAGATGTCCTCCCAGAGCTGTGAAAGTTGACTGCACTCCTGCTTTTGCTGGCTAAACAGCATGTGGCAATGCACTGGGGTCGCCGCCTGGTTCCACAGAAGGATGATTGACTCAAGTATGCAGCGTGATGTCAGGATAACCTAACCGCCTACTGGGAATTGATGACAGTGAGGTCACGCCCTAAAGACATCTGGTCCCCTCTTGAGTTGTACTTGGGTGTGCAAGCTTGGGAGAGCATGAAGGCCATTGCTCTTGACTGCAGCAGACGGATTAGTGGATATAACACCTGCTATCTTGGGTGCCTCCTGTGGCAGGTGCTTTGGGTGTGTGGCTAGAGAGGCTAATTTAGGACTCCTATCTAGTCAAATCCTGCTGTGTGGTTACCTCGCCCCCTTCGGCCCTTCTTCCTTCCCCTAGGTTCTCCCCTATTCACGTCTGGGAGATGTTCTGGCATTGTGAGGCTACGGTCTATATGTTGAAATGACTGTCTTTGAAATTTGCTGTATACTATTCTGTGACACAACTTGAAATGCCTCCTATTTTTTCTGTACTTGAAAATTCAAGAAGAGATTATTATTATTTTTTTTAAAAGGAGTTTGGCCCATCTTATCAGGCATGGTGCTAGTCCTCAGCATTCAAGGTACAAGAACCATGATTTTGCCACTGCTTGCAGGTTTCAAAGAAAAACGACTTGTTTCCATTGATCAAGTTAAATAGCATCATGTGGCCAGTACTACACAGTACGCCACGAGGACTCCTGGGTAGTTGCTTTACCCATCTCACTGCTCCACAGCAACCTCCTCTGCATGTTTTAAGCAAACTAAATGTTGTTTCCCACCGGCTGGGAAGGGTGAAGAATAAACTATTGCCTAGTCCTGTTACTGCTTCAAGTAAACACCATACATTGGATGTGACTATACAGCTTGCTTCAGCTACTTCTAACAACACAGTTGTTTAAAAGATGAACCACCTTTGACAGTGTCTACAAGTTCTCTTCTGCCAACTCCGGCTCTTGTTTTTCAACAGAATCCTTCTGGTTACTTTGTCGATACTGATGACTTTTCTACTATAAACTCTTCTGTCATTTCACTACATGGTGTACGTGATTTTCTTCTTTGGCTGAAATGCACATATCTGATCCCTCCATAGCTTTACATTTGGATTGCCATCGGAATGCTTTTCCTGCTTCTTTGGGTTGGATTTGTGACTGTTTTCTTCTTGCTAATAAATGGATACTATCTTCCGGAATGCTCCACTGCAGAACCTGTAGTCAAGGTCCTGAAACCTCATTTGTCTTCACACAAAGTGCCAAGAGACCTGTCCCTTGTGAACATTTCTGCTTTCCCAGTACTCAATGGAATTGCTTAGGATAAGGTCCCCATGACATTTTTGGTCCTACATAGACACTGCAGGTTCCTTACGTCTTTAAGGTTGTGATGGGTGATGTGATTACCCCTGGACATGTGTCTGATGACTAGGATATAGAAACAGTAACCTCAATGCTCTCAAACCTTAAATATTATACTGTATTTGAAAGTGAAGATTTGTATCTTAACTCTACTAACTATGGAGAAATGTTTCATTATCATTACTATGCACATCATTACTTACATAGAGCCACATACAGTTTTTAATTTTATGCAATTGGGACATTGCCCGACTCCTCAAGGGGGTCTGGCTTTTTTTAGCACGTTTCACACCATTTTTGGAGTGATACCGTCTTTCATGCATTCTATGTTTTCTAGTGTTTTTGGAGGCATACCACTTGTGTTATTCCTCATTTGTGGTATCTTGGTTCTATTTTTGCTTCTCCGCAATGGATGTTCCTCCTTGAGGTCAAATGGTAATGGATCTACCAGATGTCCAACTGTGTCGTGAACGTATGATACAGGGTTTTTGGAGTATCTTTGCTTCAGGAACTGAACTGTGACTGGTTCCTTTCCTTTAGACTAGTGTGGTTTACCTGTGTGCAGCCTGTGTTTCACTGTCTATGGTGCCCTTTTGAGTGTGCACTCGACATTTGTCTTGCAAAGCAATTGGTATAATCCATGGGCATGAATCTGCTGATGTGTCCGATGAGGACCCATTTTTGAAGATGTCCCATGAGACTGCCTTTGCTTTAAGATGCCTTCTATGAGTCATTCTTCACCTGTGATATTGATGCTTTGTCTCCTGAGTTGCTGGTTCACGGTTCTTCTAATGCAGGCACAGTGCAGGATGACATGCCTTCAGTGGTGGTTGAGGGTGCTGACCATGTTTGTTCTTTGGAACTAATCAACAATGCCATTGTGAAAATATTGTTTGCGGATGCTGAATCCGTCTTGGATTCCTTTTATGCTAGAAACATGGATGCCATCTTCGGAGCCTTCTTTGATTTTTAATTTCAGCCCTTGTTTTTATAAATTGTTTTTGCACATTTTAATTGACACATTTTTAAGTGATTTTAGTTTGCTTATATTGTGAATGTGATTAATATTTCATACATGTTTTGCTTTTTGAACGGGTCTATGTAGAAGCTGAGTCTTTTCACGGCCAAGGGGAGGGTGTAGCTAGGCCCTCTTGGGCCCACTTTGGTTCTATTTTTAGTTTTAGTTTTGACACGTTTTAGTAGAGTTCATTTTAGACATATTTTATTTACACAATAATATTCTAGGAAGATGCTGTATATGCTGCTTGTTTTTAAAAGCAGTTTCTGCTGCACTGTTTGTACATTTCGTTCAAGCCTAAGAATGGAACAAGATATTTTAGTGTTTGCGTTGCACTCTCAGAGACAGCTTCTAACATCTAGACACATCGGGTCAGAGGGGCACTCCAGCCATGATGGACCTGAAACTAACGCTGTGTTCAACATGTAGCTCTGCTAATGCTGATTTTCCATCGAGATCCTGCAGAGAGGGATTGCTAATCCAACTCCAGACCAAGTCTTCAAGGCATGGGGTCTCAGGCTAATCTAAGAGATTGGGCAAAAGGGGGAACACCCACAATGTTCTCAGAGTATTGGCAGTGATTGGTGTATATATATATTAGCACACTAACTATAACAGCTGAATTTCTCTGGTTTGGTACAAGTGAAATCTGAGCCTCACTATAACGTCTCTGTAACTTTTGCTTTTTTGTGAATATACGAGTGAAATCTGAGCCTAACTATAACGTCTCTGTAACCTTTGTTTTTTCAGTGAATGCATATTTATATATGTATAAATATATATATTCCCTAAAAAAACAAAGGTTACAGAGACGTTATAGTAGGCTCAGATTTCACTCGTACAAAAGAAAGAAAGAAATTCAGCTGTTATAGTTAGTGAGCTAACTATAACTCGCACACCCACAATGCACTGCTTATGACCTCACATATTACATCACTCATGGCATGGTCAGTGACATCACTGATGACATCTCAAAGCCATCACTGATGACATCATCTGGTGACTGTAAGTGTCTTAAAAAGTTTGAGTGTTAAATTATTTACCAATGTGTATTTGTGAATCAGTGGATGCATGAGTGCCTGGATGGATGATTCAGTGGGTGCGTAACTAACTGTATAAGTGAATGATTAGGTATCTCAGTGAATGTATGGGTGAGTGACTGGTTGTGTGAATGTCTGTATCTGTTTCTCAGTTGGTGTCTAAGTGGCTGCATGCTCTTGCTTGCACAAAGCGGAGCAGTGTTTGCTATGGCTTGGAGGGGGATGTGCTCCCACCAAGCCACAGTAAACAGCAACACCAGGGGTGGGCACCCCGGGACATTGCAGGAGCCAGCCCTGAGGGGAACGGTCCCCAGGGCCATTTCGGCTCAAGGAGGGGCTGTGCAGCACCCCTCCTTTGTTTTAAATTGCCCTGGGGAGGTGGTGTTCCCGGGACTGTGAGGGCATGCATGGGGGCTGCATGGCCCATGCATTACTTTTGGCTAAAACCCCAGGGAGGTGTTGGTCCCCGGGGCTGCAGGAGGTCTGCGCACCCCCTGCATTATTCAAATTGAATGCCCCAGTGAGGTAGTGGCCCCCGGAGCTGTGGGCGGGTCTGTGAGGCCCCCCACTTTGTTTATAGATAAAGCCCCAGGGATGTGGCAGTCCCTGGGTCTTGGGAGGTCCAAGAGGTCCCTATTTATAAAACTATAAGCCATGGGGAGGGGGTGGAACACAGGGCAGCAGGGGAGTCCATACGGGCCTCCCCATTTTCATTCTTTTTTTTTAAAAAAGCCCCAGGGAGGTGGTGATCCCTGGGGCAATAGTGAACCTCGGGGGGCCCCGTGTGCCCCCCTCCATTATTAAAAATAAATGCCCTCAGGACCTGACCCACCTGGGGAGGATAATGAAGGAAGCGCGGGCACCCACACTTCATTTTTTGTAACATTTATGGCAGGATCCGCAGATCCCTTTGACATTTTTTATAAAAATGCTTTTTTTGCCCCCCCCCAAGAGGCCTCTGGATTCAGGGTGTTTGTACCCTACCCCCTTTTCTTCTTTTTTGCATTTTTTGTGGGATTCGGTTCAACCGAGTTCCAAGATGGCTGCCAACACTTCCTGGTTGAAGTGTTGGCAGCCAATCAAATTTCAGTAGGGTGTCAGTAGGCTGCTGGGCTCCCAGATATCGATATTTTTTAAACTTAAATATCTCTGAAACTGCTGAACGGATTTACGCCAAATCACAAAAAGCCCGCTTTCAGGACGGGAAACAGCGTTTACTTCGCATGCGCTACAACACATGCGATTACAACTCGGTCGTTACAACAACCGCGTTGTTACAACGCAAGCCATTACATCGCAAGTCATTTCTACGACTTGCTGTAGGGGGCGCGCGAAACTAAGGAATAGTATTGTTAGATTTGGGGGTCTCTAGTTGGCAATGGTTTGCACCTTTGTCCAAATAGGGACCACCAAGACCAGGATGAACCTGTTGCCCATGGCTGTCTTGGGATCCAGAGGCCCCACAATGTCAATACCCACCCGGTCAAAGGGGGTGCTGACTACAGGGAAAGGCTGTGCTTCCTCCCACTCTTACCACTTGCCTGGCAATTCTGACAAGTCCTGCAATGAGTATCTGAACTCTTGCGCAACTGGGGCCAATAAAAGTGGGTGACAAGCCTCTCAAAGGTCCTGTCCTGCCCCAGATGTCGTGCTAAAGGTACATCATGAGACAAACCCAGTAGGAAGGCTCCGAAGCGCTGGGGTACCACCAGCACACAGGCTGACCCAGGCTCAGCAACCTTAGGCTCGCTATACAGGAGACCGTTCTCCCAGTAGATCCAATGTATTCCAGACTGATCACCTGCTGCCTGGTTTGTGGCCTGTTGCCGCAAACCCACAAGAGAAGGGCACTTGTTCTGCTCCTCACAGAACTCTTCCCTGGAGGGGCATCCTTCCTGCTGCAAATGGGTCAGCTCAGGCAGGTCCCCCAGATCAGCCACTTGTTCCCCTGTAGGTTCCAGGGAATCCCCCTCAAGGTCTGCCTCCTCCTGGACCGTGGAAACTATGGGGGCCGGTTTCCCGCACCCCCTGCCTCTTCTCTTTAAGGCAGGCACCTGGGCCACTCTTTCAGGCTCCAGGTCCTCTTGATCACCCTTACTGGCTGCCATAGACCGAGAGGTCACACACGCCCACTCAGGCAGACCCAACATCTCCAAATGAGACCTTCTCTCCACCTTAGCCCAAGGGGAGCTTTCCAAGTCGTTGCCCAACAGACAGTCAACAGGCATGGCTGGCCTCACAGCTACTTGAAAGGTACCTGAGATCCCCCCCCCACTCAAAGGGAACCTGGGCCACCTTACAGTGGCTCTCTGAGTTGTCAGCGGCAACTACAGGGTAAAATGCATTGGGGGTTACCTGCTCTTCAGACACCAGCCGACAACTGACAGCTGTCACACTGGCTCCGGTGTCTCTGAGAGCCTCCACCCTTTGGCCATTGATGGTCACCCACTGCCTGTATTTCTTAGTTTTATCAGGCAGCTGGGTCCTGGGGACTATCTCAGTGACTCCTAAAGAGACTAAGGACATTTCTGCGGGACCCCACCCACCTTGGGCACCCAACTCCTCCCCCAGGGCTACACTAGCCATCTGCCGGGGCGGTGCACCAGTGGGTGCTGTTTTCCCATACAGGGGACATCTAGCATCATAGGAGCAGTGGCCCACTTGACCACACTTGAAACAGGTTTTGGGCCCCCTATGAACAGGCTTATCTGTCGGGCCCCTGACTTCTTTTCAGGGGGAGGCTGGGAACCCTTCCCTTGGTTCCCTTGGGGATTACTTTGGGGCCCTCTCTGGAACTCCCTCTGTTTATCCTTGTCCCCCCCACTCCTCTGCTGGGGACCCTGCCCACCTTTGGCAAAGTCTCCCACTTGACCCTTGTGGACCCGGGTGCTCACCCAGCGGTCCGCCTCCTCAGCAAGCTTCCTAGGGTTAGTCAGCCTACTATCAATAAGGTGCTGGCGTAGCTCTGGAAAACAATTACTGGACAAGTGCTCCCACACAATCAAATCATAGAGCGCCTCAAAATCATTTTTCACTTTGCTACTCTTCACCAAACCATCCAATGCTCTGCCAAAAAAGGACACATATTCTACCCAAATGCTTGACTCCAGTTTCTTGCAATTCTTAAACCTCTGTCAATACATTTTAGGAGTCAACCCCTACCTGCTCATCAAGGCTTCTTTCATGTGAGCATATGAGTTGTGGACTTCAGAGGGCAAGTCTAACAATGTAACCCGCCCCTCACTGAGGAACCGCCCCCACAACCCCGCTCCCCAATCTTTTTCAGGAACCCGGTGGGAGGTCATAGCTACCTCATAGGCCTTAAACCACTGACCAATATCATCATTTTTGTAAAATTCTTTCACCACATCCTTGGGTATATATACTCAAGCCTCAATAGGCATGGACGGTATGCTGCCACCAGAGGGAGTATTTCTAAGCTTCTGGCTTTCAATTCCAACTCCCTCAAACTTCTCTCATGCTCTAACTGCATCCTCTTTTCCTCCAGGGCTAATTTCTTATTTTCTAATTCCAACTGCCCACCCATTTTGAGTTTGGTTAGCTCCATCTCATGCATCCTGCTTCTCTCCCTGTCTTCCAGCTCTCCTGGAGACAGGCCTTTGGAAGAAACACTGCTGCCTGCCCTGGAAGGTACTTTCCCTCTCCCTGGACCCAAGGCCCTCCCCCGCTGCTCCTCTAAATCCTCCCCCTCCACCATAGGTTTCTCAGGGTGCTCACTGGCACTCCTTGCTTCCAACCAGGCCCTCAGCGCCTTTTGGTATTTCTCCTTTCTGGTGAGGCCTTCCATGGAGACTTTAAATTTCTTGCAAGCGGTTTTGAGCTGGGGCACAGTGTATGTATCAATCATTTCTTCCTCAAATTCAGACTCTTCAGGTGCAATGGATGCTGGTTTGCTCACGGTAAAAACAACTGGCAGTTCTTAGCAAAAATAGAGATCCTGAGGAAAAAAATCTACCAAAATATATGTGGTCGCGTTTGGTCTGTACTCACCAATCACTGTATATGAGTCATAAATGCAAGCCCAAATCCTCACCGCTGACCACCAATGTTAGATTTGGGGGTCTCTAGTTGGCAATGGTTTGCACCTTTGTCCAAATAGGGACCCTTGCGTCTAGTCAGGGTAAGGGGCTACACTCCTAAAATAACCCCTGCTCACCCCCTTGGTAGCTTGGCACAAGCAGGCAGGCTTATCTCAGAGGCAGTGTGTAAAGCATTTGTGAACACATACAGTAATACAGTGAAAACACTACAAGTGAACACCACACCAGTTTAGAAAAATAAGTAATCTTTATCTAGACTTAACACAAGACCAACGACAAAAATCCACAATACAATATTCAAAAATATGGCTTTTAAATGGTAGAAAAAGCATAGTTCAATGTAGATGGTAAATGCGACACTTTACTCTCAAAGTACCTTGGATGCGAAACGCAAAACAAACAAAAGGGTCGCAGGGAAGGTGATGTGCTGCTCCTTACACTCAGGGGAGTGGATGCGTCTTCCTTACTGCAGCGCAGGGGAGTGATGCGTTGCTTCCTTACTGTGTGGGGAGTTGATGCGTCGGTTTCTTACTGCGATCCGGTGCAATGCGACAAGATGGCGCCTTGATGCTATGACGATCCGGTGCGATGCGACAAAATGGCGTCTTGGTTACGGTGCGACAACGTAGATGCGATGCGTGCACGCCCGACGGCCGTGCAGCGACTCAGTGAACTTCTGAGCCGTGACAGGCCCTGCAACACGCTTCTCCAGTGATGCGACGATGACCTCTGCGGCGGCGACACGCTTCTCCGGTGATGCGACGCGCCTCGGTTAATTTATGTTATGCTATCTTAATTAGACTTGTATAGCACACAGCTGCCTCAGCAAAGAGGCGTCCCGGCGCTAACAGCAGAGGAACATAGAGGCTAAGAAACTGGGCGTCACAGCGCAGAAAGTAGTGCACAAAGAAAAGGGGGACTAGGCCAAGGGGAAGAGGTATGTCTTAATGGCTTTTCGGAAGGCCAACAAGCTATCCAGACTACAAATCTGAAAGGGCAAGGAGTTCCATAATTTGGCTGCCAAACAACGGAAGGACCATCCCCCAGCACGGAGACGGTTCACTCGAGGGACCACAACCAAGTGTTGCCCCAGAGAGCGCAGCTGGCGTCTAGGAACATAAGGTACCAGCAAGTTAGCCAGGAGCTCAGGAGACGCAAGCTTGAGAATTTTAAAGGACAAACAAAGAGCCTTGAATTCGACCCGCTTGGCCATGGGCAACCAATGTAACCGCCGGATAGCACCAGCTGTTGAGCAGCTACGCGGGAGCCCCAACATGGCTCTGGCGGCTGCATTTTGGACTCGCTGCAAGCGCACAACCTCAGCCTGATTAGCACCTAAGAGGAGCGAGCTGGCATAATCCAGTCTAGATAAGATGGCCGCTTGGACGATCAACTGGCGGGTAGATGGATCAAAAAACCCCAGCAAGGGCCATGCAATGGCGGTGATGCAATGGTGAGCAGCTGCGGTGGCAGCACGCTTACTCGGCGATGCTGCGGCAACTGCTGCGGCGGCGACACGCTTCTCCTTCGTTGAGTCGCGCTTCCAGCTCCCAGCGACACGCAGTCTTCAAACGGGCCCAACACAACAGCAGGCACCTCTTTGCAGGTAGAATTCCCAGCAAGGGAATTCAGGGGAGCTGGTTGGTGAAGTCTTGTATCCCTGAGACTTCAGGCAGGAGGCAAGCTCAATCTTCAAGCCCTTGGAGATCTTCTTCAAGATGATGAAAGTACACACAAAGTTCCTTTCTCCTTTCCTTGGCAATAAAGTAACCACTGCAGGCCAACCCCCAAACAGCACACAGCACAGGGGCAATCTCCTCCTTCAGCTTCCTGGTTCTTCTCCTTGGCAAAGATTCGTCTTGGTTCCCAGAAGTGATCTAAAGTCTTGGGGTCTGGGCCCCAATATTTATACTCAAAAAGTCTTTGTTCTCTGAAGGCAGAGAGTGTCTGTACCTAGTCAAAACCAGTTCTGTCCTCCCTGGTGCAGCTTCCTGGCAGGAGGTGGAGACAGCATTGTTGAAAGCAGACCTGGCCCAGGTTGCTGAAAGGAAATCTCCTCCCCCTACTCTCTATTCTATGAGGGCTCAGGGGAGTGAAAGGAAATCCCCGCCCCCTACTCTCTATTCAGCCAAGGTCCTATTCAGCCCAGCCCTGACCCATCACACTGCTGGAGCCCAAGCCCTCCTGTCACTCACAAACCAGACATGCAATACACAACCTAGCAGAGGCAAGCTGGATGGTTAGGCAAGAAAATACCTACTTTCTAAAAGTAGTATTTTCAAACACAGAATGTAAAAATCACCCACACTAAAAGATGTATTTTAACATTTTGAGTTCAGGCATACCAAACTCGAATTTCTACCTTGTTCCCTGGGTCAGTTAGGATTATAAGATGTTATAATCAAACTGCCCATTCTGGCCTATGGGAGCAGGTAGCCTTGCAATAGTGAAAAACTAAATTGGCTGTAATTCACTATCAGGACATGCCACACACATCAGGGCATGTCCTACCTTTCACATACAATGCACCCTGCCCTAGGGCCTAATTTAGGGGTGACTAACATGTAGAAAAGGGAAGGTTTGGGGACTGGCAAGTGGGTGTACTTGCCAAGTCGACATGGCAGTCCCAGACTGCACACAGGCTCTGCAATGGCAGGCATGAGCCACAGTTTACCAGCTGCTTCTGTGGGTGGCACAACCAGTGCTGCAAGCCCACCAGCAGCATTTGATTTACAGGCCCTGGGCACACACGGTGCACTGTACTAGGGTCTGACAAGTAAATCAAATAATCCAATCATGGAATCACTAATCCATAACAACAATTTATAATAGGGAGCACTTGCACTTTGGCACTGAATAGCAGTGGCAAAGTGCCCAAAGCATCTAGACCAGCAAAAACATAGCAAAACACAGGAGGCAACAGCAAAAAATGGAAGGGAGACCCACGCCAATGGTGCCAGTTCTAACAAGTATAATTTACTATTCCAACACCTTCCCTACTGTTGCACACGCTGGAGTTGGAATAGTAAGTTATACTATTCCTAAGTCCAGCGCGCCCCCTACAGCAAGTCGTAGAAATGACTTGCAATGTAATGGTTTGCGTTGTAACAATGGGGTCATTGTAACGACCGCGTTGTAATCGCATACGTTGTAGAGCATGCGATGTAACATCGCATATTCTTCTGGACCAACATCTAGCTTTCTGCCAAATTTGGTATAATTCCATTCAGCGGTTTGGGCTGTAGTCATGTTCAAAAAATTAAAAATCCCTATATACATAACATGGGGAAACCACATTTTGGGACCCCTCTTTTTTCTCAGTCCCCGCTTGATGGATCACCCCAAGACTTCCAACACAGTGCTGAACCAAAAAGGGGACTTTAAAAAAATGAATCTTGAAGATTCATCAAGTGGCGCCAAAGTTATTGGTAAAACAAAAAACACTTTTCCTATGGAAACTTTGGTCCTAGCTATAATTACCTACTGGTATATGTATGATATATATATATATATATATATATATATATATATATATATATATATATATATATATATATATATATATATATATATATATATATATATATATATATATATATATATATGTATATATATATATATGTATATATATATATATAAATATATATATATATATATATATATATATATATATATATATATATATATATATATATATATATATATGATATAGGTAATTATAGTTAGGACCAAAGTTTCCACAGGAAAGGTGTTTTTTTGTTTTACCAATAACTTTGGCGTCCCTTGACGAATCTTCACAGAATTTTCCCAAAACTTCATGTTTTTGGCTCAGCTGCTGTGTACATACATACATATACATCTTAGTTCCATGGTCGAACTGTTCATTAATTTCACCAAGTTTATATGACTGGTTACATTGTTTTTTTTATTATTTGACTAATCATCGCAGCTCATTCTTTCTATACAAGAATATGATTGTATGCATACATTTCTTGAACACACTATTGTTATCTTACTTGTGTTTACAATGAGCTTGCATAAGTAAACAACAAAAGGGGTAAGATCTGTTTCCATGATCTGTTTACTTTGAATAGTTCTAGAATTCCCTTGTGAATTCTCTCTTACTTTTTCAAATGCATTAATAAATATGAGGTGGAAATATTAATGCATGCATTATTACCTGCAATATTTGGATTTCAACGTACACTTTTTGTTTTTTTTGTACTACAGAAAAAATATTGTCTTTGTTGAGGCCCTTCCTATTAATTTTCGGCATTTTCCCTCCCCATTCCCACACTGGAAAGGGATTTACCCCACTCCTTTCAAAAAGTACATTTCTTATTAATCCCATGAGTTAATCTGTGAAGCTGTTTGTAAATGCCCACATAGCAACACTGAAACCCCTGCTTACCACCACTAACAGTATATTTACTCACAGTTACACTTAGGCGTGTAAGTAAATCTTTCGATGAATGTAAATTCATGTTTTGTGAATCAAAACATGGATTTACTTTACCCTCAACACAGTGATGGAGTGGAAAGCACACTTTATTTGTAGGTGTGCTTTATAATTACATGTAGATTGCACCCGCGTATAATCCTTTGTTGTATTAACGTAAAGTATAGAGTTGTGAAATGTGTTAACATGAAATACATGGTGTATTTTAGGTTATTGAAAATTAGCCTTGCCAGCTGAACTCAAAGAACCAGACTCCCGCCCTTCCTCTCTGAGCCCACAGAGATCAGATGCAGAGTACCCCAAGGATCCTCCCTCAGTCCCACGCTCTTCAACATCTACATGGTCCCACTCGCAACCATTGTCAGAAAACACAGACTAAGCATAGTATCCTACGCCAACGACACCCAGCTCATCCTCTCCCTCACCAAGGAACCCGACATCATTAGACAAAGTTTCCAGGAAGGAATGAAGGACGTCGCATCCTGGATGAGCAGCAGCTGCCTGAAGCTCAACTCGGAGAAAACAAAAGTCCTCGTCCTCGGATCCACCTCCTCCGCTTTGGACAACACCTGGTGGCCCCCCGCGCTCGGCAACCCTCCCACTCCCACGGACCACGCCCACAACCTCAGCATCATACTCGACTCCTCCCTCACCATGAACCGACAGATCAACGCTGCATCTTCCATGTGCTTCAACACCCTCGACATACTCCGCAAGACTTTCAAATGGATCCCCCCGAATCCAGAGAGACCGTCATCCACGCACTTATAACCGGCAGACTGGACTACGGGAATGCCCTATACACCAAAATCAACAAATCTCTACTCCACAAACTCCAGACTGTCCAGAACACAGCAGCCAGACTCGTCCTCAACATCCCATGACAAGACCACATCACACAGCACCTACGAGACCTCCACTGGCTCCCTGTCAAAAAAAGAGTGACTTTCAAGCTGCTCACACTTGCCTACAAAGCCCTCCACAACACCGGACCCCAATACCTCAACAAAAGAATCTCCTTCTACGCCCCCAAGAGGAACCTCCTCCCTTCCGAACTTGTCCTGGCTGAAATTCCACGCATCCGCAGACCTAGAAAGGGAGGAAGATCCTTCTCCTACATCACGGCCAAGACTTGGAACGAACTCCCACTCAGCATCAGGCAAACCCCCACACTGCAAGCATTCAGGAAGAACCTCAAGACCTGGCTCATCGGATGAGCCGGAGCTGCCCGATATCCCCCTCCCCCAGCGCCTTGAGACCTTTTCGGGTGAGTAGTGCACTTTACAAACTACTGATTGATTGATTGAGCATGGAGAATCAACGTAGAAAATGAATGTAACTAGCAGAAACCGTTAACCTGAAAACTTGTGTTGTGCAATTGACCACTGTTTATGTATTAAATGTGCTTTTTAATCATGTCATTTCATATGTAGGTAAAAGCATTAGTTGAAAATGCATTAATGTTATGTGAATTCATAAAGCTTCTATGATATTTTCTTATGTTAGCTGAATTTCGTAGGCCTGAAATGCAGTTCCCTGGAAAACTCTTGCTTTAGAATTAACAATTTGAATTTCATGTGTGCCGTGGAATTCGTTCTTTCTCACATTTTGTATGGCAGGTGAAGAAGCACTCTTGTTAGATAGAATAATGTATTTGTTTTTCTAGTTAGGCAAGGAGAGAAGAAGTTACAATCGTGTGGCTTTAGTCGATAAAAGAAGATCGTTGTGCTTCATACAGGAGGAGGACTGGGAACCAAGGACAAATTGTAACAAGGAATGTACACCGTCACCATCGTGAAAAAATACCTTTACACTTTCATGCTGCGAAAAATGACCATCAGATTGTGATTCTAGAACTGGCCTAGAACTCATGGGCCCGGCCCTTTCAAGACCATCTTCAATTCCAGTGCTCTAAGTTACCTCTTGTAGGTTTGAGGTACCCAAGTTCCGCTCGCATTTAGAGATAATTGGGCGATTGCAGTAGCAGCCGCTGCCCGTGCAGGTAAGAGCGGTGGGGCAGGGTGGTGGGGGATTTCGACAGACGACGATGAGGGAAAATTAGTTATTTATTTCATTTTCCCTCGTGGTCGTCTGTTGAATCCCACCCCGAACCCGGCCTCACCGCTCTTCCCTGCACGGGCGGCGGCTGTGCAGTAGTACCATGATTCTGGTAATTGTAGGACTGCAACAGGCAAGTACCAAAACTGTACAATTAAATGTGAAATAACATGAGCATGCACATAGCATGTTTTCTCATATCATATTTGATTATGCAGTGTGTTTGCTGTGGCTAATGGACACACATTTATCACAGCGTTGTATTATCACATTTTTTGATGCCTTATTTTTGCTTTTCTCAATTTTGACAAAAACGTGTTAAATGCATGTAAAACCACTTTCCACGTATTTAACATTACTTTTCAACCCCTTACCTTCTACAAGGGCCTCATAAGGAGCTGCCTGAAGTGGTATTCCAGTGGTATCCAAGTAAGAGATACAACTTTAGGGAACTTCGGTTGGCCTGCGGGTTGTATGGTGTTTTAAGATGGGTCTGGAAACACTGGACCCAGATTTACTGTTTATGGATCCATGGTAAACCCAATCTGTAGAGAGTATGGGCTGTAGGCAGAGATACAATCTGAACCTCCGCCTCTCAATTTATCACCACTAAGGACCGGACAATGTTCCCTTCCAGTCAGGGCTAGCAAGGAAACAGACTGCCTCAACCCCCCCACCCCCAACACACACTTCCTGGCCAGCACCAGCCATCCCACTGTTATGTACCTTATGCTCAGAGCAAATTTTGCTCTGTGTACAATCTTATTCGCTCTTTGGTGTATTATATATTTATTTGAAGGCGAAAAACTGATGCATTCTGATATTGTGATAAGGAATCATAGATTCATACATCTTAAAATTTAGGCTTACATTACACAACGTTTAAATTAATATCAAACATCGGTTCTACACCACCAGACATGACAAATCTGCTCTCTTCTACCAATCATGTTATTTTTCAGTTATTTGAAAACCTAGCAACATTAACATCGAATGCACGCTGTCCTAGTTTTCTATTTTTCTGTTACTCGGAAAAATCTAATAAACCTTCTTATTCAATCTTATCTCTTCACAGCGTTGAAAAAGCCGACCGAATTGTGTTTAATTTTTCAGCAAGATGGCATTTGAAATCATCCTGAACAACGCAAGGTTTTGCATTTTACAAAACTGCCAGCTTAATTAAAAAGAAGAACCCATATGGACCAAAAAAACAGGATGACGAAAACGTGCTCGCTTTCTCCGTTCTGCTAATGTCAATGCAAAATGTCAAATTGCCTGCAACAAATTGTTTCAGATATGATCAAAATCGGCCCATCCATCCTGAAGCTTTTTTTCTTGTCATACAGCGAAGGCGCAGGGGAAAATTCTTGTGCGTTACACATAATGTGCGTTGGTATTGTTTCTTTGAAGGACATGTCCACGTAGACATCACCACAGGGGTTTTCATCCAGGCAAGAGCACGATCCATCCAGTAGGTGCCCGAACGATTATTTTTTTATTTGTTTCAAAATGTGTGGTTGACAAAGGTCTTCTAAAATGCGCACGACGGCCTCTTATATCCTTTTAATTAGACACAAATTACAAGCCTCAACAGCTTGAATCAATCACCTCTATGTGTGCATAAGAAAGAACCAGGGAGGCAATTCAGTTGACAGTCTATAGTAATATGCTAGCCACCCTGTGTACGTCTAAACATGACAAGCTTTCCATCAGAGAAATAAACGACTCCCCAAGCCATTTGGCAGATTGCTTAGTTCGGCCCGAGGCAGCGCGGGAATAGAATGCCAGACGCGGCTGCTGGCGCAGTCACCGCGTGCATCCTTGCTGTGAGGTGATGCTCCTATTCAAGGACACTCGTTAAGACCGCGGAGGGTTACACTGATTCACAGCATAGCCCGCCCGGCAGTAACCTGTGTACTGACGGTAATATTTCGATGATGGCATGTCATTTACAGTTCGCATTGGAAATGTCAGCCCTTAAGAAAGGTTAAAAGGAACAACGTGGTCTTGTGAACTCTTTGGCTGTTTAGCAAAGTTTGGCCTGTTAGACTTTCCCCTTCATATACAAACTGTTCATGAAGAGAAACCAAGAAGAACAAGCATTTGCAATGCAATGCCTTTGGGACCTCATATGTATTTAGCTATGCAGCACATTAGCCTGGGTGCTGAAACATCTACTGTTCTTTAACATGGAGGGAAAGTAAGCACCAAACTGCGTGACACGCCAGGTATGGGGACACATGGAGAGAAATATTGCCTTTCAGCGGGAAATGGTATAGTCCAAAGCTCTGTTTTTAATATAAAATCAGGGCCTTCGGTGGTCATATCACTGAAAATACAAGATTTGAAAAAAATATTATTGTCTACGGGTGCTTGTGGAAGACAATTTCTATGGACTGGAATCTAGAGAATGCTAAAGTGATTCTGGTATTTTACTGACCTCTGCTGGTCGTTTTTTAACAAGACAGTTAAATAGAGGCAGGTGAACAGGAAAAAAAGTCCCTAAGCGGAAGCAGACAAGTCCTAGGGCTGATCTCCAGAGCCCACAAAGTACATACACATATAAGTATATACTAAAGTATATACAAGAGGTCTTGAATGCTCGACCTAAAAATGCTATATGACTTGCAGAGCAGCAGCAGAGGTTTTGCCACAGTGTAAGTTGCAGCTGGAAAAGGGAATTGCGGTGACATGACTAATGGGATCTGGTATTATGCTGGGGAGGGCATTCAGGGCCTCGTGTCCCCGTATTTCCAGTGCGGCAGGTGACAGGAGATACCCGCCCTTTTGAAGTTATGAGATCCTTGAGAGCACCCTAGATCAGGTACATTTCACTAGGCCATTTCATTTGTTCAAAGCAGCTGGCATGTCTGGGTAATACTCCAGGGAGAAATAGATAGGCCCATAAGCACCATGCACCATGATGAAAGGGTGCCACCGTTGGCACTCGGCTGCTGAAATGTTGCCAGCACTGGGGGGAAGGACAGGAATGCACTGTATTAGATGACTACAGTGCATTCCTGACCTTTCACTGTGACGTAAGGCAGCGCAACAAGGTAACTTGCTGCACTGCCCAATGCCAAAACCCCACAGATGAGGCCCAGTATCTCTTGGGCTGGGAAAACACCAGATAAAGAAAGTAATCTGTAGTGACAACTTGGTTGTGTAAAATTGTCCGTTTATTGGAGAGCAAGCGGATAACGTTTGCTCTAACATCTTCCTCCTGTACAGTCTCTACTTAACATTCTTGAACATCCCTTAACTATGGCATATGCTACCTAGGCAACTAAATATCACAGATACCACACATCTCCCCCTTTTTACCGTAAGAACAGGTTAAACATATCAATTTATACATAACAAAATAACTTATAATAATATCTTACATTCCTATAGTATCTAAACCTTAATTGATAAAGGATCAGCAACAATTGAACAATACCCATACAGCCACTCACGGATATACTCTCTCACCCATACAAACACTCATACACCTACTCCCCCACCCATATAGCCACTCATGCAGCCTCTCAGTCACCCATATAGCCACTCACACAACCATGCAGCCACTCACACAGGCACTAACTCTCCCATACAGCCACTCACATACTCACTCTCCAGTACAGCCACTCACTCACCCATACAGCTACTCACGTATTCACTAACACATCCATACAGCCACTCAACACATCCACTCACATACCCATGCAGCCACTCAGACATCCACTCACACACTGATACAGACAGTCACACAGCAACACAGATGAGATATGTTAGAAATAGTATGACCAATTACTAGTACAGTAAAAATAGTAATTTAACTTATGCTGTAGCTTAGTATATATCTTTAAGTCTCAGAAACGTATACGAAACACTTAAACTCACGGGATGATAACATCAGTGATTCCATCAGTGATGTAATTTGAGATGTCATCAGTGATATCATGAGTGATATCACTGATCATGTCATGAGTGATGTAATATGTGAGGTCATAAGCAGTGTATTGCAGGAGTGTAAGTTATAGTTAGCTCGGGTAACTATAACGGCTAAATGTCGCTGGTTTTGTACAAGTGAAATCTGAGCCTAAGTATAATGTCCCTGTAACCTTTGTTTTTTACAGTGAATTTCTAAGGTTTTTTAAATTCTATTTCCTAACTATAACGTCCCTCGTCCCTGTAACCTTTGGTTTTTTAAGTGTGTGTATATATTATGCAAGGGTACATATTTGTAGAATTTGGTATAAAAATAGACTTACTTACATATCAATATTTTATTTTCGGTATTTTATGGACAATATTGAGTCCCATCAACATTCTGGTGTAGATATTCAGGGTGCATGTCTTCCCTTGGATCTTGAAGTCTGTTGTTGTTCCTGGTGCACAGATAAATGCAGCAGGGAAGAACCTTGTGTATGAGTGGTTCAAACAGAGACCAGATACACTGGAGCAGGATCATTTAAATTCAAATATAACTATCACAGATGTTTCAGGATAACTGATATATTGGATTATTCAACACGTAAACAGAGGCCTGGTTCACAAAGGGCCTCCTCACTCGCAGCACTGGCCTCGCAGTCATGGAAGAGTCTCCGCACTTGGGCGGAATCTCCTCAATGAGAATTCTTATTGTGGAGATTTCACCTTGAGTATGGAGACTAACCCACGACTACGCAGCCTCTGCCACAAGTGCGGAGGCCCTTTGTGAATCAGGCCCAGAATGTTTTTTTCCTGAAATTTATTGTGAGCCAGTCTTGAATGCTTGACGCCACACAGCTTTATTATAAGACTTATTGCATTGTCTTTTTATTGTACAACCATCAGACCAAATACTGAGAGAAGTCTCTAGGTTCGAACTCAACAGAACATCTTCTTTCTTTCCTCTGCATAGCCTTTGGAGTTCCTGTCCACCTGCACCCTTGACAGAAAGAAGAATATCAGGTAAGTCACTGATTTTCTTAGAATTCTATAGAACTGGGTGAGTTAGATTGGTGGTCTCTTTTCTTTCTTCCTATTACTTTGTGGGATTAGTAGAAGGGGGGGTGCACTTGAAAAGAGGACCCGCTCTCCCGGAGAAGAAACAACAAGTACAAAAAGAAAACAAAAGAAAAGGAAAAGGAGTCAGCTATAGACCCCAACAACCTGAGTAATAAGGCAGGAAAGAAGCAATGGGGCTAAAAGATAAGCTTTCCTCTCTCTTTTGGCAAGATTAACACCGCCTCACAGTGATTAGTGCTCTGTTTGTCCCTTTTCCCAGCCCGTGCACCACCCCCTTGTAGTTTACTCGCTCCCTTAGGGGCTTGACTTAGGAGCCGTGCACGTACCTGGTTAAGCCACGTCCCTCCTGGGATGTGCAAGGATCAGAATGCAACCGGCAGACAGGGGATGTTGACTCTCCCTCTGGTGTCTTTGTAGTCTCTCCCGACCCTGGCTTTTCCTGGATTCCCTTCTCCGGCTGTTCAAGTTCTTCAGCATCCGTCTTCCAAGCCACCTCTGCACCCGGCTGCCTGCGACGCGTATCTCCATCCTCTCCTTTTTCTTCTGACGACACCGGCCTCTTATCGCTTTCTTCCTGCGTCCTGATGCTCCACGGAGGTCTTTGGCCCCTCACCTCGGCCTGGCTTCCTGTTGCTACGGAGCGGGCCAGGAAAGCGTAGTCGGCTCCAGCTTCAGTGCTCCCAGGTTCATGACACTTATATCATCTTTATTCTTTGATTTCTACTAGTAAAGGACAGTAAGAGCTGAAGACCAATAAAATAAGATTAAGGAGAGAGAACATTGTTTCTTCTCTCCTTTAGTTTGGAAGAAATACAGGATTAACAGCTCACTTATAAATATAGCCTACATACACACATGGAGCGTCTATATTTCTATGAAAAGCCAAATTGTGTTATGAATATATTATGAAGACGGACCATATTACACGCCTGACTGCCATCTCAGTTGTGCTGCTAAGCAATCTTGGTTTATGCCAGTAGATTACTTCTTTCCCACAACCAGTGCATGTACATCAATTTACCATTTGCAGCAAGGAAAATGGCTAGGTGTCATGTGAACCTCTCCCATGACTTAAACAGAAAAGAAGATCCATATTCCGAGATCAAACTAATAGAGACAACAGGTTATAATGTGTAGGTTCCCCTCATCTTTTCCTCTGAAGGAGTAGACACACAAGACATTTGGAATTGTGTAATTAGAGGCTATTCCAGAAAGCCAAACTTGTACACAACATATGAAAATGAATGTTAGCAAATATCACAATAATTATGGAAGTAGAAAATGTGAATATTATGTAGAAAGATAACATGGTATTATTGGTAAATCCTATTTTGGCTCTGTATATACCATATATAGAAATGTAAATCGTATTTTGGCTCTGTATATATCATGCATAGAAATGTCATCACACATAAATATTTTGTCCAAATATTGTTTACAAAAATATTATCTGATTGTGTGAGATGATATTCTGAAAGCAATATTCTGATACTAAGCCTCCTATTCTTACAAAACATCTACAACTAAGCACTAGTAGCAGAGAGTTCTGCCATTGTGAGTGGTAGAATACACCAATTATATACTTGTGGCTAAGGGCAAGCTGTCCTTGTTCCGCACAGCATGCAGTCTGTATCAGGCAGTATCAGCCAGATTGTCCTGGTGCTGATCATCCCTGAAACAAAAGAATGCCCCCTCTGCCTGGAACCAGGCTTTGAATCATTTTTATAGTCTTTTTTAATATTGACCATAAGAAATCCTCATGATGTTGAGTCGACTTGTGAAGAGTATTGTGGTAATTTTCACAACCTCATATGCTTCTCTACATTTATAAAGCAATACTGTGCATGAAAAAAACCCTGTACATTAATTGTAGAAATATATGGTAGGCACATTATCATAATATGGAAACAGTAATTAATACATATATGCCTCCAATCAAGTAAAAGCAGTTGGAATAAAAGTAGAACATACAAAAACACCCAAATCTGTAAGCAATCCTTTTATTTTCCAACAATCTGACAGAACACTCTGTTTTAGAAAATCCCTCAAGTACCACTTACTTGACGCTGCTGTAAACTGACTAACCCAGGATTAATGCTTTGGAGTTACGTCCTGTATGACCGCTTTTTAATATTCTGTATGGATCTCATCCACTTTAAGAGCTTTCCCTGGCTTGACCTTTTTACTGACTTTATGTCCCCTAAATTTTAAGTCATTCTCCTGCTTTAAGATTTTCTTCTGGCTACTTTTCAAGAAAGGGCTAAATTATATGTTCAGTTCATTTAGCCATTTTAGAACTGATATGAATGTAGTGTCATTTTAAAGCTGTTGAAATGCGTTGTTCCAGGTGCCCAAATAAATGGCAGAGTACAGAAATCTGAATTTGAGTAGTTCAAAGATAGACCAGATAAATTGGAGCATGCCTCATTATATTCTATTTACTTTATTGCTTGATTATTTAAAATCATTACAATTAGAAAATACTTTATATGTATAAAAAGAGATTAAAAAAAACGAGCTGTTAATATAAAAGTTAAAAAACTATGATGTTTCTGAATTCCATTGAGGCATAGTGTCCCATATATTAAATGTACACAATTTTCCAGTGGCATAATTTGTCTAATACAAGATATGGGCCGAAAGGGACAAAAACTTCATTGTTAAAAAGAGGGAGCAATCCCAGCTTAGACAAAGGAAAAAGAAAAAGAAAAAGAAAGGGAGGCAGTCTTGACGCTTGTCTCTAAAGGTTCGAGGGTACTGTGTGGTCTCAGGTATCGTCAAGAATATACAGGCTGGAGTGAAGTTGCTTGCGATCATACTGCGCTAAAAGTTTTAGCTGCTCTTGAAACAAATTTGGTGACCCGGATGTTAAGCATCGTATTTTTTGGATTCATAGCTACTATGATGGCTTGTCGGCACGATTGGACACCAAGTTTGTTCCATTCGCCCCGTAGCAGAATTCTTCTGTCATTGAGTAAGGTGGGACAAACACATAACACATGCTCAATCGACTCCGAGGTGCACCCGCACCCCATACACTCAGTGTTGGCACTCGGACGGCGCCAGTCTGGTAGATGGTGCAGAAAAGGCCATTCACCCATCCTCAGTGCCCAAAAACATTTTTTCCATAGAACTGCGTAAGTGCTTGATAAATAGGGAGCCTCTGCTTCGGGCTTAAACACGAAAGGACCGTCCAGGCATGTTTTCTTTTCGCCAGTTGTTCCCTGTCCGAATGAAAAGACCAGAGTCGGACTCTTCTTTTGATGCATATTTTTAGCGCCTGCTGGGGTGGGTTAGTTCCCCAGTATTCGTTAACATCAAACAATTGCAGTGAATGCTCTAGGTAGCGTCGATGTTTTTGTCCTACTTGGCTGGCCGATATTTCTTGCCACAGCCTAACCTCCAGACTTCCTTCCCACGAATTACGCAGTTTGTTGCACAGCTTGATGAAGGTGCCAGCCCCAACCCCTCAGTGATCTAATAGGCCAAACTCAAGTCTTATCTGGGCTGGGGAAGAGGATTTCAGCAGATGCCATACTTGCTTAAACATTCTTGTTGTTATTTTGTTCACCATATTAAAATGACTCCCCAGCATTATCTCCTGGCCATATGATAAGTAATTTGTAATCTTAGCTTTCATAACTGTTAAAAGCGGGGTTAGGCTTGGTCCAAGTAGCTGCCTCGCCAGCTTCGTTAAAGCTGCCTCGATTGACAGGGCTTTTGCCCCAACCACTTCCTTCTGATTTGAGAAGGTTCGCTTTGAGTCCATATAAACCCCCAGGTATTTATCGGATGTGGTAGTTTCTATGCTGTTGCCATTAAAATGCAACGTGGTGTTTTTAGAAATGTAAATATTTCGTATATATCAATTGAAAGTTCATGTGTATTTTTTAATTGTGTATGTTTTAACTGTGAAATTGTTTTTTATCAATTACATGTAATTAAATTTAGATAACACTACATTTGACTTTGGGTTGATTGTTAGAGAAAAGCCTTGGACAAGTTTCATTTCTGGTGTGGGCTATGTTTGTGTTTGAGTGCAACCATTGAATGAATGAGATTCTTTTGTGTGACGTTTTTTCCAAGGGAAATTAGGTTTATCTCATAGCCATTAAAATGCCACCCACCACTCGGCTGCTTCCGTTTCCCCCAAAAAATTGTCTTTGTTTTCGATAAGTTTAGTTCCAGGTCATTACTAGTTGTATAGGGAAGCAGCAGGTCAAGAAGCCTCTGTAGACCGACCCTTGTGTAGCTGAGTAAAACAAGGTCATCTGCTCATAGCAAATTACTTATGCAGGTTCCGCCTAGTTGAGGAGAGTGGGAGTTGACATTGTCCAATAGCTGTGATAGATCTGAAATAAAAAGGTTAAAAAGGAAGGGAGCCGGCACACAGCCTTGTTTAACGCCGCAGGAGGTTTGTATTTTTCTTGAGACGTGAGATCCGTCTCCCAACTTTATACGGATACAAGTATTTGAATGGAGCTGGATTATTGCCTTTAAGAGGGCAGGAGTGATTCCCCATTTTTGCAGTCTATGCCATTGCCGGCCCCTGGGCACGTGGTCAAAAGCCGCTTTAAAGTCGACAAAGCAACAATGGAGTGGCATTCTTAAAGCTGATGCTTTCTCCATCAATACAGATAAAGCGAGCAGATTGCTAGTAGTTCCTGATTTGGCCACAAATCCGGTTTGCTGGCATGTACTAATTTTAGCCAAAACTGGTCGGCAATTGTTTGTTTGTCTCAGTACATGGCTTGCCTAAATGCTTTTGGGCTTGCTTGTAGATTTTAAATAACTGAGCATCTCCAGGACACTTTCTGGCGCGACATAAGACTGAGTTATGTTGAATTTTTAATTTTTTTGTCTCTGCTGGGATAAGTAATTGATCACTGGTTGGCGGTATTCGTGAAATGGACGAAAATTTGCTAAGTAGTTTCTTTGAGGGGAACTCCCATGATTCTGTTGGTGAGATGTCGACTTCTCTCCTTGCTCCTAAAAGAGCTCTGCATTTTGTCATAATTGTGGGGATTGGGCGATCTGACCATTTTAGCCTTTTGAGATTCTCTGTGTGAATTCCGATTGTTTTTTGACTAATTGCCGCGTGACGGACGACACTAAGGGATAGGCTGATTATTTGAGGACGATGGTAACTCCCTCCCTGTGATACAATGAAATAATTCTCTATCAGGGGAAGCATTTTGTTGTTACTTAGCGTAAAGTCTAAAAATGAATGGGTGTGACCGTTTGATCTTGTCCAAGTTGGTGGAGTATCCATGGGAAAATGGCCATTCAGTATTGTATAACCCAAGCTGTTGAATTGTAGAACTGTGTATTCTCCCGATGGGGTCACGTGGGGGAAGGAGGATGGTGGTTCGTAACCGCCGTTGAGAGTTTGCAACCTTGGCTACTCCCGCTCCCGATGATCCTACTAAGGAGCAATTGATTATACTGCGTGAGAGATTCTTTTGGAGAGAAATAGATGTTAATTACAGCCTATCGCCCTTTTCGACTTCATAGGGCTGCGTGGTGGGTCTTGAGCACGGTATGTCGAGACTCATACAGTGGTTGTCCTGTGATACATACACGGAGACTGCAAAGCTTACAATATCCGTGGATGACTATGGCTCCACCGCAGGGCCAAAATCAGCGTACACCCGCCATCGCACCCACTCCTGCGGCTTCACTCGAAAATAAAGGAAATAAACTTACCGAGACGATTACTGAGACGATTGGACGTCGTGCTGCTGCTATCGATGGGAAAGGAGCTTCTCAGTTGGGAAAACCTGTGCTTAATCTCTTTCAGACCGGAAAAGTGGCAGGCATTATCCAGACGTGTGCCACTCCTCCCCTGGAACAGACTATGGCGGCGGCTTTGATGGAGGCTGTGCAGACGGAACGGAGTGAGTTGCTTGGCTGAGAGAGACATTGATCTGCGTAGTTTCTCTGCAGAATCGGATATAATCGTCGCCCAGTCGGAAATAGCAATTACGGCTCCTAGTACTGACAAGGTAATTTACGGTAGTCCAGGAGTGACCGCTAGTGGACAAAGTAACGAACACTCTGTTGCAAAGACGATGGATGTCAATCAAACAACGATCATATCATCGCAAGGGAAAAATGAAGATAGTGGAGCTGCCAATGGTGCTGTTGAGGGTGACAATAACAAAAGCGGAGAGGATTTTGTGAACGCAGTAGATGGGGAAGATTGCTGTATAGTAATGCCGGTATCAGAGTCTCAAGCTCCTGATCAGGACATTGACTTAATAGAATATGATGCTGCTAATAAGGACTCATTAATTGTTTCCCCCTCTCTATCTGCCCCGTTACAATAGATACAATAGCTATCATGGGTCCTGCCAGCAGCCCAACTAGCAATATTAGAACAGACTGTGCGCAGAAACACAAACAGATGGACGCAGGTAGCTGGCTTAATAAGGGGGCAAAACCGAAAAAGAAACAGAAGGCTAAAGAGCAGTCTATAACCCATTCTAAAATGCTAAAACTATCAGAAACTGCTGGACATACCACTAAAGTTAGCCCTCTTCGAAAATGGGTCACTGCTAAAGGGGATGTTAAAGCTATTAACTGGCTCATCATCGAGCAGCGACTTCCAAACATCTGTTATTATAAGCCCTGGCCCTGCTGATCAAAGTAGTGTAGTTCCTGGTGATTCCAACCGGGGCGGTAGGAAGGAAGGTATAGGGGCAGCATTTTCCTCTGTGGCTTCAGATACCTATACAGAGGATGGCGAGCATAGGGCTGCTATTATTAAGGAGCCTTCGTTATCCATTATACTTCAAACGCTCCACGAACAAAGAACTGAGATGCAAAGCAGCTTTAATCAAGCTAGAGCAGATAGTGACTTGATACATCAGGGCTTGTTAGAGGTTTCAGCTAAAGTAGTCGGATTGACACAAGAAATAGTAGAGCTACAGCAACGTTTGTCGAATACGGAAGATACTGCCGCAGCAACATCAAAGACAACTGAAATACATGAAGGGCAGCTTCTATTCCTTAAAAATAAGGTTGAAGATCTAGAAAATAGACAACGGAGGAACAATTTACGACTCTTTGGCATTCCTGAGGAAACAGAGGGTACTGACCCTCGGGCCTACATAGTTCAATTATTTCAGAAATCATTCCCAGATCTCTATGATTGGGATTGGGATTCTCAGATTCAACGGGCCCACAGATTCCCTTTGTTTTTAAATAAAAATGCACGGGCCAGTAGGCAGCATCCTAGACCCATGATCATCTATTTCGGAAACTTTTTGCTTAGACAAGCAGTCTTCTTTCGAGCACGCCCAGGTATGGCTAATTCATATTCATTCTCTGTGAGGTCAGATCTCTGCAAAAAGACAATGGAGCGTCGCTGGGCCTTACGTCAACTGATTAATCCTATGAAGGCAGCTGATGCGCAAGTATTTTTTCAGGAACCAACAAGACTTAAGGCTATACGTCAGAGTCACACTTGGATTTTTCATACAACTGCTGAGGCCCAGCATATTCTTAATTCTTGGAAACCTTTGGAGAAGGCGGCTTCTTAAAATTTGAATAGATATTCATATGGATTTTGTGTATGGGATCTCATGGTTTGATTCTAAAAAAGGGGGAATATGTGATTTATATAGACAAAGATATATAGATAAAGATCCAGCAGATATAGGCTTAATATCATTTATGACAGCTCTTATGACATTATGACTATATGACGACACATCTTTGTGTACGGGGTCTTTTTCTTTTTACCTCTCATTTTTTTCTTTTGTTTCTCTCATCTATGATTTAGGCTATGATGGGGTAATGCTTAGCGGATAGCATCCGGGGGGTGCATAAGCTCTCTAGTGGCTGTTAGGTCCATTGACAGCCTGGTTGGGGTGATTCATTCTCTAGGAAACAGGGTGGGGTGGGTGGGTTTCTTTCAGGGAGGGTTTTTGAGTGTTTGGGTGAGGTTTTGGGTTGTTTGGCTGGAGGGGGTTAAATTAAAGATATCAAAAGGAGTAAACCGAAGAATTATTTTCGATATGAGCTATGCTAATTATAGCAGTATGTGTAGATTAGGATTTTATAACAAGGGAAATTGGCAGAGAAATGGCTGGCGGCTGGTGACCCCTAGGTCTTCATATGACTCAAATACAAAATAAATGGGTATAATAAAGTGCTTATGCTGGAACGTTGCCGGACTAAACTCTGCAAGCAAACGTCAGATGGTACGAGCAGAGCTCCAAAGCTATAAACCTCATGTTGTGGCTTTGGTTGAAACACATTTAGCATACAAAGACAGACACTTATTAAAACAATTGGATTATAAGATAATTGCATGTACTTCTCAGACGGTCTCTATCAGAGGGGTCGCTATCTTAATAGACAAACGGCTCAACTATACCTTGCTTAGAGCCTCTCATAACTGTGGCAGGTGGATAATTATACTGCTACTTATAGATGGTCATAAATTTGTACTTTGTGCTCTTTACGGCCCAAACCTGGACGAACCACGTATTTTTGAAATGTTATCCCTAGATCTTTTCGATTGGCAGGGAGACTTAATCATTATGGGTGATTTCAATTGTAAAATGAATTCATGCTTAGATTCAACTAATCCAGGCACCTCGGTTAGAATGAGGAAAGTTCGGGCCGCCATTATGGAAATTGCTCGATTGCACAGTCTGAAAGATGGTTGGCGGTCATTACATCCTCTTCAACCTGGCTATACCTAGTACAGTGCACCACACCGGCAGTATTCACGGATTGATATGTTTTTGACCAATAATGCTATCCTTAGTATAGCTAAGTGCGAAGTGTGCCCCAAGATAGTTTCAGACCACAATCCCTTATTGTTGGAACTTGCGCTTAGCTCATCTACTAAATTAACACGTCAATTTTCGTTCCCTCGTTATTTGCTGATGGATATAGCGTTTCAAGCTTTTATGAAAAACAGTATCAGTAATTTTCTTCTAGATAACGAAGGCTCTGCTTCTCTCTTCTCTATCTGGGATTCACTTAAAGCTTACATAAGAGGAGCTACTCAGCAATATATTTTTAGACTAAATCGTGTTAAAAATTTGGCAAGTAAGGCTATTAGAGAAGGCATCCGACAATTAGAAATAGCACATGCGAATGAAATTAGAAGCGGCATCACCCAACAGACGGCAACCCCAATATATTCACAAACATACCTACTTCTAGTTGAAAAACACGCTGCATTAGGACGGTCCCTAAAAGATAAGACGGCGGCTAGTTATAATAAAAATCGAGCTCTTCAATATGAGTACGGCGAAATAAAGGGTATAAGAGGTGTTGGGGGGTTACTTTATACTCAGCCTGAAGAGATAGTAGAACAATTTTTTGGCTTTTATCAGTCATTATATAGTAACTCTAATGTGTTTGATAAAGGCAAATTTATCGACTATATAGATAAGTGTAAGTTTTGCGAAATTATCCATAGACTTGAAACAGAACAGGTACACTCTCTTAACTTAGATATTACGGCTGATGAAATATCCGATGCTATTGGTGCTCTTCCTGCTGGAAAAGCAGCTGGTGAGTATACAACACCAGCGGAATTTTATAAGATATTTAAGGACAGTCTGATCCCTATTATGTCCAGGATTTTGAATTATATCAGTGTGAGTGGGATGGTACCCAGTTCGTGGGATATGACAAATATTGTCTTCTTCTTAAAAAAGAATAAGTCGAAAGAACAGTGTGGGTCATATCGCCCGATATCGTTAATAAATGTTGATGCAAAAAGTTTCGCAAAGATATTGGCAACGCGTCTTGAGCCTTTTATGACACAGTTAGTCTCAGATCAACAACATGGATTTATACCCGGCAGGGATACGACTGCACATGTGAATACTGCCTTAGTTGCGTTTGATGCTGCTTCTAAATTAAATCTGGACAGAGGAAAGGTCATGCTTGATGCAGAAAAAGCATTCGATCATGTAACATGGGACAGTCTTTGGGCTATACTTACGATGTATAATATCCATGGCCGTTTCTATGATTGGATTAAAGCTTTATACAAGTGCCCAAGAGCAAAGTTAGTCTACCTAAATTATCAGTCTCCATCCTTCTTGATACTAAGGGGTACTCGACAAGGGTGCCCTTTATCACCTCAACTTTTTGCTCTATATATAGAGCCATTTATTAGATCACTGCTTGTGAACTTATCCATCCCACCTCTACTAATAGGTTCTGAAGAACAGAAAATAACAGCTTATGCCGATGATATAGCTGTCTTCTCTACAGACCCAGTCAGAGCTATAGAGGCTATCCAAATCAAAGCTAGTACATATGGGAATTTTTCCGGATACAATTCGAATGTTAACAAGACACAGACTATTCTTAATTTTCAAGCTGATAGGGAGGTAATTGGGGCATGTACATCAGCAACCTATTTAGGTGTACGGATTACTGCAGATTTGGGACAGATTATAAAATTGAATTACGATCTTTTACTTAAGTTGATGATTTCAAAAATGAGGAACTGGCAAAATTTGCCTAATAGTATTATAGGGCGCTGTAATATTATAAAAATTATTGCTTTGCCAACATTTCTTTACTTATTCAGGGCAATACCTCTGCGAGTCCCGAATTATTTTTTCAAAAAACTTGAGGGGGCTATCAGCAGCTTTGTATGGAGTTATAAGCAATCGAGACGCACTATAAGATACCTAAAACTTCCTTACAGATATGGAGGATTTCAGCTACCTGATTTTAAATTATATTTTTGAGCCACTTTCGTTGGTCGTTTACGAGAACTTCTATCTCCCAGTAGACAACATTGTTGTTATAGTCTTGCTATTGGTAGCGAAAGTATTATGTTTTTATATAGGATTAATGATCCAAGCTATTTTAAAAGAGTACGGTTTAAGACTCTTAAGGATATAGTGTATATATGGCGTGAGATCAGTGCTAAATTCCCTTTGCCTTTGATGCATCTTCGCATGCCGTTATGGTATAATCCTATACTTCCGGTAATCTTCCATGATATGCAAGCTAAATCCTGGGACAGATATGGTATTAGTCTACTAAGCCATTTATACAATGCCACTGGGTTTCGTACGTTCTCAGACCTACAGATGATATCTGGTATCCCTAGAAATATGTTTTATAAATATCTTCAGTTTAGAGACTGTTTATGGAGACGTAGAGATATAAGACAACCTATGGGATCAGATTTACTGACTTATTTACACTCAGAGGCAAAACTTACTATTAGCAAGGCTTATCAGCTATACTCTCAATCCAGGGAGAATGATAGTTTAAAGTTAGCATCAAAATGGAGTGTGCTATTGGGACAGGATATTAGTCCTGGAGATATTGAACAGGCTTTAGAGACTTTGGATGCTGTGGTATACTCTGTTAACCTAAAGTTGCAACAGTTTAAAACAGTATGTATGCTCTACTATACTTCAGAACGAATAGCTAAATGGATAGATCCTAATGGCATAAATATGAATGATAAATGCAAGTGTGCAAAATGTGGATTGGTTGCTGCTGATAGCTTGCATATGTTCGTCACCTGCCCAGGTCTGGCTGTCTTTTGGAAAGATGTTCTGCATATAATAGCTGATCGTTTAAAGATTAATATACAACTGATGGAAAAAGAGCTTATGCTTGGCTATAAATCAGATGCTGTCCTAGGATTAAGGGCCATATGTATCAATGTTAGGTTTTGCGATTCTCAAATAGCGATTTTTTGCGAATCGCTATTTGAGAATCACAAAACGAAATGTATGTAGGATTTGCAAAAAAAATTGCGAATCCTACATATTCCTTAATTGCGAATCGCAAATTGCGATTCGCAATTAAGGAAAGCCTCCCCATTCATTCCAATGGGAAGACATTTTCAATTTGCGATTAGCAATTAGAGAATCGCAAATTGAGAATGCAATTTCAAGGTTGCAAGGGTGTCAAAAGGACACCCTGTTGCACCCTGAAATAAGCATGGGTCCACATGTGGCGCACATACATGCCCTAAGGGCATGTATGTGCGCCACATTACACTTTGAAAAATGCAAAAAGTGCATTTTTCTAAGAAATCGCATATTACCACCAACTTGAAGTTGGTGGTAATTTGCGATTCCTTAAGGCTAAATTGCACTTTTCTGGTGCTTCTTACATTGCATTTAAGGAATCGCAATTTGCAATTCCTTAAATGCATTTGCAAAATAGGGAATCGCAAATTTTGCGATTCCTTATTTTGCGAGGCAGTTTTTTCGTCATACATACCACTAAGCCAAATTGCGATTGCAAACGCTGAAATTCTGTGAATTTCAGCGTTTGCGATCGCAATTTTGTTTGATACATATGGCCCATGGATCCTTTATATTGATTACTATAACAACAGCATGATTATGCATTGCCGGCTTTTGGATATCTAAAATACCACCCAGGCTCTGGAATGGTGGGCAATGCTAAGGGAAACCTTCGAAAGAGAGATGGCTATAGCTAAGAGCAGGGGTGCCCGCTCTGGAAAGAAGTTTCATTGAACTTGGGGGCCTACGTTAAAATTAGAACTGTAAAAGTGTTGGGTATCAATGTACTTCCGAATATTTCTTATTTCTTATTTCTTTCTCTCTTTCTCTCTTGGTTATCTACTACAAGTTTATTTATTTATTCAATGTATAGATATCAATTTTTTTCTTGATGTATGGCTTATATGTTTACTCCTCGAGATATATAAAAAAAAAAAAAGAACTGTGTATTCTCCCAATTTACTCGGCCTATTACCGGCAGGTTTCGATTGGGCCATAAGATGTAATGAGACCGCTGGATGTATATCGTCGTACTCCACTGTAATGTTTTGAAAGAGACTTGTTAAAATCCCCTGAGATTAAACAGGGTTTGCTTCCATGTTCACTTATAAGATTACACACAATCTGGTTCAGATGATTCAATTTATCCTTTTTCTCTCTGGCATGGGGGAAATGTATACATTGAGCAGGAGCAGTTGTTTGGTCGGGTTAAGGCTTCTGACTCTGATGCCGATAATCCAGTCTTCTTCCAATTATAGCGGATTGATGTTTAAATTTAATTTACAGGCATCGTAAATCGAAAGCCCAACCCGAGGTCTGCCGTACTTATGCAATATTGAGGCAGGAGACCAAAATTCCAGGTAGCCTTCTATTGGAATGCTCACCACCGACCAAGTTTCCTGGAGGAGTATGATGTTGTATTTTTTTATAAATTCTAACATATTGATGGATTGAGATTTTGCAATAAAGCCTTGATGTTCCAGGAACATATTGTTAGACCAGGATGGGTGCTATTTCAATCTTTCGAGCCCCTAGAGAGGGCTGCTGGCAACCAGGTCCAGTCGGCCCTTGAGGTGGCTTGGCGCTCTGTTGCTGGATCTTCATTTTCGTCTAAGGTACTGCCTTAAGCCGATTTTAACATTGAAAAAGGTGGATTTCCTGAGTGACTGGAAAGGGCCAGGGGATTTGCGAGTACTGACGGATACCGTAGGTCTCTAGGAGTTATTAATTTAATGCCCCAACTGTTAAATTGATCTGCCATTGATTAGACCAGTTCCTTTATTGCCTCCGATGCTAATGTAATTAGTGTTGTTTCGGTTGTTTGATTGCTGTCGCTTGGTTTGAATTCAATTGAAATTATATCGTTCGATTCCAAGTTGCGTAGTTCTGGGATTGATTTAAAGAGTCTGAGGATGGTCTCTCGATTTAAGATATTGTGCGGACCTTGAGCGATAAACTCCGGAATTGCCAACAATTTGGTATGAGAGCTATCTGTAGCCAAGTTATGTTCTATAACAGTAATGGGGGGCTCGGTCTATTTCGCAATTTGATCCATTCTCCATTGAGCAGTTGGCGGGCGTTGCTGAGGGCCTACGGGTCCGCTGTGTAGATTTGAGACCGCCTTATTGAAGGCTGTTTTGCACAAGGTCACTGGGACGGGTTTCTTAGTTAGTGTTATCAAGAGTCTTTCTTTGTCTCCTTGATTTAGCTTGCCTGTGAGTTGTTCTGCAGCCACCTTTCTCTTACTGACCTAGTCTTGCTTACTGATGTCGAGAGGGGTGTTCGAATGTCTGGGCTTGCTACTAAAAAGTTTGCAGTGGGCGCATGCTCCAGATCTACTCCGCACTCTACATTAGATTGAGGTTGTACGTTCTTTGATGGTACTGGCTGATTGTGCCTTGGTGGTTGACTGGGCTCAATCTGGGAATGTATTGCTGATGTAAGGTTACTTGTTGGGGCATGTTTTGGGTTTGGAGATGGTAGGTGAACCGGAGACAAGCTGCTGATAATACTGGATGTACTTATCGAACCCGGTGATCTGATAATTTTATGTTTTGGAAAATAGTTACTAATTGTGTTTTGAGTTTCTATTGTGTGTCTATTACGCTTTTTTCTAAGTCTTTTTTTTTCTCATTTGCTCAGCCTGTGTGCTTGCAGTGAGTTGTTTGTTATGCCGTTGTCAGGTTTGGTACATACTGTAGCCCTGTTGTCTGATGAAAATGTTGTTTTTTGTACGGTCAGCTGGTCAGGCCCTAATACCTTCAGGTCGGTGTCAGCTAATTTATCTTGATGGTTAGGGCTGCTCTTCGTAGTAACACTTCGGTTGTCGAGTGTAGGTTTGGCCGCTGAGGTAGCTGTTTGCATGGCTGGTGTTGTAGCAACAGGAACCATGTTACAGCTCATGAATCCTTGCTTCGTGTTATGCTCCTTGTGAGCGATGGGCACAGTTGCGTCTACTGAGCAGGGGTCCTGTTGCGGAGGGTAGTCCTGCCTTGATAAAGGTAATTTCCTGACCTCGGTTAATACTGTTGAAAGAAATTGAGGAAGCGAGGACAGGCTGTCTATTATTGGAGAACAGCAACATACTGTTTTGCCAATTGAGCGTTGGATTGTGCTTTTATGATCAGAATGTTGAGAGCTTCTAATTTCTGGTCTATCCCAGCAGTGTGCACAGCAAGTGTGTTTAGTAGATCAACCTGTAGGTCTAGTTTATCTGAGTGATAATTTAATGCTGATACTGTGGATTGGAGGGTTTGCAAAAGTTGTGACCAAAGTACATTCGGTTCGACCGAATTGCGTCCTTCCGGGGGGGTCCAAAGTCTTGTTGGAATCAGTCTTGAAAAAAGATAAATCTAGAGGAGTGCAAATGTTGCAATCACCACCCGAAGGGTCCCTATGGTTGTACTGATCGACTGAGTCTGAAGAGATTGTTGGGGTCAGCAATTTGATTTTACCTGGGGGTGACCTTGTATATTGTGCTGCTTGGGGGATAGGTACTTTTTTATTCTCAGCAGAGTTGACTGTGTTGGTTTGTAAGTCAAATGAAAAGCACATGGGTGAGTTCGGATTAGATTTAGGATGGGACTCATCACTTGATATGGTGATTGAAGAGGAGCCATGCACGATATGTAAGTGTGAAGTTAGTGGGTCATAGGGAAATTCATCGGATCCCTGCGGTGATAAACTTGCCTCTGCGAAATTTAATATGGGGTGTTTTCCTTTTCTGAGGTGCCGTCTAAAGGTGGGCTGCAACTTTGCCCACTGGGTCCATCATGGATCATTGCCTGTACCCTTATTTGAACCGAATCTGGTTTCGAGCATGTCTGGGTGGAATACGACGTTTCTTTGTGGTTGCTTAGTCTCGATTTATTTGTAGCGGTATTTCTGAAATAGTCTCTCAAAGTCGCCCTTTTTGCGACAGCAACTGTGGGTGCTGTTATTCCGTGTTTTAGCTCATGGGAGTTAGGACTGACTGGTGATGTTAACACTCCCGTCATTATTTGTGCAGCTGGTGTACCGCGGGGGTCGTGGGCTGGTCAGGGGGCTGTTGCCCACATCCTGGTGAAGCACTAAGTTGTGTTGAATCTAACAGTGATGTGGTTGCTGCCATATCCGTAGTTTCAATGGTGGACTCCAACCTGAGTTTTGGCTGGTTCCTTCCTAACTCTCCCTGACCTCATCATAGGTTAGGGTAATTGTACTAATAGCTGTTGTTAGCTGGGTGCTGGATGCACCTGCAATGGTGTAATCTGCTAGCGATGAGGATTACTGTCCTGTGGGCTCTCACTGGGCCACTGTAATTAGCGCTCCTGCCCCTGTTAGAAAACTGTTAAAGAACTTGGGGGGGCAGCAACAGTCCCTCACTACCCTCGCAGCTCCTCACAGCCACCTCTGCCCTATGCCCTATGCACCAGCCCACCGGCTCAGCATTACCGCTCTACGATACCTTTGTGGGCTCTTGATGGGCTTGGGGGTGTGGACATCAGCTGGCTGCCGCTGGGTGGCTAGCTTCAGGTATACTGGTCCTGTGGTCCCATGGTCTGGTCCCTGGGTGTCCCTGGTGGTTCCTGGCAGTGAGGGGGAACAGCTTGAGGTACACACCTGGCACGAGTGGGGGCACGTCGGGGTATCGCAAGCTGTACCCGGTCTGACCGGGCTGCCTCCGCGGCACCCAGGGCCCACACTTTGCGGCAGCCAACTACGGCTGCCATACTCGCTCCTGCACACTGGCCGGCCCTGGTTGATGAGTCACTGGTGCAGGGGATCAGGCCATGCCTACGCCGAGTGCCGGGTGCCGATGGATCTCCGAGGCACGGGACTAGGGGCTCTGAGCTCCCTGCTCCGAGCACCAGGCTCTGCGCTCTGCACCCACTCACCACCCCACTCACCACTCTGAGCCCCAGAGTACTCTGAGACAGCGGGGTCTGGGCTCTAAGCTCTGAGCACTGGACTCCGGGCACTGGGCTCGCGGTCCACTCTACACCACGTCTGCGTCACTTCCATCTTCCGTCTTCATTATATTCTAATATAGCTATCTCACCAGTTAAAGGATAACAGACAAATTGGGAAAATCAATAAGTAAGCAGAGTTTTCGATCTCTCCTGAGATATCTACTACATTGATCCTAGAATCTCTGCTGGTGTAGGACAATAAGTATTCCAGGATCAGTAATAACACTGGTGAGAGAAGACAGTCATGCCTCGTGCTACAGTGGAATAATTACAGGATAACTCAAGTGGTATTCAGAATTTTAGAACACGACATAGCCCCTCTATTTCTTAGATATTTTTTTTCCATTGCTGCTATGCTTAATCCTTCCCTTTGCCCTCTTATTCACAGGGGCCAAAGATTAAATTACGCAATTTCTAATATAAGTTTTGTAGCCTATCTCATTTATTGGTCAGACTAGTATTCTCTTGCCTATGATCGGCCAAGACTTTATCGACATCTAAACGTTGTTCTAAGAACTCCTCATCCAGGATCATTTCTATATCCAGCTGATATTTTTTAGATTTCTCAGCTGAGATTTCTGTTTCAATCAAAGGAGAATTGCTGCATTTTCTAGAAATTTTATCAGGTATTGTGCTTTGCAGGAAAAAAAATATCAGGGACAGCAAAATATAGCCAAGTCTAGCATGTGATTAATGATGATTTAATTAAAAGGTCAATTTGTTGACTATGTGAAAATTGTGCTTCCTAAGGCCCACAGATCCGAGGCTTTATTATAAGGGCCCCAGGGCATTAGTTATTTTCACTACTTGGGCACCTTGGCTTCACAGAAGGTGCCATATACTCTTGTGTTGCCGGTCTTACAAGGCACCGCATGTGGGCACAAAATATGCACCAGCGTAACCATGAGAGGGCATTCCCTCATTTTCATGGGGACATAATTGATCCTGCTAAATCTGATGGAATGGCTATTAATCAAAGCACAATGTCCGGTCCACCTCCTGGAAGAGTTGAACATCACATCTGGATGTACTATATTGAAGTGCTTGTCGCATTTGGAGGTGGCTAAAGCACATAAGACGCACGTGAGATGAAGTCATGTCAACCCCCATTCTACCACCTTTAAGATCTTATGTCATGTTCACCTAGCAGAAACCCAGAAGGATACCCATGGTGACATATCTGTAATTGAGACATTCTGGAGGAACAGTATCCTGAGACACTGCAAACACCCACTGATAACTTCTGACTAGCTAGTGAGAGTTTATTTTTAAATTGAGAGCATGTTGTTGTAAGTCCCTGTTATTGAGTATGAGCCAATGTGTCATTTGGTGATACAACCTTATAATTCATGTATTTCCCCCAAACCTATATCTGGAAGTTGATGCATCATAAAGTGGTAGGATACAAGGCCATGAATTCCATTATGGAAGAATTGACATTTTAAGTATAGCAAAGAGATCACATAGAGATCACACAGTGCTTAAAGGAGCCACCATCAGATAAAGTTGCCTTATGGATCAAAGCTAAATTAAATTGAACTATAGGCATGGTCCCTAGTCTAACATCAGATATCCAACTACTTTAATTGACATTTGGCTGAAAGTAAGTGATCCATATCTTTAAGCTCTACAACTGGAGACAATGAACTATTAATAATTGAAGGGTATTGTCTAACCTGAAGAAATTGTTATATGAGCTAGATGTTAGAGTAAACTGCAATATGTCTCCTATACATCTGCAAGATTGGGTGACAGAATAGAAAGATATTCCCAAGGAACAAGCTGGCTTCAAGAAAAGCTGTAGTACCTTGGATAATATAGCCATGTTACAAATAATTACTGAAAAGTTTGTCTCCACCTGTGGTCATTTTGTATACTCGGCTTTTATAGATTTTAGTACAGCATTTCACCAGGTGGATAGACAAGTTTTGTGGAAAAAATTGTTTAATTTATGAATGCTTGAGACTTCAATGCATTTCGTCATAGCTGTGCATACCTCTACACGGTGCCAGGTGCTTCTAGGGGGAGATCTAAGTTTTTTGTCTCAAATTAATATTCAAAATGGTCTCAAACAGGGTTGCATGTTTGTTTCCCTTCTTGTTTTCTTTATAGTTATATGATTTGCCTCAGGCTCTAAGTAATTGTAGGGGTGGTGCACCGAAAATAGGGGATCATATGATTCCTCGTCAATTATATGCAGATGACATTATCATTTTCTATCTTATTTATAAGGGTTTTCAAAATATTTTTACATGTTTTCAATTGCTCTAAAACAACCATTTTCTAAAAATGAATATGGCAAAAAGTAAGGTGATGATTTTTAAAGGGAATAGGCATTGGAAGAAAATACATTATTCATGGAAAGTAAGTTACAAGATTTTAGAAATTGTAAAATGCTATTCCTATTTTGCGCAAAAGAAATTCTAGCAATTTAATTGAAAAGGACCATTTTCAACATATTTCCAGCAAGGCAATCTCCCACAGTAACGGTTTAAGATCTTTTATAATGCCATTGATCATGGGCATTTGGTCAGCTACTATAGGTTTATCAGCTAAAAGTCCCCTCCACTCTTCTATGCTCATCTGAAATAATGGAGATAAAGAAGAGGGCATTTAAGGACTTTATAGAGGGTAGAACCAGACAAAAACTAATGTGAACAATTTAACAGCTGTCCAGGCTCCTAGATTATAATTGGGTCTGACAAGTACTTATGTTCAGTGGCTAGCAGCAGTGCTTTATTGGGGTTATCGATTGCTTAAGAGTTAAGTTTTGATACTAAGATACTTATTGTGTTATGACATTTTTATGAGAAAAAGAGAAAACTTTGAATTATTTAGAAATGTTCAACATGCGTTTAGGATCTTCCAAACAAAACAGAATACTTTGGAGGGTATGCATGTGCTGCAATTAAAAGGTTGGTTAAAAGAGCAGGTGGGCAGTATCAGCTCAAGTCTTGATATTAATTCTTGTTAAAACAATTATGAGTACAAATTAATTGTCTCATCTGTGTAACAGGTGCTTGGGAAAATTACCCATTAGAAGGCAGAATTTGTGATTTATGTAATAACAATATTATAAAATATTTAAATAATATACCGTTTACTTGTCTAGGGTTACACTTTTCTCACCGTAACTTTTTAAAGCCTTTGTAAAATCGAATACTCGGTCTCAGAGGATGCTGGTGACAATTGAAAGTGGTGGAGCGTAAAAAACATTCCCGACTTTGAGCAAGCAAAACAAAGCTGAAAAATAGAGGGCAAAATTGTACATTTTATAACACATCTTGATAAAGAATTTTCTTAAAATGCTGTAGTTTTAAAAGATAGGAATAAAACGTTTTGCGAATCCCTAATTGTGAATCCTTGCGATTCACAATTAGGAAATCACAATACGGCATGTATGAAAGTGTTTTGAACACTTTCTACGATTCCCAGTGGGTCGTAAATTACCTACCTCATGAATATTAATGAGGTAGTTCCCAATTTGCACCTCATTAGGAATCGCAAAAATCACAGGCATGGTGGCCTGCTGAGGTCAGCAGACCACCATTTCTGTGATTGCTTTTAAATAAAGCAATCTTTTTTTTTGTAAAGCAGCCCGTTTTCCCTAAAGGAAAACAGGATGCTTTACAAAAAGAAAAATGAAAAGTTTTCCTTTCATTTTTGTTGTTGTTCAATATCTGTTTATTGAATTCAAACAAATAAAAGATACATGTCGCAGAAAATGAGAAGCAAGGGTGGGAGAGCAACATAAGCTGGGCTACATAATAAGCAATCAGTTTTGGGTCCCTTCAACAGAACAACCCCATCTCCATAGGCTTTGAAACAGAAATGCAATGAAGGCACGATGACCTCTCAAATCACAAGTGACAGCGACAAAAAGAAAACCCTCGCTAGAACCAAGGGAGGGGCTATGGAAGGGACAAAAAGGCAGAAGCCAAGCTAGGGTTCCATCGTCCAATAAAGGAATGACATGACATCACAGCCAAAGAGTCAAACAAGGTCTAAACTGAGGGGAAACCCCCACCCCGCATGAAGGAAACATTCCGTACTGCGACAATATTAATATACTTTGCATATAGACAAAACAAAGAACATCATACAGCAATAAAGAGATAGAAAGGAGAACAAAAGAGAGGTGAGGACAGAGAGGAAGAGAAGAAAGCAGCTAAGGGTGCGTCCCCCAGAGGGGGAGAGAAGGGAAAGGGGATCAAAGGTGGATGCGCCATGGGGAGGGGGGGAGGGGGAAGGGCCAGGGCCCAGAGTGGGGGCCAGTGGTCACAAGGTCAAAAGGGTCCGCCTAATCAGTTCAAGCAGGTTACTCCAGGGAGTCTGGTCTCTGACCCCGAGAGAAGGGCTCGAGAGGGTCTTCGAACAACTGTAGGGCCCGCAGTCTAGGGGGCATCAAGCAAGAGTGGTCGGTTTTAGTGAAATAGCGTATAAGTGGATGCCAGATGCGGTCAAATCGAGTGTCGGTGTGATTGAGGTGAGCCGTGAGCAGCTCCAAGGACATGACATCCCACAGCCGAAGAACCAAGCAGCAATAGGAGGAGGGTGGGATTGCTTCCAGCAGGAGGCTATGGACTGTCGTGCCGCTCCCAATAGATGAAGAATTAGGTACCAGTCCGCCGAAGTCATGACCTTCAGCGCGCCGGGCCGAATGCCCAGAATCGCTAGGGATGGGGTAGAGGGAACAGGGAAACCCACCACCTCCTTAATATGGCTGAGGACCTCCTTCCAAAACAAGGTAAGACCAGGCAAGACCACCAAATGTGTAGGAAGTCCCCTCTATCAGTCCGGCATCTCCAGCAAAGTGGAGGGGTGTTCGGGAACATCTGATGGAGACGGGTAGGGGTATAATACCATTGCGTCATCAGTTTATATGCAGATTCGTGCTGAGGCGTGCTACGGTACACCTTGGGGATGTCCCTCCACTAACGAGCCCACTCCTCCGGGGAGATGTCAGCGGTCAAATCAGAGGCCCAACGCGTCTGGTAGCCATGAGGCGGGAGCTGTTGAGAGTGCTGAAGAACAGAGTAAGTTTTGGAGATCAGGCCCCTGGACCCCTCGAATCTGCGGACCAAGGACTCAAAGGCGGTGAGCTGCCGAGTCACATCCCGGGAATATGTCGGGGAACTAAGCCAGTGACGCAATTGTAAGGCCCCGGGGCACCCCCAGTTTATCCCATATCTCCAAGACCGTTCTCGTTGGAGTCGCTATGTAGGCACTGCGAGGGCGGGCCTCTCGCGGAAGCCAGGCTAAGTCCCACAAGGGTCTACAGGCCACTGCCCGATCCATATGAAACCAGTGTTTCTTGCTTTCAGGGACAATCCATTCCGATAGAAACCGGAGGTGACAAGCCCAATAATATTCCCATAAATTGGGGCAGGCAAGGCCACCCCGAGCTCTGCGAAGCATGATTATTTTATGAGAAAAGCGGGGGCGGGACTTCCCCCAGATGAATTTGGTAAAATCGCGTTGCAGGGCCAGGATATCAGCATGCGGTATGGGAGTAGGGAGAGACTGGAACAGGTAAAGGACTTTAGGAAGGAGGGACATTTTAATGGCGTTAAGGTGCCCCAGCCACGCCAAGGGGAGGCCCTCCCATCGACGCATCTCCTCGCGAATAGATTTCTGATATCTAGGCCAATTAGATGAGGACCAAGATGCGAGCGTAGGAGTCAGATCCAGGCCCAAGTAGCGAATCGACTCGTCAGTCCACTGTACCGGGAGCAGGACCCGCAATCCCTGGACCTCTGAGGCCGAGAGCGTAAGATTAAGAGCCTGGGATTTCGCAAGATTAATCCGATAGCCAGAAGCGGCCTCAAAGGACCCCAATAGCTCAGCCACCGCATGGAGAGAGGTCGACGGGGAGGACAAAGACAGAAGAAGATCATCGGCAAAGAGGGAAGCTTTATGCTCAGTGCCCACCATAGGGATACCCCGTATATCCTGATTGCGGCATATAGCAATAGCCAGGGGCTCGACAACAAGTGCGAATAATAAAGGAGAGAGCGGGCACCCCTGACGAGTGCCTCGGTGGATAGAGATAGAAGCAGTGGCAGAGCCATTGAAACGAATGCGAGTGGTGGGTTTCGTATAGGGGCCATCAGTTTGGAAATAAATCCAGGTCCCAAGCCAACCTTCTGGAGAACCGCCCGGAGAAAGCCCCAGTCCACGCAATCGAACGCTTTCTCGGCGTCAAGAGAGACCAGGCAGGCAGGGATAGCTCTGATACGTGACTTTTCCACTAAATGGGCAAACCGACTAATATTGTCCGCACCTTGATGGTGGCGGATAAACCATACCTGATCGAGGTCTATAAGGCCCGGAAGGTGGGGTTCCAAACGATTCGCCAGGATTTTGGTGAAAAATCTTGGCGTCAGTATTTAACAAGGCAATAGGGAGGAAGGAGGCTGGCAGGGTCGGGTCTTTGCCAGGCTTGGGGACAAGCACTATCTCCGCCTCGTTCATCATAGGAGAGAGGCCCGAATGATCAGTGAAGCTGTTAAAGAGATGGAGCAAGTGATCCCGCAATTGCGGGTAGAAGACCCGATAAAAAGCGACCGGCAGGCCATCGGGGCCCGGGGTTTTACCCGTCGGGAGCTGTTTTAATGCTTTAGCAATTTCCTCGTGGGAGATAGGCTCATCAAGTAACTTTGTGAAATAGGGATCAATAGGGTCCCAGGGACAGGAGTTGAGGAATGCCCCGACCGCTGCCGGCGGACAAGGATCATGTGCATAAAGATCATTAAAAAAGGCCATCAATGTATGGCCCTTGTCCGACTCCGAGATAGCCCAGGAGCCGTCAGGTCGCTTGAGCTTCGCAATGTGGGATCGGGCAGTCTGGGTCCGCAGGCATCGCGCCAGGCACACCCCAACCTTATCACCACCCACATATAATTTTTATTTAAGATTAACAAGAAGCCGCTCCGTCTTATTAGTATGCTGTAAGCGCAGTTGACCGCGTAGGGCAGCGAGGCGCCGCTTGTTGGTGAGGGAGGGACAGGCATGATCTTTGCGTCCCAAGTCTTTAATATCCCGAGAGAGGGTGGATTCGACCAGACGTGCCTCCCTGGTCCGGGCGATGGAGATTGAGGTGATAACCCCCCGAACAGTAGCTTTGAAGGCGTCCCAACGGGAGTATCAGAGAGAGAGTTGGCTACAAAAAAGGCTTCAATCTCCTTGCGAATGTCCGCCACATCCACCGGGTTCTGGAAGGCCTGGGGGGGCAGACGCCACCGAGGGAGGGGATCACCATGGGCGGTAGGGGATTGGAGCGTGAGCAAAACATGCGCATGATCGGAAATGGAAATATCAGAGATTTCCACGGTGCACAACTTGTGAGCCAAAGAAAGCTAGAGGAAAAAATAGTCAATACACGAATAGGAGCTGTGAACATGAGAGAAAAAAGAGTAATCTCGAGAGTCCGGGTGTAGGTGTCTCCAGGCATCATCCAAACCGAGGTCGGTAATGGCATCCCGTAATGACGCTGACATCGCCCCAGCAACTTGGTGCGCCTGCGCAGTACGATCCCGCTCAGGGTCCCAAACCAAATTAAAGTCGCCTCCAAGGACAACAGGGGTAGAGAGGGAGCGAAGGAGAGCCCCAAGGTGCAAGCTCAAGAACGCATCCTGTTTCTGATTGGGGGCGTATACATTGACAAAAGTGCAGGAGCCCCGACCCCAAACCATGTGGACCTTAAGAAACCTCCCTCCCTCATCGGCAACACACCTGGGGGTCGCCTCGCGCCAGCCGAATTAGAAAAAAATGGCCACACCACTAGTCTTGGACGGGGAGCATGCCCAAAATTGGATGGGGTATTTGCGGTGGGACATGAGGTGGGTGTCAGAGGGAAGTAAGTGAGTCTCCTGTAAAAAAAACAACATCAGGATCATGCTGGAGTAGATAGCGCCATACCTGCCGATGCTTGTTAGGGGAGTTGAGCCCCTTCACACTGAGAGAGAGGAATGTAACGGTATGCGTCATGGTGCAAGTGGGGAAAGACATTGCGCTCCAGCCACCCCGCCAGAACCCAGAACATCCCAGACCCCAAAACCAGCTAGGCACATCCCAATGGAGCCAAGGAAGACAACCCCCAATGCCTGGAAGAAAGCAGCCCCCCAAGGTCGCACAGGGGAAGGGAAGAAACGGGTTGTCGAGAACAGTGGCAGAGAGAATGGAGAAAGAACAGGAACAGAGGGCCAGCTGAACCCACATAGTTGCCAACACCTCCTCCATACACCCCCAGAGAGACGCAGCAACACAGCCTCCGGCAAAGGCACATCCGAAGAAAAACTATACAAGGAGAGAAAAGAGAAAAAGGAATGAAGAAAGAGAGAGAATAAAGAAAAAACAGGCCAACTGGGCCAAGTCAATGTAGAGTCTATTCGGAACAGTCCGGGATCCCGAAGGCGGGCCATTCCGGAGAAGTCACTCTCCTGTAGGACTCTGGAGAGGGGGGGCGGCAGACACACAGGAGGAGAAGAGTCTCCGCCGTCAGCATCCCGTGGAATAATGAACAAAGCAAGGATTAATCCAGCCACCAGGCCCGGGCTGGGAGGACTGTCAGGACTGGGCCAGAGGTAGAGACACAGTGAGGAACATCATGTAACAGAGGGCAGCTAGTTCATAAGAGACGGGGAGCCGCTCACAGAACGAATGTGGCTGATGACATCCTGCTTGGCTTGCGATGACTCAGGTTCCCTCGAGAGGCATCTGCATTTAGGAGGAGGGACTGTGGACCACTCCGGCCGGAGTGCGCCCGCAGGGCGCATGCGAGAAGATGGGAGTTCATCACTGTCAGAGTCCACAGGGAGATGGAGGAGACGCTGTGCCTCCTGTAGGGACCGGATAACTCGCCGTCTACCCTCCCAGGTGAACATCAGAGCAAAAGGATGGCCCCATTGATATTAAACCTCAAGGTCCCTCAATTTATCCGACACTGGCTTGAAGTCCTTCCTTCGGCAGAGCGTAGAAGGTGCAAGGTCTTGAAAGATTTGTATGGAGAGTCCATTGTAGGAGACCGATTTAACCCCCTGCACCTTTCTAAGGATGGCTTCTTTGTTTGCAAAGAAGTGGACTCTCGTGATGATGTCCGGGACAAAGTTTGGGCGGTTGCAAGGGCCAGGTACACGATGCGCTCAATCAAGCATGGAAGGCGAAGTGCCCTCACCCTCCCGAATGGCATGCAGGAGGTCCGCCGTGTACGTCAAGATGTCTTTCCCTTCCGTTCCCAATGGGACACCTCTAATGCGTAGATTGTTCCGCCGACTTTGGTTTCCAAATCCTCCTGCTTCAATTGTAGGGTAATATTTTGGTCTTCAAGTTCAGTTACCTTCTTCCAGAGGCCATCAAGATACTCCGTCCGGGCATCCATTGTGCGTTCAAGGCCATCAACCCTGTCGCCTATTTCAGTGACCTCTCTGCGGATGTCCTGCAGCCCAGCCTTAAAGTCCTGCCAAAGGGAGCCAATTTCAGTCTTAATTTCTTGCAGGAAGGACAACATGTAGGCCTGGGTGATTGGCACCTCTGAGGCGGACAACCCGGAGGGCGCCGAAGAAGCTGTGGGGTCCTCCTGCGTATGCAAAGGCGTTTTGGACCAGAGAGAGGTCACTGGATTCTCGCGGACAGCCGCAGAGTCGGCCTCTTTGTTACCCCTGTGCTTAGGAGGCATGACTGCGAAGGACAGAAAAATCAAGGACCCAGCGAAGGAAGATCAAGGCTACTCCAGCCGGTGGCGGGCCCTGGGACGAGCGGTAGCGAGATATCAAAGGATCGGAGAGCCACTCAGCACGGAGGCGGCTTAAGTTGCACCACACAGGGTGTAAACGGACACAAAGGGGCTCCAGATGCGTGGGGCCACTGACAGCAGGGGGGCCACAGGCGATCACCCCTTACCAGGCAGGAGAGGAGTGTCCAACCAGCAACAGGAGAGGGCCGACACATCCACCAAAGAGCAGGGACTCCCCACAGGCCGTCTCTGCTGTCCTGTAATACCAGGGGGGCCCCCAACCAGAAGCCAAGCCAATCATGACAGGATAGGGGGGGCTACATGAGATGGAGAGGCAAAGAAAGTCACTAGGCCCCTTCCAAGGGCCCCGCAAGCAGCGAGGCAGCACCCAGCTCGGCGCAATCCCCCCAAAAGTCCGGACGTCACCAGGGCCCCCACAGGCCAGTACTCCGGCAGCACGGGGCCCAGGGACCAAGAGAGTCAAGCCAGGCGGTGTCAGACAGGCCCCCGCAGCGTGCGCACCCGCCCGGGATGTGTCCTGGAGTGATAGTCTCAGGGGATGGGAATCAGCAGTGGAGCAGGGGCCGGGGGAGCGTAGGTCGCAGATAGGAGCAAGGTAGGCAGGCCCGGTGCCGGAAAGCCGGATTTAGCAGGGGTGATCCAGCCGCCAGCAAGCAAATGATCCCTCTCCCCGGTACCTCCACCTTCGAAGCAGCCAGTCACCAGCGGGTGAACACTCAGGCCTCGGGGGAAGGCCGCCGCCCATGCAGCCAGGTGTCCAGGATGGCAGGGGGACCGATGCCCGTCCCTGTAGGCGCCGAAGATCAGAGGAGCCCCCAGCAGCAGACCGGGACCCAAAGCAGTCTGGCGGTAGCCGGGGTGTCCAGGACCGCTCCGCGGCACCCACCTCCACTCAGCACCCGCAGATAGGGCCACCAGGCGCCCGCTCAGCCGCAGCCGTGGCTGATATTCAAGATGGCGGTGAGAGAGGGTCGGGCCGCTCCCGGCCGGGGAGCTCGGTCTGGTCGGAGCTTCCGAGCAGCCCCCGGTGTAAATGGGCATCACCGAGAAGTCCCCCACAAGTGCCCAGGCTTCTCGATCTGCTAGGCGGGCCTGGTGTCCATGAATAAGGCAGTTACGGGAGGCGACGGAGCGGAGACTCGGTGGAACACGTCTCACTCCATGCGCGCCCAAGCCACGCCCCCTCCCTTTCATATTTTTAAGAGCAGTCAGTGGTCCGATGGACCACTGCCTGCTCTTAAAAAATGCTTTTACAAACATTCACAAAGGGGAAGGGGGGTCCCTTGGGGACCCCCCTTCCCATTTGCAAATGGGTTACCACCTACTTGAAGTAGGTGGTAAAATGCAAATGTTTTGTGACCACATTTCGGTCGCAAAACATTCATACATACCGATGCGATTCGGTATTAGGAAGGGACGCCCTAAACACGCCCCTTCCTAATACCGTATTGCAAACCCAAATTGCGATTCGGTAACAGTTTACCGCATCGCAATTTGGGTTTGATACAAGTGCAAAGCCTTTTTTGCATTTGTAAACGGGCCGATTATGCGAATTGGCGCATTTGCAACTTCAAAAAGGCATCAAAGATGTGGCCCATAGTTCTGTACTTCTGTGCCAAGTAGAGTGCTGTCTCCACACAACGCTCTCTTGCAGAAGTGGCATAGTTAAAGCTTTGCACTATGTAAACCACACATACTAACAGAAATTAAACATCGAGCACAAAAGCAGTCCATCAAGCAGTTTGTGCTCGTGTGTTTGTGCTTACAGCGCATGGGTACTGTGAACCATTCTGGACTTCCAAATGCATCCTCACACACACTGGTTAATACTCGTGGAGCCCAATGTTTGCATCTGGCGCTATTTTTTCCAATCTGCTTTGTGGATTTCTTTCACAAAAACATTGACATGCTTTGCATAGAGCAGGAGTTGTGACGATCAAAACTTCAAGCGAATCCAGGGCTTTTCGGACTGAATTTCAATGTGACATGTATTCTTTAAGTCTTTAAGTGACTGCTAACTGATACAGTATTATGTTCTGAATTACTTGATCTGCATAAAGTGGCTATTGTTTACCCTTCCAGTTCTTGGCTTTAATATATGCAAGAACAACTCAGTGGAGCAATGCACCTTTAGACAAAGATGTCTACTAGCTCAAAGTCATATGTAATGATTTGAGTCGGTCCTTAATTTTTAGCCAACAGTACATACATGGTGGGATATTTGAGTTTTGATGTTTAAAGTGAAATACAAGTCCCAGAATGCAAATTACAGTTGTATAAAAATGTTTTATTAGCTTCAGATGTTAGACAAGACATATAAATTATATCTAGTTATGACGATCTGTGCGCATTCTCCATTTATTCTTTTTAAATTGTAGCCACTAGAATACCTTCTGGTAAAGTGGATCCCACCGCACTGGGCAACATTAACAGTTTCTCTGCTAATTAGCCAGTCAACCTAATTTATATCATACCATTAACCACATTCTCCTGAAGTAGGTTTCAAAACATAACACAGTCATCTGCAACAGGTTTTTTTTGTCTTTATTTTCTCTTTGACACATAATTCAATTTCTCACCTGTATGGTGTACCTGCTTCCCCACACAGTAAGTCACATTGTCCACACATCATTTGTAAGGTGCATGCTTGTATGCTCAATAATGTAAATCTTTCAGTTGACATGAAGGCTATAGCAGAATAGGGAAGCGTTTTATTAATTTTGCCTACTTAATACACACATTTGCTGCCCTCTCCTGATCGTTTCGAGCTTGCTATAACCGATTCCAATATAATTCACATTTATCATTGGCTGCAGTCTCGCAGGTCATTTTTCACATTGAGGACAATTGATTGATTCACTGAATCTACTTAAGACTGGTTGGGCTCCCAGTCTGGAACTGCAACCTCCCGCCAGTGGCCAGACTTAATCTCAAAGAACCCTCGAGCACAATGTACGACCATGTGCAACAGAAGGGGAAATGAGAATAGAACGCAAGGGGTAAATCACACACATTTGTGCAGTCAGGAAATCACTAACATTCCACGGACCAAACTCTATTTTACAGTAGCAATGACACTAAGGGCCCGATTATGATGTTGGTCAGGAGAATGTTACCAAATCTGGTGGCATCCCGACTGGTGGTGTTCTGGCTGTGGTGGTGTGGCGGTGGCAGGCTTCGGCTCAATGAGTGAGACTGAAGGCAATGCCACCACACTGCAGTGCCTGCATCACTTCAGGCGCACTGTTGTCATGCACCATGTCGTGCATGGCACACAGCGTGTGCATGACAGTGCAGGCACAGGGGACACAACATGTGCCCCCAGCCACTATTCCCACTGGGTTGAATCACCCAGGGGCCCTATTTGGGGCCCCTACCCTTCCTTTCTGACGTCCTTTTTATGGTCGGGTCCCTATCATGAAAAGGTCGGTGGGTAGGAAGTTCGTAATCCCCATGGCGGTGCCGATGCGGCACTGCCTCCATATGCCATTGCTTTCTCCACCACCGGGACCCTAGTTCCTGGCGGTGGTAGTGGTCTTGTGGCGGTCTGACATCAGTATCCTAATTCAGCAGTCAGACTGCCAGGTATGCAGAAGGTAGTCCACCATACTGTGACAGCCAGTCCCAGGACCGCCAAAGTCGTAATCAGGGCCTAAAGCTATGGGGCATATTAGCAAGACCGGCGATAAAATGATCGCCGTTTTAGCTGCAGGAAACTGCCGTGAAAACGGCGATAATGGGCTTACTAATATGCGTTATAGAATTCCAATAGAAGCCCAGGTTAGATGTGCAGGACATCTAACCTGGGCTTCGATTGGAATTCTATAACGCATATTAGCAAGCCCATTATCGCCGGTCTTGCTAATATGCCCCTATATTCCTTAGCTTTGCTTGGCCTTTTGGTTGCATATGCTGTAGCAGAGTTGCAGGAATGTAACAGAATCGAGATGAATGGACACTTCTCCCTCTGTGTCTTTGTACATAATATACAAAACGGAGGCATACTTTAAGCATAAAGGGAAGATCTGGAGCCTTCAAATCTGATGCGGATGCACCGTGCATATTTTATAACTCAGCTTCCGGTAGCCACACCGCTTTTTGCATCAAGCCTACCCTTTCCCAAAAAGTCCCATGGTGAGTGAGGTCACCGAGGCTTCCTGACCCCACCCCACCCAGTAACAAGTTGTAAAGCTGAGACTCCAGATCCCGATAGACATGTAGCCTCTTGCGCTACAGGGCTTCAGCCTGTTATGCCTAGGAGTTAATATTAAGGGGCAGATTTACAAGCCGCTTGCGCCTACTTGCGTCACCATTGCGTCACTTTTTTTGACGCAACGGCGGCGCAAACTATGCGGCCTATTTATAACGTGACGCATCTAGGGAGATGCGTCACGTTGTAAAGCCCTGCGTTACATTATACCTGCGTCATGTATAATGTATGCAGGGTGGGCGTTTCCACGCAGGAAGGCCTCGTAAAAGTGACTCAGTGAAATCTACAAGATATCACTGCGCCACTTTTAGGATGCCACTGCGTCAAAACCTTACGCCTGCTTGAAGCAGGCGTAAGGAGTGATGCAGTACAGTAGGTATATGCCTCAAAATACATTGCTGGAGTTGCGCCGTGCTTGCGACACAACTCTAGCAATGCGTGAATTTTGGGCCAACAGATGCGTCAGAATTTCTGACGCATCTGTTAATCATTGCACCATGGAGCACTGTATTGTAAATACAGCGCATCCATGGCGGCGCAAGGACATTTGACTCTGGCGCAAGGAAACTGACGCATCTATGCAGATGTGTCAGTTCCTTGTAAATCTGCCCCTAAGTTTGCATATCAGCTGATGGAGTTCTGTGCCAGATGCAATGCTTTGCTGTACTGATGACCTCACAGACTTCAGGGCTGTGAGAGCGTCAGCCCAGCAAATGCTAATCGATGCCAGGCAGCGCTACCTACATCTGCGCATTGAGCACATATGAACATGGAAGCAAACGATTTAATGCTACCGTCAACATCAGCCTATGAGCCAGAGAGGTAAACAGCTTTATTTGCATTTGTATTAATTTTAATTAGATGTTTAAAATATTAAGAACAACACAATTAATTAAGGGAATAATTAAGGAGGGCGTGGCCCCACAGCTCTTCTTTGTGAGACACCCATGCTCGGTCTATTGATGATGCTCGTGAACTGCTATTTGTTTAAGAAAATGAAATGTACTATAATAAAAAAAATTTAAAAATGGGATGTTTATGATTTTATATTGAATTGTATGAATTGCTGAGATAATTGTTGTGGTTCTCTTAGGAGATCCAAAGCTTATAATATAAATTTGAACTTGTATTCGCTTACATCTAGGTACTGTAATAATTTTTATTCTTTCTATGATCAAGTGCTATGTGCTAAAGATCAGCTAGTAGAAAGTTAATGACATAGTTTGGCAAAGGCTGCTGTGATATCAAAACAGATCTGCAAAAAGTTAAAGAAGTACAGAATTTTTCAAAATGCCAAATTCAGCTAGCTAAGAGACATGGTATGCTGATTATTATTTAAAAATAAATCTGTCCTACTCAACACAGTTGATGCCAATCATGATTGAGTATCTTGGCACATTGGTGCACACAGGTCTACAGAGGCAAAATTAAGTTCTGAAAAAATATCTGGGGTATGGACATGTTACACAGTTCGTCTCAGTATATAGCCTTCCATAGAAATACTGCCAATTAAATTGAGACTGTGAATACAAGTTCAATGAACAATCCTACACGTTCACTTACATGTGCAGGAAGTGTGCCAGTCACTGTATAGTCAGAATCTAGGCAAGACTCAAGGGATTGATAACTTTCCATCTGACTACTGCAGATCAAATGTGGAAATATAGCGGACTTTCTCTGTTCGGATTATGCATGCAAGGGTGAAAAACCACTATGTTCGTGTGTAGGGTCAATTTATAAAACAAAAAGATGCTCATAACACGTGTGAAAACTACTGTATAATTAGCCTCACAGGTTTAGGCCAGAAACTTGAGGGAAAAACTATATATTTCCAATCTTGATGAGTAATTGACTTGTGTAATATGTGTGCTTACTTGCAATCATTTTTCTAAAGGGGAAAGAGCACACTTGCAGGCTTGGGCTCATCTGTAGGACAATCATGCAGTGCCAGGAGGGCGCCTCTGACAGGTCAGTGTGTGGGCCTTTTTGGCTATTTGTGGGCCTGTTTTATGGTCTGCTTGGCCAGTGTTTATTGTTGACTTACCTGATATTGAAACAAGCATTGCCTGCAGCAAGCTCAAATCCATGTAGTCTTCCATACCTTGTACAACATGTCTTTAAAAGTTCAAAACTGCACAAATTTGCAAACATCGCCTACTTTTATAGCTTTCCAATCCACTAATGGGGACCACTTTTATTTTGGTGCCTGTGCCTATTTTCTGTCCCAGTCCGACCCTGTTGAAAAGACATGAAAGCTACATCTGCTCATTATGAAATATGACCCATTAAGCAACAGCACATTTTATGTCACGGATTTATAGACATCAGTTGACAATGTTCATAGGGTGAAGTTCTGGAAGTCGAAGAAAAGCTCGGGCTTCTTCTTCATTTCATATATGCTGTCAAGAGCCCCACATATAGGACAATTTGCAGGAATTAGATGATGATTTTAGGGAAATTTAAGAGATAATTTCTCATTATGATGTATTTTTCATTTTGGTTAATGGGTTGGTTAGTTCCTTTCTCCAGGAGTGTATGATGTGCATGCACTGGTAGGGGAACCTGAAAGCAGCTTAGTCTTTGCAGACAAAGATGTCATGCTTTCAAAGACACCTTTAGACTTAACCCCTTCTATGCGGCTGGAATTCCCCCGCTGTGCGGGAGAATTCCACGCGTGCGCGGAACGGACGGCCCCCGGCCGTCTTCCGCACATGCCCACCGTGACGTCGGACGGCCGGGGGCCATCCGACACATGGAAGAGGTTAACCCATGAGTTCCAAGAGTTTTTCGAGCGCTTCTGTGATCATGTAGGTGGATGTGCTAGGTGAGTGTAGGGTCATGCACTATGTCACTGTAGGTGCATGCGCTAGGTCAGAGTAGGTGCATTCTCTAGGTCACTTAAGCCTTAGCATTAATCAGTTAGACAGAATATTTACATGGAGGATCATGTCCTAAATAAGGTGCCGACTTTTCTGCACACTAGCAGTTTTTGAGAGATGAAACATCATGGAATGCACAGATTAACAGAAATTCCTTTTTTGTTTCTCATCAAGGTAGTTGGGAAAGAAAAATAGTCTAGTTTAAACTAAGAAGGTATACATTTCTTAAGCTCTCTTTTGAATACTCGTGATCTTAAATGGGAAATACATTTACCAATTAGTTAGATTTGGTCACTATGGTTGCAGAAATTGTGCTATTAATTTGGAAAGAGGAGTCACCATTACCAACTTAGCGAACACAATCTGGTCAAAACAGAGCTCTTATAGTGTCTCTTCTCAACCCATGGTAGATGTGGCACAAGCAGCAGGCAATTCTCAAGTGCATGTTACGTTCAAGTAGTAATAACAATTTTGAGGTCAAGAAAAAGACATAATAAAATTCCCAAATCAGTTTAGAAAAATGGAGAAAAATTAAATGAACAAAAAAACACCAAATGATTCACATCGCATAAAAGGACCCAGAAGTGTGAATTTTAAAATTGTTAAGGCATAAAGTTGATTGAAAAGTAAAGCAACATTGAAAAATAACAGTATGTGGTTGATCAGGACCTAACTGTGATTTCAGACCAACAGTGAAGAAGCAGAGTTCAGATACACCACTCAGGTCTTCCTGGTCAACTTTTTTATTCTGAATTAGGGCCTGATTTAGAGTGGAAGGCCCACTTAATTACAAGTGCATTAGGACATAATGCACTTGTAATTATGTAGAAGGGATATACGTCAAATTTGTGACAGTGCACCCTTCTGCCAAACTCTCAATCAGGCCCTTAGTCTTCATTCTGGTAGTCAGAATTATCCAGTATTGAAAGGTCCAAGGCTTAAGCCTGGTAGGGTCCCTCATTGTCAGATGTGTTGTCCTCGAGTTCCCTCTGAAGCTGTTGGTTTTGATGCCAAAAGCTAAGAGTATATCACAACTAGATTTCGTGGCCAAAGAGATTTCTTTACAGGTGGGATACATTTGCTGCCAAGCCCCAGAAGAAGGTTGTACCTATGGATTAACCACTTTTTTGGTTCTCAAAATCCTCTGGAGGGACATGGCTGGAGCTGTAGCTTAGCAGGGATCCACAAGCTAGGTACCTTTTTATGCAAGGTCCTGTTGAACAGTTTTCAGTGTATCAAATATTTCTGAGTGAACACACCTGTTTATTTACCTGCTTTGCATGCAGCATCCCTTGGAAGCATCAGCATTTTGTCTCAGTCCTTAAGAGGTGGAAAAAAAATAACTAAGTCACTATTTTCCCCAATTTCTGGGAGAGGTCTTTCTGGTCACATCTGCAGCCTAAGGAATTCCCATGGTTTCTGCAGGGTTCAGTCCTCAATGGTCAGCTAGTTCTTGTTGGAGCCAAGAGTATGTCTGTTTTTTTGTCCCTGGAGAAGACATACAGAAGGCCAGGCACCTGAATCCTGTAGAAGAGTTGCAGCTCCTGGGTGCCGGGCAGAACTGGGAGTCTGAAGCATTCTTTCTTCCATCAGGGACTTCTTCTTTAGGTATAGTCCTTCCAAGCTTTCTATGCCCAGGAATGTTCTGAGCATGTGGTGGTGCGTTGCCATTCTTATCCTGTACAGTAGCCAATGATTAGAGATTTTTTAACCAAATCCTGTCTACTTTTTTGCCATATGCCCACATCTTTTTACAGCACTCCCTTTCTACTTTACAGTAGGATTTCCTAGAAGCCCTAAATCAAATATGGTTAAACCCTTCTTCACCAGGAGGGTGTCTGTTTCTCTTTAAAAATCAATTCCATATTTAAAAGAGGTCTGCTCTCCTCTGACAGGGTCTATTTGGTGGCAAATGGTCCAGGAGAAGTCTGGGAATTAATGTAAGAAATCCCCAAATAAAAAGATGTAGTGGAAAATCTGCCTTTGTTAGGCCAAATATTCCTGTCCATTCCAACATGCTAATTTCTGCGAGGCAGACAGTTGTTGACAACAACCCTATCTTTCTGGGTCCTGAGGCCAGGATATTCTCCTCTGAAGGGCAGATTTGGTATCCCAGTCAAGAAAATGTTTTCAAACTCTGGGGAATGACATGGGTGACAAAATCTTTTCTGAGCCATTTTTGGCTCAGGTAGCAGAAAGTAAATTTTTAGAAAGTTACTTTTCAACTGAAGTTTGCATTAACATAGATTTTAAAAACTGAGTAGAAAATAACTTTGATTCATTTTGGTAGCAATTTTCCCAAGCATACATATAAAATATTAATTTTGATTATACATCGAATGTTCCTGGAGAATTCAGCACAACCCTAGACAGCTGATCCTGCTTTTGCACCTTTAGTTATTGTGAGGACATCTATTTTAAATTTGTAGGGTGCCAATTTTGTTATATATTAGGTACCTTGTCCTGTTGGCTTAAAAGGCATACTTTAAGAACCCCTTACTAATTATTAAAGATATACCTGGCGAATGCAATTTTCATCTCCAGGTGTGACTGCTGTGCTTTAACCCTTCTGCCTAGCCAGATCATAGTGGTGATCCTAGCAGAGGTATATTTGTGTCATACATGTGGATGGTGTGAATATGTACTGCAACTAACAAAACAGTTAATGTCCATGCCACTGCCCATTTTCTGTGCCATTCTCTATGGCCATACAGGAAGGTTAAATAAACCAATTTTATAAAACCAATTTTATCAGTACTATTTTAATTTTAGGGCCAGAGCTCACACATTGTAGTGCTGTATGACAAGGTCACAGTGCACAGATTACTAATACAAGTAAACGTAGAGCCCAGAAAAAGGTGAAAAATCAGGTATAACCATGAACTAAATTATATTGTCTCTACATTGCTACCTATGGTATCTAATATTTGCTTTGATATTGCTGTTACTTCTTGTCTGTAATGTCTGTCGAGCTTCACTTTTTAAAAATCTTTGATCAGGATGGATTATTAAATCCATGGCGATATTCTTTAAAGTAGTTATTGTTGTTTTACTGATTTTACCAGAATATCTTAGAAAAATGTATATGTTTTGCATGATATTTGCTTTAATGGCTGCTTTAGAAGTAAACTAAATAATAAGACACGTACATGCATGCTATGTGGCAAAGATAGACTTTTGTGGAGACAGAAGATCATGCTCTAGGGGCTATCATGAGTAGCTAGATAGCTCTACATCAGACAGATAGTGTTAATTTCAGAGCCTTGAAAGCCATGGGCCCCTGGAGCCTGATTTATCAAGGTATTGCGTAGGCCGTGCTGCCACGCAAAGGGTCACAATTGCAACGCAAAACCTAAGTAAGATTCGTCAAGCCATGCAAGGTCACAGTGCATAGCCCTGCATGGCTTGATAAATCTAGAGTAATGCAAGGCAGCACACTCTGTGGCAGGGAGGCATTCCATGGGTGAAGCGGGAGTGTTTCCACGCATCGACCCTTGGATTCTGGTGCATTCTCAGATTTAGCATTAGTGGTAGACCTGGGAATATGTCAAAATGCTACGCCTCCCCAGGTGAGGCATAACAAGCAGAAATATCTTTATCTCTTCTTGTTTTTTCCTTTTTATCGGTGAGTTGTATTCTTCAGCACACATAGCAAGATGAAAATGCCTCTCAGGATTGTTTTTGTGCAAGAAGGTGTCCCTTACTGTACAAAAACAATCCTGCATACAATGCAGGCACCCTTGCACCATGATGTAAGGGGGCCTGCATTGGTACTAGGCAGCCAAAAGTGCGCCAGCACTAGGAAAGACAGGTATGTATTGTATAATGGTAAATACAGCACATTCCTGCCCTTTTACGCAGTGCAGCAAGGTGGCTTGCTGCGTCGCGCTGTGTGAAAGAATGATAAATCTTCCCCCTGGTTTTTAGTCACATATTGTAGATAGAGGTTGATGGCAGTTTATATGCTTGCATATTTGAACGAGCGATGTTAGGGTAATGTTGACTACTATACCAATATTTGTGCCTGGTTAAAGTGCCCTTGGTCCCTCCATGTTGCATAATATACATTTACTCTACTAAAGATCCAATGTCCTAAATGAGCTGTTTTGTAGTACATGTTGGTAATGTGACTCACCACAACAGCATCAGGCCTGCTCTGTACTATAGTGGGAACAACTGTATCAGGGTATCAGGTAGCACTACTGTTCAGCCCTTTGCCATGGGCAGTATGGATGCGTTTTCCCACTCATAATCCACAGGCCCAGGTGGTCTCCTCCTGGCACAAACATAAACTCACCTTTTATCCTGCATTCTAGTAATTACTTTTGTCATTCACAATACTTCAATTTTCTTCATCATGAATCTGTATTCCAGCATATCTACCCAATTTATCACTAGTGTAAATTTGGCGTGAAGCCACAATCACTGACATCCAAGTCTATCTTTGTACATGTGCTACTGAGCTGCAGTCTCATTTGCTGGTGTTTCTTCCGAGGGGGGAGGGGTCACCGAACAACTCTTTTGCTCGGGTACAGAATCAACTCTTGTGTGATGTCTGCTTAGCTCTACATAGGCTTTGTCGCAATTGTACGTAATGCCTATGTGGCCACACCTCATTTCCAAAGGTGAGCATTTGAGATTTGGTAAAATCAGGTATCCTGTCTGCTCACACATGGAGCTCTGTGTCAGCCTAATTAATAGATAGAGAACCTGTCACATTCTGTGATATTGTACCCTACTCCATTATCATGTTCACATTGTCCACAGGAAAGTATTTGTTTGGTGAATGGCAATTTGCGATATACCCAGTGCTTTAAATGGGCCGGAACTGAGTACTGACACTTTTTTATTTTGAGAGGGAGAGTACCGGCACGTCTCAAGAGAAATTAAATACTTTTAATTGGAGAGTACCGGCACTTCTCAGAAACAACCAGGTACTCTGGTACAGAGTACTTGCACTTCTATTTCTCCATTTCTAGCACTGGATACACCTCATGAATATTAATGATGTAGATCATATTACAACCCACCCTGATTCAGAATTTTAGGAATTGGCCTATTATCACGTAGGTCGGACCATAAAATCTTTTACTGGTCACAAATTTCTACCAGATTTTTGCAACCAATATTTAGTACATCAGGCCCTTGGTGTTGTATCAAATGACGTACTCAGTGGCGGCTCCTCCGCAATGGCGGAGGAGAGTCGCCCCACTGTCTTGCTGAGGGCCAGCAAATGAAAAATAAAAAGATGTTCTTGCGTCGTTTTATTTTGCATTTGCCGGCTCTGAGCCAGCGCTGTAGGGAGGGGCGGGGCCGAGCCATCGGAGGGGGGAGGAGGAGTGCTACGTGCACTCCCTAAATGCTCATATGTGTTTGGTCGGACATCTCAGGCCAACCAAAATACACATGCACACTTAGGGTTTCTCCAGACCAGCTGCTTTGAGTAGCTGGGCTGGAGAAACCCCACAGACTCCCTGCCCTGAGCGGAGCATCTTTCTAGCCCGCTAAGGCCAATCCCTGTGCTGCTCTGCAGCCACCGCTGGACGTACTCATGCTCTTCAATAATGTGATCTATATTTAGTGTGTGTTTGTGATGGTATTTCCTGTCATAGTCGCTCATAGCCATGATATGCAGGCTGTGTATTCAGTTGCACTGCAGTGCACTTCCTCCGCTTGACCTCCAGTACAAAGCACATTTTTGAGCTGCTCTTTTTGAGGTGAAGATCACTTTGTCTTCGCATCTTTACAACTTTTTTCACTGATTTTGCATATTTCTCCATTTGACCCATTCTTCTTTGCTATAATGCCACTGCTCTGACGCTGCTCAACGCACCCTATATATTTCACATGGTAAATTATTGCTCCCAAAAAATGACTGCCATAATTTATTCACCGTTCCTTTGAAATATTCTCAGTGTTTCACAAAGGTTGCTTTACAGCATTTACAAACTGTATGTCCCCCAAGTACAAACACTAGTGACTTTGTAATCATTCCTGACAACGTATAATGAATCCAGATTGTGGAGGAGACAAAATAATTATGCAGTGAAGAGGTTGGATGATTTAATATGATAGCTTCTTGGCAAAGCGGCTACTTTACGTAGACTCTATGTGATAGATGTTTCTTTCTTGTTTAGAAAAGCAGCGTGTGTGTACGCAGAGAGGACCTCACTGGTAGGTCTTTGCTTAGCCGAACTGAAAACCTTAGCTATATTTTATGATTAACCCTTCTTGTCCAAAATAATGTTACTCACTGTAAATCTTGAGAACACGTCACTTGGGCCAGTCAATCAAAGTTAACAGTTGCAATTTGTTAAGGGGTGTCTTCTAAATATAAACCCGGAGTTCGGGCTGTGACGTTAATGTATTCTGTTATCGATTGAGAATTTTTAATATTATAAACATGTTCTATTATTCAAGGCATGGACCGACTCCACATTAAGTATTCAGTCCTTCACATAACTTTCCTGCACTTGGGATAAAAGAGTCTCATTTATTTAAGTGAAGTAAAGCAAATAGAAACTGTGCAGCGAAGGCCACGCATTACAATATATACCCCCAACACGTCAAGGTATCAGGCGTGGAGTATCGAGGTAAATAAACATCTGAGTCTGCCCAGATATTCGAGGACCCTCCCCAATTTAAAGTAATTTAAAAGCAAGTTTTACATCTGTGATATTCCCAGGCCCTAAAAACGGTCTTGAAGAAATGTAGGAATGTATTATCGTGTTGTCGGTTATCATGCCGTCGGAAAACTTTCTCGTTGGAGAATAGGTAATTACTGGTTGACCTCTTGAAATTTAAAGAGCAGTGCGCCGTTTGGGACTCCTTATTTTCGGACTCCCCCACTATAACTGATCAATTTCAAGGAATATTCTTTAAAGACCTTTTATATAGGGTGTCTTGACCATATCAGGGGACGTACGATCTTTATTTTGAAATGGCACCCCGTGACAACCATTGGACCTGTGACTGATTTGTGTACGTTCTCTCTATATTACCCATAAGCCCTGACGAAGTTCCCGTGGCACAAGGGAACGAAACGCGTTGGCTGTGTGCCGGTTTTAACCAAACTACGTAAATAAAGAAAAGAAACTTTGGACAATATATGTTTCCTGTTTGCTTTCATTTAGAGTGCACCTTCCTTTCTTATGGAAATGTAGGAATGAGCCTGCTGACTGCCCCAGATTGTACATATGCCAAGCAATGGCCGCAGTCTCGTTTCACTATGATTTAAAACTATTTTATGCATTTTATGATCAGTAATACACAGGTCCCGTTGAAGGTGGCTCTGGAAGAATTGATCGTCTTGCACAAACAATCAGGCCGTATCAAATGGTTTAATAAAATCAAGGAATGGTTTCTGGAATTAGGGCTGGGGTGTATTTGGGAGGATCCGGGGTCTATATCTAAATCGATGGTTCCTCTTCTTAAAAAAAGGTTCTGGGAGCATATGGAATTTCAAAGTGTAGAAGGCTTTGCACATGGTACTTTAACCACTAGTTTTTTAAACTTTAAAGGAGGGTTTGGTTTTGAACCATACATGGATGACATCGAACCCCCACAGGCAAAAGCTTTGTACATTCAATTTAGACTTGGGGCTCTACCTCTAAATTCAAGGAGAAGCGCATGGGGACAGGGCCGGACTGGCTACCGGGAGTTTTGGAATGCTTCCGAGCTGGGGGCTTATTTCGTTGATGGGGACCTGCGTGTGCTGAACGAAATTCGTTTTGCTTTGTTGATTTTGAAGCACACGCAGGTCTCCATCAACGAAATTAGCCCCCACCGCAGTGACATCAGCCCCCAGCTCGGCAGCATTCCAAAACGCCCGGTAGCCAGTCCGGCCCTGCATGGGGAACTATAGCTGTAACATCATTTTGTCCTACATTTCACACTCGATCAGAGACCCTCGATCACTTTCTCTTCTGTTGCCCCACCTACGATGACTACAGGAAAACCTGGATAGCTCCAGTCTGTCGTCTACTGTCATTTACATGCCCCAGTGAAGCACTACGTATTTTTAGATCTGACACCACAAGATGGCTCGTCTTTGCAATATCGAGATTTTTGTTGTATGCGTGGTGGAGAAGGTCAAAACTGTTTAAAAGTGTTCTTGGAAATACGACTGGTTAATGTATATTAATATAGTTCCAGGGAATTGAATCATGAATTTTATATGATGCTGTTATAGTCTGTCTTTTACATGATTTTTATGAAATATTGTATTTTAACTTTTTAATGTTTTTCTACTATGAACTGTTTTAAACTCTGTAAATGATCATATTTTTGATCGAATAAAGAATATATATATAAAACTATTTTATGCATTCATTTAACATTTACACTTAGGGCCTCATTTATGGGAATTGGGGTAGGGCAGTGCCGCAAGTCTTCTTGCTGCCCTATGCCAATGTGAAAGGGCAGGAATGCACCGTATTTATGAAATAAGGTGCATTCTTGTCCTTTCCCCTATGTGCTGGTGCACAATTTGCTGTCTGGCGCCAACGCAGGCACCCTTGCACAATGGTGCAAGAGCGTCTGCGTTGCATGCAGGATTGTTTTTGTGCAAGAAGGGGCACCTTCCTGTACAAAAATAATCCCGAGAGGTGTTTTCCTCTTTCTATGTGTTCTGCAGAATGCTCCACACATGGAAAGAGGAAAAAATGAAGAGAAATAAAAATGTTTCTCCTCATGACGCTGCTGCGGGTTTACGTGATTAAGTAAATCTGGGACAGCGTCAAAACCCATGGGTGTTGCGTGGGCAACCCACTGCAACGCCCATGGAACACCTCCCTTGCGCAGAGTAAGGCACCATAGCAAATTGCACTGCTTTGTCATACTCCATATCTATGATTCCCTGCAAAGCCACACAAAGTGGTTTTGCGTCGTCTTATATATATCATTGAGAGGTTTGGACCGCCAGAGCATCAGATACAGTGATGCTCTGGCAACGCAAGCCTCTCATAAATAACCCTTTTCCTGTGTAGAATTTGCTGACTAATGGAAAACTAGGTGGGTGGTATTGAAATGGAACTACTGATGGGTATAATGAAAACACCCTTGTGGATAATCTGGCAGAAGCATTTTGGGCCTGATTCACAGAAAAAGTCGTAAAGATCAATGTGTAGACTTGTATGCATTGCAGACATTTTTGACCTTCTACCAAGGGATTCAAAAGAAGAGAATCTACCAGATCAAAAAGACACACAACAATTCTGTTTTAGCAAATATAAATCGAGTTGCTAAAATAAAGTATCTGAAAATATTTAGATGATTTAAAAGCGATTGTGAATGGGTCCGCAAGGGAAGAACATGAGCCTTTGTGTATTTCTTAAGACGATACATTTACTCAAACTAGGGCAAATCTAAATTTGGTGTCAAGACATGGAGACTAACAATACTCAAGTTCAAATCCTTGCAACAAGATTCACAGACGATCTATCAATATGTTTGAAATACAATTTTTAATGTTAAAAATCTGTAACCAGTTAGGGACTTCAAGGACATCTTGCAAACATCCATCTAGGGTAAACAGTGAGAGTTTTGGACCATGGACAGAGTGTGTGCCAAGCCTACAATACACAAGATGGCTATGCTCCAAGGTTCGCACATCCACAAACGGCCACAGTGGGGGACTGTTAGACCTGGCATCCTTGGCGTGGGTCTCCCTTCCATTTTTTCGTAATGCCTCCACTGTTGCCGATATGTTTTTGCTGGACTAGATGCTCATGGGCACTTTGCCGCTGCTAATCAGTGCCAAAGTGCAAGTGCTCCCTATCGTGAATTGATGTATGTATTAGTGACTCCATGATTGGATGATTGGTTTACTTGTCAATCCCTAGTACCGTGCACTGAGTGTGCCCAGGGCTTGTAAATCCAATGCTGCTGGTGGGCTTGCAGCACAGGTTGTGCCACCCACAGAAGCAGCTTGTAAAGTGTGTCTCAGGCCTGCCATTGCAGAGCCTGTGTGCAGCCTAGGGCTGCCATGTCAACTTGGTGAGTGCACCCACTTACCAGTCCCTAAACCTTCCCTTTACTGCATGTTGGTCACCCCTAAAGTAGGCCCTAGGGCAGGGTGCATTGTAAGTATAAGGTAGGACATGCCCTGGTGTGTGTGGCATGTCCTAATAGTGAATTACAGCCATTTTCGTTTTTCACTATTGCAAGGCTACCTGCTCCCCATAGGCCAGAATGGGCAGACTGACTATTACACCTTATAGTCAGAACTGACCCAGGGAACATGGTAGAAAAACGAATTTAGTATGCCTGAACTCAGGATGATAAAATACATCTTTTAGTGAAGTTGGTTTTAACATTCTGTGTTTGAAAATACCACTTTTAGAAAGTGGGTATTTTCTTGCCTAACTATCCAAGCCTGCCTCTGCTAGGTTGTGTATTCCTTGTCTGGAGATTGAGTGACAGGGGCTGGGGGTGGCTACAGGAGACAGGGTGAGTCAGCACAGGGCTGAATAGAAAGATCTGCATCCAGAGTGGAGGGAGGAGTTGCACCTGGGTCTGAATAGGGCTGTGCCTGCCTTCCACAATGCTGGCTCCACCTCCTGCCGGGCGGCTGAGCACTCTGCCCCACATTCTGAAAGGAAAGAAGGAGACAGAAAAACAAAGTGCTCCAGGACTGACCAGAACTGGTTTTGGGCTAGGCAGAGGCCTCTCTGCCTTCAGAGAACAAAGAGAAACTGTGTATAAAAGGGGACCCAGACCCCTAGGAAATTAGATCACTTTTGGGAACAAGAAGAAACCTTTGCTGAGGAGCGGAACCAAGAAGAAACTGAGGAGAGACTATCCCTAAGCCTGACGTGCTGCTTGGGGGATTGGCCTGCAGTGGTTTGCCTGACTGCCAAAGAAAGGAGAAAGGAACTTTTGCTTTGCTGTGACTTTCATCAACTTGTGAAGGATCTCCAAGGGCTTGGAAGAGAGCTTGCCCCCTGACCGAAGTCCCAGGACCATTGGACTTCACCCCCTTTGTGAATTGCTGCTGGAAACTCTGTTTCAGTGGCTACAGAGGTAGGGAGCTGTGACCGACTCTCACGACCGACTCGGTGTCCTGTAAGCACCGCATCGAAGCACCGTCTCGCCTTGCAATGCACGGCCCTGGTCTCACCGACTCCGTCAACGAGCCGCTGCCTGCACCGCATCGAGGGACAACGCGTCCTGCAATGCTTCGCTACGCCAAATCGAACTGGTCCGACCGACACGGTCACTGCTGCTGAGTTCGAGTCCTGTGACCGCACCGGAGTTGGGCACCGCTCGCACGCTTTGCGACGCACCGCCCGACTCGCACCGCTGTCCGCTTCAAGTAAAAGGTCCTGTGACCGAGTCTGTCTACGCTGTGTTGGCCGTCTCGACGCGGTCAGCTGGATTTGTTAGACTCTGTTAGTTCTCGACATCGCCGTAGCCGGAGGAGGCTACCGACTCGCACAGAACCTTGAATTAAGCCTTTTTGATCAGAACTAAGCACTCTTGACAGTATTGTGGATTATTTTTGTCATTTATGGTCTTGTGATAAATCTATATAAAGTATTCCTATTTTTATAAATATATAACCTGTGTGGTGTCCATTTGTAGTGTTGTCACTTGATTACTGTATGTGTTCACAAATGCTTTACACACTGCCTCTGAACAAAGCCTGTCTGCTCGTGCCAAGCTACCAAGAGGGTGAGCAGGGATTATTTCAGGAGTGTACCTACTTTCCCTGACTAGACTCAAGGGTCCCTATTTGGACAAAGGTACCTACCTCTGCCAACTAGAGACCCCCAAATCTAACAGGGACACAGTATTTTTTTTCAACAATACATTGGTGCTCTTCTGGTACAAAGCAAACACAAGGAGATGATGGACGGAGCGCTGAAACTTTTCAGACACTCACCCCCAGTCACAGATCTGGGTTGAATCCATCATCGTTCTTTAGCTCACTTCGCCTCCACAGTTCAGACACAGCTATATGCAAATCAGTCTTGACCCTGTGCCTCATGGGTGCAGTCCAGCCCGAAATGCCAAGCCATGTCTTCCCTGGACCGGAAGCAAGCATCCTGGGACCAGTTTTGGACTAACAGCCCTCATCAGTCAGGCTAGCTTGAATCCAGTGGCAAAGTGAACAGGGGACCAACGTCTGGGCATACCCGTCCATCATCTCCTTGTGTTTGCTCTTCTGGTACAGTCAGCCTGCCATCAAGGGTGAGACGTCTGGCCTGGAACAAAGTCACAGAATGGTGAACTTGTAGACATAGAAGTACCGAAGCACACAAGAGAGTCCAGTAAAAATAAATAAAAATTCAATGGTGTAGACATGAATATAAGTTGTTGTTTTTTCCTCAGGTTTTCTCCACATCCTTGTTTATGTCATAACATATCAACGAAATGGTAGCCAACATGTGTTTCATCGCAAAGACGTTTTCAAGGTTGCAAACAACGTATACTGAAAGGCTCACTTTACTGTAAGTATAGAAGACAACAGAAAAAAAGGAAGTGGTATTTGGCTCACCAGTAAGTGAAAAACAAAAAGTAAACATGCAGGTAAGATAAAGGCCCTCTGATCACCTGATTGTGATGCAAGCCATTACCCTAGGGGCTCGAATAATGTCCATGCTGTGAGAAATTTAGAAAGGCGAGCACAGTGTTCCTTTCCAAACAAATTCCATGCCATGCTGGTGAGGTGACTCCATTGGGCTTATGATTGGTGCCCGCATACCAAGTGCTGGTGTAATTTATTACAACCAAGAACCTAAGTGAATCCCTGTGAGTCACTTAATGCAACCACAATAGTATACAATTAAAAAACTATATGAGAATCAAATACAATCCGTGTGCCCATGTGCCACAAGAAGCCAAAGTCTGCGGAGAGACAAACAAGTTATCTATCAATACGGCAAGGTAGCGCCCACGTAACTCCTCACCAGTCCCTAATCAATGGGCAGTTGTTAAAAAACCCAACCTGTAATTTCATAGAATTCGGCAGCATGTTCGTCACAGATCCAGTGTGTATAATGAAATGAAACTAGCCGCCACCCGGTGTCCGGCCGGTAGGTGGAAATTCCAATAAAAGTTGCTAGAAACTTCCAATCACATATAGTCTAAAATAAAGTAATGCACAGCCCAAATGAGCAAAGTACACAATCTAGTGTCTACTGTTGATTAATAGTAAAAGACATATCCCCAGCAGCGTGAAAAAATCCTACCTTAAATGCTGTAACGCTGCACAAATATATGTATGCCAGTAGTTATAGGTGGCCGTGATACGCCTACATGTAAAAGAAATGACGACGTTCATGTCAGCTCACCTCCCTCTCTATAGCCAAAGTCAGTCTACGGTGTGGACACCAAAACCGCATCCAGTCATAGAGAGAATGTAGTGTCTGTCTCCCTGTGAGATCAGGAGTAAACACAAATTACGGTGTATGCTTATAAAGTCTCCGGCAGCATCGGCTGGCATTGGCATAGAGAGAGAACTATCATGTACTCAGTAACTGCGGTCTTGGTTGTCATCTTTGCCCAGTACACAGTGGGCAATAGACAAAATAGGTGCATATAGACTATATGTCAACTTGGTCATGTAAAATTCCCTGTTTGTTCCATAGGAGTGAAACCTATAAGGGAAAAACTTCCCCTTTCTAATGTCACCATGTTATTCAAGTGGTAACTCGGAAACCATTGAAGTGCAATCATAAACACTCCCTACCGAAATCATGCAGAGAACAGTCCTTGTCTAAAAGGAGCAGACATATATATTGATCAATAGTCTTTGTGCTCTCACAAACCATTGGAGTACATACTGGGTCCATGTCCCACCTGAAATTTTAATGCTGAAATAGTCAGTCTTGTGGCACCGTCCTTAAACTATAACATGTTTGTGAAAGCGAACGTCACTATGTAAGAAAGATGAGAAATAGTGGCAACCGTATGTGTGTGCTAGCAGAATGCCACCATATTCTTAGAAAGAAAAAGCATATACCCGATTTCATGACATGGCAGTACATTATAATTGTAGTGGCTGCTACATCCATAATACTACACACCCAAAGACCAACAACATGTTGGTTACAATACCGTACATTTGTGTAAATGTTGCTAGGATATAGATATATACATACATTTCCCCACTCAATCCATCAAAAACACATGCAAATCTCAGTCCATGTTTAAGCCCATGTCTACTGCTCTGAACTGGATAATCCATCGTCGAGGCATATGCTCAACTGTGGAGCCTGATTTTGATGGAGACCTGGAATAGACTTCCCCTGCTGGTCTCAGTAGAAGAGATGGAAAAAGGTCTCATGAGAAGCTCCAAAATTAGCAGGTACCCATGCTTAAGACTTGCAGTGAGGCCTTACTATGATCACAGTCTATTGAAGGAACCAACCCAGGCCATGAGCTGATGATTTAGATTGATGGGCAAGAAAACATAGTGCCAGAGACTTGGGAAATTCTGGTCTGCAGCATCCAAGTATATCTCTAAAATAGTTGAAGTTGCCAGCTCACTCACAAGTCTCTAGATTCATTGTGAAAGGGATCACATTTCAGTCAAAGATTCTGGAAGTTCTGTCTGTGAAGCACCCATTTGTCACAGTGTCTCATAAAACAAAAATTCCAATTAGTTTTCCCATCCTTGAGGTTAGGAATATGGAGAAAGTTGTGCTTAGCCAAATAGAAATCTAGAAATCCTTTGTAATATTAGAGTGGACTTTGGTAGCTAGGACCTTACAGATGATTTACATAAAATAAAGCAGAAATATTGTGCACATAATTGAGGAAACAGTAAGGCACATATCCAGGGGCAAAAATGTTTAAACTGTACTAAATGTTAAACTGTTCATATAGCAATGCTAGAAATCCCTTGCAATCTGTGAGAGGTCATTGGAGTTAGGATCTTACAGATGATGAGCTTTGAAGGCTGCTTCCCGACTTACTAATGAATAGGCCATTCTGCCCTCGCATTCCTATCCGAGTATGTAGTTCTGCTCCCACGTTAGGAGACGCTGAGACTCAGCGCGGTAACCTTGAGTCGCAGATAGCATGTACCCATCTGGCAGGTGGTAGCCCATCCTTCTGTGCCTTCTTTGTTCATGTTCGGCCCAGGCCGGTAACTTTCCACTGTGGGCGTGGTTGGGGGTTCCTGGAGGAATGATCATGCATTGCAGGCCGTTGGGGAGCCAGTCCCTCGGCAGACATCTGAGGGTGCAGGTCAGATTGGACTCCTCTGCAGAGTATTGCTAATAAATGCTTGTATGTATTCTCTACTGTCTGACCGACTCTTCATTACTTGGGAAGGCATAGCAGGTGGTTGTAAATAACCCGGGTGGCCCCTAAGGGCCACTTCCTTCATGGGTTAGTCCTTATATTACTGGGATGGAATTCCAGATTTCAGGGGCATTGCCCGAGAAGGAGCGTTCAAGTGTTCTTTGTGGTTTTTTAGTGGAATGAGAAGCAGAGTGTTAGTGCTTCTTAGGTGTCTCGTAAGATTTGCCTTTTTGAGTTTGGATGCAAGGTAAGCTGGTTTGCTGATGTGAAGCACTTTGTGAGTGAGACATGCAGTTCTGAAGTTGCATCAGGCTTCAATCAGGAGCCACTTTAATTATTTCAAGGCGGGGGGATGTGATCGTATTTTTTTATTCCTGTGACCATCCTAGCTGCTGCATTTAGAGAGGTTCTTAGGGGGGCTAAATGGGATTTTGCTGTGCCTGCGAGGGTGGCATGTGCTTATGCATTTCTCTTGGCATAAGCACATGCACTGCATGGGGTGCTAAGAGAATTGTAGAGTGTACTTCATCGTCTGCTATGGTTTTAAAATCTTGTGCCACTTCCTTCCTAAAAGTGGTCCCTGGAGGACCACCCACACCAACATACCCTCTAGAGAACCCCCTCCCAGGCATGAATTTACAGACTTCAAGGGTCCCTTTGCAAGAGAGCTGCCCTCTACCCCGCAGAGATGCTGACACTACAGCGTCTTCAATACCTTTAATGATTTACTTTAGCTACGGCAATGGAGGGAGAAAGGGGAGCCTGCACTCCTCTAGGAGAGGGTTGTTCTGGGATTCTCTGAAATCACTCTAAAGCAGCCACGGCCCGTGCAGGTAAGAGCGGTGGGGTCGAGGAATTTCGACGGACGATAACGCTGGAAAATTAATTATTTATTTAATTGTCCCTCATCCGTCGAAATACCCCCTAGCCAGCCCCACCGCTCTTACCTGCATGGGCCGTGGCTGCTCTAAAGGAAGTAGTGAGATGAAGTACTTAGCGGATCCCCTTAGCACTTTTTGTCCGTATGTTCAGACAAAAGGATTCCATCAGTCTCATGGGTCCAGGTGCCCAAGCAAATGAGCTATTTTCCTCTTTACTTTGCATGGGGTGCTAATTTTGCACGGCAGCAATTGGCCTTACAAAATGGCTGCACAAACACGAGTTCCATTCTGAAATAAGGAAGTGCCCACAGAGAAGGTGAAAAGAGGAGCGACTGCACACTGCCCTCTGTAAAATGGCCCCTGCTGCTTAACATATGGTGTTGGATGGCAAATGCAATAGGAGTGGGACCTCATACCTTTTTTCCAGCCTTGCTGCACTGTCTTTGGAAACTGCTGGTATACTGTAACTATAAATGAATGGGTCTGCAGCACACTACATTGGGGGGATGTGGTCCATGAGGACTATGGCCACTGTCTCGTGAACTGAACTGTGTTAGAGCTAGGCATAAGCAGGGAAAGGGAAGCCTTCTGAACAAACATACATGGTGATTTTTATTTAAAATACTAGCTTACTTGGGCCTGCTATCTAAATTTTCATGAGCCACGATGGATAGCACCAATATTCCAATAAATACCCCAAGATTCTACGGTTTTACCCTAAGAAGTCCTCAACAATCATAAAAGGCCTTACTGGGATCAGCAGAGCCCTCGCCAGCGGTGCAGGTAGTCGGCGCAGGCTGACCAGCTTGCCCCGGACCCTCTGAATCATCTCTCTTCTTGCCCTTGGGTGCTGATGAAAGACATTAAGAAGATAAATAAAAATAGATTAGTGATTCTGTTAATAATCTCCACAAAATGTTTCATGAAAAGCAAGGGTAGTCGCTAAAAACAGATCACATATGGTACTACTAGTTTCGACTCGAGTCTATCGACTGTTGTTAAATCCATATTCCAAACTCCTTAACAAAAACTACATTTGGAACTAATGTATTGCAGTGAATGATCATTGATTTTATTCTGTTCCCATTTCTTAACACCCTTGATGAGCCAACGCAGTCTCCTTTTTTGTAATGCATAGATGCATATTTCACATCATCATTGTGAATTCAATTAAATAACCTGGAACTAGAGAGCTACTCAGTGATTCACTATAGTGACACAAGAAACAGTCTGCAATGGCTTCTTAATTAATCAGCCAAAGCGAGCACCTGATGAATGTGATTAGGTAGCGGCACCTGCCTAGCGGAAACTAGAAACTGGATCACACAATAACATACCAGCGTAAACTTTACTAAACATAACTTACCTCTGAGTGTGAGTAGCATGCTATTCTGATTTTTTTTTAGCATTGTAGAACACAAACACAACAAATAATTAATACCCACCGAACCCCGGCATCTCGACGCATAGCAGGTCGAGCAGGTCCTGTTCCCGGTCAAGAAAGTCTGCCCAGCGGTGCCTCAGCTGCTGGGCGGTGTGCCGAACCTTGCTGGTGTGCCACACATACCGGCGCACTGTCCCCAAGTGCCGCCGATGCCCCCGCAGGGGGTAGCCACTTCCAGGCCTGCTCCCTGCTGCCAGCATAGAGGGGAGGTGGCGCTGCACAAAAAAAACTAGTGCTGCCACCTCCTCCTCTCCAAATATTGCCAGGGGCTGCACACCTGGGCGGCGGCACAACCTACAGGGAAGTCACTCCTCTGTCATGACATTGGGTGGGAAATAATAACTAAGAAGGAAAGGGAAGGGAAAGTAAAGAAGAAAGAAAGAAGGAAAGAAGGGGAAATATACTAAGCCAAAAAAGTCACAAAAAGGCGTAAGAAATGTACACTAAAACGGAAAATACACAAAGACACACACTATTGTAAAAAATAAAAATTAGGGGTAGAAAAGTAATAAAGGAGGAGGATCACAAAGAATAAGAAAAGATTTAAATTTAGGCCCAGCACCAGAACAGAGAGCAGAAAAACAAGATGGCCGCACCCATGCAGAGCACGTTGTGCTGTTCGTGCGTGATTTAAAATGCAAGCACACCTCAGGTTTGCGTAGTGCCATTCCTGCGTGATTTTGGAGTGCACAGACTCATTCCGCATTCCCAACGCAACCGAACCGGCGCACCGGCAAACTCCGCCCATAAGCGGAACTCTGTTTAGCGAGGTGGAGTTTTTTTGCGACTCTGTGGAATTCCGCGTAGTAGTACTCCGCCCACCCCTACCAATAATTACTAGTAATATCAAATGGACCAGTTCTTCACCATGGGTAGCCACAAAAATGAAATGATGCCCTTTAATATCAGGTGAAGAAGGAGTGCCTCTTCACTTTGACTTGTTGGGTTTTAGGTGTGATGGGATTGTCTGGTGTGAGCACGTACAAGGAAGTTTGAGTTATATTGTCATAGGGTTGATGAGAAATGACTGTAGGTATTTTTCCTGTTTGATCATAGAGCTTTTCTGTAGATGACCTGTATTACCCATAGGCTGGACAGCATAATAAGAGAAAAAGTGGACACATTACAATATAATGCAGCATATAGGGGATAGTGTGCTTTGGATTTTCAAGAAAGAGTACTAATGAGTCGAATAGGATGAATTATTAAAATGTATGTGAATTGAATGCAACACACACTTTTGATATTGTTTCTAACATTTAATGCGTTATGATGGCTTTTGGTGAAGGTGTATGTGCGGTATCATAATAAAGTATTGCTTCGAGCTAAATAGCGTGGCAGGTCCAATACAATAATAGTATTGCAATTGTAAGATTATTTTGCTAATTTATCCCCACAAAGAACCCTTTTGAGGTACCATGTTAATCCCAGGTTCTGTTAGGGTCCTATGGGCTACCCCTCTTGGTTGGTGGGTCCTGCCTTGTGGCATCAGGCGTGTGAAATAGTTTCATGGACAGAGAAGAAGCTGAGTTACTCTTTGGAAACTGTTCAAAAGTCGGCTCCTGGGTCATTCAAGGGCCTAAGCCTCTGCACATAATCAGTGAAATGTGATCCTCTGTATGCGGGTAGAGTGGTTAATTGGAGATTAAACTTGCTAAAAATCATGCTGTCCTCATTCAGAGAGCAGTTAAAGCTCACACAGCATCAGTTGTAACCTTCTCTCATGCTGAAATACTCTCTCACACCTTGCATTTGTTTCTTATGTTACCCTTGAATACATTTACTATTCATCACACAAAACATGAACGATTCTTACAACGTTATTTCAATAGGCAGTAAGCCTACCTGTCACCTGCCTCCTCTCATTTACAATGTAAATTAGACCAGATCTTTCAATGTTTCTTTTCATTCAGTCAGTCAATGGATTTATCCAGTGTGGCTAATAATCCCGGCGGTATCAAGGCACTGAGGTTGCAGGGTTCAGTTGAATAGCCAGGTCTTCAGTGCCCTTTGGAATTCCAGTAGAGAGGAGGAGATACGTAGCTGCAGGGGGAGGTTGTCCCAGGTCTTGGTCGCAGGTAGGAGAAGGAGCATTCTCCACTTCTGCTGAGGTGGATGTGGGGTGTGTTGGTGAAGGAGAGGAAAAAGTAACATAGCTGTCTTGAGGGGTGGTGACATCTGAGCCGTGTGTTGATGTAGGCGAGTCCCTGGTTGTGTAAAGCCTTGGATGCTTGGATAAGCAGCTTAACATCAAATTTTTTCTGTATGGGGAACCAGTGGAGTCTTTTGAGGTAGGGGTGATGGGTGTTCAACGGGGGAGGTGAAGGATGAGTCTGGCAGCAGTGTTCTGTATGGTCTGAAGTAAGGCTGGGCGTAGCAGGCATAGTGCCTCTACGCGTATTTCCACGTAGTTAAAAAAAAACTCAGTGGAAATATGCTTTGCTCTGCTACGCCTCCTCCCCCTCCCAAAGTCCTTTAAAAATGTTAAAGAGCCACTTACCTGTTGTCTGCCGCCTCCCTGCCTGGCGCTCCCGTCCTGCTCCTCGCGTCTTCCGTAATACAAAAACACTATGTTCTACGTCTGACACGCGTGCGCATGCGCACGCGCGTCAGACGTAGAACGTAGTGTTTTTTCATTACAGAAGACGCGAGGAGCAGGACGGGGAGCGGCCAGGCAGGGGAGGCAGCAGACAACAGGTAAGTGGCTCTTTTAACATGTTTAAAGGACTTTGGGAGGGGGGAGGGAGCGGCTAACTCCGCTCCACCACGGAAGCTGAGTTTTTTGCCTTCTCCGCGTTCGCTGCGTAGCGTGGAGAAGGCAAATCTCTGCAAGCTCCGCTGGCGGAGCGGAGTTGCCCGCCCAGGGTTAGTCTGAAGTCTCTGTAGGAGGTTGGTGGAGATCCCTACGTAGAGTGCATTGCCATAGTCGAGTCACCTGGTGATGAGGGACTGTGTGACAGTTTGTCTTATGTCCCGGGAGCCACTTAAGATTCTTAGTAGCATACGTAGGGTAAAGAAGCAGGCAGAGGAGACTGCATTGATATGGGATCTCATGGTCAACTTACTGTCTAGGATGATGCTGAGGTTTCTGGCGTGTGCCACTGGAGTGGGTGATGGACCTAACTCAGTGGGCCACCAGAAGTTGTTCTAGGATGAGGCATCATTGACGAAGATGAGTACTTCCGTTTTGTCAGAGTTCAGCTTCAGACATTTGTCTTTCATCCACGTTGCAATGCTCCTCATGCACCTGAGGAAGTTGGTTCTGTTGGTGGTGGGGTCTTCGGAGAGGGAGAGGATGAGTTGGGCGTCATCTCCGTAGGTTATGATGTTGAGTCTGTGGGATCTGACGATGTCGGCCAGGGGGTCATGTAAATGCTGAAGAGGGTGGGGCTGAGTCATGATCCTTGGGGGACGCGGCAGATAATGTCTTTGGGATTGGAGATGAATGGATAGAGGTGGACCTTTTGAGTTCTTTCGGTGAGGTAGGAGGTGATCCATTTGAGTGTATCTCCTCATATTCCAATATGGTGTAGTCTTGTGATCAGTATGTGGTAAGATACGGTATCTAAGGCTGCTAAGAGGTGGAGGAGGATGAGTGCGGCCATGTCTCCTTGCTCGAGGAGGGTTCGGATGTCATCATTTGCGGCTATCAGAGCGGTCTCAGTTCTGTGGTTGCTGCGGAATCCAGATTGAGAAGTGTTGAGGTGGTTGTTCTGTTCCAAGTGTCTCATTAGCTGCCTGTTGATGGCTTTCTCCAGGACTTTGGCAGGGAAGGGGAGCAGGGAGCAGGGAGATGGGTCGGTCGTTTTTGAGTTCTCTGGGGTTGACTGACGGCTTCTTGAGTGATTTGACCTTGGCGTGTTTCCAGTCTTTGGCGAGAGTGGCTGGGGTAAGAGAGGTGTTAAGAGAGTTTTGAGTTTGTGGCTGATCCTGTGGTTTCTGAGATTGAAACTGTGGTGTGGGCAGGGATCCGTGGGAGCTGGTGAGTGGACGCTGCTCATGGTGGTGGCAGTGTCAAGGGGGTGAGCTGGTTCCATGTGGTCAACAGGTGGTCGGGGCAGGACGTGGTAAGGGGGGTCTGTCTGCACGGGCTGAGGTTTGAATTTTCTGTTGATAATGCTGACCTTGTCATGGAAGAAGTTGGCGAGGTCGTTGCAGAGTTCTTGAGAGGGGAGTTATGGTGTTTTCTGTGGCTGTGGGATTGGAGAACTCCCTGACGGTTGTAAAGTTCTTTGCTGTGGTTGGGGCTGGCATTGATCCGATCGGCTAGTACACTCCTCTTCTTTTCTCTTATCATTCTGTGGTAGTGGCTGAGGGAGGTTCTGTCAAGGGTTTCCTTGCCTGTGCGCTATCTTCTCTCCAGTTATTTGAGTTCACGTTTTGCTGTCCTCAGCTCCTCGGTGTACCTTCTTACTTGCTTGATGGACCTGATGTGCATGTTGGTCTTTATGGGGAAAATACAGTTGGCGCTGTTGGTTATCCAATTGTTGGATTTCTTGACATCCTAATCCAGGTTTGTGGCGGTGTCGTGTTGGATGTGTGGAGGGCGTCAGTCCATTGGGTCTGTGTGACTTTGCTCCAGCCATGGTGGGGGGTGTTGGGTGGCGTGGTGGTGGCGGTGCGTGGGCTGAAGATGTTGAAGTGGTCGATGGAGTGGTCAGTCAAGGTTAGCTTGGTGACATAGTTGTATTTGACTCATTTGCTGGAGGTGAAGATTTTGTCCAGTATGTATCCTGCGGTGGGAGTGGGTTAGCTGATGAGTTGGGGGAGGCCGATGTTGTTTATAAATTTGAGGAGGTTGGTGGTGGTGTGGCCGCTGAGGTCGTTGAGGTAGAAGTTTAGGTCACAGAAGATGTAGTCATTTGAGGCTTCAGCGAGGGGGTTGATGAATTCAACAATGATATTGCAGAAACTGGTGCGTATGTAGGCAAGGGTGCCTCTGATGGTGGATTTGCCATCAGTTCAGAGCTTGAAATTATGGTATTCTAAGGTAGCGATGGCGTTGTCTGTCATGGTGATGCACTGGAGGGTTTCCTTGTGGATAATGGCTATCCTTCCTCAGGGTTTGTTGATGAGGTTCATGTGTGCGATCTTGTATCACTCTGGTGTTGCTGCGGCGATACCTGAGGCAGACAAAGGTCTGAGCCATGTTTCTGTAAGGAAGGCAATGACGGGTGAGACAGGGCCTTTTACAGGGCCCTTCAAGTGTTCTGCTTGCATTGATAGGCAAGTCAAAATGGATAAAAGGTAGCAGTGACACTGTTCCTATAAATTACAGTAAAGAAGTTTGGTTGCTCATCTGAATCTTCTGATAATGGTGTTTCAGATCAACTTCCTAGGAAAGAAAGATCCCGACTGGTTTTCAAGTACACATTTCAGTTTCACCAAAATGCTTTTTTTCAGCTAATAAAGGCATAGGCAGGAGTAATTAAAAAAAAGAACCAGCATGTCAGCGTCCCTTCATTTCTTCCGCAGGAGGCGCGAGCAGCTTACATATTTCAGTTTTACCTTTCTTTGCTTTCTCATATTTTTAAGGTCTGGTGTTACCCAAGACCTTTTGATTTTACTAAAATAATATGTATAGTATAATGACCTAAAGGGGCTTTCAGCCACCTCTCTTCTTTCATTGGTCTGTTGTTGTGTCATTCACATTTTTCTTCCACCCAGTACAGCATAGAACATGGGGCAATGGTTTAGCCTACTTCAGCGACTGTTTATCATTTCCTTCCATATTTCGTTCCTTTTTTTTATTCCTTACTTCCTTCTTTCCTTCTTTCTTTGCTCCCTTCCTTCTTTCCTTCCTTCCTTCCTTCCTTTCTTTATTTCATTCTTCTTTCCTGCTTTCTATCTTTTCTTCTTGCCTTATTTCTTTCCTTCATGTCTTCTTTTTCTCCTTCTTGCTAACTTTTTTAACTTCTTGTTTTCTTTCTTGCTTCTTGTTTCTTTTCTTGCCTTTTCGCTTTCTTTCTTGCCTTCTTGCTTTCTTTCATGCCTTCCATCTTGCCTTCTTTCTTGTTTTTTTTCTTGCTTTCTTACTTGCTTTCTTTATTTCCTACCTTCTTTTAATTTCTTCCTACGTACTTTCCTTCCTTCCTTCCTTTATTCCTTCCTTCCTTCCTTCCTTCCTTCCTTCCTTCCTTCCTTAGTTTCTTCCCTCCTTCCCGCATTCCTTCCTTTCTTTCTTTATTTCATTCTTCTTTCTTCCTTGCTATCTTTTTTCTTGCCTTATTTATTTCCTTCATGTCTTCTTTTGCTCCTTCTTGCTTTCTTTTAACTTCTTGTTTTCTTTCTTGCTTTCTTGTTTCCTTTCTTGCCTTCTCTCTTTCTTTCTTGCCTTCTTGCTTTCTTTCATGCCTTCGATCTTGCCAACTTTCTTGTCTTCTTTCCTGCTTTTTTTCTTCCTTTCTTTATTTCCTACCTTCTTTCTTGCCTTCTTTTAATTTCTCCTTCATACTTTCCTCCTTTCTTTCTTCCTTCCTTCCTTCCTTCCTTCCTTCAATCGTTCCTTGCGGCCTTCCCTCCTTCCTTCATTTCTTTCTTTCTTCCTTTTTTCTTGTTCGCTATCTTTTCTTCTTTCCTTCTTTCTTTCCTTCTTGTCTTCTTTCATTCCTTCTTGCTTTGTTTCTTTTTACTTTGTGCTTTCTTTCTTGCCTTCTTTCTTTCCTTCCTGCTTTCTTTCATGCCTTCTTTCTTGCCGTCTTTCTTGCCTTCTTTTTTGCTTTTTTTCCTGTTTTGTTTCTTGCTTCCTTTCCTTCTGTCTCGAAGGCAAGAGGCCGCTGCTAATCACATAATTATCGGCTTTTTTAGGTCTGTGTTAGCCAAGACCTTTTGATTTTACTAAAATGATGTGTATGACAGAGTTACTCATAGGGGCTTTCAGCCACATGTCATCCATTTGTCTGTGGTGGTGTCATTCACATTTTTCTCCAACTTCCCCAAACATGCATCAAAAGGGCAATGTGTCAGCCAACTTTAGTGATTGGGTTACTTCACTATGAGAAATGGCATGATTCCCTTTCATAACATTCACACACAATGTAGTTCCCCTCAGTGCCAGGGAATGCTATGGATTTTTGAGACCAAAAACACTTTAGCCTTTAGTCAACGTTCTTTGTTTTAAATTGACGAACACCAGGCAGCTTCTCAAACATAAAAGTTTAGTGAAAATCATGACAAAACAAAAATTGCCAAAAGGCTGGCAGACAATGTCAAACCTATTGGCTTTGCAAATGCTAGTTATTTCTAGTACTTTAGGTCCAATGATCACTATGGCAAAAATGCACTTACGATTGGCAGAAGGAAAAAATAGGAGTGTGTGAGATGCTCGCACCTGGCATGGGCATTCTGAGATTTCAGGGACAAGAAGGAAAAAATCAACTGGGATGTGCAGAGCACACTAAACAAAGCTATTAGATGAAGTATGAAGTAAAAGGAAATACATCCAATTGTTGGAAGTGGGGATGAGGGAATCGGTCAATAAAACTTATCAGTAGATTTTAATTCACAAAAATTGAACAGCAATAGTCATCTGGTGAAAACAGCAGTGTGATGAAGAAAGTTCGGTACCAACAACTAAGGAAACCGTAAGCGCAGGTCATGTAATAACCATGACCTGGTTTTCCAGAAATGAATGCAATCTCCATGATTGGTACGCAACTTTTTCCCAATCCGAAGTCTCTAAACCCACAGGGCACACCGCTCTCCTTGAAAATGTGTACACTTCAGGCGCTACTTCCGTTTACTCCTCATTCAGTGTCCCACGTGCATTAACAGTCCATATTTGGGTGCATTGATATGGATAATTTTGCAATATGTACTTTTTTACCCACCATTATCTCCACGTCTTTCTCTTTGATTTCTCTTTGTGGAGAAGGGGAACACATTCATGTACAAAGTCTAGTACATCATTCTCCTTCATAATTAGAAATGAAGTGTGGATCGCTTTTTGATATTATCTGATAGCTGCCTATGCTTCTAGAAAACGGAATTCCCCTAAATATAAACTTTTATCAAAATATCTTCTACTTCACAAGGGTCGCACAGACAAAACGTAGTACTGACACAGAGGGCACAACATACACTGCGGTCACAGTGTACAGTCTGTCATTAGCCACACATGTTCCTGCACTTAAGTAGTTGGTTTACCCAGTACTGAAGGGGAAATGGTGCACCACCTCTGAGGATAGTCGGGTAGGCAGTGGATTGCTGTCAAAGTGCCTGGGCCTATGCAGTGCACTCCAACACACATTCATGCACATACATGCACACACAGATAGCTGGTACCAAATGCGCATTCACAAGCACACATAGTTAACCACACTAAGATGCAGCCATTATTTCATAGGTTTTTTTTTATTCGCCTTTTATTGCATGGGGCCTGCTGCAGCGCCTTCAGATTATCAGGCTTGTTTCTTCGAGGTCTGAAGCTCTGCTTCTCACAGCTACAAGTCATAGGGCCCGATTCACAGAACTAATCTGAGACAAAATCCTAAACTTACTACTTTTGGTATTCACAGAAGGCATTTAGTAGTAGTAAAGTTGGGATTTTGTCTTAAGTTTGTCTTAAGTTTGTCACAAGTCTGTCTTAAGTCTGTCTTAAGTCTGTCTTAAGTCTGTCTTAAGTTTGTCTTAAGTCTGTCTTAAGTCTGTCTTAAATCTGTCTTAAGTCTGTCTTAAGCTTGTCTTAAGTCTGTCTTAAGTCTGTCTTAAGTTTGTCTTAAGTCAAACTTAAGACAAAACCCTAACTTTACTACTACTAAATGCCTTCTGTGAATACCGAAAGTAGTAAGTTTAGGATTTTGTCTCAGATTAGTTCTGTGAATCAGGCCCACTGTTCTCACAATCGAATAGCCCTGGTTACATGACTGCTTTAACATCCCAGCTGCACTGAACAGCTTGTTCGATAGTGGAATACCAGCCAAGCAATCACACACAGTTTTATTTTTCTGCTGTTACCCTAAAGATTTGAGCCTGTACACTAGCACACCTTCAGACCCTTGGAAAATGACAAAAAAGGAGGGGCAAATCCTGAATGCCCCAATAGGCGGGCTACCACTGGGCATATGTGTTCTTGGAATCTATATGTACCCCCTGTTTCTTTTTGCTTTTTACTTAAAATAATACTTTACTTGTAAAATAATTTGCTTGTAAAATACTACTACTAAGAGAAATGTCTATTGTTTGTGTTACGTAGCATTAAATGCCCCTATCAGTACATGCTTCCATTTCCTGCTGGAGTTTCAGTGGGAGCAACGCCGTACAGTGCTATCCTTCAAATTTCCGTTAAAAATCCTAGGGCCAGATTTACAAGCCCTTTGTGCCACCGGTGCGTCACTTTTTGTGACACACCAGCAGCGGATTTTAATGCCCCATATTTACAAGGACAGGAAAAGCCACCCTGCATGACTTTTCCTGTTCTTGTAAATATGGCCCCTTTGCACGCAGCCATTTGCATGAAAGGGGTGTTCCATGGGTGTTGCTGTGGGTGTTCCCACGCAACACCAATGGAACCGGACACATTTCCAGATTTACGAGGAATCGTAAATCTGGAAATGCATCTAAAAGCTACGCCTCTCCAGGGGAGGCGTAGGGAGGAGCAATGAGGAGAAATGCTTCCATTTCTCCTTGTATTTTTCCTCTTTCTGTGGGTGCTGCATTCTGTCCCTTCCTGCATGTAAACAATCAGTAAAATAATGACGTTTTGCAAGTTCTATGTGTGCTAATACAGCACACATAGAATTTGAAAAACGTCATTTCTGATTGTTTATGTGCAGGAAGGGAAACCTTCCTGCACATAAACAATCTCCCCATGACATAGGCATCCTTGCACCATGGTGCAAGGGTGCCTGCGCTGGCGCAAGGCAGCAGTTTGTGCGCCAGTGCAGGGGGAAGCACAGAGATGCAACATATTGTTGTAAATATGTTGCATCCCTTTGCTTTGAAAGTGACTCAGTGCGGTGCAGCAAATGGTTTGCGGCACACACTGTGTCACTTTCCTTGTAAATCTGCCCCCTAGGATTTAAGTGCACCAATGAAATCCAGTGGTCAGCAGAGACCGTAAAAAGATTCTATTGAAACAGATCCATACCGTGCACATTGTTCACACCATTACCTTTACAATTATTTGTTCCCCTTACCCCTGCAGTCATTCAAGCACTTTACCGAATAATTGCAACAACTTTACTTTATTACCATTGAATACAAAATACATTTAGGTACTTGTGAAATGGGCAGAAATGTAAACAAATAAATGTGTATATTTTTGGAACACATCGAACAAATTGATCTATTTTTTGGCAACAAGTGTAAAGATCACTAAGGTAATTCAATCTATCAATGCAACCTCTCTTTACATTTCACACATTTGACTACATTTTCCATGGTGTAAATGTTTCCCAGAGTTCCTCAAAAGTTGTTTTTCTTAGTTTTATTTTGAATAAAACCATATGAATCTTGTATAGTACATAGTGCAAAGTGAATTGCCTATTGGTACCTGGAAGAGCGCATAGTGTGAATGGGTGTGTATGACAGAGCACGACAGATGAGCACTGGAGTTGAGGCTGAAGGCAGGATGAGTTTCGTACAGAGTTTAACACTGGGCCATAAACGTGTACCGACGACATGATCATCCAAATCTGGGCCTCTCTGCAGGGTGCATAGAGAGATGGTCACTTATATGCCAATTGTAATTAAATTGCTATGTGGTAGTGTCTAGTGGAGGAAGATAGCTGTAGAAATATTGACAATACCAATGTGTTGCAAAGGGGTTCTGCTCATTTAGTACGCTAGTATTTCTTTACTTTCCAATCACCCGGTTTTTTTACTTTCCTGTCACAATCATGATAATTTCATGGTAATTGGACTGCACATGTTTACCACCAGTGTATGTCTTCTAAGATAAGGCCATTGTGATGTAGCTAGGGTAAGGGGCACTGTGCTGGTTACTCGTGAACACATATGCACATGTGTTTGCACCCGGGTGCAGGCTACACGAAAGAGACTACAGTTGCGCGCAGCCTGGTAGCTGCCCACAGATAACTTGCCAGAAGCTGTTTTAAACTGCAAATTTGATCAGTCAAAATACCTCTTTTGACAGGCCTAAAGCTTCTTTTAAAATATTAGTAAGTCACCCATATCTAGGACATATTGCCCATAAAGGCAGGATCCATGATTTTTAAAAGTATGATATTTAGAAATTGGCGCTTTACAGGGAAACATCCTCAGAATTGATTTTCACTGTAGCAAGGGTACTTGCTTCTGTTGGGAAACATTGGACTACATTGTTACATTTATTAAATGCTAAATATGGATTGGTAGCAGATAGATAAGGTCGGATTTAAATTATTATTTTGGAAATTAAACTTTTAGAAAGTTGTCATTTCCCTGCCCAAAGCTTTTGAGGCCTTTCTGTGAGTGGCCAGCTGCATGGGTTAGTGATGGCTCTCCCACTCGGAAATGTGTATTGGGCCCAGATAGTGGCCAAAGGGGCCTGGGTGTAGAAGGGAGTGGTCTTCCTGACAGAATGGCTGGGGAGGAGCTGTGACCTGCCCTGCTTACACTTTAAAGGGACCTTCCCCAGCATGAGCAAAAGACCCTAACACCAGGCCTGCCTCTGCCTTTGTTTCACTAGCCAGGCTGGATTCAAACCCAGAAGAAAGGTCTGAGCTGAAAAGAACCACTTTAAGGGTTAGACAAAAGGGGTGTCTACTACCCAAAGGCTGACACAGGGCAAAAAAATGGCAACGAGGGGTGTCCTGCCTTTCCTGGATGAGTCAGGGCTAGGTTGAATAGATCTGGGCTGCGTTTAGAGTAGTGGGAGGAGATTTCCTTGAACCTGATTGGGCCTGGTCTGCCTTGGACAATGCTGTTTCCACCTCCTGCCAGTAAATCGGTCCAGAGAGGACAGAACTGGTTTGGGCTGGGCACAGACACTCTCTGCCCAGAAGAACAAAGAGAAACCGAGTATAAATATTGGGGCCCGACCCCAGAACTTAAGCACTCGCTGGAATCGAGGAACCTGCCAAGAAGAAGAGCTGGAAGAACTGCCAGGAGGAGTACTGCCCCTTTGCTGTGTTGCTGATCTGCTGGGTTGGCCTGCAGTTGCTGCTTCTGCCTTGGGCAGTGAAAGGACTGGACTGAACTTTCTCAACTTGTTGCTGAGTATCTCCAAGGGCTTGAAGTAGAGCTTGCCTTCTGTTCTCAAGTATCAGGGACCGCAAAGACATCATCGACCTCTGGGTACTGCCTCTGGAACCGTGGTTTCAGTTGCCACGGAGGGAGGAAAGCAGCTGACTCCGTCACTGACTCCGTCACTGGCTCCGTGTCCGGAAGGCACTGCAGAGGGCACCGCCGCATCTCGCACCACAGCCCTGGTCTCACCAATGAGGACAACCAACGCCACTGAGCCGCTGTTTGCACCGTGACCAGTGGGCACCGCACTCTGCACCGCCTCACTTCACTTCGCCGCCCTGGTCTCACTGATGGCGTCACTGCACGTTGACTCCGACACCTGTGACCGCATCGTGGCTTCGGCGCACCGCTTGCCGGCTCTGTCACCTGCACCGTGATCCGTGAGCACGGCAACGAGCACCGCCTTCACTCCGCATCGCAGCCCTGGTCTCACCGACACCGCTGGACAACAGTCACCAAGCCGCTGCCTGCACCGCACCTTGAGGGCACTGCACGCCGCACCCCTACGCTTCGCTTCGCAACTGATGCAGCGCGTACAATAAAACTATTCTCCTCCTAGGTCACTTATTGGTCAATCCAGGGGCAAACTATATTTTCTCATATCCACATGACGATGGGGCCCATAAACATCGCCTATCACACACGCACACACCTGGATTTCCTTTACACCTTTACGAAAATCTGTACTCCTAGGAGAAGCATGAGAACTAAATGGAAAAACACCATTTATGTACCGCTGGAAGGAGCCGGGATATCTTATTACCTAAAACTATCGTTTTCTTTTCAGTTATTTCTTAAGATATTCCTGCTCATTGTTTTGTCGATGAATCATTCATGTAAGAAATTAGTTCATAGTGATTAAGACCAGCTAAATCACAATAACCAATTACTAGTGTCACAATCATTTAGTAAAAATAACCACTGAGTCGTTTGATTTAAAGAATCTTAAATTTTATATAATTTTAAAAGCATGAGAAAGAATTAAACTTTTTATTCAATTATTCATTCATTATTAATTCAAATATTTATTAAGCATAATCAATTTTATTGCAGAAAGGACATTTTTTGTCATGAAGCAAACCCTAATTACCTGCCTACCTTCCTAATTTAGCCTAATGATTTCTAACCTAAGTTTAAGAATTAAAAATAACCTGATTCTCATACTCAACTGGAAAATTAAGACAGCAACAGAAACTTCAGCTCATCAGCATCAGCTACCTGCAACCCGTCTCATCTAACAGTCTTTCAGCATCTCCCGCTCAGTAATGGATCGATCAGGACCACCAAGCACAGGAAGCCATCAACACCAACACGACTCTCCAACTCCGATCGTGACTGTGAACCCCTCCCACTAAGAGTAGGCCCTCTTATACCCTAATTCTAACTTTGCTAACTAATTGTTGCAACATTAATAACACGCTTTTCTTTCATTGGTTCATACATTTCATCTATTCATTCTTTAATCAAGTTCTCTTGGATCCAAATGGTCCTTGGATCATTTCCTTTCTCACAGTTCAAGACATGTTTCCATCCGTTTCGATCAGTACATTTGTAACTTCTTTCGATACATTCGAGAACTCTGCAGGCATTGTCCTTTCTCTTAAAATGGTTTCCCACGGTTCTTTGCTGATCACCACGGCACACTATCAGTTCAATTAGGTCACATCAGCCTTGACCATTCTCGCATCCTAGCCTCTCAGCAACATCACGAGGTTAGCTTTTCTCCAACTTTTCTCCCTTGTCACGTGTTTCCCCGCACTTGCGCACTTCATTAACTGGCAGCCATTTTATATCGCCACTCGTTTATACTTAGAAGCACTATTTTGAAATAAACAAAACATAATTAAAATAGAGAAACATAGCCTTTTCGTTTCCCTCCCGTCATCTACGTACCCCAATTAGTTATTACCTAGCAGAAAGCAACATTTAAGCTGTTCCTTACTTACCATCACTATTGTTTTTGCAACGACACGTTTATTTTCTATGAAGCACAAATCATGCATTTATTATAAATTAGTACGCATTTATTTTTATGTTATAATTAGACACACAGACATTCGTTATAGATTATTCAGCACATACACTTGCGTATTACCCTTCCCCACGTACAGTGTTGATTAATACATTTAAACGAACATTTTATTAATTATTTCTAACATTTGTTAGGGGTTAAAATTTTTTATTTTCTCTGCTCCATCAACTCCCCCCTTTGGTGATTTTTAAATCACCACATAAAACCCAAGTTATACTTCTTTTTCAGGCAGCATATGTCTTTCATCCTTTGCTTTTTGTTAATTACACATCTGTTTCCCTTTCATCTTGTCTTCTTGTCTCCTTATACATGCTTTCTTTCATTTTCTCTAACTCAATTTCACCCATTTCTCTCTCTCTCTCTTTCATTATTCTGTTATTTCTTTTTATCTTATTTTGTCTTACTTTTCTTTTTATACACGTTATTACAATTTTCAACACCATGGCTAACAATATTACTACAGTTGCTATTATTATAATCTTCCCTATCATTAGTCTACTCATTCTGGTCAACCAATTTGCTACAGAAGAAAACCCTCTACCAAGTTTTCCCAAGACACTTTCAACCTCCAGTGGAACTAGTTCTTTGTGCAAATTTGTAATATTTGTAATATACTTCTGTATATTTTCACTTTTATCAGGAATGTAAGTGCAACAATGTTGGACTTTCAGCATTCCACAGACTCCACCCTCTTTTGCCAAAAGAGTATCAAGGGCAAGCCGATTTTGCATCACCATAGCTCTCATGGCAACCATTTCGGTATTTACCATTAAGAACCCTCCCGCAGTATCTGTAGACAAACGATCTACTACTGTGGATAACTTCCGAATTTTAAATGCATTCAAAGATATTCCCACTGCTGGTATTAATGCTCCAAAAATATCACCTACAATTTCTGAAAAACTTTCCCTCTTTCTACGTGTAAAGCTATTAATCATCTTGTATGTTCCTTTTTCTTCTCTGTCCATATGAAAGATTTTTGGAAAGACCAGGCCTACATAGCAAGTTCCATACCAATGGTCCGGTAACCTGTAATAAGCTCTATTCCCACAAATATAATAGATACCTGGAAATATTGGATCTTTTCCACCTTTGAATCCCCAACCTCCCAGAATTTGATAATTGTCATGGCAGATACTGGAACCTACAAAGTAATTGTCATAGACTGTCTTATTTCTCCTAATACACAACTTTCCTGTTTGCGGCCAATCTAATGTCATTGCTGCATTTATCTTTTTCCCTTCATGATTTCCTTCCTCAAACGTCCATAGATGTGTTCCTTCCTCTTTTATTGCTTCTTTTTGAAATTTCATTCTTCTTTCTTCAACCATTTCTAAAAATACCTTTTCTTCTTTCTTTAACTCACAGGTAAGGTTGTTATTAACTATTTCTTCTAAGGTTAATTTTCTATGTTCTAGAAAGAATTCTCCTAAAACTTTTGCTGGTTTTACTTTGTTAAGTTCTGGTACTACTGGAACGTTTGCAAAAATCTTATCTATATCAGTATAATAAGACTCTAATCTACCTGTTTTATAAAATAAACTTGCTATTACACTACATGTTATTCCATAAGTTAGAGGTAGGTGATGATAAGTCACACCTTCTGACACTGATGCAGGCAACTGCATACAAACATAACAATCTCTCACTTCCATTGTCTCTACATATTCGTACAACAATTTTGTAAAAACATTTTTAGAAAAGTCTGTTACTGACTTATCCTTGTGTAATTCTGCACTACTTCTTAAAATAACTGGTTCTTTAATATTAGTTTCTTTTTCTGGTTTAGTATCATTCTTCGCTTCTATTACAGCTAAACTAATAGGAATTGTGATTGCTAAAACTATCCATATGGTCATTAATAAACCTGTACAAAAGCAGCACATTTTACACCATCTTTTTACAAACTCACATTTATCTCTTCTATCCCTAGTATTTTCCATTTTGCTTTTATCTTTTGTTTAAGTTTCAGAAAATTGTGTCACTACACCTCAGAAATGACTTAGATACCACTCTGCTTTCAAAAAGTCTTTGCTTGGTACTTTCTTTTAATTCTCTCCAGAATTCTTTCGTTGTCACATCCGGTGATTTGTCACATCCAGTAAAATTGTCATGTCCGGCAGAAGCACTATAAGTCTTCACTTCAGGTTTGTTGCATCTCACCTTTACCCATCCGACTTCTTAGTCTCTGGTTCTCGTGAGTGTTTCCTTCTTCTTTGTAATCCGTCAGTGCGATATATAGCCACTCAGGTGACTTATACTTTGCATTCACTTTCTTCGTTCTTTTAGACTTTTGTAGTCGTTTTCCACTTGGCTTTTCTTGTCCCTTTTGACTTGTTATTTCATTCACTTGTTCAGCACTTTCTTCTCCTGTTCTTATTATTCTATATCTCAATTTTCTTATATAGTTGCTGGGCCAATTATCTCCTTTTCTTGGCCTTTTGGCTTCACCTTCTTTTTCTTCTCTTTCTGATTTCCAATTTCTTTTTCTTGATTCAGTTTTTGCTTTCTCCTCTTCTCCACTCTCTTCAGTTTCGGTTTCAACTGTTTCACTATTGTCTCTTATTTTGAAGCTTATGATCTCGTCATCTCTTACTGGTGGATCTGTCTTCTCCTTCTTGTGTTCCCTTATTACTGTCCCTCCTCGGTGTTCTTCCGATTTGGTGTTTTTCTCACTTTCTACTTCTAAATTTCCCTGTTCTTTTGTTTCTCTATCTGTCCCTATTGCTCCTCGGGGTTCTTCTCGATTCTCTAGCTTTTTGTGTACTTCTTTCCCTACTTCGTCTATTAATATTATTTCTGAAGGATTTCCACCATAACTTGTACTTGGTTGCTCATCTAGATCATTTTCTTGCTCATTTTCTTCTCTAATTGGTTTATAACACCAAGTTCTCCTTCGAAATTCTTCACAGTTTGCAACTGAATCATCAGATCCTGAACTTGTGTCAGATATTTCCAGATGTCGACTTACAGGTCGATCTTCAGGTTCTGGAATTTCGGAATTTCTTTCTTCTTCTTCTTCCTCTTCTTCTCTAGAGGTGCTCGCAGTTGGGGTTTCCAGATGTCGACTTTCAGGTCGATCTTCAAGTTCTGGCACCCTTTCTCTTATTCTTGTTGTCCCAGCCGTTAAACTTTTATCCCACACTTCCAGACGTCGACTCACATGTCGATCAGTAGGTTCTTGAACTCTGATTGTGTGGCTGGCATGGACCCAGTTCTTCACTCCTGCACACTTGACTGCAGTCGTTGTCACTAGGATTACCTGTCGTGGTTCGTCCCAGCGAGGAACTAGACAGTTTCTTCTCCTGTGGATTTTTATACGGACCCAATCTCCTGGATTCAAGTCGTGGGCTGGTTTTCTTTCAAGAGTGGTCGCATCCGGTCCAACCTGATGAAACACAGAACGCACCACATCAGCCAGTCCCTTGCAATAATCCAGTACTAGATCATCAGTTATAGTCAATAACTTGTTGACAGGTACTTGTGCTTGTCTCATTGCTCGTCCCATGATCATCTCATGAGGACTAAGTCCAGTTTTCTTTTCAGGGATGCTTCTGATGGTCATCAGAACAAGGGGCAGTGCATCTGGCCATTTGAGTCCTGTAGCTTGACACATTTTTCCTAATCTGTTCTTAATTGTTCCATTAATTTGCTCTACTACCCCAGAAGCCTCTGGTCTGTAAGCACAATGTAGTTTTTGTTTAATACTCAATGCTTCGCAAATCAATTGGATCAACTCATTTTGAAAATGTGTTCCTCTATCTGTCTCAACCGTGACTGGAAAACCATACCTTGGAATGAACTCTCGCAGCATAAGTTTTGCCACCGTTGTTCCATCATTCCTTCTAGTGGGGTATGCCTCCACCCAACGAGAAAACAAACAGACGACCACTAGAACATATTTTAGTCTGTTACAAGGGGGCATTTCGATAAAGTCTAATTGCATTCTAGTGAACGGACCTCCTTCTCGTCCTATTGTTCCTAGACTCACTACCGTCTTTCTTCCTGGGTTAAACTGCTGACAAATAAGACATCTTTGACAAAGGCTTTCAGCTATCGCTCTGAATTTTGGGTTATACCAAGTTTGTCTGAAAAGTCTGATCATTGCATCTCTCCCAATATGAGCTTGTCCATGGTACATCCGTGCCATGTCTGCAATCATGCTATCAGGCATAACTGGTCTTTCATCTCTGTACACCCACACACCATTATTTTCCTGTCTTCTACATCCTGCTTTTATCCAGTAATCTTTTTCCTCATCATTTGCAGCTTCCTGTAACTGTCTTACTTCATCCCATGTCTCGACAGTGTTAGTAAAAAGCAAAGGAGAAGAGATATGCTCCCTTTCTCTGTTTTTATTCAGGGACACCATGTTCTCTGCACAATATTTGGCGATCTCATCAGCATAGCTGTTGCCAACAGCTATGTAATCTTCGGTTTTCTTATGTGCCTTGCACTTCACTACAGCTATTTGTTTAGGCAGCTGTATCGCCTCAAGCAGTTTTTTAACAAAATCTCCATTTCTGATAGGTGTTCCTGCAGACGTCAAGAAACCTCTTTGTGACCAAATCTGACCGAAGTCATGTACGATACCGAAACCATATTGGCTATCGGTCACAATCGTGACTCGCACAATTCTTCCTAATTTACATGCTTGAATCAAAGCAATCAGTTCCGCAACTTGTGCAGACCTTATTCCTTTCAGACAAGACGCTTCCATCACAGTTGCCACTGTGCACACTGCGTAAGCTGCGCTTAAAACTCCTTCTTTCGTTCTTAAACATGAGCCATCTACAAACATGACATAATCTGATTCCTTTAACGGTTCATCTTTTATGTCAGCTCTTGGTTTTGTGCAATATTTCAGCACATTCAGACAATCATGATCTACTTCGTCTTGTTCAATTATACTCTCTTCATCTGGCAATGATGTTGAAGGATTCACATTCATGCATCTATCTATGGTCACATTTTCAGCACTCAAGATTACTTTTTCGTACTTAGTCAGCCGACTATGTGTCATGTACTGTGTTTTTGTTCTTGTCAAAAGAATTTCTACTGAATGGGGAACATATACTCTCAGTGGATACCCCATCACTATACCTTCACTTTGTTCCAGACTTACACAAGTAGCAGCAACTGCTTTCAGACATCCGGGCAACACTTTTGCTATAGGATCTAAAACAGCTGAAAAATAAGCAATTGGTCTTTTCATTGTTCCATGTCTTTGTACCAGTACTGAAAACGCACATCCATCTCTTTCACTGCAGTACAATTCAAAATTCTTCTCATAATCAGGCATGCCTAAAGCAGGGGCCTCACACAATTTCTTTTTCAACTCTTTGAAAGATTTCATTTCTTTGTTATTTAACTCAAAAGGGTCTCTTACATCTTTCTTGGTCAACTTTTGTAATGGTTTTGCAATCAAAGAGAAACCACTTATCCATTGTCGGCAATATCCAACCATTCCCAGAAACATTCTTACCTCTCTTTGCGTCATTGGTGCTCTCATTCCTTGAATCATTCTTACTCTTTCTGTCGCTATCTTTCGCACTCCTTTCTCAATTTTATGCCCTAAATATTGAACTTCTTTTTGGCAAAATTGCAATTTTGAAGGGGACACTTTATGTCCTCTTTTCTCTAGATGGTTCAGTAAAGCAATTGTATCACTTACACATGCTTCTTTTGTTTTCGATGCCACCAATAGGTCATCGATATACTGCACCATCACTGACTTTTCTGGCATTTTCAAATCTTCCAGAGATTTCTTTAGAATCTGATTAAAGATTGAGGGGCTTTCTGTATACCCCTGAGGAATTCGGCACCATGCCAAAATATGCTCTCCGAACCGGAACGCAAATAATGGCTGGCTATCTGGATGCAAAGGAATAGAGAAAAATGCGTGACACAAATCTATCACTGTGTACCACTCAGCTTCGTGTGGAATTTGATATAGAATTACTGCAGGGTTTGGCACTATTGGACAACAGGGCACAACTATTTTGTCGATCTTTCTCAAATCCTGTACTATTCTATAGGTTCCGTTTGGCTTTTTCAGTCCCATAATAGGTGAATTACATGGACTGCTCATTATTTCTTTTAGAATTCCCTGTTCAATCATTTTATTTATTACAGCAGTTATTCCTTCAATTATTTCTGGAGTTAATTTGTACTGTGGCGTATTCGGGTAAGTTGTTCCTTCTTTTACTGTTACTTTTACGGGATCAACTTCTTTCATTAATCCAATAACTTCTCCCGTAAAACCCCACACACTTTCTTTCACTGCAATTTTTAGTTCTTCTGGAAGTTTTTCTGCATCAAATGCAGGAAACAACCCATTCATTTCAGGTTCCTGATTCATCAAAGTTACTTTATACAATACATCTTCATCTGAGGTCTGAAATCCAATTCCATCTGGTGTACAATAAATTGTGCAATTCATCTTGCACAAGAGGTCACGACCTAAAAGATTTACAGGACTACAATCGCACACTACAAATTTATGCATTTTGCTAAAAGAACCAATTTTTACTTCCACTAATTCAGTAAGTGGTGTTTTAATCTGCTGATTTGCTACTCCTACCACTTGGATGCATTCACCTGAGAGAGGAAGGTTTGGAATTTCCACTGATCTAACAGTAGAACGGGTAGCTCCAGTATCGACAAGGAATGTTACATTTGCACCATTCACTTCTCCATCCACAAAGGGACCAGACTGATCTACCTCTAGAGTTGCGCCAAGTACGCACTCTTTCCCTCTCCTGGGCACCGTCAGAAACTCTCATCCGGCTCATCCTCACTCTGACGCAACCAATACTGAGAAATGTTAGCTGCTCGCGGCAACTGTGTTACCTGCTCTCCTCCGTAGAATCCTGTTTCTGTACTGTATCTTTGCTGGTTAACAGTGTTGGGAAGTGGTGGTTGCGGCACCTGACTTTGTTGAACAACTACCTCATTCTGCACCTGTGGAGTTAATGATTGATTTTCCGGATTAGGTTTAGGTGGGAACTTACACTCGTTTCTCCAATGCCCTAATTTTCCGCAATTATGACAGGGCCATTTCTTCTTTGCCTCCTCTAGACTCACTTGACCTTTCCCTTTACCTATGTTAGGTCGCATTTTATTCTGTCCTGTTTCATTCCCACTATTACTATCCAATTGAGCTTCTTGTTTTTCTGCCACTTTTACCTGTGCCCACATTGCCTTCTCTTTCAATTTACGCTGTCTACTCTCAATATCATCACTGCAATACTTAGCATATCTTAGCAGATCATCGACTGTGCCATTCTGCCAATTAATCATATGCTGTTTAATCATTTCACTGATCTCTGGCTTCAATCCAAACACAAATCTGTACACAAAATGACTCATATCTTTTTCACTTAATTCCTCATATCCACTATACTGCTTGAAAACCAACAACAACCTCTCATAATAGGCGTGTACAGACTCCTTACTTTCCTGTGTAGTTCTATCGATTTTTACCCAATCTGTCTCTTTAGGAGGAATCTTATTCTTCAAAAAGGTAATCACCTTATCATACTTCTTCATCACCTCAGGACCTGGAGCTCCTGTCTTAGGATCTCTTGGATATTCTGTAGTTTGCCAGTCAACTGTAATCTTACATTCTGACCACAAATCAGTTGGTACCACTATGTCAAATAATCCATCTAAATCTATCCACAACACCTTTGAAACCTTTACAAATCTCTCTACTTGTCGGTACCATTCAACTGATTTCTCTCTTAGCTTCGGAAAGTCATTTGTAAATGACAGTATATCCTGCCTAGTCCAGGGAACATGCACATAACTACCACCTGGAGTTTCTCTCATAGGGTATTCTCTGGCAACAGGTTCCTTTTCAGTTATCATAAAAGCCAAAGAAGCTTTGTCTGTAGTTTTCTCATTCTTCTTTGTCCATCTAACCTTCCATCTGTCCACATCACCCCATTTTCTCAATAACACAATTAACTCTTTTATTTGTGTCAGCCTTCCCTGCCGTGTTCAAATTTTCAATATCTTTTTCACAAAAGTCTACTCTATATGGTTTCTGCAACGTTTTCACTTTCGCAAAGTCTATTCCAATTTCACTGGCTACTTCTTCTAGTTTGTCATGTAAATTCTTTGCTCTCCATGTAATACTTTTGCACAGAAACATTATTTCATCATCCTGGTAATTTTGTATCTTTTCTGTACCAATCGTTCCTAGAATTAATTCTTCCATGTCAATTTTTAACCTAATTACATCTAATGGTTTTTCTTCTGGTTCTTTTATTTTAAATGCCTTCATCCACTCATTTAACTCATCAGGAGTCGGACCTATGGGTGTATTATTTAGTTCTACCCAATTACCACTCTTTTCAGGAGTCTCTGTTGCAGATTTTGTTACCATATGCATTTTCCTACCATTGCACTCATTCACAGTCAAATTTGTAGGTGGACTTGGTCTGTAAGTACTAGCCAAATTACTTGTACTTGCACTTTGTTCCATCCTTTCTTTTTCTCTCTGAAATTGTGAACTCATGGGAATCACTAAAGATCGCTCATCAATTTTCTGATTCTCAAAAACTGGTATTACTGGACCTATTGTTACAGGCACAGTCACTGCTTCCATATTTTTAGTTAATTCTCTAATCTTCTCAGTTAGTTCTTTTGTTGTCCTTGCTAATTCGCTTGCATTGTTGCTTTCTATTCCTTCATTTTGTGAAGTTCTCATTTGATCTTGTGACCTATTTATTTCAATTCTTTTTCCGGACTTTTATTTCGCATTGTCTCTATTAGCGGCGCATTTGGTGTCACCACTGTAGAACTCTGCTGATACGGAGGTGGATTTCTATTTAAAATATCTTCCAGCAATTCATCATCTGTTTCGCTCTCATGCATATATTTCTCCCTCTCCATATGTTTCTTTTTCTCAGTCCGTTTTCTCTTAGTCTCTTCCTCAACTGTAAAAGCTGGAAACAAACCTCCTGTCATGTTAGCACATCTCCATCGTTTTATTCTATCTTCATGATTTATTCCCCACATTCTTCCAGGCATAAACTCATGATCTCTTAAACCTCTGAATCTCTCTCGCTCATACATCTCATCCTCCCATTCTGTCAACGCTTCAACCTGTGTCGGTCTAGGTCTAGGTTCTAGATTTGTCATCTTTTCTCGCAAATTTCGCAAAACCGCTACACTAAACGAACCATTCTCAGGGAAAGCTAAAGCACCATCATTCTTCGTATACTTTGCCCAATTTTCCAACCATATGCATGTATGATATCCATATTTCAGCATCATATGTGAAGCTGCTGATTTCGGCGGAGGAATTACTTGTCCTTCTCTAGTCACAACCTTTTTGTCTTTCTTAAAGAAATTCTTTATTTTTGTCGTCCATGACGTTCTCTCCCTTTCATACTCGTAATACGGCATATTTTCGATTTGTTTTTCTCTTCACACTAGCACTGTTCTGTGTACGGAACTTCAACCAATTACAGCGTGACTCACACTAACGCACCAGTCCGAACAATTCCCTTCGTCCGCGAACCAACCAATCCTAGCGCGGCACTTTTCTACGTCACTGTTCACGTGACTAGCGCACTATCCAATCCTAGCGCGGCACTGTTCCACGTCACTCCTGCTCTTTTACCCCTCCTTTACAAAATTTATCGGCAATTTTTCTTTTCACTGTTTTCTCCGTTAGTTACAACAATTAAAACAATTCCATAGTCTGATTCGCTAAACAAAAGTGACAGCTTTGTCCTTGTACACAAGAATCCTGTATTTCCAGTAGGCAGCGCTTACCTCTACCCTACCACAGAATTATTAACTCTCGCCGATAAAGTAGCACTTTCCTCTACCTTACCCTTCTTTCAAGCAAACAATTTACTCGTTTCTCTGGGGATAAGACACATGTGGAGACTAGGCTCCTGAGAATTAAGGCCAAAGTTTCACAAGAAAACGTGATTTGCTATTTCAGTTACACACCTTTCGTACAGAGAATCCCTAACATAACACAACCTGTGTTATTACCAAAATGAATTCAGACCATGTACCAAATTCCATGTGACTTCTCTTGCCACACGTGTTCCACTTCCTACATCCCAGAAGCGTGAAAACTCACATATAACATAACACGACTCAACATATAGTATTAGTCATAAAAAAAAAAAAACAATAATCAATAAACAATAATCACTAAACTAATCTATAGAAAACCATAACTCTGCTACCAAGAAATCTGATGCAGCGCGTACAATAAAACTATTCTCCTCCTAGATCACTTATTGGTCAATCCAGGGGCAAACTATATTTTCTCATATCCACATGACGATGGGGCCCATAAACATCGCCTATCACACACGCACACACCTGGATTTCCTTTACACCTTTACGAAAATCTGTACTCCTAGGAGAAGCATGAGAACTAAATGGAAAAACACCATTTATGTACCGCTGGAAGGAGCCGGGATATCTTATTACCTAAAACTATCGTTTTCTTTTCAGTTATTTCTTAAGATATTCCTGCTCATTGTTTTGTCGATGAATCATTCATGTAAGAAATTAGTTCATAGTGATTAAGACCAGCTAAATCACAATAACCAATTACTAGTGTCACAATCATTTAGTAAAAATAACCACTGAGTCGTTTGATTTAAAGAATCTTAAATTTTATATAATTTTAAAAGCATGAGAAAGAATTAAACGTTTTATTCAATTACTCATTCATTATTAATTCAAATATTTATTAAGCATAATCAATTTTATTGCAGAAAGGAAATTTTTTGTCATGAAGCAAACCCTAATTACCTGCCTACCTTCCTAATTTAGCCTAATGATTTCTAACCTAAGTTTAAGAATTAAAAATAACCTGATTCTCATACTCAACTGGAAAATTAAGACAGCAACAGAAACTTCAGCTCGTCAGCATCAGCTACCTGCAACCCGTCTCATCTAACAGTCTTTCAGCATCTCCCGCTCAGTAATGGATCGATCAGGACCACCAAGCACAGGAAGCCATCAACACCAACACGACTCTCCAACTCCGATCGTGACTGTGAACCCCTCCCACTAAGAATAGGCCCTCTTATACCCTAATTCTAACTTTGCTAACTAATTGTTGCAACATTAATAACACGCTTTTCTTTCATTGGTTCATACATTTCATCTATTCATTCTTTAATCAAGTTCTCTTGGATCCAAATGGTCCGTGGATCATATCCTTTCTCACAGTTCAAGACATGTTTCCATCCGTTTCGATCAGTACATTTGTAACTTCTTTCGATACATTAGAGAACTCTGCAGGCATTGTCCTTTCTCTCAAAATGGTTTCCCACGGTTCTTTGCTGATCACCACGGCACACTATCAGTTCAATTAGGTCACATCAGCCTTCACCATTCTCGCATCCTAGCCTCTCAGCAACATCACAAGGTTAGCTTTTCTCCAACTTTTCTCCCTTGTCACGTGTTTCCCCGCACTTGCGCACTTCATTAACTGGCAGCCATTTTATATCGCCACTCGTTTATACTTAGAAGCACTATTTTGAAATAAACAAAACATAATTAAAATAGAGAAACATAGCCTTTTCGTTTCCCTCCCATCATCTACGTACCCCAATTAGTTATTACCTAGCAGAAAGCAACATTTAAGCTGTTCCTTACTTACCATCACTATTGTTTTTGCAACGACACGTTTATTTTCTATGAAGCACAAATCATGCATTTATTATAAATTAGTACGCATTTATTTTTATGTTATAATTAGACACACATTCGTTAATAGATTATTCAGCACATACACTTGCGTATTACCCTTCCCCACGTACAGTGTTGATTAATACATTTAAATGAACATTTTATTAATTATTTATAAAATTTGTTAGGGGTTAAAAAATTGTATTTTCTCTGCTCCATCACAACCGTGACAGTAGCCATGACTGGCCCGCACCAACCTGTCGGCCACAACGAAAAGTTACTGTTTACGAGTCTGCCGACACCACGACTGACGCGATTGGACAGAACTGTTGGATTCTGTTGCTTTCAGCACCGCTGTAACACCGGACAGAGCTACCGACTTCAAGGAACTGCATTTTTAAGGTTATTCTTGCAAAATGCATATTTGTTAGTACTGTATGTTGGAAATTTATCGTTTTGGTCTTGTTTTGAATATATAAAGTATTGGGTATTTTTCTAAACTGGTGTGGTGTCCTTTTGTAGTGTTTTCACTGTGTTACTAATGGTTATGTGCAAATGCTTTACAGACTGCCTTTGAGATAAGCCTGACTGCTCGTGCCAAGCTACCAAGGGGGTAAGCAAGGGTTGTTTCAGTAGCGTATCACCCTTATCCTAACTAGAAAGAATGGTCCCTACTTGGACAAAGGTGCAAACCATTGCCAACTAGAGATCCCCATTTCTAACATATAGCAACACAGAAATACTGATCAGGTGATTATATCAAGCACATGATTATAATTAACATGTTTTAATCCTCTCTCAATTACATAGTCCTTGCCTTCTGTAAGTATTCCCTCGTTGTGCTTCTTTGCCAAAACAACCTTTAGAGACCCTCCACCTTTTTCATACCGTGAAGCTGTACGAACATTTCTCCCTCTGGCACCTCACTCTCATACCTCCTCCCACAACATCTCTCCTAGGGTCCCTCACCTCATGATATCCAGCTGCAAGGAGTGATGTCTGAGAAAGTGTCAAAGAGCTGCTGAAAATTCAAGAACGTTGTGTTTGCTCGATGGATAGGTAAGCACACAGAACTGGGTTGCCTATGCAGTGATTCACCAATACTTTACTTACTTGTCATCACTGGAGAAAAAAACAGCCAGGGTTTGGGTAAATACTTCTCAGAAAGCAAGCCATTCAGCCGTCAGAGGTGAACTGTCCCAGAAGTAGTAGACTGAGAAAAGGTTCAACATGCAACTGAAATGCCTGGCAGAGTTCCTAGGGACTGGGCTTTGTGATTTAAAATTCATATTTAACAGATAGAAAAAGATATTTTAAGCCAGGCTCTTCATAGAAATGTTCAAGAAGGTATCCACTATTCCATTATTTTTGTCAATGATAAACAAATATTCAATTAAGCAATTTCAAACAAATAAAAAAAGATACATATTTTAAAAAGCACGTTTTATCTTTAGTTGGTATTCAAAAGAGTTTGCAGAATAAAATGCGTGTTCCATTTGAGAAACATTAATTTAATTTTTGCTATTTCCTGGACATAACCATTTGTTTGCAAAATGTATTCTGGTTGCCCATTCATTACAAAGATTGTATTCACCGTGTTGTTTTTTTTAAAAAGGAAATTACAACTGTACATCATGCAGTACCTTCGTGCATAGAGGTTTACCATCAAGATGCTGTCAAAATGCTCTCTCATTCCTGTTAACACTGCTTTGGATGTCAAAATGTTCAAAGAAAATAATAGCTCTGTGCAGTGTTGACTTCAACATGATGTGTGTTTTTCAGGATTAACTTCCTGTGAACATCATGCCTTACATTTTTCATTACTGTCTCCTGATCTGCACAACTAATACCGGAGATGGAGTTGTATTGTAGATAATCTTGTACTGGGATCGTATCCCATTTCTTCTCATGGATAAATAACACTTTCAATAAAACTCTGATTGATAAGAAAAAGAAAAAATAGCATTTTTCCCATTTGATGAGATGAGTGACAATAAAATGCAATTTTAAGCAGCAGGGGGCATTTTACAGAGGGCAGTGTGCAGTCGCTCCTCTTTTCACCTTCTCTGTGGGCACTTCCTTATTTCAAAATGGAACTCATGTGTTTGTGCAGCCATTTTGTAAGGCCAATTGCTGCCGTGCAAAATTAGCACCCCATGCAAAGTAAAGAGGAAAATGGCTCATTTGCTTAGGCACCTGGACCCATGAGACTGATGGACTCCTTTTGTCTGAACATATGGACAAAAAGTGCTAAGGGGATCCGCTTAGTACTTCATCTCACTACTTCCTTTAGAGCAGCCACGGCCCGTGCAGGTAAGAGCGGTGGGGCCGGGTAGGAAGGTATTTCGACAGACGAGGGAAAAATAAATAAATAATTGATTTTCCAGCGTTATCATCTGTCGAAATTCCCCCCCACCCCACCGCTCTTACCTGCACGGGCTGTGGCTGCTTTAGAGTGATTTCAGAGAATCCCAGAACAACCCTCTCCTAGAGGGGTGCAGGCTCCCGTTTCTCCCTCCAGTGCCGTAGCTAAAGTAAATCATTAAAGGTATTGAAGAAGCTGTAGTGTCAGAATCTCTGCGGGGTACAGGGCAGCTCTCTTGCAAAGGGACCCTTGAAGTCTGTAAAATCATGCCTGGGAGGGGGTTCTATAGAGGGTATGTTGGTGTGGGTGGTCCTCCAGGGACCACCTTTAGGAAGGAAGTGGCACAAGTTTTTAAAACCGTAGCAGATGACGAAGTACACTCTACTATTCTCTTAACACTCCAAGCAGTGCATTTGCTTAAAAACTCAAACTCCTAATACCTAAAGCTCTTGAACAAAATCAAACCCTTAATCCCTCTAAATGATTTCGACCCCTGACCTTGACTGGTAGGTCGCTTCCCCACCACACAGCTCCGTCTGTGTGCCCTGCTGCTGCCCCTGATTGTGCTCGTTTTTCCTTTCTGTGCCCCCTTGCTGCCCCTGATTGTGCTCGTTTTTTCCTTTCTGTGCCCCCCTTGCTGCCCCTGATTGTGCTCGTTTTTCCTTTCTGTGCCCCCTTGCTGCCCCTGATTGTGCTCGTTTTTCCTTTCTGTGCCCCCTTGCTGCCCCTGATTGTGCTCGTTTTTTTCCTTTCTGTGCCCCCTTGCTGCCCCTGATTGTGCTCGTTTTTCCTTTCTGTGCCCCCCTGCTGCCCCTGATTGTGCTCGTTTTTTTTCCTTTCTGTGCCCCCCTTGCTGCCCCTGATTGTGCTCGTTTTTCCTTTCTGTGCCCCCTTGCTGCCCCTGATTGTGCTCGTTTTTTCCTTTCTGTGCCCCCTTGCTGCCCCTGATTGTGCTCGTTTTTCCTTTCTGTGCCCCCTTGCTGCCCCTGATTGTGCTCGTTTTTCCTTTCTGTGCCCCCTTGCTGCCCCTGATTGTGCTCGTTTTTTTCCTTTCTGTGCCCCCCTTGCTGCCCCTGATTGTGCTCGTTTTTCCTTTCTGTGCCCTCCTGCTGCCCCTGATTGTGCTCGTTTTTTTCCTTTCTGTGCCCCCCTTGCTGCCCCTGATTGTGCTCGTTTTTCCTTTCTGTGCCCCCTTGCTGCCCCTGATTGTGCTCGTTTTTTTCCTTTCTGTGCCCCCATTGCTGCCCCTGATTGTGCTCGTTTTTCCTTTCTGTGCCCCCTTGCTGCCCCTGATTGTGCTCGTTTTTCCTTTCTGTGCCCCCTTGCTGCCCCTGATTGTGCTCGTTTTTCCTTTCTGTGCCCCCTTGCTGCCCCTGATTGTGCTCGTTTTTTCCCTTCTGTGCCTGTTTCCCGCCGCTGCGCCCCTGCGGCCCCGCCCCCTCACTGCCCATTCGCTGCCCCATTCCCTGCTCCTCCCTCCCACCTCCCCATTTATGGTGGCCGCTGTGCGGCCGCGCCGCTGGCGTGCCGAAGGCGCGCCTAAGGCAAGCCCGTCTGCGCCCGTCCGCGCCGTGACCGCGACCAGCGCCAGACCCCCTGGTCCGGGCATCCCCCGCGCCCGCCACATCAACAGACGCCGATACGACGCCACCACCCTCCACGCACTCAACCCCGGAAAAGATCACGCCTGCTACCAGGCCACCCCGAAGCGCACCCAAGGGCCCTTCACCTGCCGGAACTGCAGCTTCGCCAGCACCCGCCCCGCCAAACCACCGCCCAGGAAAGAACCCAACTACCTCAGATGCATCCTCCTCAACACCCGCTCCGCCCGCAAACACGCCATTGAACTCTGGGACCTTCTCGACTCAACCTTCCCAGACGTCGCATTCCTGACGGAGACCTGGCTGAATCCCGCTTCAGCCCCCGACATCGCCATTGCCATCCCGGACGGATACAAGATCACCTGCAGGGACCGCACCAACGGAGTCGGAGGAGGCATCGCCATCGTCCACAGGAACACCCTCAGAGTCTCAACCAACACCGACGACACCCTCAGCACCGCCGAACACATGCACTTTCAGATCCACACCGATCCCAACACCACCCTCAGAGGAACCCTCATCTACAGACCCCCCGGACCCCGACCACAGTTCAGCGATTCCATCGCTGACTTCGTCAGCACACACGCCATCGCCTCCACGGACTACATCCTCCTCGGGGACCTGAACTTCCACCTCGAGAACAACAAGGACACCAACTCCACCACCCTGATCGACAACCTCGCCACCCTCGGACTCAGACAGCTCGTGACTACACCCACCCACGCCGATGGCCACATGCTAGACTCCATCTTTTCCGCAAGCCCACACGTCTCCTTCAACCACACCTCCGAACCCCACTGGACTGACCACCACTGCATCCACTTCACCTACAGGAAGCCCACCACACACCACCGCACCGAACAAATGCCTCGCCGCTGCTGGAGCAGAGTCACGGAAGACCATCTAACCACAACCTTCGCCCTGAGCCCACCCGCCGAACCCTCCGACCCCGACACCGCCGCCCGCAACCTCAGACAGTGGATCGACGACTGCGCCAACACCTCGCCCCGCTCAAGAATCCGCCCAACAGCCACACCAGCAAGAAAGCCACCTGGTTCACCGAAGACCTCCAGGCCTCCAAACGAACATGCCGAAAACTGGAGAAGATCTGGCTCCACGAACGGACAGCGGACAGCTACGCCGCCCACAAGAGCGCCACCCGCAGTCACCATCACCTCATCAGATCCGCCAAAGGGCCTCACTCAAAGACCACCTAGACAACAACGCACACAACAGCAAAGAGCTCTTCAACATCATGAATGAACTCTCCAACCCCAGCTCCAACACCAACGACATCCAGCCGTCGCGAGACCTGTGCGACTCACTGGCCACCTTCTTCCACTGCAAAATCGCCGACATCCACGACAGCTTCAACACCACGACCGCCCCGGCAACCACCGAGACCACTGCCCCCACAACCACCAACCGCCTGCTCTCCTGGACCAACATCAACGACGAGGACACCAGCGAGATCATGAACACCATCCACTCCGGTTCACCGCTAGACCCGTGCCCTCACCACATCTTCAACAAAGCCAGTACAGCCATTGCGCCCCATCTCCGGAAAATAATCAACATCTCCTTCGAGACAGCAACCTTCCCGGAAAGCTGGAAGCACGCCGAGATCACCGCCTTACTCAAGAAACCCAAGGCAGACCCCAAGGACCTCAAGAACTTCCGACCCATCTCTGTGCTCCCGTTCCCCGCGAAGGTCACCGAGAAAATCGTCAACAAACAACTGACCCGCTACCTCGAGGAGAACAACATCCTGGACCCTTCCCAGTCCGGCTTCCGCAGCAACCACAGCACCGAAACCGCCCTCATCGCCGCCACCGATGACATCAGGACCCTGCTAGACAACGGAGAAACAGCAGCCCTCATCCTCCTGGACCTATCAGCCGCCTTCGACACGGTCTGCCACCACACACTACGAACACGCCTTCACGACGCCGGGATCCAAGAGAAGGCCCTGGACTGGACCACATCCTTCCTTTCCAGCAGAACACAAAGCGTCCGCCTCGCCCCCTTCCGATCCAAGGCCACCAAGATCATCTGCGGCGTACCCCAAGGCTCCTCCCTCAGCCCAACGCTTTTCAACATCTACGTGGCACCCCTCGCCCACGTCGCCCGACAGCACAACCTAAACATCATCTCCTACGCCGACGACACCCAGCTGATCCTCTCCCTCACCAAAGACCCTCACACCGCCAAAGCCCACCTCCACGAAGGAATGAAGGCCGTCGCCGAATGGATGAGGACCAGCCGCCTGAAGCTGAACTCGGACAAGACGGAGGTCCTCATCCTTGGTTCCAACCCTTCAGCCTGGGACGACTCCTGGTGGCCAACATCACTGGGAACAGCCCCGCCACCCACCGACCACGTACGCAACCTAGGGGTCATCCTCGACCCCACCCTCTCCATGACTAAGCAGGTCAACGCCGTTTCCTCATCCTGCTTCAACATCCTCCGAATGCTCCGCAGGATCTTCAAGTGGATCCCCACCGAAACAAGAAAAACAGTCACCCAGGCCCTCGTCACCAGCAGGCTGGACTACGGAAACGCCCTCTACGCAGGAACGACGGCTAAGCTCCTGAGATGGCTGCAACGCATTCAGAACGCCTCTGCACATCTTATCCTCGACATCCCCCGACGCAGCCACATCACACCCCACCTGAGAGACCTGCACTGGCTCCCTGTCAACAAGAGGATAACCTTCAAGCTCCTCACCCACGCACACAAAGCACTCCACAACTCCGGACCAGCCTACCTCAACAGACGACTCAGCTTCTACACCCCCACCCGCCAGCTCCGCTCGACCAGCCTCGCCCTCGCCACAGTCCCCCGCATCCGGAAAACGACCACCAGCGGCAGATCCTTCTCCCACCTCGCCGCCAAGACCTGGAACACCCTCCCCACCAACCTCCGACAGACCCAAGACCTACTGGCCTTCAGAAGACTCCTCAAGACCTGGCTCTTCGATCAGTAGCAGCACCACCCCCCTCTTCCCCCAGCACTTTGAGACCCTCGCGGGTATGTAGTGCGCTTTATAAGTGACATGATTGATTGATTGATTGATTTCAAATCTGCCACGCAAGCTCTAGTTCTGTCCAGAATGGACTACGGGAATGTCACCCTCGCATGCATGGCAAAATCCCATTTAGGCCCCCTAAGAACCACTCTAAATGCAGCAGCTAGGATGGTCACAGTAATAAAAAAATACGATCACATCCCCCCCGCCTTGATATAATTAAAGTGGCTCCTGATTGAAGCCTGATGCAACTTCAGAACTGCATGTCTCACTCACAAAGTGCTTCACATCAGCAAACCAGCTTACCTTGCATCAAACTCAAAAAGGCAAGTCTTACGAGACACCTAAGAAGCACTAACACTCTGCTTCTCATTCCACTAAAAAACCACAAAGAACACTTGAACGCTCCTTCTCGGGCAATGCCCCTAAAATCTGGAATTCCATCCCAGTATATATAAGGACTAACCTGTCCTTCATAAACTTCAAGAGACAGCTAAAGGATCTCCTCCTCAATTGGCACATCAACCAGCTGGACAGCAATCACCCAGCACGATAGGGTTTCTATAATACTGGCATCTCGTCCAGATGAAGAACAATCGCCCAGCAAGTGATGGCTTCTATACCCCGTTTTGTTTGTTCCTCTTTCTGTGTTTCCCTCTTGGTCATCACCAGTTTTGATTCTCGAAACTGCTGTTTTCTGAACTTACTTTTGTCTGACTTCTCCATGATAATGTTTAAAGCGCTCTGATACCTTTGGGTCTGGCCAGCACTATCTAAAACTCTTAAATAAATAAATAAATATGTACTTTAACAGGGAGAACAACCTCTGTGGGCGATTGGTGCACCCAATGAAAATGCACACTGGCTCTATCTGGGTTCTGTGTCCTAATTGTAAACTGGCCCTAGGGCCCTATTATGTACACTCCAAAGAAGTTAAGCAACTTTGAATTAGTTCAGAGCATATTCGCACCATGATGGGGAACATTTTTATGACACCAAAATCCAGCAAAAAGTGTACATTTGTACATATTAGTAGGTGCAAATGTTGGATGAACACAGAAATCGATGCTTTCTACTCACACTGAGGAACATTCCTGATGATGTGTGTTGCCTAACAAATGAATAAGTTAATGAGTGTGGTTAAATTTAAAAACAGATTTTATGACATGATTAACTTTGCATATGCTCAGTTATATTTAAAATGGTTCTTTTTTGGAGTGTTTTGAGAAGTAGTAGCTGTGTAGACATAAGTGACGACCATTTTGTAAAAATGAACCAACAAACTATCAATTTACTGTGACAAAATACAGAGCAGATAAATTAGCTTGGAGATAGTCAAATCAAATTTTTATTACTAGATTTTTAACGAATTGTTTACATGTGACATTTATTTTACTGTTACATATTACTTGCAGTCATATGATGATTTTCGCTAAGATGCTCTTCTTAATTGAATCTGTAGCATATGCCAGCCTGAACCCTAAGATGACTTGTTCCCAATGTCTGAGGTCAAATCTGTTGCTCACAATAAGAACATGTGAATGGTAAACAGTAAAACTCTTGAACAGCAAAACAGTAAAACTCATAAAAACCAGATAGAGAATCCATTACATGCACTCTATCAATCAATCAATCAATCAATCAATCAGGGTTGGTAAAACTCAGCTACTCACCCACAAGGGTCTCAAGGCTCTAGGGGGATGGGGGGCTCCTTTGAGTTATGGGGTCATCCGAAGAGCCAGGTCTTGAGGTCCTTCCTGAACTGGAGCAGTGTAGGGACTTGCCGGAGGTGGAGGGGGAGGTCGTTCTACACCTTGGCTGCGAGGTAGGAAAGGACTTTCCTCCCGTTCTGTTCTTGTAGATGCGTGGAATGGTAGCCAGAGAGAGGTCATCTGATCGGAGGTGTCTCTTGGCTGCGTGGAAGGAAAGGCAGTTGTTCAGGTATGCTGGTCTGATGTTATTGCGGGCCTTGCATGCATGAGTGAGGTGCTTGAAGGTTATTCTGCTTTTGATGGGGAGCCAGTGGAGATCGCGGAGGTGTTGGGTGATGTGGTTGTGACAGGGGATGTCTTGTATCAGTCTGGCTGCAGCGTTCTGGACGGTCAGGAGTTTGCAAGGTAGTTTCTTGTTGATTCCGGCGTACAGAGTGTTGCCATAGTCCAGTTTGCTTCTGATGAGGTCGTGCATGACCATTTTTCTGGACTCAGTTCGGATCCATTTGAACGTTTTTCGGAGTATGCGAAGGGTGTTAAAACAGGCCGAGGATACGCGCTGATCTGGCAGTTCATCGTGAGCAATGAGTCTAATATGATGCGAAGTTTTGTGCGTGGTCCATCTGGGTTGGGGGTTTCCAAGGGTGGGGGGCCACCACGTGTCATCCCATGCGGAGGGGTGGAGCCACACATGAGGACTTCTGTTTTCTCGCAGGTGAGTTTTAGGCAGCTCTTCTTCATCCAAGTGGCAATGGCTTTCATCCCTTCTTGGAAGTTGTGTCTGGTGATGTTGGGTTCTTTGGTGAGGGAGAGGATGAGCTGGGTGTCGTCGCTGCAGGAGACAATGTTGAGCCTGTGGTTTTTGACGATGGTTGCGAGGGGGGCCCTGTAGATGTTGAAGAGGGTGGGGCTGAGGGAGGATCCCTGGGGCACTCCACATCTGGTCTCTGTTGGTTCCGAGAGGTAGGGCAGGAGTCTGACTCACTGCGTTCTGCCTGTGAGAAATGAGCATATCCAGTCAAGGGCCTTTTCGGGGATGCCAACATCGGGGAGTCTGGTGGCTAGTGTGTGGTGGAAGACAGTGTCAAAGGCAGCTGAGAAGTCCAGGAGGATGAGGGCTGCCATTTGGCCCTGGTCGAGGAGGGGTCAGATGTCGTTGGTGGCGTCAAGTAGGGCGGGCTCGGTGCTGTGGTTGCTACGGAATGCGGATTGGGAGATGTCCAGGACATTGTTGGCTTCGATTAAATTTGCTAGCTGGATGTTGATGGCCTTTTTGATGACCTTGGCTGCGAATGGAAGCAGGGAGATGGGCCTGAAGTTCTTGAGTTCCATCGGGTCTGAGGAGGGTTTCTTCAGGAGGGGGTTGACTTCGGCGTGTTTCCAGTCACCGGGGAATGTTGCGGTTTCGAGGGAGCAGTTCATAGTTTGGCAGAGTTTGGGTGTGATGGCTCTGTGGAAGATGTGGGGTGGACAGGGATCTGAGGGTGCTCTGGAGTGGATGCTCTTCATGGTCTTTAAGTCTGTCGTGTGTGGGGTCCAAGTGAGCCAGGTCTGTTGGGTGGCATCGCTGGGGGGGAGCTGGAGTGGTGTGGAGGCCTTGGCTGTCGAAGTTCTTAATATTGAGGTGAAAAAAGATGTTGAGTCTGTTGCAGAGGTCTTGGGAGGGTGGGATGTCTGTTGTTTCGCTGCAGGATTTGGCAAATTCCTTGATGATGGAGAAGAGTTCTTTGGTGTTGTGGGCATTGGTGAGGATTCTGTCTTGAAGGAATTTCTTCTTTGTGGATTTGTGGATTTGTGGATTTGATGAGTTGGTGGTGTGCTGTGGTGACTGCTCTGTAGGTGGTGCATCTTTCTGGGGTTTTGTTGCTCCTACATGTCTTTTTGTGTCGTTGGCAGGAGAGCTTGGATTCTTGGAGTGCAGGGGTGAACCAGCTTGCTTTATTGATGTGTCGTCCTGTGGCTTTCTTGATCTTCAACAGAGCCGCCAACACCATCGGACCCATGCTTCGCCACACCATCAACCGCTCCCTGGTGAACGCCTCCTTCCCCGATGACTGGTAACACGCCGAGATCAACCCCTCCTGAAGAAGCCCTCGGCGGACCCCACCGACCTCAAAAACTACAGACCCATCTCCCTGCTCCCGTTCCCAGCGAAAGTCATCGAGAAAGCCATCAACAGCCAACTCGCCACCTTCATCGAAGAGCACAACATCCTTGACCCCTCCCAATCCGGCTTCAGAAAAAACCACAGCACAGAAACCGCCCTCCTCGCCGCAACAGATGACATCCGCTCCCTCCTGGACAGAGGAAAAACAGTAGCCCTCATCCTCCTTGACCTCTCAGCGGCCTTCGACACAGTCTCCCACCGCACCCTAACATGCAGGCTTCACGACGCAGGGATCCGGGACAAGGTCCTCGACTGGATCCACTCTTTCCTCTCTGGTAGAACGCAGCGGGTCAGACTCCCTCCTTTCCTCTCAGACCCTACACCTACCACCTGCAGAGTCCCCCAGGGGTCCTCCCTCAGCCCCACGTTCTTCAACGTCTACATGGCTCCGCTCGCCCCCATCGCCAGAACCCACGGACTCAACATTGTTTCATACGCAGACGACACCCAACTCATCCTCTCCCTATCCAACGAACCCAAAGCAGCAAAATACAACTTTCAAAAAGGCATGGAAACCGTCGCCAAATGGATGAAAAGCAGCTGCCTACAACTCAACACTGACAAAACAGAAGTACTCATCATGGGCCCACACCCCGATGCCTGGAACGACACCTGGTGGCCCCCCCCTCGGAAGCCCACCCACCCCCAAGGACCACGCACGCAACCTTGGAATCATCCTGGACTCCGAGCTCAAAATGGCCCACCAGATCAACTCCGTCGCATCCTCCTGCTTCCACACCCTCGGCCTCCTGCGTAAGACCTTCAAATGGTTCCCCCTCGAGCACAGAAAGACCGTCACTCACGCCCTCATCACCAGCAGACTCGACTATGGCAACGCACTCTACGCCGGAATAAACAAAAACCTCACCGCAAGCTACAAAACATCCAGAACGCCGCCGCAAGACTGGTCCTCAACCTGCCAAGACACTTCCATATCTCCCAGCACCTGTGCACACTTCACTGGCTCCCCATCGAGGCTAGAATCACCTTCAAGATTCTCACCCATGCACACAAAGCCCTCCACAACACCGGACCAGCATACCTGAATAGCCGACTCAAATTCCACGCACCCCAAAGGACCCTACGATCAGCCCAGCTCTCCTACGCTGTGGTCCCCCACGCCAGAAAGACCAGATCGGGAGGCCGCTCCTTCTCCTTCCTTGCGCCAGAGCTTGGAACGCCCTGCCGCTCCACCTCAGACAGACAACATCACTCCCCATCTTCACGAGAAACCTCAAAACTTGGCTCTTCGACAGACCCCCTCCTTGATGGACTGGAACCTGCACCTCCCCTCCTCCCCAGCACCTTGAGAACCTTACGGGTGAGTAGTCGCACTTAACAAACACATGATTGATTGATTGATTTGATGGGGGAGAGTGTGTTGGTGCAGTTTGTGATCCAGCGGTGGAGGTTGTGTGCAGCGGTGTTAGCGTCTGGCGTTGTCGATGTTGGGGAGCTGATGAGGGCAGAGGTGAGCTGGTCTTCTGTGACCTTTTTCCAGCTTCCATGGGGAAGGGGGTGGGTGTGCTTGTGTACGGTGGGCTTTCTGAAGGAGAAGTAGATGCATTTGTGGTCTGTCTAGAGGAGTTCTTTGGTGTGGCTGTAGGAGATGCTGTTTCTTTCTGCAAAGACGGGGTCGAGTGTGTGTCCCACTGTGTGCGTGCGGGCAGTGACAAGTTGCTTTAGTCCTATATTGGTGAGGTTCTCTAGGAGGGTGGTGGTGTTGGGGTCATCGTGGTTGTCCAGGTGGAAGTTTAGGTCTCCGAGTTGGATGTAGTCTGTGGAGGCAAGGGCATGGAGTGTGATGAGGTCAGCGATGGTGTTGGTGAAAGGAGTCCGGGGGCCGAGCGGCCTGTAGATGAGGGTTCCGCAGAGAGTAATTTTAGGGTTGGTTTGGATCTGGAAGTGGAACTGGAGATGCTTCATATAGTTTGTGGTGTCATCCGGGCTGGTGGTTGTGATGTGGAGGGTGCTTCTGTGGATGATGGGGATGCCTCCTCTTGGGCGGGTGGGGCGGTCTTTCTGCAGGATCTTGTATCCATTGGGAATGGCAGTGGTGATGTTGGTGGCAGAGTTGGCCCAGGTTTCTGTGAAGAAGCTGACGTCGGACACGTGGGTGTTGAGGAGGTCTTGAATTTCTATAGCGTGCTTGTGTAGGGAGTGCACGTTGAGGAGGATGCAGTTGAGTGGTTTGTGAACAGTGAGGTCTGGAAGGCTGGGAGCTGCTGCTAGGGTACAGAGGTGGGTGAAGGTGCAGAGACAGTGACGACAGGAGATCAGGCCTTGGGTGTCGCTCGGCATCGAAAGCTGGCAGTTGTTGCTGCGTCCGGGGTTAAGAGCGTGGAGGGTGCTGGAGTCATAGTGGAGGTGGATCAGAGGACCAGGGTCCCTTGCGCTGGTCGCATTCAGGTAACGGATGGGCGTAGACGGGCTTGCCTTTCGTGTGCCTTTGGTGCACCAGTGGCGTGGCCACCATTTAGTAGGGTTCGGGGGGAGTGCAGTCAGCTGGGAGGCGGGAGTGGGAAGGACGCACTAAAGGGGCAGGGACTGCGGGGGCAGCAGCGGCAAGCAGAAAACACGGGGCGCAAGAGAGTAGAGAGAAAAAGAAAAGAGAAAAGAGAGCAGAGAGAGGAAAGAGAAAAGAGGGCACAGAGCAAAAAGCCAAGAGAGGCAGAACAGCAGAAGAGCAGATTGATCTTCCACTGGACCACCAGGGATGAGGTGCAGGCAGGAGCCTGCGGGTAGAGGAAGTCCTTGACCACCCTGTAACCGAGCTCAGGGGGCAGCAATTAGTGGTGAAGCTGCGCGGGGAGGGCAGTCACACTGACCAGGTCAGTGGTTAGCTGTTCTTGCCGCGCAGCGGCTACCATCAAGTAGGGTTTGGGGAGAGGGCGGTCAGCTGGGAGGCGGGAAGGACACACTGGAGGGGGAGTGGCCACGGGGGCAGCAACGGCTGGGAGAAAATGCGGGGAGTGTGAGAGAGAGAAGAGAGAAAAAGAAAAGAGAGCAGAGAGAGCAAAGAGAGAAAAGAGGGCACAGAGAAAAAAGCCAAGAGAGGCGGAACAGCAGAAGAGCAGAGTGCTCTCCAACTGGACCACCAGAGATGAGGTGCAGGCAGGAGCCTGCGGGTGGAGGAGGGCCTTGAACACCCTGTAACCGAGCTCAGGGGGCTCAGGGGCAGCACTTGGTAGTGGAACAGCGCAGGGGGAGAGAAGTCACACCGAGCAGGCCAGTGGTCTAGCTCTATCCACCTGCTACTTGCATCTCCTTATCTCTCAAGGATAGCTGTTTTTATTAATCCAACCACCAGGAACAACCTTTTAGTTGTGCATCCCCTTGATATATATGCTATTAAAGGGGCTACTATATTTAGGACCGACCCTTCAATTATAGATACACCAGTAGTTTTCCTTTATGGGCCCTGACATGCACCATGGTGGTCCTAAAGAAAAATGCTAAAATGCTTCAGTGCAACATGGATTTAGATTTATTTCTTGTCAAAAGAAAACTTGCCCTGATTCCCCCACCTGCATCTTTGGAAATAGTGGCCAGTCTGCCCTGCAACTCTAGCATGGCAGGCCTGTTGTCACGTTTTCTGAACAAAGCAGTTTCTGCCATGCAGGAGAGATGAGCTTTGGCATATAGAAACAAAACTGAAATACAGATTTGGAGGGTATGTAAATATGTCACATCAGGTGCTGCTGGGACAGTAGAGGTGGTACATGTGCACATCAGCCATACAGTGGCTGGCTCACATTAGAACCTCTTTCGGAGGGCCATCGGTCAAGCAGGGGTTACCTGGCCCAGCTGTGAGGGTTGTGCTGTCCCTGGGCCTAACCTCCCATGGGTCCCAAAAAGCTGGGTCAAGCACTACCCCTTCAGCACTTGACTCTCAATGGTAGGGTGGGTCGAGTAGTCCAAGCCTTTTTTGGGGGAAGTAGATGCAAATCATACACAGGCAGAAGACTCAAAGTACGAAGAGCAACAACAATATGCTGATTGTCCAGTCGAAACCCGCTTTTGTGATTAAAGTATTATTTAATATAAGTACTAAGTATATACACAGCACAGTAAATAATATCCGCAGAACCTTAAGGTCAGCACTCTAATGTTGCCTAAGGCAGTGCCCCCGAATCCCCTCTTCCCTATGTGCAAGTACCAGGGAGGCCTGGCAGGCTTGAAACCATGTCTTACCTGCCCAAGGGCAGCCAGTGAGTTAAGGGGGGACTGGAGCGTGTCTTCGTGTGCTCCTGTCTATTGATGCTGGAGGGTCACTGCATTTCATTGTCTCTTCCAGATTATGTGTAGGGCTCATCACAGTCTCCAGGTATCTGTGTTAATCGTCTCCTCTGTAGTTTCCTTGACTTTCGGGAAGTGTTTCCAAAAGTGGTGGATTCTAGGGCTGACCCTTCCTTTTGGCAGACTTCCTCTTGGCATGATGTTCCAGGGAGACATCCCTATTCTTTGAGGTAGCCCCCACACAGGTAACGGGGGGTCACCAGGTTATAGAACAGCAAGGGTATCTGCCCTAATCTTCACGGTGGCCCACACTTGGTATGCAGAAGTCACCAACTTGGAGACGAGAGGGGAAGACTGCTCATACCCTCACAACGGTCCCTAATAGACATATTACATTTGGCAGGATTCCCACTGGACCTTGCTCCTTCCAGACCCTCTCCTCCTCCTCATAGGGTACATTGGACTTGACAGGCAGATTGCAGTTTTCTGAACTGGACAGTATGATTACGAAGATCACTGCCTCAATTCAGGAAGGATGTCAAAACCTTGCTCTCCGACCGAACTGGCTCTTCGACTGAACTGCAGATCCCCGAGCCCCCGTCAGCTCCTTGAGACCCTAACAGGTGATTAGCGGTTCTCTAAAAGAACCCTGAGTTATTCATTGGTTTATGAAGCGGGCTTTGTCGTTCTGTAGCTCCTCATTGATAGAAACCATTAGAAAAGACCACGGGCTAAGTTCATGACACTTTTTGGTGAACAGTTTTGAATATAGTTTTATAGGGGCCGATTCACAGAACTAATCATTTAGTAGTAGTAAGTTAGGACTCCTAACTTTACTACTACTAAATGCCTTCTGTGAATACCAAAAGTAGTAAGTTTAGGATTTTATCTCAGATTAGTTCTGTGAATCGGCCCCATAGTCAACATGAAGCCATTTAATCAGGAAAAACTTTTGAAAAAATGTTTATTTAATATCCTTGAGAGCTATTGTAAGGTTTATGATCTTGTGAAAAAGAAAATACAGTCTTGTTATGAATAGCTAGGACTGCCTGCGGGATAACAAAAAACACTAGGAAAATAATCACATGTAAGACAATTTTGATGAAAGGTTTAGGCTTAGATTGAGCATATTTAATCTCAAAATATTCAGCTGCTGTAACAAGGATTTCTTTGGGCTCTGCAGGTACTGTTAATTACATGATGTTATTTCCTAATCGCACTATGATGGATGCAAATGTAGGCTAAGAGTAGTATCAATTGTGGGTGGCAGCTAGAAGAATGAATGTCTACTACAAAGCTTAATAATGTAAATGCAACTTTTTTTATTGCTAATTGGACTATAGTATACATTGCTGGATTGTGGCTTACTTTTAAGATCTCCTTGCATGTATTTACAGCCTCTGTTTTTAAAATGTAGTTGTTTATCTCAGCCATCAGCAATGAACCTAATGGGAGAAATTAAATATCCTAATGTAGTTTTTGCTGTGGGAAATTGTATTAATATCTGGCGTTTAAAATTAAATGAAAGAATAAACAAATACTTAAGAAAAAACATTGAAAAAGATTAGTGCCATGAGTTGTGCTTTGTTGCGCAATGGGAGTGCTCAGTCACATCTCAAAACAAGAATGTGATCTCTTTACCTTGTAGCCTGGTATCCCACTTCACTAAACCTGAATTTTAGTTCACTTACACATTTTCTTGCTTTGGTAAATGTATATGGATATTTCCAGGGACTAGCACCAGCTTCACTTGATTGACCGCCATTACATTGAATGATGTAAAAATAGACCCTTACTGAAGCAACAAGTGTCTCAATTCCCAGAGTGATTGCAGTGGTGACAGCGGAAAACCACGACGAGTCTCATCACCGAGAATCATTGAGGAAGAAATTGATTGATTTATCAATATCATGGCATTTGATAATGCAACCACCTAATTGTGAATGCTTAGCTATTCTCTTTATGAAAGTTCACTTGATGCTGTTGAATGCCTTTTCTTCATTCAGTGAGACAATCAATTATTTGATTATGCGAGGCTGGAATCTATGGATACGTTTTCTGTCCTTTATACATTATTGTAATATTTTCTAAATATTATAAACATCTCTCCTGCACTATTGGTCAGAGAGTCACACATGTTCATTTCCCCATACCAAGACTTTACAATAAAAGTTTTAGAATGTATGTTCTTCTTTATTAAGGGAAATATTATTACTGTTGTTGTGTTTCCACCCTTTCTTTAACATGATCAAAATAAAAAAATCTTTTGAAGTGAAGTCACATATGGGAGGTTTTAAGATTTCATCTAACTCAGAAAGGGCTATATTGTTAGCCTAATAAAAGAAACCACTGTAAAATGGTCATGTGCCCTGATAGCTTTGGTAAAAGCTTTAGGTATCAACCAAGCATGCAGGGCAGCTCACTCCCAATATAAGGCCCTGGCCTGTTGGATATCCTTTCCACATTCTTCAAATCTATTCTGATTTCTATCTAGCTGCAACAAATACTAATTGGATTCACAAAGGTAACCAGCGATGACGAGTAGTCATAGTTAACTCCATTCAATGTGTCTAGAAATGTATTTAAAGTTCTGTAGTGACATTAATTATACAACCATGTAGCTAGCAGCATCTGTGCCTTATTAAATACCGTGTTATCAATCCTTCTACAAAAAAACATTTTTATTTCAATACATTTTGTCCATATGTTTTTGATGAGCTTATGATGATTTAAATCTGACCATACGTTTTATTCAGCCTTTGTATAATTCCCCTTCACCACCGGGTAATTTCTGCATTTTCTAGAGTGTGTCGTCCTACAGTCAAAACATACTGAAAAGGTATGCTGAAAATATACTTGAAAGTCCAAATGGCTTCTGTCACAGACCGAAAGATCACAAAATGTATTGATTACAGGAATTATTGTTGTTTAACTGGGCACTATATATGGAATATCCGTAACATGCATTTTTCAACAACTATTATTTCGGCACTAGCATACAATTTATTTTAATGAAGTGAACATTTTTGTTTAATATCCCACTGTACTTCATTTAAACGATGACAGAATTATTTAGAAAGCTGTTCTACCTTTTTGGCAAAGATTGCATTTATTTGCACATATCACCTTTTTTTGTTCTGACAATAGGACAAAACAAGATTTTTACTCACACAAAAGCCATTTCTAGCAAATACATTTCTGCACTAGTTTGGCACTACAATGAATGTGCTGAGTGACATGAGACATAATTTAAGGCCCTCTCCTTGATTTGAGTAGTAGGTGAATTCCTACCGATGTGTGAATGTTGTTGCTGATACAACGTTTTTGTTGCTGGCAGGGAGTAGTCACCAGAGAGACGTTGCCTTAATGGTCAGAAGCATATGCACTTTTTGGCCACCATTGTATCTCATTTTTTGGTCCTTTATACATAACGTGTTTTTGAGCCATATTAAGGTTCCCCACAACAAACCCTACTATCTGTCTTGTTCACACTCCTGCATACAATCTGACATCAATTGCACCTAGTGATAATCATTTTGAAGCTCAGAATTTTCTCCAGAGTTTGGGCTTGATTTAGAGGCTTAAGTATAGGCTGCGTCCACCAAAAAATAGTGGACTCCTCATTCACCAACCTTACACATCCCCCACCTTGCAGTTGAGGACTTCCACATATAGCAGTCAGCCTCCACCCATGGAGTGGATGCCGGGGACTCAGCTGACCTGGAGAGAAGGTAAGTCACTAACCAAACGATGAATGAGCAATATATACAAATAGTGAAGAAACATTATGTGACAGCAACATTAACATCTGTTTTCGCATTTTAATTAACATTTGGTTCCCTTCGCCTATCAGGACGGTAGATGCAATGGAAGCCAATTTAGCTTTTTTCTAAACCTGTGGTATATTTGTCTGGCAATGCTGCCACGGCGCCTTTCTATCTTCACACAAAGGTATAAATGAATAAGTGCATGTGAAACTGCATTAACCTCGTTTATTGTTTCTGATGACCTCTGATCATGGAGGTTTCACGTGTCAACACTCATGATACTCATGCACCTGTCGAAAACTATTAAGATACATTACAACGGATAATTGACAGACATCTCCTAATTTTGTCCACTATGGTATTTTGGGTAATTTTGCTTACAATGGAAAAGTGTGTCTTGCACTAAATTGTATTTAAATTGGAAAGTACTTTATCGCAGAATTTCAAAGTTGAAACATATATGTGTGTGTGTGTGCCTGCCTGTGTGTGTGTGTGTGCGTGGTGTGTATGCGTGTGTGCGTGCGTGCGTGTGTGTGTGTGTTCTACATCTCGGCTAATGATTCAGCCCCTCTTTCTTTCCATAAATCCTAAGGCTCGACGTCCTTGCGTCGTGAAGTGGTTTGGAATCAAACCTGTGCTTCCAGTGCGGCAGGACAATAATTATACCGTTGTGCCCTCCTTGCTTGTGTAAGGGATAATGTTATCTTTAAAAATAGTACATCTGACTTGCTCCGATAAGTTAACTAAAGTTAACCAAACTGCACATGATCAAGGCCGCCATTGTTAACCACCTCATAGAAGGGCTGACATATTTTAGTAAAACTGGAACAGACAGATGATCTCTACAGTCTCCCTCAACCATAGATGGATATCCGTGAGTAGTATAAGCGGATACCATTCATCACCATTCGTGTCCTTAAAAGTGACAGGTCCCCCCTCCCCTCGCTGTGTCCTTAAAAGTGACATGTGTGTCCCCAAAAGTGACATGTGTGTGTGTCCTTAAAAGTGCCAGCTGCGTGTCCTTAAAAGTGACAGGCATCAAGCCCCTGGAAATACAAGGATGTGGCACAGGGTTTGTGGCAGAGTGTGAGCGCCGAGCACATGTTGAAGCCCATGTTGGGTTAGCAGATTGTTTAGGGGTGTGTGTAAAAAAAAAGTGTGTTCCTGTAAGAGAGAAATGTCTGGGTCTGTTTAAAAACGAGGGCTGTGGTGGTGGCAGTTGGTGTCTGAGCAGGCATCCCCAAGCCCCACCAACCCCGGGACAGCATGGTTGTCTAACACAAGGGTTTACGGTGCAGAGGTTTTTTTAAAAGGGTCTTTCTTTAGAATCAGATGCTGCAATTTGAAATGCGTCCCAGCCGCAGCTGGGGGCAGAAAACTACCCATTAGGCTCACAAGTCACAACGTAAAAACACAAGAACAAAAGTCACAAGTCACAACGTGAAAACACAAGAATAAAATGCCAGTTACCCCGACCGAGCGCCGTTGAGAACAGGAAAAACGAATCATCCAGTCCCAAGCTTCCCACGCGTCTTAAATTGTATAGAACAGGGGTTGTTTATAAAACATCAGTCCATCCTTCCCAGGAGCAGGAGTCCCAAACCGGCGTGTTGGATTAATTAACAAATGTCAAAATGCTGAAATGCGTGCCTAACAAAAACAATGCAGTGGTCAGAAACGTGTTCAATAATTAACCTCAAATGGTCATGCAGCATGTCCCTAAAACTTTCGACGTCGTTCTTCCCAAAACAGGCCGCAGGTTTAATTATCAACTGTCAAGGGGGTAAAATGGCACATAACAAAACAAGGCAGTGGCCGGAAAACATCCTAAACAAAGGATGGTGCCCTTCCAATTAGAATACCAGGACCCTAAAACTTCAGCCGGAGCTCAGCCCCCAACAGGCCCTAGGTTTAATTAACAGATGTCAAAGGCTAAAGAGACATCTAACAAAACAATGCACTGGTCAGAAAGCGGTCCCAATAATGACCCTCACTACAATGTTCTATTACCAATAATGACCTGCACTACAAGATTCTAAACACTCCCCTCCATAAAGGGGTCCTCCTTCCAATTAGCATGCCCTGCAAGGTATAAAAAGCATACTTTAGAGCGCCAACACAATCAGCCCTTCAAAAACCCGTTAGGAACGACGTGCGTGGATTGTCTTTGCTGTACAGGCCCACCAACCCCGAAGTTTAAAGACCGCAATGGATCAGAGCAGCTTCTCACAGATTGACGCTGCCTGCTACACATTAATGGAGGTACGTAAATAAGGGGGATGTGTTACAGGATTAAGGGTGTAAGGGCTTATTTAATGTGTTGGTGAATGTATTTAAGGGAACAGAGTTGCATTTTTAAAGGGTGTTTAACCCATGTATGAGAGTGTTCATGCTGTTTTAATTACTGTTTAATGAGGGATGTAAAATGCGGGTGTAATTTTAAGGTTTAACAATGTCTAGAAGTATTTTTACATTGTTACCTACTGTTTAGAGTCCCCAGAGATCGCAAAATTAACCCCCAAGCACTTTAACAATAAATAAAAACTGTTTAAGTACTCACCCTTGTGTGTTCATGCTGTTTTAATTTCTGTTTAATGAGGGATGTAAAATGCGGGTGTAATTTTAAGGTTTAACAATGTCTAGAAGTATTTTTACATTGTTACCTACTGTTTAGAATCCCCAGAGATCGCAAAATTAACACCCAAGCACTTTAACAATAAATAAAAACTGTTTAAGTACTCACCCTTGGGTCGATCCCTGTGGAGCTGATGGTGAAGTGCCTGTTGATAGCTGTCCAGGGCCGTTATGCACGAGGCCCAAACTGCAGCAAGTCCACGCTGGGGTCCTGGCCCCTAATTGTTGGAGTGATGTTGAGGGTTGGGGCTGTGGTGTGGATGTCGACCGTGGGATTTAAAAAAAAAAAAATGTCCCCGAGCCCACTTACGGTAGGCGCTGCTATGGGGATCTGGCAGCGTCAGGCGCTGCTGAAGCCCAGAGCCCTCGGTGGGCCGTGAGGTCTCTGGGGGTTGGGGGCGCCTGTGTGCAAGGGGCGCGAGGCCCCATTTTTTAAAATTAAAGGTCCCCGAGCCCGCTTACGGAAGACAGTGCTCAGGGGTGTGAGGCCTCGGAGGTTGGGGGACATCCCCAGAGCCCTCGGTGCCTCGTGAGGACTCTGGGATGAGTGTCAGCGGTGTGCGCGGGCTCGCGGCACTCATTTTTAAAAAAAAAGGTGAAACCCCCGGAGCCCTCTGGGCTCCATGCTGCGCTCCGGGGGTGTTTGTGCGGCTGGGGTGGGGGTTCCGGTGGCGCAGGTGTGCGCAGGGGCACGATGCCCCGTTTTTTAAAATTAAAGGCCCCTGAGCTCCGCTGTGCTCCATGCGGCGCTCCGGGGGGTGTTTGTGCGGCTGGGGTGGGGGTTCTGGGGGCGACGGTGTGCGCAGGGGCGCGAGGCCCCCTTTTTAAAAATTAAAGGCCCCGGAGCTCTGCTGTGCTCCATGCGGCGCTCCAGGGGTGTTTGTGCGGCTGGGGTGGGGGTTCCGGTGGCGCTGGTGTGCGCAGGGGCGTGAGGCCCCGTTTTTAAAAATTAAAGGCCCCGGAGCTCCGCTGTGCTCCATGCGGCGCTCTGGGGGTGTTTGTGTGGCTGGGGTGGGGGTTCCGGTGGCGCCAGTGTGCGCAGGGGCACGAGGCCCCGTTTTTAAAAATTAAAGGCCCCGGAGCTCCGCTGTGCTCCATGCGTCGCTCCGAGGGTGCTTGAGTTGATGGGGGTGTGGGGCTCCGATGTTGCCTGGGTGCGCGGGGCGTGAAGCCCCGTTTAAAAAAAAAAATGAAACCCCCGGAGCCCGCTGTGCTCCATGCGGGGCTCCGGGGGT